>OZ020495.1:3931226-4662190 GCA_963971365.1 Lasioglossum villosulum
TAGTTCATTGTCCCAAATTCTCTCGAGTCTCACACAATGAAACAGCGTAGTAGATGTTCGCTTCATTTTTTGCCTTAAACGTCTGCAGAAGATTAAGAGCGCCGCAGATACAGTTTTACTTTCTTCCCCTCTCTTTCTCTCTGGTTGGCAAACGTTCGCCCACGTTTCCTCGATTTCTGTCACGGCAGAAAATTGCTCGAGCGGAAGCCAACGGTGGTGGCGCGTGCCGCATCAATCTTTTATTTTGTACGGTGGCGTGCCCAGAGTCTGAGAATGAACGTTTCATTTTTTCCGTTCCGCAACGAGAGCCGAAAGTCGAGATGAAAAATTCACGGTCGATTCCGCGGAGCCGCTTTCCCTTAACGAGGCCTCGTGACGTGGCGTTTCCGGCACAAAGTTTCCTGTCTGGCTGCCACATTCGAACAGCTCCGCCGTCTGTCACGCGTTATCGGACCGACTCGCTCTCGAACGTCGTCGACGAAAGTTCCAGGGACAGCTGAGCCAGTTTTAGATGGGCGAACTGTACTCGCCTGGCGTCCCGACGCCTCGTGACAACGCTAAACGCCTTACAAATCTATTCTACGAAAAAACCTTTCGAGGTCCTTGGAATTGTTCGACGTTTTTTCCCGAAATTAGTTCTAATTTAAATGAATTCCCTTCAGCGTGTTCGTTTACGAAGTACGATAAGGAAGGCAAATCTTCCGAAAACAAATGTTATCCAGTTGCACACGATTCGGTGGCGCATCGCAGCCCTCATATTATCTACCGGAACCATCGAAGTCCCCAGACGCCCCCGCCAACCAAAAGTGTCAGGAACAAAGGCCGGCAGGGAGCGCGGCGCAACTTCGTTAAGAAGACACGCGATACGGAACAAAGCGTGGCTGCGGCGGCGTTAATTAACATCGACGGCACGTACGTCGCTGAAACTTCAGAGACAAGGTATCGATCACCGCTCGAAAGAAAAATAATTTCCAATAGGGGCGCCCATGTCTCGGGAAGAACTTCGGGGGACGAGTAAACCAAGGGCATCTCCTCCCTTTCAAGAACTTCCTAACGATACCACCGAAAGAGGAGGGAACTTGACAAAATTTAATCGTCTTACTCTGGGCGCGGAAAGTTTACGCGTAAAAGGATTCGAAGAAAAAGGAAGGTGCCACGAGACATATAGTCAACTGGCTATTCCAGAATTTCGACTAATCAACCCTTCACAACGTCAAGGCCTTATACAAGCTTCCGAACGCATTAAGTCCTGCTAACGGGTTCAAAGGCTCAGCTTCGACGTTTTCAGTGCAATTGGAAGACAGTGCTTGGTCAAAGGGCAGAATAGACATCGCCTGGCGTTACGAAGAAGGCTCGGAAGACGCAGGAATATCGCGCAACGCGGGGGTGGAAGGCAAATAGAGTCGTCTGACGAGGCTGCATCGAGGCCGTGGAATTATTAATTTTAATTACACAACTCGAGGCTGCGTTCAGGTTGTCGAGGAGGCCCGGCTTCCGTAATAAACTTACAGCAACAGCATCGGTGCCGCCACCACCGCCACAGACGCGGCCACCGACGCCGGCTTCGACGCCGGTTCCGACGCCGACGCCGACACAGACAAGCGCTCGCTCTACTTCCATCAACACCGTCGTCTTTCCCGCACTCCGCCATCGCCATCATCTATCCGCAGCAGCATTACGTAGGTATTGATTAAACGCAACGCATCCCACCCTCCCACACTTCGGCCGGTCTCGAGGTTAGGGGTTGCGTGGCGGTGGAGGGCTCTGCCGTTGGCGCGAGAGTTGGCCAACAATTAATATTATTTATCGACGCCTTAATCGGCCGGCCGCATCTAACCGCTCTCTTCCTCCTGCTCTCTGCAACCCCTCTGATTCGAAGGCAGGGGTTGGAGGAGCCGACCTTGCTGCACCGCAGGAAGCCGACCTGACGTCGACCACCAGGGGGTGAGTGCTTCGCTACCCTACAGCCCTTAGATCAACCCAGCTTTTATCAGGAAGCAACGCATCGTGGTCCACGACGTCGGCTTCGATGTTCGAGAGTTTGATTTGTTCCGAAAAGTAATTTAAGTAATACGGGAATTCTCGTAAATTTTATTAATTCATGGATGACTTATTACAACATGTTTTAGTAACAGGAGAACGTGTTAAAGAATAAATTATACGTGCGACTAATAAGGGAAAGCTCTAACCGAACGCGTGGAAAACTTTGCGTGATCTGTAGATCGTTGATCGTTGCATGGGCTACATGATAAGTTTCTTTTCTTACTAAAAATAAATCACTAGCTGCATATATTTGCATACCGAAGTGTATAGCACCTCTATATCGAGGCTATACAATGCGTTATGGCACGCTTACTTTACACAGTAGCATTTTATAGCGACACGTTTATAAAGCGTGGTGTCTGATAGTATGGTAGCTAATACTACTTATCGGTTGCATTCAGTTAAACTCTCCTATAGAATATATGAAATCGATATGGGGCGGTTTAAGAATATGGCAGAATTAAGTGTCACTTTAAGCAAGTGACCAGTGCTACACTAAAGCAAACTGTCCGATCAACACTGGATAATACTACTTACAGATTGTATTCAGTAAAACCTGGTCTGTTGTGGAAAATATCAATACACGATGATTTATGGTCCAGTAATGTGGAGCAGATGAAAACGTACATATCCTCGGTAAAATCACAAATAGAAATATTCTCAACAATTTTTATAGCAATTTCAAGTTACAAAAAGCATCGATAAAGATTGTATGCTTGTTTTAAATTGTCGCACCCTTTGAAATTTTCTTGCATACATTTCCTGACTACTGTTCCTTCACGATCTGACTATTAGTTGACCAGTTCCACTTGAAATATCGAAAAATGTCTTGATTGATGCTGTTACTCACGCAATAAACCGGCAGCCGCACGAATTCGGAGAATGGAATTGCCAAGCTCACCTGAAACAAACAGATCAGCGAAAAATTAATAGCCTGATCTCAATAATACCAAGGAAAAATCACACGAATTTATTTACATAAAAATCGAACATAGTTGTCGAGAATGAAACCGCAGCTAATCTCTGTTACAGAACTCTCGGATGCTGTAGCAATGAAGACTTGTTTCGTAACTAACCGTGTATTAGTTTCCGTACAATCGTGTTGAAGTCAATTAAGCTTCCGGGCAAGCACATTCTGCGAAAATCGTTGCTGGAAAGTTTCTGAATTGGTTCGATTAAATTATAAATACCTCCAGAATGGTAAGTGCAACATCATTTTCATAGATACCGTTCTACAGCGCATGCTACGGATTCTAACGTTTCTAACTTTACGTTTACAATTAAGTTTGATTAATAATAAGCGATACCATTTTCATTCTACTAAAATGATCAAGAGTATAAATTTCAATTGAAAGTCGGCAGATTTCAATCGAGATAGAGACTGTTTATTTCGTGATAAGCCTGGCAAGTCTACCGATTAGTGTCTGTTACCATCGGTATAAATCGCCTGTAAATTAGCGTCGGAATTCACGAGAGACTGTGACGGGGGTGGGGCGTTGGAATTGGCTCGAAAATTCCTTGGCTTTATCTTTATCGGTCCCGGGAGCCGACTAATCCCCCTGTCCGCGTCCCCTCCTCTCGGTCGGCTGTTTATCCTTTTCAATCGCCATAAGTTATTTATAAAAGTTAGCTGGACGCGGTGTATCGGCGCGGATCGTTCCGTTCACTCGACCGAAACTTTTCTGCTTGACAAAGAACGACCGAAGGATCCAAGAGAGTGAGCGAGCGAGCGAGAAAGAGTGATAGAGAGAGCGAGAGAACTGGGGACGAAAGAGAGTGTCGAGAACAAGAGGAAGAGAAGAAAGGGTGGAGAAGCAACGTCTCTCTCTCTCGGCAAAGGGTCATAGAACTCCGATCCACCCTATCACCTTGGAAACTTTACCACAGAGAGAGCCACAACCCACTCCGCCTGTTCCTCTCACCCCTCGATTTATTTTTTTCCCGCGCGAGCCCCTATTCTTCCGTGACAAACAAGTTATCGAATAATGATTTAGCAAAGTTTCTAACGGGCGAGCCCGTGGCTCTCCGAAGATGGGATCTCCTTTGCACGTCTGGCCGCAGCGTTCACTGCAAATAATTTGAATTTCGTCAATTTTCAAATATGACTTTTCAAAAAAACATCCGTGAAGGGGACACTGGGGGCTATATCCGCGTCTAAACGCAGTTCTGCGGAAGTATGACGAATGGAGTAGAAAAGGCGCTGGGATAACAAAACGCTGCGTCCAGACGCGCAAAGGAGACTCCACCTTTAATTTGAATCCCGAGGCTCGCGCATCCATCGACGGGCGCCCTTTCATTCCGGCATAATGGCCGACAGCTAACAAATTGTCTTTCGCGAGAGGGGCGCGCCGTTTTTCTGAAATGCACTTCGTCACCTTCGTGCCGACGCGTTCGCGTGACTCTGCCATGCATTTTCTTCGTTTTATCGTATTTTTGCCGGTCATTTAGGCGGCGCTGCAATATTGCTGGAGGTCTATTAGGCACCCTGGAGAACTACCAAATTCTCATAATTAGAGGCAGCGTTAAAATTGTTATCCTCGTCGAGTCTCGAAAACCATCTGCTCGAGCCATTTAAAATACAACACGAAATCGAGCACGGACTTTTCCATTAATATAAACGTTATTGTTACGAGTTTCGTCCACATTTCGAATTTTCACTATTGTGAACACCGTCGGATGCACGAGTAGGCGAGGAAACCGTAAAAGACGGTTCTCGCTCTTTTCCAAATCGTTTCGAGCGGTCGACTCTAATTATTCCTGGGAATGACTTTGAACACCGTGCGGCTGAAATCACCGGCCACGAAGAAACTTCAGCGATCACGTTCATTCAGGGTCGCAGTCTCCGCCCCCCTTCCTCCTCTCCAGTTAGACGTCTCAGGGATTCCTAGGAATTCTCAGCGAACCGAAGACCCACAGTTCGGCAAAGTTTCTTCTCGAGCACCTTTGTTTCTTCCTCCCCGGAACCCGTTGTCCCGGATCGCTACCCGGCTTTTTTTCCCGTGAATTAGGAAGAAGATATTTGACTTCCTCTTGATCTTCGTTTCGACGGCAATCGAGCCCGTCCACCCGGAAAATCCTTTAAACCCGAAGTAAAGCACACCGGGCGTTGTTTATTCAGCGTCTCGGTCGGGAATGTCTTTCCAGACGAGTCGGAAAAATCGGACGGATTAGCGCGGATTAAGCGACACCGCCGAAACAAACAATTGCTGGTTGAGATTGTCGAGCTGGCCATAATTGGAAGACCATAATCTTCGAGTCCACGGAAGTTCCGGTAGACGGACAAATTTTTTAAACACAATTTCAAGTATGGATTATACAAAAGTTGACTTTAAAAACCGGTTTTCGAATTTTAACTTTTCTATGAAACCAGCTTAAACCAGTTTCAAATTTTTACGGATAAAAAATAAGACATATATACAACTTAAAACAGAAGTTTTTAATTTTTTTATTTACAGTAATTAAAAAGTACAAAAAAGGAAAACTTAAGGTACTTACATGTACGTGCATACATAAAATTATTAAAACAAAAAATTAATTATTACCGGTTCTCAAAACCGGTTCTCAAAACCGGTTTTTCAAAACCGACAAACCCTAATTTCAAAAATTGAAAGTACTCTCGAAATTTAAAAAACCTGCACAACTACAAGAATTTTATCTTCGCGTTCAAGCTGGTATCGATTCGTAGAAAAATTGTCTAAGCTCCGTAGAGGCGTGGAAAAATCATTACAATTTCACATAGTATTTCCCAGAACGTGCGTCCCGCAGAAGGTCCTCTGATCGTCGCCGGTGGTCGATGAGCGACAGAAAGGAGGACACAATGAATGTAACGAAATATAGAAGTTCGAACTACGCGGCGCATATTTATGAAGTCGCGGGGACCGGCTCTAATTACAGGACAGTCGGGGGCCGGTCGTTAATATTTCGAGCGCGTCTCATTCCGTGCTCCGCGGCGCGGCGCGCCGGCGTAATTGTCGTAACGATAATGTATTCGAAAAATGTTTCAACAATTTCGCCCCTACTCTACCAGCCTGGCGATAGTCGAGGCACTCCCCCGCCCTGCGGCGGTATTAAACTTCAATTACGAAGGGGTTGCTTTTTAAAGCGTGCGCGCGGTCCAAACATCCCCCGAATACCCGAGTACCAGCCGGCTGGCAATTTTCTAAACGATCGATCCCTCTCAGCGATTCGGGACCCAGGGAAATATGAAATCCACTAGTGGACACGATAATCCATGCCCTAACCACCCTCCTACGCGTCCGTTATCACCTCTGCGCTCCTGAACCATATGTTTCCGGTCCTAAGTCGTTCGGAAGTTCATCTTTCGACGACGATTTCACTGGATGTTCGTTTGGACGGATGGCTGCGATTTAGGGGGTGTGAATTATTAAATCTGGAGCGTAGTCATGATAGAATTCGATGTTTCATAGCGAGAAATAAAATACCATCGATTACAACGTCATAGAGAAATTAGAGTGGGAACGCGACGCGTGGGGCGCAAGTAGGCGAGTAATCGAGGCTGGAAGCTAGTTCTTGTCCCAGTCGAAGAAAGAAAGTTGGCTTCCTCGGCAACTACCCTCGTCGAAACGAACCCCGTGGGATTCTCGGCTGGGGCGAGTACGCGTGGGTGTTTCTCTCTCGCCCGGGAGAAAGAGTAAACGAGGATCGGTCGGAGAGAAAGAGGGAGGGTACGATAGAAAGATAGAGAGAGGTAGAACGGTACGGGATCGAAGGCGGGTGGCTGAACTGGCCGTACACGAAACAGCACTTACACCTCCGCAACCGACACAGCCCTCGACCCCCGGTCTCCTCCGCCTCCGGGTAACGGTCGGACTGTGCGACTGGCAGAAGTACGTCTAAACTGTAGGTAGCTTCGTGCCGCATGCCGGTGGCTTTCAGAAGTGAACTTCCCACCCGCGGAGTTTATTAATATGTATACGTACCGCGCAGGAATATTTCCGGCCGCTAAGTGAAAATAGTGCTCGCGCCCGGATTCGTAAACGTTGACTCTGTCCGCGCGTCTCCTCTACTGCCTCGTGACAATGGACCCCCCTTTACCTCATCCTGATCCTCACACTCATCAACATACCATGAAAACGTTAGAACGTTCGATCTTGATCGTTGTACTCGTTGAAAAATTAAGAAATAATTCATCCAGAGAATTGTTCACCGGTGGATTGTTTCTTTACGAAATACACACCCTGTATAAATGGATAAAGACGTTACACGTGAACGTCGTTGTATAAAACCGAGCATATTGTTTCTACGAACAATGAAGCAGCAACGTATACTCTGGCCAGCGCCATGCATCAATTAACGTCAATAAATCAAATTAAATGTGCGCGCTGCGTTATTTAAGATTATAATGCATAGCACGATATTCGGGCAACTTATAAATTTCCTGTGACAGTATTTGTTTCATATTTCACGAGAACAGACTTCACGTTCGGTAGAATATTACGAGCATGACGGCGCGTAAGGATGCAAAAAGAACACGATAATACCATATAGTTATTCGCTGGGATAGGCGTATAAAGAATGAGCGGTCGAGTCGATGGTTCGTCCGGTTCGCGATAAGCGCGTTCGATCGAGTAAGTAGAATAGTCCGACCATTAGGAAGGCAATTACATCCTGAAATGGACCACAACATCGTAACGGAGGGTGGTCGGAAAAGAACGAAATGATCTATCTAGATGGGTTCCGTGGATTGCCTACGGAACGGCAAGGGCACATTAATTATGTCTGTCATCGGCAATGCCAAGCTGTCGTCAAGGTTTCCCCGGCAGACGCTATCAAGCTTATCACGTCTCAGATATCGCGGGGGGAGGGTCTCGTCCCCTTAACTTTGGATATCGACGGCTGCCGAGAAAGTTCCCAAGATGAACACACACCCGGTAGAGTTCTGATTCTCTCTCGCATACTCTCTTTCTCTCTTTGACTTGTTCTCTCTTTGACTCGATAGTTCGATGGACCACCCGCTGGATGTTCACCGTTGCCCCGACCACGCTTGCTCTTACATGGAATTGCTCTGACCACTGTAACCGGCTATTAACTCGGCTGCGAATTGATTCCCCGGTTTACTGCCGTTTACACAAGCTGGCTGCTGGCTCCCTCCTTCTCCAGCCACGTCCAGGATTACGTCCGGTTTCGTTTGGCCCCGGTCCCCGCTTTATAAAAGAGAACGACCGACGTCGACGCGTGTTTTCTTGCTTATCGAGCAGTCAGGATCTCTCTCCCTTAATCGCGGATCTGGGTTCGTGGATCGTGCTTGTTACCCCGCCTCGGTCTCTCTTTCCCAGCCCGAGATCCCCGGATAAACATTCTTTGGAAACGACGCTGAATAATGTTGCTCTAACCACGATCGATTCTAAACCCCTTCCTTCGAAACCCCGTACGTAGTCGTTCTCGATTGTTTGTCGCGTTTCTTCAAAATTTTATAGCCTTCCATTGTCAAAAATTTGGAGAATTCAAGAAGATAACTCGATTCGGACGAAAATTGCGTTCTTTTGCGGCCACAATCCGTTTTTCTCACCCAGAAAATTCGTCCCCATTCCAACAGTCCCATGATCGAAGCAATTGCCTCGAATCAGCGATCGGGCGGTGCCGCCTATTTGATTAAAAGTCATCAAACGGTAGACGAACGACGGTTAATCCTCCCAGGATATTTTTGCCGATAGCTCAGAATCTGGGTCGAACCTAGCCTAATTGCAAATTTCTCGGTCTCCTCCCGATCGAGTAAATAATTCCGGAACGGTCCCGAGGAATTATCTCTCGTCACGATTAGTTAATCGAATCTGAAAGTCTCGGAGTTCTTCCCTGCTGCGAATGAAATTAAATAAACACGCGGGAAGAGAGAAAGAGAGAGTGAGAGACAGAGCGAGAGTGAGGTGAGAATTCGTTCCGGTTCGTAAACGAAGAATCTCCGGTCGGCAATTTAGGCGAGAAACGAGTTTTCTGTCCGCGGCGAGCTCTCCACTTCGCGTCGACGAATTACCTAGTCGCGAGCGATTCCTTCTTGAACGACGGACACGCCCCTCGAATAATAAAATCACCGGATTTTCCGCTCGACCTTCCTTTCTGCGACCTTCGAACGATCGAACTTAAACTCGATTTTACCTACTGCGTGCATCACACTACGTTCGAGCGGTTTCAAGCGTTTCAATGTGCATTCGAAGCGGAAAAATGGTATAACAACGAAACCAGGCGTCGAAATTTGACGAAATTTCAGTTGACTGAAAAGTTTGAAGATGGTGGATCAAACGACAAACGTCTGAATAAAATATGCCACACGTTTCAGTCGATGATCTCTCATTGGAAACGCTTCCTCAACTTGGTGCAAAAATTCGCACGACATCCTACCACAGCTGAATCGAAAGCTCGGAGTCTCTCGAATTTTCCTCTCGATTTTGGACAAAGGTTGGCGAGGGAGTGGTCGCGCGGTCGCGAGTTAAATCGTACGATTGCCGTTTAAAAATTTAATCAACGAGTGCATTAAAACGCGCCCCCGTCGACGGGGCGCGGCATTAAAACGTGATTGAAGCTTTTTAATTATCGACCAACAACCTTCTCGCCGGTTTGTTGAATAAATGGATATTTCATGCGGGGCCCTCGCCGCGTTTAATTGAACATCGCGAGGCTTTTGCGCTTGTCCATCGACCGCGAACTTCGACGCCGAATTTCCTGGTCAGGTCGCGTCTGTCGCGCCACGGCAAAACTCGTTAAATCTCTTTTTCCTTCTCTGGTGCCCTACCCTTCTCTTGCCAACCCCCACCCCTTGCCGATAAGACCGATGCCCTTCCCTTTTTGCGAGCTTCACGATTCCGTCGCGGAGCAACCTCGACGTCGCCCTAACTCTTCACGTTCGGGAAATGTTATTCTCCGAATGGAAAACATAAATACAACGCACGTTCTCTGTCCCCTGCCGCCGAAACGAATCGTATTTTTCTTTTGACTTCTGCCGTTCCGTGTTGATTTTTCGGAATTTCCGTCTGTTCGCCCCTCTGCGCTATGACGGATCCTTTGAATACGCTCGATCGAACTCCTCGCGATGGATTCATCCCGACCATCTCGAGAATCTTACGTAGAATTTAATTCATTTCTTCGCGTATAATTATAAAAACGGTGACTAAAAATTTGGACAGACACATCGTTACTCGTTGCTTTTACAAAGTAACGTGTAGCTGTAATTTTTAGTCCTCCACAAATAAATTGGCGAATGAAACGATGGGTAGTCCCAGGAATCGTTTATAGTTTTGCAGAATTCAATCGCGTCAAATTTTGGGGATCTTTCGCCGAAATGAGTGACAAGTACCCGTCAAAGCGTCCTAGTTGTCATCTAAATAGACACTCGTAATCGTCAAGTTGGTCGAGTCCATTTTCAACCTATTTTTTTCCTTCTCGTCGTTTTTCTCTTTAAAGAATCACTCCTCGGTCCTCAGGAACGAGGACAGAGATGCTAAAAATGACAGCTCGGTGACACGCCATCTTCCAATTCCATCGAAAGGGTTGATCGCTACGCCTCCCTACGCCTCAAACGGAAGATTGTAGGGAGCGAATCACGTCGCATGATCAAACTGTGGTCTTATGAAAAATCCGCCGAGCTCAAACATTCAATTTTTCATTAACGACTTGTCTGGGAACTGGGTCGCCGTTCAATCACGCTGACCGCGCTCTCCCGGCTTGCGAGCAGAGACGTCTTTGCCGTCAGCGGTGGACGAAGACAGGGAACGGACATCCCGAAGGACTGAAAATATATCATAAAGAATGAATTCGTCACTAAAAGTACACCCCGGTCATCCGACATGTCTTCAATTAGGCTGGGGATATCCTTACAAAAGAAAAATTTAGGACATCGACTCGGAATCAGAACCAAGAGCCAAATAAAAAGTTCTTTCATCGATCAGTTTTATGAATTGGAAATAGTCGTTTACCTTTACCGACTCGACTAGTCAGTGGAAATACCTGCAACGGATCGATTTGAAAATTCGTCACGAGAAACCCGAATCTCAAGCCCTGCACTCAATTATCAGCAACCCTTGCAATCTCTTCCCCAGGTAAAGTGTAACGAAACGCATCGATGGTAAGCCTATCCATCGTCACTCCGAGGGTGTAGGAAGACCATCATCCCCCCCGGAGAATCCCCGGCAGACGAGAAGCTCGCCTCAGAGGCGTGTTTTTCAAGGTATCGGACACCTGACGGCCGACGCGACGAAGTCATCCGAACAAGCGATCCTCTAATTGTCTCGGTGAACGCGCGAGCCCTCCGGGGGTGGAACGAAGGGGTGGCAGCGAGAAAGAGGTGTAAGAGGGGTGAGTTTGTTCGCGACGAGGGCAGAATCGACCCTCTGCACACGGCTCTTGTCCTCTTGTCTACCTGAGCCAGGAGAGACCAGCCCCTCGTGTCTCGCTCCATCCGAGCGTAGCCACCCCCACCCTGAAAAAGGGGTTGCCCGTGGAAGAAGGACGATTCGTTTTCATTAGCGAAGCCGCGGCTACGTTCCTGCGAGGTTTGGCGGCGGTTTTGCTTCCCGCGGAGGGGGGGGGGGCTTGGCTGGCCCACCCTCCAACAGGGGATGATGACTGACTGCGAGAGCGCCAGCCTGTGCAAATTGTTTTCCGAGTGACACCGCCTACTACTTACACACTGCACACCTGCGAAACCGGCAAACCTGTACAATCCACCACTGATTTTGCCAGTAAACCTGCAATTACTGCATTCAATGCAATTCTCTGTAATTATTAAAAGCACTGTTTCCATGGAAAATCGGTGAATGAACTTCGTCATTCAAGGAAGAAATTCCTAAGTGTCTCATGCTTCTTACAACAAATGCAAACAATTCTAATTTTGCATATAGATCGAAAGTCTTATTATCTAAGTAAGTAGAAAAAGACGCAAGAATCTAGCGATGCTATATCGAACCCAAAAATCTTAGCGAAAGTTAGAATACATTTTAACGTACCAGGATGTCTCCCGCAACCGACTCAGAAAAATCTTACTTCGGGCAAGTCTAACGACGCTTCCTCGACCCAACAATACTCTGATACATTCTCTATAATTCCATGACCATTCCCACGCGATTCCAACCAGCTCCATCCTTCCGGCCCAGTTTCCAAGGCAGATTCGATCGCGAGTTGGTCCATCGATCACATTTTTCGCTCGTCCATTAATGCCGGGGGTTCGAAACAGCCCTGGCAAAGTTATCTCGTTACCGTGTCCCGGTTCGCGGGCATGAAACGGGCCATTGTTGCCGGCCGTCGCGCGTCGGTTCAAGAACAGCCGAAGTCGATCCCGGGATCGATGAGCGGCCCTTTATCGCCGGTGGGTGTGGGCTCGCGTAGGCGCCGCGACGCTAGACTCGACGCGGTTCGTTAAGCGGAGCGTGAAGCCGGGCCATTGAGCGACGCGCGGATTGAATCGCGATGCAGCGCGTCGAAGGCGACAATCCGACTTGCCAGGTTCGGTCTACCAGCCACCGACCCTGCATTCACCCTTTCACCCCCGTTCGCCCCTCCAACCTTCGATAACAAATGGCCGAGCCGCCCCCGAAGGACAACGCCGCTGCGCCGGCAGTTTGAGCGTAATTCCGCGCCAGGGCCGACAGGCCCGTAAGTCACCGGCTCAAACGAAGCGTCGAGGTATTAATTAGAGTTTCAGGCCGGGAACCGCGATCACTTATCACCGAGCCCAACCTAATCTGCCGACCGACCTTTTCACCCGCGACGCCGATCCCCACTGATCGATGCTCCTGCGATCGTCAACCACCGGTCTAATGGGCCGCGATCGGCTTAGGGATTTTACCACCAGACTATTTTGTACCTTCCTCTAAACATTCACCGCTTACTCCGTATAATAATTGTATTTTTTAGCGAAGCTCAGTTCTCTTTCTCAATTGCCTTCGAAGCGAACTTCGCGCTTAAAATGCAACAAAACGGAAACAAAGGATCGTACTTCCGATTTTTTGGTGTCATTGTAACGAGAAGAGTTTCGATCTTGAAAAACCGAATGTATGCGATTCGCAGAGACTGGACCGTTGGTTGCATTGATTTTCGCGTCCGGTGGCCGGAGATTCGTCGGTGCCGGGTCGGCTTTATACGGCCGCTGCTCAGGAGAAACATTTAACCCCATCCGAATGCTCGCGCTTAATGCTCGCCCTTCAGACAGCGCCGGCTTTGAAAGAAACGTTGATGGATCGCCTGGTAAAAGCAACGGCGGCAAGCCGGGCCGGGTCGAGCCAAGCCAAGCCCGAGTTCTGCAGTCCGGTATTGAAAATTCACAAAGGGCGGCAGCTTCTCCGACGACTAATTTCACCGGGGAGTCTACCGAAACAAATTTCAGGCCGGTTAACTAGCTGCCAGGGATATCATGACTCGTTAGCAGGTGGATCTCTGGGGCTCCGTCGAACTGGCTGGCACCTCCTAATGAAAAGAAATTGCCCATTCCTCCTCCTTCTCCTTTCCCTCCCCCTTGCTCTCCTCTTTTTCCTCTTGCTGGCTGGCAACAGGACAAGATGAAGGATACCGCTGCGGTAGGATGATGTAAATTTGTGCGTTACGGCCGGCATCGAAGTTGCCGAGTGGGAGGACGGGTAATGAGAACGAATTGCCCTCTTTCCCAGTTTTTCTTCGCCCCGAGGCAGCCGCTCCTTTCTTCGGCTCCGTTGACGCCCTCGGACAGGTGGCGGACCCTGGAAAAACGATTCGTCCCGCTCCCTTGGGAACCCGACACCCCTCAAACGTACATCTGCCCGCTTTGTTATCCCCGTTCCGTGCGTTCCGACCGTCGCTTGCCAATTGAAAAGTTTGCCAACCCCGCCGCAAAGACGACAAGAACCCCGACCGGGTCCAACGCCTACGCATACACTTTCGTTCATAAGTATTCCAGATGTTGATTTCAGTGAACGAAAAACGCGACAGAATTGATCCACTGTAATTTGTTAAGTTGTGCCATTTCATTTTCCAGATCCATGATCTCAGAATATTGTCAGCTTTTGGTCGAGCGCTTCGTGATCGTGATCGACGAAAGGGGAACGAGACCCTCTTTCCCCAAAGAGTTGAAATTTTTACGGTCGATCGTCGGGTGGCCGAGGCAGTGCGATACAAACTACCGGATGCGATAACGTCGATTCGCGGCCGTGCGCTACGTCGGTGTATACAGGTTCGCGCACTGCACACCGCACACGGATAGGTGCACCCTGATAGCGGCAGCGTCGGTTCGTGAAAGGGTCATTGCCTGTGCCGTTTGCTTGTTCCATTTAGCTGCGTTTCGGGCTGCATACCCAAGGAGCACCTCAGAATAGAATACCGTTACCCAATAGAAAATACTAATCGCAAAAATTCGACTCGAACCATCCTTCTACTTTGCTTAGTTTTTTATCTATTCTTTTAACGTTCGTTCTATAAACAATGCACATTAGTGTCCCGATGTTCCATACTATAATTAAGTTTATTTGCTATTAATGAAATCCCAGAAGAGTAACAGATTCGAAATCGGACTAGGAATATAACACCCGACCACAGTAATCTAGCATAGTTTTCATCGCTGGGACATTTCAGACAGTTGAACGCGACAGTTTTGTCGTTCATTAAATTAGAAGACTCCTAATCTCTATGAAAATGTCCATGGAAATCTAACATCGGCAAAATAGTTGACGCGCATGACGATAATGCTATTCCGGTTATGCATCTTTATTAAATTAGGAACTGGTGGCCCCAGCAATTTATTTATACGGTTTATCGAGCCCGGGTATTAATAACAACGATAGAATAGAAGTGCAGTAATGCAATAGCGTTTCTGTTGAAGATTATTATTATTTGTGCTTATCCAGAGCTCTCAGGAAGCACTAAAAAGAACTCGATTATCAGTTAGCAGCGGTAGCGAACGATTATCGGCAAACCGAAAACAATTTGCAGTCGGGGGAATAGTGTCAAGGAAGATGTAGCATAATCCACATTCGCGCATCGGACGAGCGGCTCTTAATTTGCGCGTCGGTCGGAAGCGAGCCGCCGGTTATCCGGACGCGGCTGTGACAGTGATCTCTCGGTTAATACATCAGAACGATCTATGTAAATGGGAAACGTCCGGTGCGCGCGCGTGCATTGCCATTATGCAGCCATCGGACCCGAGTAAATCGCTGCGAAAATATTAAGTCCGAGCGAACACCGGACCAAAGCGAAATCGCCCGACAAATTTTCCTCGGTTTCGCTGGGTCGCGTGCGCAGCTCAATCCGATCTCGATCGATCCTCCTTTCTGTTTACAAAACCCCCGACAGGGAGGAGGCAGAGGAAGAGAGGAGTTGCGAGGAGGCGTAGCACACTCTTTTCGCCAATTAGTCCATCGACTGTAATTCCCGGATTAATGCGCGAGTCGCGCGGCAATCTCCACATTTAAATGACAATGCGATCAGCCAATTAGTCGCGCCTGCGGCCGCCGCCGCCGCCGCTCGATTATCAATTACCGTGACCACCCCGACGGACTTAAGCTCTCTAATTCACTTTTTCGTGTCGTGAAAATCTGCCAAGAACCACCCCTTCAACCGTTATCAGCTGTGGACCGAGCTTTAGGCCGCTACGTCAATTTTTATTCAGCATGAAGATATTTCTAACAGCTAATAAATAATTTGTTTGACATCGTGCAATCTATCTGGCACACGATTTTCTTCTGTGCGTATTGCGCACGGTTGCACTCCACTTGTTAATGAACCTGGAAAGTTGCGATAATTACGAAAGCTGCACCGAGAAAATTTCTAACAACGTAAAGGAGCTTCGATGAACACAGTTTACGAAAATAAATCGTGAAAAACTGCGTTAATAACTTCGAGACTGCAGATTCTTAGGCAAATTTACATTTCTGCGAGGCGATCGATGAAAACTCCAGGGAGCGACCAAATTGCAGAAGCCACGGTATGAAAGATGTATTTTAATTGTCTATCGCAGACGAATTCGTACAGACCCGCAGCGTTCTAATGCAAGCTGCGCCGCGCCTGGTGCATTCGCCAGCGTTATCACTTTTTCTCGAGCAACGCGTATTCCGTCAATATTCCGGCAGAGGCGCAAACACGAGCCCGACAATTTCAAATGTTTCCGTCGCGTTTCGTCGCGACACGTCCGCGGAAACGAATTTCGCGTATCGAAATATCGGCTGTGGAAAATTTCGCTGACAATCGCGAAATTATTGAATCGTTCCGCGCAGTTGATCGACATCCTCTCTTCGACTTTCCTCTCCCTCGGCGACGCGTCTCGTCTCGCAAGTATTTACCCTCTCGGAACGAGATGCACTCGCGATTCTTTGGAGGCTCTGTACAACGCGCGGCCGTGTGCAATCCTCCTTCTTCTCCTTCTCTTCCTCTCTCTCTCTCTCTCTTTCTGGCTTGGTCTCTTCTGCTCCCCTTTGCCAGATTTCCTTGCTTTTTCGTTCACCCCTTTGCTCACGGTCCTGCACTTCCTCCCCTTTCAACGACTCGTCCGCCGCTACGTGCCTTATTAAAACGTTCCTCAACGAGGCTCGCGTTACACGGAAAGTGCCCTTGTCACTTGCACCGACTTAATTCTTCCGGCAAGACTACTTTTGGATATTCAATTTTCGGAGCGCCCCGCTCTATCCCAGCGTTACGCTCGTTAAATTGTTATCGTTAACACCGGAACAGCTAGACCGCGCAGACTAACGATTCGTAATTGAAGACCCTGCTGCTGGAACCACAGCCATTTTTTAGCAAAATTGCACTCGAAAAAGCTCTTCCTTTTTTCTGACATGCAGCTAGGATACTATTTCAAAATTTTACAAAAACCAGGGTGAGGAAAAAAATTAATTTTATCGATTAGAAAGTGGTTGTTACTACAAAAATGCATGAAGATCCAGATATCAACAATATTCTAGATCGTTCAAGGTCACTCGAAATCGTACAAAGTCATTCAAGGTCGAAGAAAGTCACATGTATGTTTTGAAAAGTTCCAGAACATCGCAATGCAGTCTCGAGTGCCCAATGTACGCACATTTTGCTCCACAGTCGAATAACTATGTCCAATTAGAGAGTACAAATTCGTGAATGTACCTTGTGGAAAGTTCAACATCCACTCGGAGCGTTGTCGTATCTTTACGTGGCTCGTCGCGGTACAGACCCGATTTAATCCTTTCTTCTTCCGATATACCGGGCGAGCGTAACGTGTTCGAGTTAGGCGATACGGGATGTAACTTTTCCGGACGTTTATCTCGGAAGTTCTCCGGGCGTATTTAGTTATCCGGCCACGCGGAGGGATTTGCTTACTTACGAGTCTCCGATAACAGTACCGCCGGAAAATATGTGCAAACTATTCCGATAATTCCGATGCTTCTGTCCCAAGTTTACTGGCGAAGAACGAGGGAAGTTGCTCCGGAGGTCCGCGGGACTCGTTGCATTGCTAGGCCCCTGGGCAATTTTGTTTTTCGAATTGTACCGCTCCCACGTCGAACACTTTTTTCAGAGCTCTATATTATTTCTCGACATAAAATTTCCGTTAACAAATGTACATTAATGAATGTACTGTATAATGTAACACGCACGCGCACACATACACAAAATTCACGTACGAAGTCATTCCAGGAAACCTTTCGGTAAGACGGAAACAGGAAAAGAGGGTGGAAAAGAGGAGAAGGAAGAGGAAGTTAATCAACATGAGTTGCGAGCGCGTTATTCACCCCTAACCAGACGGCTGCGTATTCAAATATCCGTAGATAATTTCACGAATGAGATCCCCTGCGCGCGATACGCGGACATTTTTCGGCGACTCGGCGTTGCAGACTGACACTGAATAGAGGATCGAGCGGTTTGATAAACTCGCACGAATGAAATTGAAACCGCTATGGCGCGCCAATTCCGCGGCCCGAGTTTCTCTTCGAAAAAATAGCCCTGCTACGTGTGCTCAACCCTTGGGAACCGTACCACGCTAAAACATTATTTCCGTGACGTCGCGGTAAAGGAATATTCTACCAATTAAAGGGAATTAATCTGAAAATGTTTTCTATTTGTAAGCTCATACTTACACTGCGAAATAAACATTCGACTGTTCATTTTTTAGATGTTTAGACAATGTTTAATTCCAGAGTAAATTTCGCGCAGCTTTTTGCAACTCTGGTCCCCGGTTGGTCAAAAAGACTCGGACGCAGGTGGGTGGTCGAAAACATTTTTTTCTCGCAGATGCGGTTTCCGTAGTTGTAACTCTGTAAACTCGCCTGCAACAAATCTCGTGTCCCTCGATTCGTCCTTTTTCCCAGCATTCCGGCGTCTCTCGTCTGCTCGTTTCTACCTGCAATCCACCTAACACCTTCACCAGAGAAGAACCTTAGACTCCGCGACGCGTTCCACCCCCAACCCTCGCGCATATCATCCTTTTTGACGCGTGTTTGCGTCAGCGGCGCGCGAGTTTCCTCGGAAATTCGCTTGATCCCATAACCGGCAGGGCCTCGCGAGCGTTCCCTCGATTTTTCCGCTATTCCTTCTTGATTTTTCAATATTTCAAACACCCTCGGAATACGAAAACACCGGTCCGGGGGAGGAAAGCGAGCCGAGGCTGACGTCTCCGAGCCTGTTCCTCGCGCTTCACGGCGATGCTATGCTCGTACGAAACACTGTTCAACCGGTGATAAAATTACGGCGATTTTTTCCACAAGCCACGAGAGTACAACTCTCAGAGGTCACGAGGTTACAAATCCACAATTTTTCTCCTATTTCTAACCGTGTATATCCATAGAAGTTGGTTTAAGTACGACTAAACTTTCTTGACCTTCAAATTTATTCAACGATGCAGACATTTGTATTCTAGCGTGCTCGCTCATGCCCAGAACATGCTTTTTTATTTCAAACTAAATTTGAAGAATGATAAAAGCAACTATTTGAAACTGCGCAGAATTTCATCCAGGTATTTGGCGATTTTCCGATATTCAGCGTACGGCAGCATCATCGTACGTATTAAATTTCCTTCGATTATTTTACGAACGCAAATTTATTCGAGAATGCCATGTGTAATTTTTCCCGCGTTTTATAATTTTCCCAACAATGTAGAGAATTATTGGTTCGATCGAGGCGTTCGGATTTTCGCATCGCGTTCATATTTTTCGCGTTCGGCATGGACGCTTGTTTTTGTTCGGACCGGGACCGGTCGAAATGTAATTTATTTGGTTAATTAAATTCGGTCTCGGGAAAAGTAACGGGTCCGACGGCAATGCACAATTTAGGTGTTGCAATTTGTATGAAAGCACGGAGCAACAGAGGACCCGGGCTCAACGTTTCTGTCCCGATTTTGCGATCAGTGGAGGTGAAAAAAGTAGAACACCGTATGAATGTGTCCGCGTCGCGGCAGAGAACGGTTCTCGAAAACTTCCGAAAAAATATGCGAACAATGGATATTGTATTAACGATTAATTAACATGCTCGCTGCCGGTGTCACGTTCCCTTCCTGGTACAGCGGAGGAAAAGCGTCGAATTATATTGGTGCCGGTTCTTGTTTTTGTTTAACATTTTATTGTGTACACGTAACGTGGATATTCGGGAAATCGATGAGTGTTCTTTGTTGGAAGTTTTTTTTATTATTTTTGGCAGCGCTTCACAAAGCGGATATTTTTAATAAAACAACGCTGTTGTGGGTGCCCGTTGACGAAAAACCGTGGGTGCCTTTTAATGAACAACTGTGTTCCGCAACATCATTTTTTCTTTTGACAGAAGGCCGCAGATTTTTTTTTATCCGGTTGTTAACGCCGTTGTATTTCTCGCCGCTGCTGTCGCCGGTATTTTGATCGAAGTAGTGTACTATCAGCCCACTATCAAAGCGAGTCCACATTGTATGTTACAACCTAATAGATAGCCAGTGTAATAGAATTCAGGAAATCATTTCGGAAAATGTTTCGTTCTTTATTCCGAGCACTGCTGCTGATGGGGGTAGATGGGGGTGGATTGGGAAAGGAGGAGAGAATCACCGAAAGCAATCGGAACCCGGTCGAACCGATGCGATGTAGCGGATTCACTTACCTATTCGTCCCTTCGTCCCTTTCGCTCCCTTCGACCTTCGCAGGTCTCCGAAATCCCCGACGAGTGACGAGTTACGAATGACGCTCGAGAATCGATTTTCTACCCCCCTCGCAACCACGTCGCAATCGAGTTAACGTTGTTTTATGAGACCCGGTTTCGTTTGCCGGCGGTTTAGCAGCGCTTTGACGGATTAAGGAACGGACGCGAGATCTACCTCGACTCGCCCATTGCTTGTCGGTCCCTTATTTAACCCTTCCGCGGGGACAGACGAAAGTTATGGGGCTCGCGTGGCATGGGAAACTTCGGAAACTCTTCGGGGACCAACACCCACCCTCGTAGAAAGTTGGTTTTTCTTTCACGAACTTGTCAATCGAAGCTTCGCGGAGCTTTGCAGGTAGCTAACCAATCGACTCGAGATTTCTGCGCGATTATTTCGCGTGAATTGTTGCGAATATGCTCGTATATCGCGTGAAAAGGTTTGACTGCGGATTTTTGCGGTTTTATGAAAAAATTACTATAAATCTAAGGACATCGTTATGTCGTTTTTTACGTGAGAAGATTACGAAGGGGTGAAATGAATTTTTAGAACGAAAGAGAACGAGAAAAATTTAAGAATTCCGCTCAAGATAGTCGGAACAAACCGAACCCTGTTTGCTTGGAACCGGTTCGACGCGTTCGTCCACTGGCTCGTGAAAAAATGTCCCCGGCCAGGCGCGTCGTTTTAAAATTAAACCGAGCCTAACGAACCGATCGGCGCCGCTACGCCTGCCTGATTACATCCTCCAACGCCTCCTCTCCCTCTCGCTTTCTCGAATTTCTGCAGGGCTGATAAACCTCGAGGGGAACAATCGAGTTCGATTAGAAGCCTCGAGTTCGAGCAACTCGCTGCTCTCGTCTTCCAGCTCTTTCTCCCTCCCTCCCTCCTCCTCACACTCTTGCAGCACACCCTCAGTTATGCGATTCGGGTCACGCTTTTCAATAATTATAAACACACCACTGGGCTTCCTCGTTTTATCAATTCCATTCGGTCGCGCGTGTAACTCCGCTACTTTTTTTCGTAATTATAATCGAGCTCACAATTAACCGAGTACGAAGTGGGTCACACGCGTACGCCGTTGCGCACGCTGTGCGTTAATTTGCCGAACAAACTTCCCGTTCGGCGAATTTTTTTACGAACAAAAGCTCAGCCTGCAAATAGAACAGTTCTCTGTTAAGGGAACCCTCTCTTAAGGGTTATGTTGGCAAAAAGGAGCGAAAAATATCCGATGAACGTTGTTCCGGATCAAATCACATTTGTTTCGGATGAATCGATGCTACCCGATCATCTCTGCCAGAATGAATAAATCTGCTTCGCCTAAAATTATTATCGTAGCGTTCACCTTCTTGCGGATTATCGATTAAAAAACGGACGAGACGTAGAGAGCGTGACCGTAGCACGCGACACAATTCACTCCTCGGTCAAAGAAAGCTGCTCCGTCTCTTTGTATTTCATCGTCGATGTTTTTTCCATCACGACAATAACCGGTTCTAGCGACATTAGACCGCGTTGCTTGCTGCTGAAATATTAATTTGAACTCGGGCGACGTTTTATCGCGATGCGTCCGCTTTTCGACGTCGCCAATTTTGTCCCGGTAATTGCCCAGTGTGTCGGAGGGGGTGAAAAAAGCGACGAAAAGCCCGGCTAATTAACAGGAAGGCCAATGAGCGTGAAAATATAGGGAATGCCATTTCTTCTCGTCCCGTACCCCCGTGTCGTCGTCGTCGTCTGTCCGATATGGAGAGATGTACATATGCGAACGCGAAGTAAACCGTGAGCGTTACTTTCACACTAGTCGCGCCGCGTCGTCCCGACGGTGTTTGCAAAATAAATACATGTCGCGGCCGAGTGCACGAGCGTGACGGCGCACTTTTGCGACGAGAAACCGTTTTCGCAACCCCCAACTCCTCGCATGGTCTGTAAATCGTGCCGCATTTTTTCCCGCCACGCCACCGGTTCCTACGTCGTGACGCGTCCTGTTGGCGTTCGTGACCGTTGTTCGACGTTTTATCTACTCGGCAAACTTTTATGGCGCACGAGCCGACCCGCCGAGCCGCGCGATACACCATGTAAACAGATGTAAAATCGAGCCGACCCGACTCGAATCGATCCGCGAGACCTTGAGTCTCCAGTCAATTTTTCCGCACCCATTGCGATTTATTCTTATTAGAATTTTCACAAAATTGTAATAAGATTAACGGATTGCAGTACAAATTATCTTTAAGATGTCAAAGCGTCCAGTGTTAAGATAACGCGTAGCCTTCTAAAATTGTGGCCGACACACCAAAAATCGGCCACCTCGGTGAATTCATTTCAAAGAGACACCAAACTAATTTTCAGTCCCAAGGTTCCCGATGTCTGTCCGCACCCCACCGATTTCTAGCATATTTCTTTTTGGTTCGGGGGTGAGAATGACTCGCAAAGGGTGCCGCGGGTACGTCGCTCCGAGTATTTGTATCCTGACGCGGGGATGCTGCATCGTGAAAGATAAAAGGGCTGGGTGGGGTGAAAAGAAAGCGTCCACGGGTGTAGGGGGTTAGATAAAGAGCGGAGTAACGCGTTCGCAAGCTGGAGAAGCTGGAAGGAACGCCGTAGTGGAAGATGCTGAGGCTCTTCTAGGGGTGGCACGAAGCCTCTGCGTGAAACGAAGAGGAGAGAGGGGCGGGAGAGAGAGGGAGGGAGAGTGGTATTCGACCCTCTATAGGGAAATATCCATAATGCGCATTTGCAATTTCAATGCCTCGCCGAGCCCCGGCAAGTTGCCGAAGCACAGCCACCCTCGAACTGCCGATCCGAAGCCTCGCGCGTTCCCCAGACCCCCTTAACGTCCCCTTGGTCACCCCCTCTCATTCTCAGCCTCTTCTTCTCGGGCCGTGTCTCCTCTAGCGGCCCTTTTACCTCTACATCGTCTCCCGACGAGCTACAACGCCTCGAGCTACCCCCTAACGCGCAACAGCCCAATCCACATATTCCGACGTATCTATACGCCTCGTGTGCTGCTCCCCCATACACTTTCCAAAAGTAGTCGGACTGTTAGGAGAATGTATGGGGAATGGTGGTCCATGGCGGTCACTTCATTCCCCAGCCCCCATAACGTCCGGCCTGACTGGTGACGAAGATTTCAAATTGAATTCGTTCGCCGTCGTTAACTTTGATCGACTGCCGGCAAATGAATACATTTCTCCATGTATTTATAACCACCAGATATTATCTACTAAATAATTAATTTTGAATTCTCTTCGTCACTATTCCGATTCACTAATTTCTCGAATTTTGGAACTAATTTCTTTGAAATACAAGAGCAGATAAATGATTGAAATGTGTACCTCCGATTTCTTTTGTACTGCCATCGTATTCACCAAAATACAAATTATTACATCATTGATGAACCATTATTATAGCAGCATTAATAAGTTATTATTATTGTGGCACTGACAATGTATTATTGTGGCAGCGTTAATAAGCTGCATTAATAAGCCATATACAATTAATCCACTCACCACTAATGAATTATGAATGGTAATGTTACACGTACGTTTCTTCTACACGATGATTCACCAACATAGAAATTCACGGTTTTTGAACGCGACGCGACTTTCGAGGCTCGTTTCGTTTTTCTCTTTGAACGACCACGAGAATCGAATTTGTTACCCTTCCGAAGTCGAAGAGAGGGATCGTTCTTCAGGATTCTCCTCCCTCGAAGAATCACCCTAATTGAGGTTAGAATATTCTTTCGGGTTTTGTTAGACGTTTGGAATGAACGATGAGATTCAGTTTGACTGTAAATAGACTCGGTCGCGAATTTCACCCTCGAGTGATCGGTTGGGGTGTTTTCCACGACCCCTGGAATCATATTAAAGAAATCAGTTACCACTATTTTTGCATCAACCTAGTGTCCTCTTCTCGACAATTGGAAAGTCTATTTTGCATAAAGATCCAAGGTTTTCTTATTACGGTAGCACTGTATACAGTTCACAATAAAATCACGCTCTCTAATTAAATAGTTGCTATTTGAAGTTTGTGTTTAAGTTTCCTGCAACAACGAAGTGGCAAAGAAAATTTTTCTCTGAGAATGTACATTTTTTGGGGGTGTGAAATATACGCGAGGGGTTTCGAGATTGCGAACAGCAAGGCGTCGAAGGTCAAGGCCTCGAGATCCGGTCGGAGGCTGTAGCCAGATGGCGCTGTATCGACATTTCGTCGGACTGCGTATGCAGGGTAAGACTCACGGGTTGCGGGGGTGGTTCAGGGGTGGAGAACGAATGAAATTCACCGAGCTTCATATCGCGGTCGTTACTTTCCACCACGGAATTTATTTTCCTCCGGTTTTCTCTTTCTCTCCCTCTCTCTCGTGTCGCGCACGTCTCTACTGGCTTGGGTACCGGCGAAAGAGAGAGTAAAAAAGAGAAAGAGAGTTGGGGAGTTGAGAGTGAGAGAAGGGATGGAGAAAGATTTAAGTACATGGGAATCGGCGACGAGGAGGAAGGAGAGGGAGCGACAGAGAAGGGAGGAGGAGTGAGAGTTAAAATCAGTGCTGCTAGGGATATCGAAGGAGGCAATATTTCAATCGACGTCAGATTTATCGACCTTCGGCCACGCGAAACGGCCAACGCGTCGGACCTCGCGTTACGTGCCATTTCGCGGGCTGCTTTCCTACCTTCGGTCGCCGTCTATCCACCATATACCCGGTGACGTAATTCACTCAAACGTGCCCGACAATCCGATGACTGATTCCCTGCCGTTCGACGTCGCAGCTTTATTCGAGTCGCCAAAATCGATTCTGCTTCACGCGCTTGTTTCGAAACATGTTCTCCACCGAACCTTTCCTTCGTCAATTTAAACCGAAGCTCCCATTTTTATTTGCACAAATAGATTTTTACTTTGGTTTCTTCCTGCATTATGTTTCATAATTTTTAATTCGTTAAAGAATGCCATTTTCCCTCGCACAATTCCTTTTCCCTTTCACGTATTTAACTATTTAATTACGAGTAATATTCTGAGGCTACAACCCGACAGAATCGGCACACTTGATAAGTACAGATAATATACTTAATCGTATAAAATGGAATAATAAATATTAACGAGACAGAATCACGAGCACACGTACAAAGCCGAAGCACACAACGGCACGCGATCAACGGATACATCGACGACAAGCTTTTCATTATGCAATGGTTACAATATTCATTAGGTTGTATAAATTCGCAAGAAAGAAATATACAAAGCTATGCGAAATCATATCGTTACTCAAGAATGGGATCTAAAGCTCAAAAGCGCGTGGGTAGAGCATCATCGATACAGATCTCCTCTGAAAATTCACAATAATTAGCCGGCCCTCGAAAACGGCGTTCTAAAATATAATTTCAATAGCGGTAAATTATACCAGCGTATCAATTCGATATAAAGTGTTGAGAGGATCCGGGAGCATAATCCGCGGCCGTCCAGTAATTCAGGCAATTAATTCCGGGCAATTAATTCCGGATTAAACTTACAGCTACGTAACAACAATATCAATTTTCTTTTTTCTTGTTTTTCGGTGGCTCCGCGGACAGACCGGAGAATATTCCGGACTGCGGTGCAGGTCGGTGGTTGGCTAACTCGATTTTGAGCCTGTTTTATTTAAACCGCTTCAGCAAGGTGTAGCTGGAAGACCAGATTGCGCCCACCGATATTACTTCCACGTGTTTTAGGCGATTTTTCCGTCCCGCGGCGACTAAATATTCGTCGCAGCTGCCGGCAGCCCCCAAGGGCGATTCGTTACTAATTGTTTCTAGCTGCGCGTCTCACGACCGCGAGCACGTGCCACTAATTACCTTTCGTAGCGGAAAGCAGCGATATTTTATGCGACCGGGGTAATTCCTCGCGTGGCCGAGTTGCGCTTGAATTTTTGACACTAATTACCAGGACGCGGACGGCGCGAAACTACCCGTGATTATAGTAGCGCACGGTTAAATTTACACTCCTGGACTAAGCGATAGCAGCGCCTTCTTTAACCATTTCCACTCCGTTTTAATTCCAAAACCAAGATACTTCCTGAAGTAAAATATTTCAAGATAGTGGTAGAAGAAGAGTAAGGCTGACACATCTAAATTTAATCCTATTCTACCCTCTCCCTATCTTCCTTTCTTTCTTTCGCTCCGTGCGATTTTCTCCTTTTTGCCTCGCGATTCCTTCATTTTTTCGGGCCTGCTCGGCTCTTAACTTTAACTCCAATCTTTCGCGACAATTCCGAAACGTGTACGTCGAAGCGCGCGGACACGTACACGGAACTTTGCGAAACTCGCGACGAGTTCGCAACTTCGAGCCCGGGCTCGTTCATGCACGATGGAAACGATAACGCGACCCCCTAGCCACCCACGACGTTGATTTTTTTCTCTCGAGGAACATCGAAAGGTCCTTTTACCGAGCCTCGAGGTCCTCAGGCTGCGACGATGGAGGGATTCCCGTTCCTTTGGAAGGTCGCGCAGCTGGAACTTGCGGAAATTTTGAAATTGTCGGTTTTTGTTAGATCGAATTTTCTGGGGCGAACTGAAAAATATTTAGTTTCGATAAAGCACATTTTTGCGAGAGAAAGTCGCGAGTGCAGTCTTGGATATTCGGAAAATGGAAAAAATTTTATTATTCAACGGATACGCATCCAAAGCTCGAATTGGACGTTAGATATCCACGACGTAACAACTCCTTTTATATATTCTCCATTTCCCCGTGAATCAAGCGAGCGAATTTCGCCAGGGTTTCCGACGTTTCTCTCGGCGCAGTAATTCCTGGCCGGGCGCTTTCGCGGCGGAAACGGAAACTTTGAACAAATTAATTTCTTTTCAAGCGACACGGTTCCGCATTCATTTTTCAGGGTCCGTGCCACTGCACGACTTTGCTGGGGACCGATTTTCCCTCTCTCTCTCTCTCCCTCTCTCTAGAAATTATAACGTCGTAATTGAATTCTCGGTGTAGCAGAGGAAAGAAGTTGACGACAAGTTCCACCGTGGGTCTCACTGCGCCGCCGGCGGGAGCGAGATATCGCGGCCATTAATAACGGAAGTCATTCCTGAAGTTTACATTCTAAGCGCGGCTCGTTATAGAGTAGTCTCGGTAATCGTTACGCATAACTGATAATGGTGGGGTTATTAATTGCTGTTGGCCGTGGACCCGTCGACGCTCAGGCTTACCATATGGCACTGATTAATTACTGTGACCGGCGAAGCCGGTATCAGCATCCGCCGCCTTATTCTTCGTGTACCTTCGCCGGCCACGATTAAGTTTACCCTGCCAATAACGCCACGCTAATTGCTCCTACCCCTCCCACACCCCACCATCCCCACTACCACCATCACCGCTGCCAGTTTTGCTTTTAATTATCGCCGTCGATAACTTCTGCGTCCGGGTCCGCGCAACTTTCGCGAGCGTTTCATAATGCGTCCGGTGTTTTACTTGTTGATTAAAAATTAGCTTCCGCGCTGCCGGCCCGGTTCAGGCGTCCCCAGGCTTTCAGAATCCGGTGCTGATCGAACTTGCATCCGATTTTTTTGGGTGCGTACAAACTTTCCGAATAAGTTGAAGATAGGTTCTGTTTGAAACGTGCAACATGTATTTCCCGCAGTTGCTTTAAATCATTTTTCCGAACACGTTGAGATTGTATCGGTCGTTAGAACGAGTCATGCCATCATTTTTGGCGGTGTTGTTGGTCTTGCTGGCGAAGACGCTGGATTAAGCCTTCGACGGCTGTGTTCCTTGGAGCTTAAGTTATCCGAAGACAAAGTTCCGAATAGACGTTATTACAGAAGAGGAAGCAAACAGGAGGCAAACTTATCTGTATTGTGCTTGTACAGCGTTGACGGTAGGCTGTAGACGTAGGTAGTTCCCGGTGTTGCAGTACCAGTGCAACGTCAGCTTTTAACTTACCGTTCTAACCCGTGCTCCGCACAGAAATTGTCAAACCGTATTATACTTCATCGTCGGGTCTTCTTGATCCTCTGTGTGTGTGTGTAGCGCGAAAATTAAATACTAGACCGGACTCGCAAGTTCGAAATTTCGGAATTGAATCGAATTTCGAATCAGATAGTTGTCTACAGAAACTTTCCGTAAATAGAATTTCATTCGCCGTCGATCGCAGAGGTATAAAATCGCGTCAACACCCACGGCTTCTGTCACGATCTCAAAAATCGTCGCAAATCCGCGAGAGGAGAGCGAGGAGACCCTGAAAAACACGTTACTCCTTGTCTGGAGTCTGGTTACACGCTCCAAGGGGTGGAGGCGTCCCCCGACGCCGGGCGTCGCGACGAACATGGGCGAGGATAAGGAGAAACTACGAAAGGGAATAAATTTCCATCGTCGCGCATCAAAATCTACAGCGGCGCACCGTGCCAAGAAAAACCCGCATCAGAAGCCAGAAACACG
This sequence comes from Lasioglossum villosulum, assembly GCA_963971365.1. NCBI lineage: Eukaryota > Metazoa > Arthropoda > Insecta > Hymenoptera > Halictidae > Lasioglossum > Lasioglossum villosulum. The sequence goes on from OZ020495.1 coordinate 3,959,695, forward strand.
TATCTTTTAAACAAATCAGAAGAAATCTATTGTCCACGTTCTCTCGAAAATCAAAGGTCCTTTGACGATTCGACAAAAAGAATTGTAATTTTTTAAAAATTATACTAAAAAATCGCAAACAGCTAGACTGTTTGGTTTCAAGATCCAGGTTGCTCGCGCACGCGTCTTGGAGAAAAAGCGAGTCGATAGCACGGTCGCGGCTTAATTGCAGGAGATTCGTCAACCGGGGAGCATAATTCTGGAGTTTGGGTGCGATTTATGAGTCGCAGGGTGTGCGCATAATTACGATCGATCGCGTAAAGGGCTGGTCTCGGCTCGCCGCTGTTTCTGCTCGACTTTTTGAAGGATTACGGGGCTTTGGAGGGGTCGGTACGGGGTCGTGGTCCCGAATCTCCGTTATCATTTCATTATTTCCGTTAATTTAATATCGGTGGGCTCTCCGGGCCCCGTAGGACACATCTGACTTGTTAATTTTTCCCCGCATAAATTCCACGCGAGCTTTTAATTGATTCTAGGGAGATGGGGCAGAGCAAGACAACGCCCTGCGGGGCCACGCGAGCCTCTCCTCGTTTCATCTCTCTCACACGTTTCCGTGGTCGAGCAACCAGTTTTGCACGGAGTCACGATGACGAACGGGTTCGTTCCTCGCCGATCCTCGTGACGGATCGAGCGTGCCTCGGAGTCACGCTCTTTGCGAAAGTTTGCGCCCCTAGCTGGCTCGTGACCCGACTCAAGGAAAAGAAATCTCTCGCCGTGACTGTGTTCCCTAAAATTCCCTTCGACCCGGGGAACGTGCAGATATTTTTCCGGGGGCACAGCCCGAACAGAGAAATCGCTCGCCTTCGAAATTGCTCGAAGCCTGATTGAACATTTATCCAACAGCCACCCGATACGAGTGGCCCGATACTTTCTGGGACCTGGCGCCGACAATACGCGGCAATATTTCGCGAATTTCCCGAACCCCCATTCTTGCGGCTCGTTCCATGAAAACTGCAACAAGCGAACAATCTGCCGAGACCCGGTCAATAAGTAATTTACCCCTCCTTGTGCACGGAAACACGAATAGAGATAAGAAATATTTTCTGTGGTGCAGTTACCGTCCGAAGAATTTTATTCGTACAGGAACTAGTATAACAGTTAAAGCACTCTTTTGCTTTCTCCAGTGCTTGGACTATTTTTCCCAAACTTACGAAACAGCCTCCGAGCTTCCGCAATCTGTTTCCAATTCAGGTGAAAAACGCGCCTGCAAGATTTCGAGATTAGTCAGAAATTGGTCAGATTTCTGGGAGAACCGTTTCGTTTCGTTTCGATTTCGATTCTCATGGTTCTCGAGAAATTTCTCGACCGGATGGAACGGAGGCTTCGTTAGCGCGATTACGAAGTTTAATCCGACTGATTTCGACCGGTGGCGTCGTCGCGACCTCTTTTGCTCTGTGTTTTTTTCGTCGGAGCCCTGTGTGTTCTCTCCTCTTTCGTTCTTTCCTCCCTCCGATGGCATTTCTTCCGAGCATCAGCCTCGACCCCGAGGAGGGTGCCACGCGGTGCCAGAAGAACTCTTCAGACTGCGCCCGGAGTACACGGAGAGGGTGCAGAACGCCTAATTAGACGCGGTACCCGGCGCTAAGAGGGTGAAACGGAGAGCGAACAGAGGGGGAACAAGAAAACGAAGAAGAGACTCGGAACGTGAACGCGCAAACGTTCGCACACGGGCCCCGTGCAAACGATGTGCTGCTGCCTCTCTGCTGCTGGTCTCTCTCCTGTTTCGTTCCACCGAACTTTCAAACTGTCTCCGCCAACTGGAGAGAGGATGGGGATACGTCAGAAAAATTGGTCTGCGATTTATTTCCGGCATATCTGCTGAACTTTCAGTGGTAGGTTAACGATTTAGGGTCGCCACCGGGTGCAAAAACGATAATACTAATCGTAAAACAAAAATGTGTCCGATTCGCGCAGCTCCGAAGAATGGTCGCCGTATAAAGGAAAAATAATTACCATACTGGGGCTCGTTATGCAAATTCTCATTTTCATAATTCACTGGAAAGGAACCTGACAAAAATCCTTCCATTCGGAAAGAAGCTTCCTGCAGTCACGGTAGAAACGAAAGAGAAGTATGTACTATGAATTTTCGTTAATGCACGCCGTCTTCTATTTTATACGCTCGTAAATGCCACGAATGCATAAAGATTCGCACAGTCTGGTTACTACTAGGAAAACCCGACGGAATTCATTGCAGCGTATCACTCGGTTTAATCGCAGAAATCGATGATTATTGCTGGTAATCGGAGTCCGGCAATTTTCGCCTAATTTTCCCGTCGGTTCTTTATCGTCACGTGGAGAGAGAGTCTGCAAAGTTCTCGCACCTTTTCAGCGGAATTTTTGCGCTTCCGCGATAATTTCCACGGAATTAGAGGAAGCGAACGAAATTACGGAAATCCTCGGGACTCCTGAGAAAGTGGCGAGACCGAATTCGAGCCTCGGCCGTTCTTCACGAGTCCCTTTTCCGCAATTACCTAGCGTATCACGGACAATCCAATTCTCCGATCGAGTTTCTCTTTTCGAAACTTCTCGCCACCCTCCGCAGCTGTTTTCCAAATCAATTCGTCAATCTTGGCTAATGCCTCGAACATTTTCTCCGCTTTAACAATTTTCTCCGCTGGAAGAGCGAGTCGTTGAATTCCAGGAAAGGCTGAAATTCACAATTGTCCAACCCAAGCCTAATACACGTCATTCTATTCGCTTCGACGTGCTCGGTACGTAGATCGCTCTACTTTCTAGTAACGGCGTGAAAAATGTGCTCGGAATCGGCGCGAACGTTGTCGCACCTCCGCGGTTCAATGCGGTGTTTTATTATCGATGGAAAAAATGTTGCAGCATGGCAAGCCGAGTGCCGTGACTACAGGCGGCAGATTATTTACGTTATACCGGAGTTGCTATAACTCGGAGAGCGCGTGCTCGCGTGTCGACTCGCTATAATAATCGCTCCCGTCAAAATCGCCGTAATTTACGAGCAATTCTAGTTCGTTCTTCCTCCGACGTAATTTCTCGACCGGCCGGAAACAACGACCGTCGCTGTAACCTTCGGGAAATTAAGCTGGACGCTCCGCGGCACGATCATTATTTATCTATTTAACTATTAATCCGGGACTATGTTCCGTTTAATTCCCCGGTAGGTTCAACGCATCAATTTTGAAATGTTAGAATTCAACCAAGGAGATGTTCCGTTTGATAAAAATTTGTTTGTTATTTTTATACAAAATAAAGTTCCAGAGTCCTTCACTCCTCGAGAAAAGTATCGAATCTCTCTCGCGCGCACATCACGGTGCACCATATACACCCGACAAAGCGTCTCAACAATAAAACCGCACTCTGGACCTCGTCCATTCTCGGCGCTCTTTCGAATTCTCCATCCGACAGAGCGAAGAACCGTCGATCATCGTTCCGAACAATGTCTTTTACCGGGAAAAACCGTCTCCGATATCGTCGCGTTCTTGCCATGGGTCCTGGGTAGTAATCGGAGCTCCGTGGGCGGTCTAGAATTTCCATGGGGTGCGAGTGGTGGGCGCCTCGGGGGCTACCGTCGTGCACCCTGTCGTGGATTCCCGTGTCGCGCTACGTGTACACATAACACGGCAGCGTCCGGCAAATAACCGTGCACTCGAATACACAAACAGGCATTCGATTCGTGCCGTAGATAGAGGTAGTTACAGGATTCTATTGTGCTTCCGAGAGGTCGGAGGAGCGGCTCTTCCTCCCACCATCCCCTTCTCTCTCTTTCTCTCATTTTCATTCTCGTTCACTCTCTCCTTCGCTCGCTCATCCATTCATTCGCTCACTCGCTCTCCGACTTTCTCGTTCTCTCACTCTCGATCTCCCACATTCCCACTCTCTCACTCTCGCTGTTCTACTGTTCCACTCTCTCACCGTCCGAATCTCTCACTGTTCCACTCTCTCGCCGTTTCAATCTTTCACTGTTCCACGCTCTCGCTTTACCACTTTCTCATTCCCTCGCTCTCCCATTCACCGACTCTCTTCCTCGCTCTCCATCTCTCACTCGCTCAGTTTCTCTCACTGGCACCGAGTTGGAGGAGTATCGATACAGAGAGTAAGAGAGGAGGCAATAGCGGCTCTGGGCCCGGAGTTAGGGGGTTGAAATGGGGAGCGAGGAACTACGGGGGTGAGAGTGGATGGAAAGCGCCTGGATGAATGGCGGCGGCATTGCTGGTAGTAGTGGTGGCTTTTAGCTGGGCGCATTCAACCGCGAGGGTTAGCCGGGGGTTGGGATTAACGCATCCGCACGCGGCCTGCGTGACGCTCGCAGAGACAGAGGACGAGGGCGACGCAGGGATGAACGAGATAGAATGGTGGAAAGAGAAAGATAGCGAGATAGAACGCGATTCGCAAAATCGTCCATAAAATGTATTACTCGCGGTGACGGAGCCCGGCCACAGAGACGGTGTTTGTTTAATTTACTTTGACGCACGCGAGTATATGTATAGGGGATGGGGGCTCGATGGTGCCGCCCCTTCTTGATACTTTCCTCTTCCCTGTCGCGATGGGATCGCCTCTTTGTCGTCCTTTGAGCCGCTGACGAATAGCGAGAGTCGAATTGGGCGGATTCGAGAAACTTTTTCACTCGGACGGATCGGTCAACGTATTTTTAGAGACCATTCTCTCCGTCCTTCTCTTTTGATGGCGAAAGCTGCCTCTGTTTGTGTGTGTGGGGATTTTACGAACCCTATTCTGGCAGAGGCACTGTTTATTTATTTATCGAAGGAATCGGGCTGTTAGATGCGAAAGGTGAACGTCGTTTATCGTCGGCACTGCGTGGAGCAGCTAGCGACCCTAATTTTCGAAGGGGGTTGTGTTTATGACTGGAGCCTGGGGACCCGTGTACGTTTATGGCGTTACTAAATTTGTGAGTAGTAGGGGAATGTTTGTAATAGCTCAGACTGATGAGGTTTGTGTAATATTTTTACGGTGAGGTATGAATTTTTTTATTATTCGAATTGTAGCAACGTGGTTCGCGAATTTACAAGCTCCTCTCGTTTTGCAGGATTGAAAGTGTTCGCGCAAAAACTGTTAAAAACTACTGAAAATTGGCGTGGTTCTGTCAGAAGAGTCGCGGCCAATCAGCAGGTAATGCTCGTAGCGCAGTGGTTGTTGTTCGATCGTTAATTGCACCGGCGCGGCGTTGATACGCGTTTAACTAACGACAAACAGTTTATTCCCTTGTTGGTCGCTCGACGACGTTATCAATTTTAGAGCGTGCGTTCTGTTTGCGATGAAATAATGAAATTCCAGTCGCAATTATGCCAGCATCGGAAACCTCGCGTACTCTCGTGGTTCGCGTAATCACGACGCTACTTATTTACAGTCTCGTTTTTTTAATCCTCGACCGAGTCGGTTTATTAATTGTTCATTTACTCGACCGAAACAATTGATATACAGTCAGACGAGAAAGTCTGCGCATACAAAAATTGATATGTACATACAATATAAAGCAGTGGACGTATTAAAAAAATTTCAGAACGTCAATCTGATAGTTTCAGCTTTACAAAATAATTAAAAGAAGATGCAGATTATTACTTTGCGTAAATCCAAGTTGTTGAGACGTTTGGAGTTTTTCAGGCAATTTTCGAAAAAATTACCCAATTTTGAAAGGTTGTTTCCACGGGGAAAGTTAATTGGTCGATAGTCCCCGTGACCGCGAAACACGTTTTCCTTCGTTAACCGTGAAAAAATCGGTTGTTACTATAACGAACACATCGAGCCGTGCGTGAAACAACTAGTAACAACGGTCCACAAAATACTAATCGGGGTCCGGGGATAGTTGGACAGATTGGGCACACTGGAGTTCGTTAAATCCGGTTTAATACGAGCTGCTGAACCCGGCGTCCAGCGAAGTCCACTCGAAACCCGCCCCTCCCGGTTCAAGAACCATCCCTCGAACAGGGTCGAAGATCGGTCGCGAGTCCCCGAGTTCGATTGCTTTTTCCGTTCGACGAGCACCTCTCGAACCTGCAGAGCAAACAGTTGCAATTTTCTGACATTTTGATTCAACGTCGAAACTGGGTACACTTATTTATTCGTCTTTAATAGTCGCATTTAAATTCCGCATCGTTCGATTGCATTTCAATACCGAAGATTATTGACTGAGAAATAAAGTTTCCTTTAAGTATTTTCTTCAGAGGAAATTTTCGAGAAATTAGCTACACAAGTTGTTTAATACACAGAAATCGCATAGAAAAATCCTTGCTTCAACAATTTACTCGGATTCAATTTTTTAAATCTTTCCACTGTTTGAAATATCATCTATTCGATTTTATCATGCGTAGAACCCGCAGTCCATTAACAGATTAAAGTATTGAAACATCGGAGAGACGTGAAAAAACGGGAACTCCAAACGAAGAGGTCACTGGACTGGCACCTACGTTTAAAATGCTGAAGCGAGAACGCCGTCAACGGTTCCTGTTTTGGACGCAGCCCGACGGTTCCGTTGTCGATCAGCTCGGGCCGGACGTTACGTACGCTCTCCGTGGGATTGCCGACGGAAAGTTTCCTTCCCGTGGAAGCAGTTTTTGACGTTCCGTCCGTTATTCCGTCGGGCATTGTCGAGGAGTCGGTTGGAAGACGGCCAACGCCATGCCGCGGCGGAACAGAATTTCGCTGTAATTTATTTAACAACGACCAAGCCCGTCGTGGAAAAATTCATTCGTTAAAATCGTCGGACGTCGCGGTCCGTCGACTCGACGAGACCTTGCGAAAACCCGGAACGGATACCAGTAACATCTCGCGAGGAATTCAACTAATTTTCTTTTATCCCTCGTTGCTTCGAACGAAAAAATATTCCTCGCGTATCCTATACGCAACAACGTTCCCCGCTATCAACGCTTAATATCTCAGAAGTGTGTTAAACCATGAAAAAAGGGATTTCACACCACAGAACGGGATAGTTCAGAACAACTCGGAGCCATCCGCTAATCTCATGCGTAGCTAGAACTCACTTATCCCGATTTCTGATTAAACAACTTCTAGCAACACACACACACGCGCGCGCGCGCGTACATACTCGTACACATACAGTTAGGTGCTTAATAATCGCTTTAACGTACCGAGCTTGAAGCTTCCTTCGCTGGAAGCAGTTCGAGGGCCAGAAGGGCGGCTCGAAGGGGCGGTAGAAGAAGATGGGGTTGGGATGCGGCGACGACGGCGGCTGGGGAGATCCCGGCGTGTTTCATCGGGACTTAGAAATCAAATATTTGCACGGCCGGGAGCTTCGCCTCAGTTTACACGACGAAACTCGCGAATCCTAAATACTCAGCATTTACTGACTCGTCAACGGAAAAGGAAGGAGAGGCGTAGGGATCGGCGAAGAAGCGGATGTCGGATGAGGGAAAGAGAGAAATAGAGAGAGGCTGGAAAGCAGCCGGGGTTAATTTGCTGACCGTCGGTGTTTATAGAGATTCGAAAATCGCAAGCCACGCGATTATGCCGGGCGGACGCGAGTCAAAATAGTGCTGATTCAGCGACGATTATCGCCGGCAAGCGACCGTTATTATTGCGAGTTAACTCGTCCAGGCGTTTATCGTCCGTAAGGACTTACCCGTGAGTCCCTAATTGGCGCTTACGCAATAATCGTGAGAATCAAAGCGACCGGTGTACACCACACCCTCCCATGCCCTCCTCTCTCTCCCTCTCTCTCCCTCTCTATCTCTGGCCTCTCTATTTCACCCCCTCGTCCAAGTCTCTCTCTCTCCCTCTTCATCTATCTCTCTGCGCGTGTGTCCCGACGAGCAGAGAGCAGAGACACAGGATCCAGATAACGCTCGCCCTAAATCGTGGCCATTAGTCGATCTGAAGCGTAATCAACCGGCGGATCTACGATTCGCGCAGGTCCTCTCCCAGGCTCCAGGTCTCTTCTTTGGAGGTAGACCACGTAAGTGAAGTTACGGTAACAAGCAACTCCGTATTCAACCGCTGGTAATTTCCCATTCCGACTGATTACTTTCCATTGTTCCGCCCGCCGCGCCGTCGGAGTTAGTATACTGCTAAATGTTTGATCACACGTTCCCTTCCCTTCCCTTCTCTATGCACCACCACTCCGAGAGCACCTTGAATTGCACATCTTTGAACCTGTCATCGCGCGACGACCCAACGACCGAACGAATGGGCACCGAACTTCAACTAATTCCGAAGGCGGAGGGCTCGAACGGCAATTACCAGTGGCGTGACCTCAGACCACGTAAAAACTATACCGTCGAGCTGACAGAACGACTAAAGAAAAAATCTCGGAGACAGTAATCTCCCGAAGATCTATTTCTCGATGGTATAAAATGTGACTGACGGAAGGTGAATGGATTCGAAGATTGTACAGGTGACTTTAGACAGTTTTTCGATAGTTGTAATAATAGGATCCGATTTATTCACGCTGAAACTTAATTCTTGGGAGCAATGCGCATCGACTTAAATTCAATTCGTCACTATGCCAACGAAATTCTGGTAGAAAAATTAATAACTCCGCTTACGTGTGAGGTTGGAGCACGTTCTTTTGTTTCTCAGAATATTCACGCTCCGGTAGATAGTTTTTAATAATAATTTCGCCGGAAGGCGGGTCTTTGACGCAGAAGAAAATAATTATCAAAAAATGCAGCTTACCGCGAGAGAGAACATGCTGGGGAAAAACGGAAAAGGAAAGGAACGTACGTTGATGGAAATCTGAAATAATAAAGTACGTGTGTACGGAATACACGAGAGAACTAACGGTCTAAAAATAAACACATTAAACGAAGACCGATGGAAATGATTTAAATGCGCGTACGAAGGTAAACGTATTAAAAGCTGTTTGGATGTAGCATAATCTCTTTATTGAGATTTAAATTGCTTCAATGGAAAAGAAAAACTGGAATAAAAAAGCAAGCTCATTAAACGGTACTCGTTGTCAGTTCTAAAGTGGACCGTGACACGCTTGTTCTCTCTGTTCTCCTTTCACGGTGAAACAATTTAAATATCAATGAGCAGATTTATGCGAATGATACTTGTTTAAACGATCCCGAGTCAAAAGTACGAGAAACTAATTTAAACGGCTTGACGCAAGTATGGGATTCTGAAATTTTCTATTGTTTCATCGTGTTGATCCACCTTAACCACTCGGCGATGCTAATGATGCAATCATACAATCTCTGTTCTCATTATCATTTCAACGGGCTCTCGAACACCTGCACTATAGAAATACGAAGGCAAAAATTCGCACAAAAATCTGCAGTGTAATCATTACCCTGGGAAATCTCTTTTTTCGAAGGTTTACAAAGTCCAGCTAAAAAATTTACTTGAATTTCAGTTTATTCAACTATACCTCTACAAAAAATTATTTTCAGAAATAAACGAAGAATTGCGTTACCCACGTACGACTGGAAAAATAATAGAAACAAGTACATTAAAAACTGTTTGGCGCTTTGAACTTTATATAAATCGAATAAAAAAAAGGTGTTTGATAAAACACGGTGTCCATTGAACTGTACATTTCCTTCGAGTGTTGAAAAAGGACGACCGAAGCGACATAATGCTCGAATGCTCGCGCGTTTCCGTTGACCGCTAATTTCCGGAATTAGCCGCGGGGATCCTTCCGCGTCATTTGTTAGTTCTCGAGAGCCGCGTATAATATTGATGGGTTGAAAAAGCGGACATCGGGTTATGGAAGTTCAGATATATCCAGTTATAGGCTATTAGCCTCGGAAATGGAGAATCGATACGCACGCGTTCCAGTCCAATAGGAAGATTAGGATATGGCGGACGCGGGCGTAAAGCGACTGCCCCCTCGCGAAACTCGCGCAAATTTTGCCGCTGCGCTGTTTCGCTCTATTTCGCTCTGTTTCGGTATTTCACGTCTCCCCGAAGTACTTGCGAAACCCCGGTTGGTCACTTTCATCGCGAAACATTCCGCCAATTATACCGCGAGGCGAGTAAACCGTGTTGTTCCTCTACGAATACCCTACACAGCCTAGACCAAGTAATTTCTTGATGAAACCAAAAGTTCCGCCGAATTTCGAAAAATGCGTTCAAGCAGTGGGAGGAACTATCAATGTTTAATAAGTTGCACGCTCATTTTTTTTTTATTTCACGCTACTCTAAATTAATTTCATACATTTGTGCCTCTCACCAGACATATACACACAAAATGTTCCAGCGTTGAAAAAACATGTTCGCTGCTTTCGACTTTTTCGATAACGTCTGGGTCCAAGTTAGCATCAAAAGCTGCCTACTCACATTATACTGAAACTCTCTAGATGCAGAGTAAACAGATCTCCAACTTGGACTATCCAAAGAAATCCAAAGGGAAATACAAGAATCACTTCCAAAAGCTTGTTAAGACGAGACGGTAGCTTGTCTGGACACTTCTCAGGCTCCATCCAAGAGTATCGGCTGTTAGACCTTATTCACAATGTTTGTACACTTGGTAAATGTTACGACAAGTTGGACACATTTCCGCGTATAAGCAGCCAAAGGGAAAATAGGAACTGTCGTCGAAAAGGCTTCGACACAATTTTCGAGACGCATCGGAGTACTTCTTTAAAGCAGGAAACCGTCCATTGACGAGCGCGTTAGGGTTCCGGAATCTGTCGATCGTATGATCAAAGCGGAAGTTGAGGTCCCTTTGAAAATGTTCCACAGATGTCGGCAGCCTAATATTCGAAATGGCTGTCGCCTGCGAAATATCCGAAATTCTCGTGCAACTCTAGCGATAAGGGCTTCCTCCATTTAAGATATCTAGCTGAATTTTTCAGGAAATACAAATCGAACATCGCGCAATAAAATGTATATATAGTTTTCCTAATGAATAATAATTGCATCCATGGATAAAATTCTTGAATTTCCCCCACCTTTCGAGGCGACTACAAAGGGTGGCAAAGGATTGAAAATTATTAGATTATTGACAACGCGTCAGCTAGAATCAGCTGGGAAGGCAAAAATGAATTTAGACGGGATGAGAGACACTGCCTTCTGCAGTTTATTTTACGGGGCCAGATGTCATCGACCATGGGTCCGTGACTGCATCGGAGGTCTGAAAAATGTTCTGACTTAGGCTGTCTCCTTTTTCAAGTGGGCAGCAGAGTCTTTTGCTGGCCCTAAACGATTCATTTTTCTCTCTCTCTGGTTACAGCTTTCTAACCGAACATACGTTCCTCCGCGCTTGCTAATGAACTTGAAATAGTTGAAAGGAAATTCTCTGCGTTTCTGTTCATTTAGAACTCCCATTTCCAATAAAAATTGGCCCGTGGCCTTAGCTCGAGAGGGTAAGCAGTTCGGGGGTGGCAAATGCTTAAGTAACCCGCGTATCGATGATGGCTCGATGTCTGCATCGAACTGCTCCTAGGGGGGCCCCGTGTGTACCGTTCTATCGATTTCGCCGTCCCTGCCACGACCCGGTTCTATCTGTCTGTGCCATTTACTCTACGTAACGTCATAATAACCGCTGCTTTCGGCTCGCGTGCGCGATAACCGGCCGATATGCACATGCACCGAGCGCGCAAGAAGCCATGCTCCCGGCCGATGCAACGACGACGCGACGCAACGTTGCAACGCCGCCAGGTGACGCGCACCACTTGCATTAAAAACCGTACGAGATCCCCAGATTGTACGTTTTAATGCAATCTGATGCCGCCGACGATCTGGCAAGCGCGCCGGAGCTGTTTCGACTCTGTACGAACAATTCCATCTACACTGGAGAATTTTCAGCAGAAACTGGACACGAAATTTTACGTTTCTATACAACTTTTTTCCAACCGTGCTGGCTGCAAGCTCTATTTTTAAACAGGCGGAACGTTTATTTTGAGGTTGAGGCTCGGGGAATTTCACGCGGAGCGTGGAAGAATATTTTAAAGGTTTCGAGAAAAATGTTTAAAGACCGTACAATGTATATATCGATTGATGAAAAGCGGTGAAAATTCGATCGATAAAATAAATGTGTCAATCGCCTCGAAAATGTTTTGATCGATCGCCATCGATGTAAGTAATTTAAGGATGCGATTAAAGGGGTGATATCAGGGTGAGAAAAATATTTGAAAATCAGAAACTACATTTTTGAATCGTCTGAAAATGTTTTGATCGATCGTTATCACTATAAATAATTTCAGGACGCGAGAAAGGGTGTAGTAATAGGATGATAAAAATTCACAGAGGGTCGTAGAAGGGTTGTTGACGCGTGGGAAGAGAGAGCAATCACGGATCGACTCGCAGATCGGGTAATAGGCGGGTTTGCACCGGGTGCATAATGACTGGAACGACTGAATATATCGGCACTCTACGCCACCGTGTATGTTTATGGGACAATCGATGATGTATGAACGTCATAGAAGCGCTATGCAAGCCCTATGTACCCGGCTTGGCGACCGGCCGATCGTGTCGGATTGCACACGAACTGTCCCGCCGGCCTACACCGATGCGCTCATCAATGCTCCTAACCTATCCTACGATCCATCTTGTTATTATTCTGTTGTGAAAAATGTGTCGACCCATGAACGGCCGTTCGAACGGCTTTAATATCGCGAGCGAGCTTGTCTGCGAAGGTGGATTCTCGTGAAATATTAACGACAGCGAACGCGACGGAAACGTTGGCCCGTATAATAATTTAACACTGCCATAAATGGGGAAACGCCTGCTGAAATATATATTCTGGAGAAAATGAAAGGAGTATATTCATTTTTGAACCACGCGACAAATATGCGAAACTAAGATGCGCACACGATGATAATAATGATAACCAGAACATTGTTCTCTGAATCGCATTAAGGAAAGAAAGAAATTTTTATTTTCATTCCGACAGCCAATAGTACCGAAACACATATAGGGGACAATATAAAATCGCAAATGAAAGAAGGGTCCGGGGCGGGAAGAATTAATTTGATTCGCGAATAAAATTCCATGGTTCACGGAAGAGGAAACGAAGGCGGATTAATATTGGACAAGATAATAGTTTATGAAGCATATTACACAGGGTAGTTAATCCGGGGAAAGTTCGTTGAGAACGTTTGTACGTCGGGTAATATCATTTAAGAACCCGGAATCCGACTTTATTCGAATCTCCGCGCTCGCGTACCAGTCAAGATTATGCAGGGAAAAAGCGAGATGGCAGGATATGTAACTCTTTTCCCTTTTTTCCTTCTTCCCTCGTTCTTTTTTTTCTGTTCACCCGGTTACGCGACCGCACTTTTCTCAGGGGCTTCCGCGGCTTGGCAGTTCGGTTAATAAGATAGCCGGAGTTACTTCCGAAAGAAAAATTGTGCTCATCCCGAATGAAATGTTGGAAGAATCTATACGGCTCATATGGTATTCTCTTTCGGACACCGAGCCCGGAGCAACTCGGAAAGTTTCAAATTAACCTTAGACCATCAGCTTCCTCTTTCTCTCGTATTCTCCCTTATTCTCTGTATATGATGGCTCGATCTGCATAAAATGAAATCTGCGAGAACGGCAGAGGAAGAGAGAAAGAGAGATGGAGACACTCGGTGAACCGATTAAAAGTTACCTCGTTCATTTTAGAAGGTTTAATCCCTCTTTAACTGCCAGCGGAAAAGTCTTCCCCGATTCCACCTTAGTTAATTATTACCGCGCGCGCGGACAAATATTTGAATATTTCCCGGCCGGGATCGAGACGCTTCCGATTGTTTGCCGATCGAGAGCCGGCAAAAAATCACGCTGATTCCGATGGATATCTCTGTGGCCCTTCGATTCGCCAATCTTCCGCCTCGAATCGCCGTTTCCGCGTTCTATGGAGCACGGTGTTTTAATTATCTCCGGATGCGGGGGATTAAATGATTATGATTGTGTGGACCGAGGATTTCCTTGCAAATCTCTGTGGAGATTGTTTTACAGGTGTCGGTGTGAATTTTAGAATGATGACAAAGAGCCTAGCCGATTAAGAACGTGGTGTCAAAACTGCCCTCAGAGATTTTTCAATGGCTATCGAATCGTTCGAAAGCTGACCAATAAAAACTCTTCCGAGTCAAATTTCGGCCCTCCAGCTTTCCCGCGAGGGTGGTTACAGGGTAAATTATGTTCTGCGTTTTTCCGTGCATTTTCCGATCTCCGATACGTTCTAAAATTCTGAAAAAATGTGACATATTTAGAATTCTAAATTTTTTCCTCGATCAGGAGACGCCTTGATGTACTTCGGCAGAGCCATCGTCGCATTAACGTAGCTTCGGACACGCGGAGACATGGTCTCCGTGGCGAGGCGTCACAGAACGGCACCCGAGGGAAGGATTCGCGCGACTCAGCGCAGCTTCCTTTCCAAGATATCCCCTCGAGCGGGTCGAGAAAGTTTCAAATTGACCCTGGGTCGGTTTCACCGGTGCCTCCACCACCCCCATCAAGCCCTGGCTACCCTCATCCACCCTCGTTCCACCCCTAGTCGGCGCGACTTCCACTCGAGACTCGATCCGCATCAAATAAACTCTAAATAGAGAAGACGGGGACTGCTGTTGGAGATCGAGGAGCAGAAGCACGGCCGACTATGGCGTCACAGGCGGTGAGATCCGAAGCGGTTGGGGGTGGTAGAACGGTTCCCGTTGCAGGCTGAATTTCTCCATTAGCCGGCCTGTGTCTGCGCGGGCATGTGCTGTTCTCGACCCGCTCGGCGCACCGTGAGCCATTTCATTCGAATTGCTCAAGTGAATCCCAAAAGAAAAAGAATTCCATAAGTCCAATATTTAGACTGTAATGGGCCATTTCTGTTCCGTATTTTCGTAAACTTTGAACATTGTAATAGAAGCTTGAATAGTCTGGTCTCTAAATGGCACCAGACTGAAATTATTCTTTCGCGTCCGTTTGAGCAAAATGGAATTTATTTTCATGAAATTTAACGTGTCGAAGTGAATGTTATATTAGTGTCACGTCCGGTGGATCAGCTGTTACTAGTAACAACAATTTATAATAAGATCCTATTAACGTAATGTATCCGAAATTTTTTGATAAAATGTGCGCCGAAAACATCACACAGTTTCTATTAAACATGTACGATCAACAAAACGGAATATTTAAAATCTTTTATATCGGGTTCGAACTGCATCGTGCGTGAATTCCTGCCCCACAGAACAGGAGCAAGGGAAAGTGCGGGCAGGAGCGGGCGTACACGCGGCCTCCAGACACCCGCAAAGATGAACGGGCACACAAATCACCGACGCAGAGAGGGATAACATCGGTAGGAGGCTCTTCTGCTCCCAGACACGTGCGTAATTGAATCGGTCATATTTCGGCCAGGAGATTCAGTGCGTACCTTGTACGTGATCTATACGAGCGCACGGCGCGGCGTGTTCCGAAAGTAAGGTACTACTTCTGCCCCCGTGATAAACGGCCCTATGCCTCCATGGTGCCCCCTGATTTCCAGCTGGACCATGTTTCGGTGCTTTCGATGCTGATACTGTTTCCTGTCTGCGTTTTTACGGAGACTCTATTCTACGGCATGTTTAAAGTCCCTGGGTTGGTGGTCAAAATATCAATTGGAGCAACATGATCATTAATAATAAATTACACTGTTAAATATTGTGGCAAATGACAAAGTGAAGTAGAAAAATTAGCAACCACCTTGAATCGAGTAAAATTTAATTTCGCTCGTAAATGGTTTCACTGTGTGGAGTGTACAAGCAAGATGCATAGAGCAATATTAATGCTCACGTTCCATAATCCTGTTCAAGATGTCCGCACGCTGTAAACGCATAAAGTTCCGCAGTCTAATGATAATACTCTCATCCCTCGACTTACTTGGAGTATTCATCCACTGTGGTTTTCTTTTACGCGGTTGATAATCGCGTAAATGGAGTCTGCGGGCACAAAAGAAATACTTAAGGAAAAAGCTTGTCTGTGGTATTCGTGTATCCACTGCGCGTATCTGCCGCAGAAAAAAAAACAGTAATGATATAATGGGTGTCCCAGCTCAACCATTTGTATACACGGTACAACGCTAATTTTATATAGATTGATAAGTAGCGTGCAATTCTTTATAAATTGCATTGTAGTTTCGATTTCCGTGAACGCTCCAGAATGGTTGAAAAATCCCAGGGGATAATTAATTTCTTCAGTCTGCGAACGGTTCCTATGAATTGAAAAGTTCAGCTGTTGGCGAATTTCGAGCGGAGCGCGCTTAATCGGCGAGAATCGCTCGCATTCTGTCGGCCGGCCGCTTCCGGGAATTCAAAATGTATGCTTGACCACGAACGACTCGGGAATCGATGGAATCCGCGTGTCGGCTAACCCACGGCCCAGGGAATCTATCGGCAGAAGCCGAGTGACGCGGAGGAATCGTCGTCATTTCGAAGAAATATTCTTTTCCGAAAATATTGGGACGAGACGGATGTTTCGCTGGATGCCTGCCGATTAATAAAAAGCCCCTCTCACAGGCATGCCTCATCCATTCTTCGGCTACGGTATCTCGCTGGCTGCCGTGTGCACGCACACAAACACCGAGAGCCTCTACGTTCTTATAAATTCTGGTAGACAGCACCCCGACGCTTCTTCGCTCTCCCCTCTCCTCCACCCCTTCAAATACTTGCTACCCACCGTTGCCGTTCGAGAAGTCGATATTCCAAGCGAAAGACCCGAGAGCCGAGTCGCCGAGCCGATTTCGCAGGCACCTTGCACCGAGGAATCGCGAGATCACGATCTTCAAGAATTTAGGACCCGGCACCAGAAATAGTTGCAAAATTATCTACCTTGATGGACAGCAGTATTCGCACACCGTTTAAAAAAGTATAATGTTTTCAAATTTTAAAATTGATTTTTAATTTAATAGACTATTTAATTGTATTATGTGTATAGTTGGGTCATGTTACGTATTCCCACAATCCCACGAGAAACCAACCCCCCGCGGGAGTGGCTGTCGAAAGAATGAAAAAGCAAGAAGCAAGAAGTAAATTGGCTCAAATTAATTAATAAACTCCGAACAATTAACTTCCAATGGATGTCTCCATATTAATAGCCAAACCTAATATTAAAGCCTGTCATTACATACTATAATTTTTTAAGAGCAGCAGACGTAAAATATAAGTGTTTGTTTATTTCTAACATTCTTGTGTCTGTTATATTATTTATGTTTCTTCGGTGTCCTGTTCTGTTTTGTGGTTTTTGTATTCTGTGTATTGCATTACGATTATGTTGAAATAAATCTCGTATGAGATTTTCTACAATAAAAAAAAAGAAGTAAATTGGGGGAGGGGGAGTTCGATGGTGTCGAGAGTAGCGGAAGCGAAATATCGAAGAAATTCAGGTGGCGGGGCGCGAGTGGGCCAGGCATTTTTGAAAGGTTCGCGTGACCAGGTTGGTCGATGGGGGTGTGCGTCGAGGGAGAAGAGGAGAGAGAGAGAGAAGGTGGAGGGTAGGCGAAGGAAGAAGAAGGAGGGCTGGATCACTGGTGGAAAAGAGACGGTGGTCGGAGCCCGAGAAAGAGAAAGAGGGTGGCGTTTGGGGATGGTTGGTTCTGGGGCCGCAGAGAAAGAGAGAGAATCAGAGAGTGCGAGAGGGTGGGAGTGGGAGGGAGATAGCGCGCAGGGGAAGGCTCGTGGATCGATTCAGCCGCTCGAGTCGAGTTGAGACTATGCTTCGGGGCTGTACTGTGCTAGGTGGCCCCTCTACATATGCGTCGTATCTTCTTCAACCCAAAGTCGCCTCTTTTGCGTACGAGTGTGAACCGTCTGCGTACGTCTACGCGTCATGCAAGCAGACATTAGGTGGTGGAAAAGCTGCGGAAGGTAGAATTGTCTACTGGAGTTGTGACGATGCAGAATTATCGTTTTAATTCTTTGACCCTGCTGATATTTTTCGAAAAAGTAGAATCGAAAGATGAGGTGTGGGATGAGAGATGTTGGACTATTTTGAAAATTTCGAGGACCAGTTTACTCAGGAATTAAAATTGTCAAGTGTGCCGAGGAAGAAAAATTATAACTTTAATTGTCTGGTGTCTGTGATATTTTCGGAATGCTCCCTTAGGATTCAAAGAATGATCGAGGATTGTAGAACTGCGGGATGAGGTGTGAGATACGAGATCTGTAAACTGTTTTCGCTGGGATTCTTGAGTTTGTTGTGTTTAGTCGAGAAACAGAAGGCAGAGTACACGGTCGGTTCTACTTGCACTCACAGTTTGAGATCTGTAAGGGGTTTATTGGGATCTTTAGAGTGTTTGTGATGCAATCGCAATCGCGTTGTATATTGTTTTAGATGTTAGGAAACTTTCAATTCGCAAAGAGATTAAAAGGATTGAACTGTATGAAAAAGTACCAAGGGAAATATTCGATTCAAAGTGAGGAAGCAAGTTGGGCAGCTCGGTGCTCCTATTTTTCGAGTCTGATTGGATTTAATTGAGTTTCATTGAGTTCGATCGGAATCCGATCGGTTGCGTTTAGCTTTTTAAACTGGAACGACGGTCCGCGTTCGTCCGCGATCTTATATCCGGTGCAACGGAATTGATTGGAAAAATTCGCCGGTGCAAGTTCGGAACGGTGTAACCAAATCCGCGGCAGCGTTTTTCGATCGAGAGAAAAAACAAAGAAAAAAAAGGAGGCATAGGGAAATCAGCGACCGCTGCGGAGCTCGAACATTTATTCGCGGAGAGGAGGATCGGAATAAAAAAAGAAAGGAGAGAGAAAAAGCGTGTGTGAGAGTGAGAGGGTCGAAGAGAAGAAAGAGGTGAACAAAAAAATAGAAAAAGGGAGGAAAAAAGAGAAGAGAGAGAGCGGAGGAGGAAGCTGATAAAAAAATCTCGCTCCTCGGCTTTTATGGAGCTTAATTCGAAGCCATTAAGTTTTAATTGGCCACGTTTAATCGATCCGCTGTTTTAATGTCCCCTTGTAACCGTTCCGAAATATATATTCACCTCCGCGGCAAACCATAAACCCATATATCGTATGAATAACAATCGAGGGCTCCCAATTCCGCCGGTTTCAATTTGTATTTGCGCGAATGCGCCACAGACTGCAGCCGCATGCGGCCAACCCTCCTCGAGCTATGCAACGCCGATAGGAATCGGCTGAAAGACTTGAATACCATCCTCAGTTTTTCGGTGGCCATTCTCTTAATTAATCCGTCGCCTCATTTATTTCACTGCCATATAATTTTCCCGTAATTCGCAATCTTGAAAGAACAATCCCGCGAAGGTTCAATTCCAAGCAAAAGTGCAGACAATTTTAATGCGAGCATCGATGCACAATTCAAATAAAATGCTATCTCAAGATACGATACTATTGTAAAGGATTTTTCAGTTTTGAAAGCTACTCATTCACCCTTCCATCGTCAAGAACAAAATGTCCGAAAAACAACTGAAGCACTGATGAAGATAACAAGTAACACCAACAAAGGAAACAGACTCTGGCCAATAAAATGAAAAAATGATTCATCGTTCTCAGATAAAAGTCAGGCCGTTTGATCTTCGCTGATGGAATCACAGCTCTCGCCATTGGTATCGCAACAGCTTATAAAGTGAATATCTATTACACAGTCGGCTAAAGCAGAGAGGTAAAGCTTAACGAGTAATACGTAATGAGAGCTCAGCGTGGGTGGTGAGAATCAACGTGGACTCTCGGCTCGGCTCGGCTCCGGCGACGTGTATTTAAATTTCCACGTGAGACGTTCCGCCGGTTAAGCGCCACAGGGACAGAGAGAAACTAGGTTTACTGCGGAAACGTTTTCCGCCGTTAAGATCTTCCTCTTTCCGGATAGAAAGGGGAGCTGTAATTGAAAGAGGGGCTGAGGGGGGAGTGTGTCCGCCGCTCCCGCAAAGCAGGACAATCGGGATGATCGTTCCCGAATAATTGTGTCAAAGACAGAGAGACGCTGCCGACTCAATTTAGTTCGGCAATTCGTACCGCGTCACCGAGGACTCCGATTCCCAAGCAGACCAGCGTGGCGCAGCGCCAGTCATCGAAAAATAGTAACAAAATTATATTTGACGGTTACCACTTTTGGAAGTTGGTGATTTGAAAAATTTTTTCTCAGAATAAATTCTAAATTTTTTTAGTTTAATTCTTATATTTCATTTTATAATATACAAGGCTCCTTAACACGACTACGCTTAAAGAAAAAGGCACTTAATAAGTAGTTTTGGGTCATTAAATATCAATTCATTTAATGTTTAACTACAAAATGTTTTTAAATTTTTTATTTATCTGTTGTTACTAACGTAAATTACATACTCATTACAAATTACTTATTAAAATTAGTATTTTTTTAAATGGCAGAAAGATTTTAATCGATAATTCTCCGCCAAGAAATTTCAGACTCTTTCCATTTGGAAGTTGTAAGTGCGCAAAGAATGCTTTAGGTCGAAATGGACGCAGTAAGCGTAGCTGGGTTAACAGGTAACGAGAAAGGTAATGTCTTCAAAACCGACCTAATTTGAATCGCTCAGAAAACACAATGAAATCGAGGAGCGGACTTTTTAGGAAACAGGAGCGAAACTTTGATTCGTAGTCGCTCGAGTTGTCATCGCAGGCTCGCGATATCTGGAGAGCGGCGGCCGTAGGGGCAAACAGGGGCGATAGGGCGTAGGGGAGGGGGTTAGCAGGGAGAATCGGGGAACCGGGATGGAACAGGATGAAACAGAGGGAGGATCTCTCGCCTCTGTAAGCGCTTCTGTCAACTGTATGTTCGCCGGTGGGCTCCGCGGTGCATCCGCATTGCTCACGCGCTGCAGGGCCCGTTGATGCCTGTAGTCGCAGCCACGACGCGCGGCTATGTGTTCGCGGTGCATGCCGTTTGTCACCATTCAAGACGCTGACGGCGAATGCCGCGCGAGCTTCAACCCGATGCCGACGCCGACGCCGGGATTCCCCCGTGCCTACACCGTACAACATCAACATCAACAGACAGAAAGACCTCGATACACCCGACAACCCCCCTATCACCAAACTCTACGTCGCTCGACAGCCCCTACGAGCTCGACGATTGCCCGATGCTCTAGCCTAACGCGCCGTATTCGATTCGTACTCGACCGCAAACCGCGCTTCGTTGCGACGGAGAATTGCGTTCCTGTGGCTGGCGATCGTTAAATGGAGGACTACGACGACGCCTGGTCACTGCTGACCCCGATGACTGAGGGTGGATGATGGTGGCGGGAATGGAGGATTGTGGACATATGATTCTTTCCGGGGTGAGAGGTGTGTAGATTCAGAAGATAGTTTAGGGTGAGTCTGTTTAATGTTAGATAGCGTTAGGTATTTAGTGTTTCCGTTTTTTATTAAGCATTTGGCATCCCTTATGAGATTCGTTTCTACCATCTTTCTACTGTTTCCACACAGCATCTGCATCCAGCTAGAAGACGCGCCCATCAGTAAAAGCGACCATAGCGAAAGCCATGCACGGCAGCAGCATAGTGTAGCTTTATTATGATATTTCAAGTCCTGTCCGACAAATCACGGGGTTCATTTCCGCAGTTATCGCGTTCCGGCGCGGTTCACAGGCGATAAGTCGGCCCCGGTTATCGCTCGCGGTCTAGTTTCGAAAAAATTCCCGTCGCCGTTGGAACGGGAACACGGGAACAGTGTATGCGACATACAGCTATGCGTACACCTATGCGGACGCACACCTGCAGAGAGCATAGTTGCATGGCGTCGCGTTATCACCGGGAATCACGATACAGTTTCGCGAGGCGGCCGTCGCGTCGCGATCAGGAGATACGTGCCGCCATAAAGCTCGCGTTATCTTAACGTTATTGCATATGACGGACGTGTTCCGTGGTCCTAGCTGCACCGCAACTGCGACAGGTGCAAGCTTCCTGCGCCCGGATATTGTCCGTTCGAGTGCTCGGCCCAACTACGGGACATTAATAGAATATTGATAAACAAAGGCGACATCCGAACCGTTAGCTTGAAATTGCGCCAAGCCAACTCGCGCGAACCACCACCGCACCGTCTCGTCGTCTCGCCGTCTATGCTCCAATTTGCTCACGAAGTTTCTCATTTGAATACCGACCCGACATCCCGGCCCAGCTAAGACTGAAACGAACTTCTTTCCGAACGTGCCGTTCCACCGGCTTGCATTCTAATACTGCAATTTAGTGCTCAACCGGAGTCAGCCTCTTAATTGCGCGCAGCTCGAATCTGACACGGTGATCCCGTTTCCCGCGGATTTACGGGACCTCGTTATTTCCGACCAGGAATTAAACGCGGAATGAACAGTTTTTGGAAGTGGGTTTGTTTCATCCTGGAATTACTAATGGTTCGTTTCAATTTTTATTTGGTAAGAGGTCGTCAAAGAAATTTCGGGGAATACATTTAAATGATCGCTTTAATACCGTATGTATAACTTGACAAAACTGCATCAGCCACTTCTATGTATATTCCACGTTCGCTGCATTCGCTGGTGCGTATCTCCAAATTCCAGAATGGTGAGAATCTGTTTAAATTTAAATTGGTTTCGTAATTGACTGAATAAAAGGGGATCACATTAATTTTGACGTGTACTACATATTCGTCACTACGCAGATATCTTCTTTAAACCCTCGTATATCATAAAACTGTAACAATTAATTTCAGTATACATCGTCTTAAGGGCCAAGGATACAGACAAAAACCAGTAATGCTAATGCCAAACGGAAACTCCAGAAAATACCCTAATCAGGGAGAAAACAAGCATTGAAACCCGATAGAGATCGCAAAGCAGTCCTGAGCGGACAAACGCTCCGGTCAAGAGTCCCTCGGCTCCATTAACTGTCCGTTAGGGGTGCACGGCTGTGCACCGGGGTTGCAGTCAGCGGGGTGCATCATCGATTCGCATCGTCCGCGTTATTCTTCGTAACTAGATTTTCGCAGGGAGCCGTATTATTAGAAGCAACGTCGTCCGAACGGAATATCAACGAGGGGGGACCGATGCAAATCGCGGCGCTTGCCGAGATTGGATTATCGCGAGCGATCGGTCAAACGGCGCATGGAAATTTTAATTATCGAAACTGCCGTTTTCGTCCAGAAATTATTTGCAGGATTTTCTGTTTTTGTTAAATAGCCTGAACGCGAGGAGAGAAGTTGAGGTCCGATAATTATCCTGATAACGCGGTTATCCATTTCGCGTGTCGCTGATAATCCTGAAGCCGAGATCGAT
The DNA here is from genome assembly GCA_963971365.1 of Lasioglossum villosulum. Classification (NCBI taxonomy): domain Eukaryota; kingdom Metazoa; phylum Arthropoda; class Insecta; order Hymenoptera; family Halictidae; genus Lasioglossum; species Lasioglossum villosulum. The sequence continues at coordinate 3,982,771 of OZ020495.1, forward strand.
CGACGAGTTTGAACGAGCGGCCAGCAAATCAGGGACACCGTGGACAGATGGCCAAAACCCCGGGACTCAGGGTCCCGTTCAAGGTAATCTCGTTGATTTCGCAAGATACCGGACCAGTTTCGGCCCTGTCCGCCAGAAGGACTCTTATTGGATCAGCCTTTGTCTCGTTTCTCCCGCTTTCAAACCTGTCCCCCGGACAAAGTACCAACTGCCACTGTTTTTAAATAGTTTAGCGCCGAATTTGCAGACCGCCGCGGGCCACGCTGCCTTTTGTTCCGCACGGCTCGCTGACTTTCGGACCGATAGCCGGGCTCGGTGCGTGATGCGACCTTAATCGGCGAACGGTTTGCCGAAGGGATTCGATTTCTGCCGTTTGCTCTCCCCGAGCGCTGTGTGCGCGTGGTTCGCGGATCGTGGTACCAGAGATTCTATTTCTGTGGAAATAGGAGAGAAGAGTGACATTTTTTGACGGTTCGAGTTTTCGGAAATTGGGTTTCGATGTTCGAAGGGGAGAAGGGGTTTGGTGCGCGATAGGGGTTTTGAGTAAAAGGTGCTGAAGAGTAGTAGGTTCGTGGAAGGGGGGGTAGAATAACGACGCGAGCACTTAAAATTTAATTGCAAATTAATTGTAAATGATAATGTGATTTTTCATGTACTCGATCTTTCTCAATTAAAAGGCATGTTTCGGATTGGCTGAATGTGTTGGCAGAGCGTGCGCGTCGAGTCCAGTCGCAGCCCGTGATTGGCTGACGCTCGAGAAACAGCGAGATCTAGGATCGAGTAGCGGATTGCGGTATCATCGGCACGGGATTCCGATTGGCGGATCTCTCGGTCGATAATTCAATTGTTCGTTCGACGGTGAAGGCGAACTGCCAGCTGCTCGATTCCCTGATTTCTTCGCGTCTCTTGACCAGTGTCGCGACAGCATCGCTCATCTTCCTCAGGACACGGCCATCTCTGATGTAATTCAAATAACGAAGACCTATTCTCTTGTTAAAGTTCTTTATTGTAGAGCAAGTGGCTTGCTAGTGTCGTTTGTATACATCGTTTTGTGCGAAGTTCGTTGGGACTCGACGATCCCACGTGATCCCACGTTGGGAAGAATGAAGGTTTTGTTAAGTGACTCGATCTCTCGTTCTCGCATGAAACGCAGCAATATTTCGCCGTTTCTTACAAATTAATTAAAACGTTCAAGGCAATTAGTCAACTCACCTGTCTGACGACGAACCGCGTCGCACCGGTACGATCTTCGCTTTGGTGGCAGAATCTCGCCGTAAGCCGCAACTACACTGCAACAAAAATACACAGCAAGGTTCATTATGGAACAAAAATAATCCTCTGGCAACCGGAAGCGTTGCTCCAGCCGCAGACTATAATAAAGCGAAAGCGTTTCGAACTCGACGATTCGAGCGTGGAGCGAATCGCGACACATGACTAGCTCGCACGCTGCATACACGCACGTACGCACGTACGTATAGAGTGTGTACATAGGTATGTGTATCTACTTAACGAAGTTAATGAATGTTAACGCGGCGCAACAGTTTTGAATGGGCCTGAACGCTCTTTTATGCCGCCCTGCGGCTTTGTGCCGTGGTGTCGTTTTGTCGCACAGCCTCGCATTCACCGCGGCAACAAGCCATAAGCAGTCGACTAAACTAGTTCTATTGAGATACTTGAAAAGTAATCTAGCAGGGATTGGCCCTGTTGCTCGGGCTGCTATTCGTAAGAGGGATTTCAATGGGCTGCCCACGCGTTACGCGTTTCGCCGTGGGAACATCGACCATCATTTTTCCCTTTGTTCCTGCACTATTAATGGCTATTGATAGCCGCCGAGATTTCTAGCTCGCTTTCACCGCGGCCAATTTTGAAATCGAGTAATACCATTCTCGACGATTCAATTGTACAGATAAAACCGACTGCACGCAACAAAACTTCTGCTCTCCGTCGATGATTCGAGGGTTCGCATTATCGTATCCAGTCAAATTATAGAGGTTCGATTGGACCGTCTAGCGTCTGGGCCGGCTAGACACATATATGACGGGGCGTCGCGTTAAAGCGAAAATAAATCCGTTGACTCCAGAGCCGATAAAGCCCGCCGGCTAGTTTAAAATTCCCTATAAAACGTTCTCGCTCGCCGATAATTCTCGTCGCGCGTCGAACCGTCAAAGGTGCTCGGATTTTCGTGATACTTATCGCTTATCTACGCCCGGTAGGATCGAGAGGCAGGCGTGGAGGGGTATGACTATGGACAAGGGACGTATCGGGCCGGCAATCCATTAGCGTAGATCCCGCGCGTGACCACGGACGAGATCGTGTGGTTGGGCCAGGAATCATGGCTTGATCCAGAATCCTGAACGTTCTGGTTTCTACCGCGGCCAGAGTCATACCCCCCTCGGCCATCATGCTGTCCCACGGCCACGCTGTTCAAATATTTAAGGCGCGGGAATATGATATGTATCGCAAAAATCGGGTTCCTCGCGCAACGATCCGGCACTGTGAAATTCCGGTGGACGTGCCTGCGAATTCGGTAGTGCGCTGAAACGATGTAAAATTCACTGGGAGATCCATGGGGAATATTTCAAAAATCTAGACGACCTCCAGATGATTAGTTTGATCTTTGTACGGGATGAATTAGGGGGGTCCTAATTAATTGCGGGGCACAGAACTCGAATAAGAATCTACAACGAAACGTGAAACTGATAGAACTATACTCTTAAATTTATGGAATATGTATTACATTCATTTTAATCTTAAACTTTCTGCCAGCAGTCGATAGAATTTGTTAGTTATTAGTGTTGAGTTTCGATCGACTTCGCCAGATGCTGGATGCAGAAAGGTTCTGGGTGAAAGAGTGCGATTAGGATGATTACGATGCGGCGCGTTCTAGTACGCGCGTAACCATGAATAATGCAGAAGACAAAGACGGGGGCCCGATGCATGATCGATCAAGTAGCACGCTAAACGGAATGCGAACGAGGAGAGCGAGAGAGTAGGATGTGTAACAATGGCGGAGCGCGCGGCGACACGCGTTGCAACAACCAGCAAGTGCTCCCGATTCGACGCGCAGTTTGATTTAGCACACAATCCGGCATACTCGAGGCTTGTCGAGCGAATGTAACCTTTTCGCAGCTCCGACGAGGAGGGGCGGACCTCGAAGTTTACTCGTTCCTGACAGAAACTATTCGAAACGCGACGTTCGATTGTGCCGGCGCGTTAGCTTCGCTGTTTTAGTTCCGACCTCGCCCGAATTCGGGTTGCTATTCGTCAATCGAGATCCGAAGTAGGACAGGAACAGTCTCTCCGAGCCCCCTAAATTAAAAGTTGGACAGCGGGAGATCCCGCTTCACCGTCCATCTTTCCATCCATCGAATCTCAGGGCATCCCCTGCGACGAGGACTCGACGCGTTAGGAACCGAATCAACTTTGCGGACAGAGCGTCGTAATCCTCCTCTTAATGAAATCGTTAATTATATGGTAGCAATCAAGCGCTCGATCTGTTTTTAAATAGCCGCGATTCCACCGATAGACGGTTAATAATTAAGTTATTTAATTAACAAGCCGACTGTTGGACCAGCTCTGATGCCATCAGTCGCGTTGTAGGTACAGTGATTCGCTAAAGCATTCGATTCTATCAATCAATCATCTAGCCTGATGAGAACAAGCTAAACGAGTCGAATTTACTCTCGTCTGAGAATATTGACGTAAATAAATGACTCTGGCTTCTTTAAATAAAAATTGATGAAATCAGTCCGTGAACGGTATCCATGAGAATCAAAATTAAAGTAATCCACAGTACGTAAATGAAATTATTCTGCATTTTCTGTCGTGCAGAATAATTACAACAGTGCTCTAAACCAATTGGGGAGCTGCGTTAAAGAAGATCACGAAGCTGAACCGCTTCTGTATAGAATGAATAACAAATTCTTTGGGGTTCGGTAGGGGTTTGAAAGGGTTGCAAAGAGTGCAGTGTCAGACGGTCGAATTCAATTACAGGCGTCTCGGGGAGTGCATCAAAGGCGGTTTGTTTCCTTTGCGAGGTCAGGGCCCGGTCGTCGGCCGAGAGGCATTAAGAAGATGAAAACCGGTCAGCTATTATGACTGGAAATGGAGCCGAGTAAAACAAACGCGGCGGCCAAAGGGGGTGAAAGACACCCCTGGTGGCAGCGATAATAATCGTCGCGTGTCGAAAAGGGTTCGACGACGACGGGAACAGGGCCCCGGCGCGGCGTTATTAATACCGAACGAAACAATTTCGTAACGCGGCCCGGCTTATTATAATCCCGTCTTTATGCGCCGCGCACCGTTACGCTCTTTTATCTCTTGCTTCGTTACCGAACCCTTCCTCGCAGCGATTTCTCTCTTTCTCTCTCTCTTACTCTCACCCCGCTTTTTACCAGCTACCCCCTCGCATCACCCCGACACCAAGGATTACCTATACGTAGTGTTCGCCCTGTCGAGGTCGCCGAATTATTTCGCCCCTCTCCTACAGCTAAGGGACAGGGGTTGTTTCGTTTCTCGGCTCAGCGAGCCAACAGGAATGTTCATTTCACGCACAGAGCAACGGAACAACGGATTTCGGGCACAACTGCGTGTTCTTAATCCGCCGCCCGTTGAGATCCTTTACTGGTTCATCGATCCGTTGCGTTCTCTGTGCGAATTGTTGCTCGGGCTCTCGTCGTACGTCAAGTTTTGAGTGTTTGTCGTGAAGGGAAAGTTGATACTTCAAATCCGCTGCGGTTTAAATTTTTTGGTGCCGTTGCAAACGAAAGCTTTCCCTCTTCAAGTCCTCGTCAAATAACGATCAGTTCGGCAAGAATGTGATCGTAGCGTATCCCTGGACCATGGACAATATAGTCGCAGTGATGACGACGCTTGTCCATTGTTCGTACGCGCTATTAGGTTTCCGATTCTGTCTCTGGGTGCAACCGTCATCCTTATCGAGGCGCAGAGGTTGAGTCCTCGTTTCGGCACCAGCGCTGGAGAATGACGGTGAGAATGAGACCGTAGGAGAGGGGTGGATAGAGGAGGAAGCGGGTCGGAGGACGCATTACCGATGGCACAATGAGGGAAACGCGGCAGCCAACTTGCTCCCCGAAACGGATTGCGGCGGCATTGATAGTAACGAGCCATTAGGGGACGCGTTAAACGTATCTCTGGTGAATCCGTTGCTCGCTCAGCCGAGAAACGCCAACGCGACGCGTCTCCGCGAGGAATGGATCCAGCTCGGTCGAACATCAGCATCCTTTCGCCCGATCCTGCTTCTTTAGCAGGACTACGGAAAATCTTTTTCCAGAAGCTCGGAATTTTCAATTCGAAACCGAATGCTGATTTTTGCAGTTCCGTTTTCTATAGCGAACCTCCAGGCAGCACAACATCGCATTAAAAACTTCCAAAGAGACAAGGTTCAGCTTCGGGGAACCTCTAACCAATGAAAATCCTCGATCGGAAGATTCAGCGAAATATCTGCTTGACGGTCGGAGTTTCACGTTGATTTCTCAGGGTCAGTCGACCGTCATTCGAACATTCCAACACTTCTCCGCCCTACGGCGCGCGTGTCGATTGCATTTGGCACACTGGCGAAACTTAGTTAACTTGAATCCTCTGGAACGCAATAAGAGAACCGGAAATAAGGTGTCCGGAATTATCGATTTCCTTTATGCCTCGTCATATACTCGATTGAACAAGACGAAAGTAATCATTGTTAAGCATTTTGCTTGATGATTTAGATTTAATTAGTACCAAGCGACACCCAATTTTTCCATTTTCGCTCAGAGCAGGGATGAGTAACCTTGCAACGGGCAATTCCTCAAACGAAATCGTCCAGTGTCGCCAGTGGACCTCCTTTGACGTTCCAACGTAGTTTCTGCAAGAACAGAGTGCAGGGACGCGGGTACATCGTCCAAGTTGCATCGAGGTAACGCGTCGAACCCGTTGCAGCGTTCCATGCGGCGAAGTCAGGGCCAAGAGATCCGGCACAAAGCCGTATCAGCGTTCCTCTCGTTAATTACATCAAAGCGTTCGACTTCACCGAACGGCATTCGGAGGCTCTCCGCCACAGTATCCGGTAAGATAACCGAACTTCTCCGTTATCATAATATCAAGGTAATTTAGTATTGGGCGGTCCTCGCACCTGCTGACTCGTGGGAAGACGAACAGGGAGAGAGGATCGGGGGAAGGAGATATAGGAAGAGGTTCGAGGTTCGTCTTCTGCTCGCCGACCTCGAGTTTCACACCGACTTCTCGGGTTAACCGACCGACACCTTGCCTACCCGTCTCTCTAATCCTTCATCTCCCTTCGACTTCGGGTTTAGTAGGTAAACATTCACGGGCAAATCCACGGGAAGCCCATCGGCGCGAGCGAGCGTTTTCCCCTGCAGACGAGCTTGATGGCTTCTGCGCTTCCTTCTGTCTGGGGAAAATTCCAGAGGGCGGGTCAGTGGAACATACCCCCGTATCTCGTGCTGCCAGTATGGTGACGGACCATGAATGCTATCGGCGGAGCATTCTCGCTCATTTTCGAGCCGATCAATTTTCCACGACAGCGTAGCCCGACGTCCCGCAGCCTCGAAATGCTACCACGTCGACGCAGAGTCAGCGGAAACTGACGGAAACAAGTTCTCTGGTGGATCGAGGTAGGGTTAATCAGTGAGTCGTGGGATTTGGGTCTGCGTTGACCAGGGAGTGAAATTTTTCTCAAGAGTACTCGAAGGCTATCATCGAAGACAGTATCGAAAAATACTGTTCCAATACCGAACTCTTGGTAAAACGGAGGATAAAGAGGAAGTTGAGGGATCAGAGAAAAAGACGCGTGTCGTTGATGATGGTTCATGAAAGACTCTTTTATTTAAAACAAAACCTCTATTCGCGTTTGTCACGTCGCAGTTCAATTGCTTTTTTCCCGATTCCCGCGCTCCGCGACGCGGCGGTTTCCGTACGTCGTCACAGCAACGCTTGTGCGTTTTACGCGCGCTATTTAAATTCTAAAAACGCCAGAATACGGTGAAACGGAAAACGATGATAACATCTTGGGATGCCGCGTTAAATCCGAGCGATGATGATAACGATAACGAAAAGCGCGCGAATGCTTAATAGTTGGGAGCAAATTAACCGAGTCCGTCTTCGAGAGAAAAACAGATAACTCTCCGGGGCGATCCAATGTTGGAGCCGAGTCGAGAAATTAATACTCGGTGTTTATGATACTCTGATGGTCCTCCTTTAAAGCGCGGGTATTTTAATTAAAATATCGCCGGCACAAAAGTCCGGGACGGCTTAAGAAGATTATTATTGGCCGATGTAAATTAACGGTAACGCCGCTATTGCAATGCTGCCTCCGTTGGCGGTGCGATGCGGCGCGTTGCTTGCCGCTGAATAAATATGATGAATCATTGGCGTGTTTATCATGGTAATTTATTGCTCGCGCCGGCATCTGTAACTAATGGCGCGCGATGCTCGCTGAAGCATCGGTAATTATATCTGAATGCGATTCAGTGTCGCGCACTCGAGTGCACACGACCCGACGCACGAAGCGACGCCAGAGCGTCGGATGGGAACTTTAGCGGACGACGACGTCTGGAAATTCGGGACCACGCTCCGGGATACTGAACAACCATGTACGCCAGAGTCATTCGAGGAATATGCGAGATGCTCCCTGAGAGAGAGAAAGAGAGAGAGACAGGGTGTGAGTAATGAGTAGGCAAAAAGCTTGCTGCGAGACTTTGGAATACAGATGACAGGGCGTCTTCTCGAAATTGTGGACCTCCCTCGCGTAACGACTGTAATGGGCAAGATAATTTGTACGTAATGAATAGACCGTGGATCTATGTGCAAAATAAACATATTCCGTATAAATTGAATGACACAATGTTGCAACAAGTTCTAAAATAAAAGTTAGCAAACATTAGGGACCGCGAAGGGTTTACATAGTTAATTTCTCGATTTCTGAGGACCTCGAAGAACCAACAGAAGTTGAATGGACCTCGGTGCGAAAAAGTCGGCTTTTCGGGCAGAGTCTCGCTAAAGTCTTCGATCGGTGGTTGCAGGGTCGCGGGGAGGTCGAAGACTCGGCGTCGGAGGATAAATAAAATATTCATCGAGCCGGGGCCCCGGGCGTCTGGCCGAAGTGGCGAAGAGGAGAAGGACGTTGTGGGAGGGCAGCGGTCGAGAGGATAGAAGAGAGATAGGAAAGGAGAGGAGAGAAGAGGAGAGGCTGGTTCGCGCGAAGGAGGATCCGGTGGCCACGTATAGGACCGGCCAGGCGGTTTTATCCCGTGGGATTCGCTCTGTAGCGGAGGGGGGCTGTTGCTGTGTGCACCCTTGAATCCGCACCTGTCCGGTGAAACACCCTCCTAAGCCGACCATAGTTTCGCACCGATTTCTCGGCTACAGTCTGCCAGTCGATGGCCACGTCGCACCACCTCCGAAACCCTACCGACTACGACGACTTCCGATCCTCTGTGTACCGACGAGCTTGATCCTAAAGCGATCTCCAAGTGTTCGGAAAACAGTCTTCGGATTCCAGCGATCTTTGGTCTCCACTTCTTACAGGACTCGCACTAAATTCCAGGCCTTTCGCGAGATTATACATTCGTATTGTGCAATTGGTAGACTGTGGGTCTATATGTAAATATAAAGCACCTGCTTCCATTTATCTTGTAAATGTATCAATCCGCAGTCTATTTATCAGTAGAAATTTCATTTCAAGATTCCTTATAAAAATCCTGTGGCCCAGGCTATTGTGTACCACACCACCCCAGTTTTCTTTCTGAGCTCCTCCCCCTCGGTATCGATACTTCCAGCCTCGATCCCCTTTCAGGCGCTCTCAAGACCTCTTCAGCGATTGTTTTTACAACGTTCTCATTACCGATGCACCTCGGTATTCCTTCAAGCTTTGCCACCACCCCTTCGAAAGCCATCAGCGTTTTATCCAGGGCCGGTTTATCGTGTTTCCCGGCGCGCGAGAGATAAATTTATTATTCGCCGGGGCTTGGACACGGGATTTCTGTTTTCTTTCGTTGGTTTTTGCGCGTTGCCAGCGAAGTCCGTTGTCTCTCGGGGCATCGACGGGCCCCCTTCGTTCCTTATCGATTGTGTCCGACTTGCTCCCTCTTCTCTCTCCATCTCTCTTCGCAGGCCAACCTCCTCCTTCGTTCTCCACCCCTAGCAGCCTCTTTTTGCCCTTAATCGCTCGAATTTATCTTGGTTAGAACGTCTCTGGGAACGCCGGGCCACACCGACGCAGGTGTGTACACACGCAAAACCCGTTCGCGTCGATGTTCGTGTGCGTGGAGCTGTGACGGTGTGCGTGGCTGTGCTGGAAGAGCACACGGGGAAACTCCTGTAACGATCCGAGCCACCCCGGAGCCACCCCGGAGCCAACCCCGCGCGCACAGCCGCCGCCGAGACCAACGCTCGTCGATTCTCCCGTGACTTCTGGCGAATAGACGCGATAATGTTCTTCTTTTACGACCGCCCACGCCCGTTGATTCGTTTAATTATTCGATCCCGACGAATCGAACCCCCGTAAAACTCACCGTCGATACGGTCCTCGAGGATCCACGGAATTTCGCAGCGCGCTTTTATAATTGCACGACGACGACGCGACGCGACGCTCGGATCCGGTGTCGATGGAGACTGATACTCTCGCGGGTTTACGAGCTGACACTTCCGTTGAGATGTTACGGGAGTCGATGCGAGCTCCGATGTCAACTGTTGAATCATTCGATTTATCGGTGCGCGGCGTGAGGGATTCAGTTATAATTACTGAGCTAGCAATAACATTAACCATTCGCAGTCGGAGCAATTTTAACTTGAAAATCAAACATTTCTTCCGGCTAGAATAATTGTTTTTTCTCGTAGCGAGGCTGATTCGGATAGTGGTACTATCCTGATAAGACTATACAGCGGTATTTAGGATTTAAAGAAGTTGGACTTGTTTGGTCACAACAGAATCCCTTTTTTATTTTCACGACGTTCACTTCGGAGACGATAATCTCGAGACAGGCACGATATAACGATCCGCGTCGAAGCCGGTAGGTTTCGCGTTCGACAAATATAAGAATGCGATAGGCGCGAAGACAATGTGCGTGTTGATCAAAGGCAGAATCGTTTGAAATCATAACGTGGTGCTATCGATCGAGGCGCGCGATCGATACATAACTAGCGCCCGATTAGCGGAAATTTTAAACGTAGTAGTCCTGAACAATAATTGTATATGAGTTTTCTTATATTATGGATATGAAATTGATATAATACCTCCTACAATACTTAAGTATATGCATATAATGTACACAATATTATACTAAGGGCTAATACCAGTAACATTAAGAACATTTTCCTCTGAACCGCTAATCTACACGAAGAATTGCTCATTAATAAAAGTATCGTATCCAGGGCCAATCCAATTTGCAACAGCGCTGGTAACCCAACGCCGTCCGATATATCAGCTCTGGCCCCAGCGGGCCGATGTATCACGATCCCGGGGCCACTATTTCAAATTACAAGAGTCGAGAGCTGCGGAAATAATTCATCTGGGTCCGACGCATTGATTATCCAACGGATATCGTAGAAGTAAGCAATCAAATATGCTTGGGCGCGGGCAAAATAAATTCCCCGAGAGCGTGCATCATCTTTCGTTGAACGCGTGTAACTCGGTTACGCGTGCCGGGCCGGGGCCCTCGCGGCCGACTGGATCCGCAAACGAGATTACGCGGGACGCTGGCTCCGAACCCTTCGCCCTTCGTCCTGCGTCCTGCGTCGACCGTCTCTGCGTCCAGCGTACTGCGTCGCGCGCGACAGGACTTCTTCGTTAATTTTGCATCGATCGTTGCACAACGCTGCGCGCCTGCACCTCGATTTGCGGCGCGGTGCGTTGTGGCCCGGTACTAGAATTTAGCTGCTACTTTTACTCAGCAAATTTATTTTTTCCTGTCTCCGTACAGCGAATTCAAATTGGATCCAAAGCGAAAACTTCTTGACGATGAACGTGTCCGTTCTATCACGCTTCGAAGTGAAACGCTACAGCGGGAGAGGAAGTTTTCACTTCGGTTGTATGGACTTGTAGGCACAGTATCGATCTGCTTTTTCATTTTGTAAAAAGATTTTCATAATGAATAATGTATAATGAACGAAGACATGAATTTTCGCGCAAGTATTCGCGAATGGTAACCGGCGTGGGACACGGTGTGCGCTGTATCGGATCTAATCCGCGACGAGGACGCCCGGCGATTTCGTAGGGAATTAATCGATCGGCAGGGGCCAGGGAAATTCGCGCGCGCAGGTATTAAAGGATTTTCCCCATGGTTCCTGATAATTCGATTGTACTCCCGGCGTATACACAAGGCTAACGCTGGCCTCGCGCAGCTCGACGAACAGCTCCGAACAAAATGAATCAAATCCACGGTAAATTCCTGGTTACACGCCCGAGAAAAATGGCCGACAAGGATCTCGTACGGCCGCGTGGGAATTCGACGAGCTATCCGACGCGCTGCTGCTGATGCAGCGGAATTTTGCAGTCTTTGGTAATGTGAGAGATAGAGAGAGATAGAACCGACCAGTCGATCGTCGAATGGCACTGATTAACAGACACACACCAATCTTCTCTTTTCCTACAGTGAATTTATTGAGTATTTAATTAATGCGAGCGGCGTACGACTCGTCGATGAACCCTGAACTCGGACCTGCTGAATTAAAAGGATTCGCGGAAACCGGTCACGTATCTGCGGGATCTGATTTCTAGCGGGGCTCGCTGCGGATTCCTTAGTATCGCCGAGCAATTGCGAACCTTTGTGCGTTTAGGCGATGTTTGACAGTGGATCGTGGATTTTCAGACTGATAGGAATTTTGGGTATTGTTATTAGTACCTGGACGTAGACCATAGAAAATTGTTTCTTTCTATTCTTATACAATGGAAATAGTTCCGTGTCTTTCGGTAAGGTTCAAATCTTTTCGAGGAATCGGTGAAATGGATCGATAATCAACAGGCGGGTGCGGGCTATTTTCACGAAGCGAAATATCTTAGTCCAGGCATTAGGTACTGTCGAAAATCAGCTGTCGGTCTTTATCCGCTTTGCATTCTCTCTCTCTTTCTCACTGTGGTCCGATGAAAGGCAGGAAAAGACAGTAATTGCTTCCTCGGAGGGCCCCAAAGAAAATATTGTCGCTGTCGAGGGCAAAGCGCGGTTGATGGCATAAATTTGGAATAGAAAAAAGAAAAAGGAAAAAGGGAAAATAGACGGTAATCGCCTTATCTCCCGGGGATCCGACGCGGGAGCGTCGCGGCGCCCTATCGGCGCGGAGATTCACCAAGATTTTCATTCGACCCCGTGGTAGGGCTTCTCGCAACGGCCCCGCGCCTTGTTTACGTAGCCAAATATATGATAATGCATAGTAACACGCCGAATGAATATGTAACGACGTCACGCCGCAGCTTTAAATAATTCGCCGAGCGCGAGGCTAATAGGACTCGTTCAGACCACCGAAGAATGGAACCGAACGCAAATACACGGTGTCCAACCACGATTTCAGCCCGTGAATCGCTGCAAATTGTTGACCATCAACTGATCGTACCAGGAAAGCCCTTGGCTTTTCATCTATTTTATTAACTAGTACGGAGAAATTTTGTTTTACGATAGGTTCGTCGTGTTTGAATTTTGCGAATTAATATTGTGGGAGAAAATTTCGTTTTCAACTGCATCGACGAAGTTGCTTCCGAGAAGCAAGTTTAAAATTAGATGCGGAATTCGTAAACATCAAACGTATAAGGTCAGATTTGAGGTGCAATCGTTGCGACGAGATGTATCAATCTATGCGAGGAACTTGAACAATTCGTTCATTCGATCACTAGCCGAGATATCAAACAAAGCTAGCTGGAGGCGTTTCACCCGCACGAAGTTTCGCTTAATTTTTCGAGGATATTTACAACCGGTCAAAAATTTTGCCGCGGCCGTTCCGGGCAGACAGGCGTAGCGTGCGAACGGGGTAAATGGAAAACCGCGTGCGCGGTCACAGAAACCGTTCACCGTCCGTGGGTTAATTCAATAAAACGAAGACACACGTGCGCGAAACCTGCACGCGCGCGCGCGCGCCCGCTTGTCCGTCCGCTCGCTCGTGCAAGCGCCGGATTAAACGGAGAGCCATGGAACGGGGTTGAGAACGGGGGTGAGAAAGGTGGAAGGAACGACTGGTTCCCGTGTGGCACGGCGACCGCAAAAAAGATAGCGTTTGCGTGGTTTCCTCGTTGGAAAAACAAAAGAAGCGGAAGGATAAACCGCGGCGAACAAGAGCGGAGGCGGTCGGCTAATAGGCTTAAGTTATTAAAAGGGGTCATCAGACGCGAGTATCGCGATCCGTCGGCTCCTTTTCGTCCGGCGCGGCGGGACCTTTCCGACTAGAAAAGGCCGTCGAGGTCCCTCCACGATCGCAACAAACGAATTCCTGCATTTTTCACTATGACACTAATAAAATTAAACTTTTTTATTCGTGTAAACTCACGTGTCATGTGTTTCTCATCATGCTTTACGGACCACCGGATTGTACGATATTTATGAAAAATTGAGTTTAAGAAATAAAGCAACGCATTAACCTTTTACCACATTTTAAGAAAAAGTCCAAATATTTCTTAAAGAGTCATTTTCGTTGAGTCAGTTCATTTCAAGCAGCCGTTTCTCAGGCGTTTTCGATGACAGAAGCCAGGACCCGAAGTACTCGAGCTCTCTTCGCGCCATTTCCTCCGAGAATGAAGGTGCTTTGATCGGTACGGAGGTCACCACGACAATTCATCTCTGCTAGATACATGGGGAAACGCCGATTTTTCTTAGATCGATTCGCAACGACTGGACACCAGCCCGCACGCGAATTAATTACGCATTGCGCAGAGTGCGCTCTATAATTAGCCGACCTGTAATGCACGGCCGCGTTATCGCGCGATTGTGTTGTCCGAGCTGCGGTGGTTTACCGTAATGACAAGATAGTGAGAGTTCGCATCGGGTGACTCGTCCTATTTTCCATTATGCTCTTCGCGTGCTCATTATCTTCTTTATGCATCACGAATAGAATACGTTGAATAAGATTTTTTGAACATCCTAACCGATGGGACGGTTTCTCTATTAAGGACTTCTCCCCGACAAAAAGAGCACGAGGTAGTTGGAAGTTGTTGGAACAGGAACGATCGCATGTTTGTCGTTTCAGCTCCAGTCTTTGTATAACTTATGTATTACATTAACTGCAGTAAACCCGGCTTAAACAGCTCCGCGCAAAAAGCGGGAGCCGTGTTGTCACAAACATGTCTTGAGTTATGAAGCGCGCCTTTGCGTGACTGTGTTACCCGATTCGGTGGGAGCACGTAATCCACGGATTACCGGCGCCGTTCGGGAAACTTTCAGCTCGCCGTAAAACACTGCCGCGTGTTTGAAAAGCTTGATCGGCGCATTCGGCTGTACCTCAACTGTCTGACTTCGGCTGCAAAAATTGCAACTCGTGGAACCTGACCGATCTCCCCTAAACATTATTCGCATCCATTCAACTAGTCGGAATGGTATACGAAAGTGCAACGTTGTACTTGGTAAGTTCCGTAGGATAGTTTCTTCCGAGGAAAATTGACTTCTGCCAATTAAAACTACATATTAAGAATGACAATAAAAGTGGACGTAGACGGTAACGAACGCGTTAATCTGGCCAGAACAGAAGCGAAAAAATTAGGTTCGGGTAGGAACGATCATAATCAGCGGCGACCGCGGATCGATCGGCCGGTGTTCGCGGGTCGCGCTGAAACGAAATCACCATAAACAACGTTATCGGCGATAACGACGGAAATTAATGTCGGCCGGCGAATAAGCAGCCGTAAATCGTCGGGGGCGGCGGCGGCGGCTATCGATGCTTTCTGCTTGTTGTAAACAGGGGTCAAAGGAATGAACGCGAGCCCGTTGCGTCGGTGAAAAGCGTTGTGTGACGAGCGCCGCAGCGCCGATGCGATATTCCTTAATCTGAAAGCCGCGTTTGTATTTACCGGTATATACCGATCCGGTGATTTAGTAGCTTTAGCGCACCGGGAGGTTTTTCAACGTGGTTGCAAACACCCCGGCCTCCGGATAATAAATAACCACCGCGGGGGTTGGAACGAGACGCACACTGCGCCGCGCCACGCCGCCGGAAAAATGCGATCGGTTCGGAGCAGCTCCTCCATCGCGATCCAATAAATCATTAGCCGGGACGCGATCCGCGTTAGGCGAACACGCCCAAGGAACCACACCGATAAATCTTCTTTTCGATAATTGCAGCGAAAGCGTCCGGAAACGATGCCGTATTAATAAATCGTTTCCCGTTGGCTCTCTGGCAACAAACTGGGACACCGTGTCGCCGACTGGGCGAAGCCTGGTTTTCATTCTGCGTAAACGATCGCTGATTGTGGTTCAATCGTTCATTTACTTTTCTGTTTCGGCATCGATTCGATCCAAGTTTGCCTGTGATAAATTTTATAAGAGCGTCTTTATACCGTTAAAAATTGTAAAATACGAAATCCCAGATGAGGGAGCTATCAGTATCCAATCCAACTTTCTTTCCTCCAGCTCTTCAAAGGTTCAGCAGCCCGAACATGCTCGTCCGATCGACCGAGAGCTGCACATTCGGATTCCGCGAAAGTGTGGACGGGAACAAGGTCCGAGAGGATCGTGGCGATTCCGCGAGACAATGGCCGACGGTAAAGTTTCCTGGAGCATCTATCCACGAACTTCCCTGTTTTCCTTGTTCGTCAAGAACGCGGAAAACAACGAGGGGGAGGGAGAAAGTAACCTAACGACCGTGCCGCACAAACGCGAAGCGTTTCTCTTGGTAGGAAGCTCGCATCAGGATCCTCGTGGTACAATTCCTTCGGGGTTGACAAAGCGGTATGAAAATCTCGCGAAAATTAAAAATCGACGCGTCCCGGAGGGTACCGGGGGAGAACCGGTGGAGGGAAAGGGTTGAAAGAAGCCGAGGAATACGCGCGAGCGAGCGCCGGGCTAGGCGAGGTATGCGCGCGTTGGGTGAAAAGGCGGGATACGATATGAGTGGAATGCTTTACGACCCCATTTTTCAGAAGATCACCTCCTGCAGTCCTGTACCTCCCCCGCATCACCCCCTCGCTTATTTTCTCCGTTCCTCCGCTCTTTTTAACGTTCTTCCACTACTTTCGAACCGCTCCTTCGGCTCTTCGTCCTTCCATTCCCCGAGAAACCAATCCGCCACGCACAGTTCACGGTTCCAGACTCTCATCGTGTATTTGCATACTGCAGGATCGCTCGCTTGATTTCACACAGAATCGTTCCGAAATTTAAAGGCGCCCGGCTTAAAAGCATCATATTTCAGACGCGCGTGGGATGCTGCCTACTCTTGGCAGCACAGAGGATGGTCAAATATTCTATGGGATTCCCTGGACTCCCAGGATTCATAGAGGGTGCTACACTCACTTTCTCATTGGTGGATGCCATGGCCGTTTCAGCTTTTTGCACACTCGTGCTCTAATGTTGCTACCATTTCGAGCATAGATGCTTGCCACGAAGCGATGTTGTTGCTTTCAGATTTGTTGCTTTCGCGTGGTTCGATGCATCGATACTAGATTTACAGAGCTTTTACTATAATATTTCGTCGAACGACCCCCTTCCTAGAAATTAAATTAAATGTTTATCTCGTTCTGATTTTCATGGGACCATCTATGTTTGATTTTTTCGCATCGTGTTTGCCAGAAAGGAACCTTCAGGATTTTATTTACGGTAGTTTTGAGGAAATTCTTGTATTTTTGGCAAGTTAACTTGGGATTTATCTTGCTTGCAGAAAACTTTTCCAGCGCACCAGTTTAAAATCGCCATTTTAGACCATAGTTTCTTGGCATCCTTTTCAAAGTTCTTTTTTTTGTCGACTCCCCCTTCGGACACATAGATTTAGGTTGCCTACAGAGTCTCCTCATTTTTCTTTTCGGTGGGACAACGTTATCGAGATCAAACATATGCCAGAATGGCAGAATCATTTCTGTATAACATCTACGATATTCGTATTTCATTAGAAATTTAAGAAGAAACACAGGAAGAATGAAATCTTTACGGTTACTAATTATTCGAAATGAACTGAAATTTAGACAACCACCCGCGAAACGCTGCGGAAACGTGTGCCGAGGAGTTGGTAATTACGTTTAATCGTTGCTTCGAAAACGCGTGAACAAACGAGCGCGTAGCTGTGCCCATTAGCGCCTCAATCAATTCCAACAAATATATTCCGTATAATTACTGACGTGTCCTCGCGGTAACGAGCGAGGTGGGGACCGGTTGGTTAAACGAGAACACAGAAGTAGTCGGAGTACTTTGGTAAGGTTGTTAAAAGTCCGAATTCGTTCGAGGATGTTCCCCCGGATTAGTGTCGGCGGGATCAAGCGGCGCGGATGCCGCCTGCTCTCCCCCTCTTTCCTACTCATTATTTTATCTCGTTCGGTGTTCGTGTCCAATAAACGTCGGGGTCGATTGGTCTAGTTTCCCGGGGTTTAATGCTCCTCGGGGATTCTGGGTTACTCGACAGGAGTAAAATTTTGAAACGTGCGGCATGCTCGGTATCGATCAAATGAAATTCAACTGGAACGAATTAAGACGAGGGAGGCGGAGGAGGAAAAGGAACCTACGGAGATGGAGGAATAGGAGAGAGAGAGAGAGAGAGTGGGGGAGGAGGTGGATGAACGTCGCCGTGGAATCGTATCGACCTTCTTTCGTAGCCCGTGTCGAGAGGTCAACTCGCTTCGAGGGAAAATTCGCCGGTTTCATTCCGGGCTAGGCTCTTGAAGCGGAGGTCACCCTGGCTTGCACTCGTATTTTCCTATTTCAATTTCAAGGGTGGAACATTTGCCCCGGCTATTTTGAATGCCGCCTCCTCCGCACTGCTGGTGCAAGCTCGCGACGCGGACACGATTTTTCTATGCAATTCCGACGCGGTCTACTTCCATGTCGACAGTCCACCGATCGTTCATACAACAGAAATTATAGTCTGTCGTCTAAATATTTGACGTCTGAACTCGTTGTTTAGTTATAAACTGATTTATGATTTCGAAAGGCACGAATCAATTTCTCCACTCAACCGAACTCGGCTGTCTCAAAAAATGATGGACCAGCGAGCCGGTAAAGGCCGTAGATTATCAAGGATCAGACAATGGCCCGCGAGAGAAGAAGAGAGAGAAATCAATTTGCGATTTAGCGAGGCGCGTGCGCTTCGAAAGTGCATTCTACGATGTCACGTGCCGCGGACGTTCGAGGCCGTGTCCGAGTAGGGTGCCTGTTCAACCTTGAACCGAACCGAAGGGAAAGACGACGCAGAAATGAAGGGTGGTCATGGTTCTTCTCGAGCCATGCACCGGAAAAAAGATGATCCTAAACGAGAGGATAGGATCGCGCCCTAGATCTACGTGTACCACCAACGATCCAACGAGCACACGATCTTGACCTGGTTGATCCTCTGCTAACCCATCTTCGTCTCTCGACCTCGTTCGATCTTAGGGGAATTTGGTGATTTTCAAGAAATCTTTGATTATTGCAGAAAATTTTGATTTTGCATGAAGATCCGCAGTCTACTCATCGATTAAATGAACCACCCTGTACACGAGCGCTCGGCTTCGACGATTACGAGACTACGATCGAAGGGAACGATTATGGGAAGAAGCTCGACCACGGGACAAAGTCAAATGTTCCTTTGGAGCGTTTCGTTGATCGACGTGCATCAGCGATGTTTGAAAGAGTTTGAAAGCAGCGAGAACGAGGCGAAAGGGTGGAAGAGTGGCTGACTTTTTGGGTTGGACCCTTAGAGAGGACGGCCGAGGTATAAGAAATAATAAACGAGACCATTAAGTCCGTGAATTTTCCTGGTGCACGAGGGTGGAAGAAAACGAGGCGAAAGAACAAACGCCCCTGAGCTTGCAGTCTTTACATCCCACGGTCTTTATATTTTCATAGTGGCCCTCTCTCTCGCTCCCTCGATCCTCTCTTTTTCTCTTTTCTTTCTCCGACTCTCTTTCGATTTCTCTCGCTTTTTTCCGGCTCGGCAAAAGAGCGGCGGAGTTTGCCGGACTTCGTAAATTTGTAAAAATATCCCGGCGTGTAATCTGCGCACGGTTTGTTTGCGGAACGGTGGGGTGGCCAAGGGAATCGAGAGGACGCGAATTGAAATCAAATGCCCCTCTGCTGAACCAGAGAAAGAGAGCGACACAGAGAAGGAGAGACCTCTCTCTGACCCTCCGCATTCCTTGGACCCCTCGTCCCATCCAGATTACAATGTCAATGGAACCGTTGAAACGGTGTTTTCACAGGGAATAAAGAGATTCTTGTCCGTATCAAGCGGCGATCAAACGATTACGGAGCCCAGCCGCGTATCGAGGACCACGAGGCCGCCAAACAAACGTACGCGCTGCTCCAAAGACTGTCCAGCCAATACCCCCGGAAAAAGTATGCTACCAAAGTGTTCCCTGAAAACGATACTGCTTTCGCCAACTCGCACGGCGCAATAACCGACTGACTCGGAAAATCCAGATTATTTCGACCCGGGGGGATTGAATTTTGCTGTTGCTCTGTCTTCGCATCCTTAAAATTCTGGTAAATTAACCCGTTGGTATGAGAATTCTTTGGCGATCAAATTGAACAAATTATTCCGTCACCTGTGACACAGCAGTTAACGTGTAGAATGTTTCGAGACTTTGAAATTGGGTAGTATATGCGTATAACGAACGCTGCGGAGATGGAATAAAGTTTAAACAGTCCAAGAAACCAGGTGCGGTACTTCTTCCCGTATTCTTCGACGTTCGACACGGGTGCCGCTTCGTTCCTCGCATTTTTTGATATCCCATGGTAATTTCGCCGGTTCCTGTCAATACTCCTCAAGTTGAAAGATTAAATCGAAAGGCAGCGGCGCGATGCACCCGCCTAAGACGGTATCTCCATGGAAACGGCTAAGAAAATTCCGACCGACGCCAACATCGCCACGGAATCATCGGTTTCGCGGTTCCACAGCAATTCCATGGGGAAGTCTCTCGACAATAGATCCTTTCAGAATCCTTCCAGAACCCGAGGAACTCTTTGAGCCGCGAATAAATCGTTGACGTCCGTCGGGGGTGGAAACTGGGCGGGGGTTGGACGGCGAGGGGATTTTTCTTCATCTCGCAAATCGCTCGTTAAAACGGCCTGCGGGGGTGGAACTGTCCTCCAAACGATACTTAGGGTGTTTATATTCTTTTCCTGATGGTTTACCATTTATTTCGTTTATTCCACTTGTTGAACTCATTCTATTCAAAGAAATGTATCAAATTCTCCACCACTAATTATGATATGTCACAATTAATTTATTTCGCTTGTTTCACCCATTGAATCTATTCAATATATAAAATAAATCATCTCTAATTTAATATTTATTTTATTTCCGGTAATTTCATTCGCTTGTTTCGTTTGTTGAATTGGAAAATATTTTTGTGGATGTTCAAAAGAATTATAGGTATAAATTACTCTTAGTTAGAACGTGTAATTATTTCGTAATTTATAGTACAATTTTCCTGCTATTGTGAGCCATTATCAATATTACGTAAACCTATTCTAATTTGCCGTGCAGTGCGTTATATCTAATTTATGTCGTTTATTCTATCTGTTGGACTTATTAAAAATTAAACGTAATGCAGTATTAAACAGTAGCATTAAACATAATACGTGGAAAATTATGGATGGTTTAAATCATCATTGTCGGGTTTGAATTTGTTCGTACAGTACGAGCCGAAATGTGTCATACTACATTATTCCATGACTTGTATTTCACGAACAAATTCGAAACCAGCGAAGCGACGACTGCGAGTCTCTATACAGATTCTGATTTTCAGAAAATGTGTTGTAAAAGAAGTATTGCCACAATGTCTCACCATTTTTTATTTAAATATGCTGATAAGCAATGAATGCACGCGTTATCGAGAAAAATTAAATTATACAACACATCTGGCACAAAATAAAATAGAATCCACAGTTTACACGCAAGATCCGAATAAACAATACTGATTAAAGCTGGCCAAAAAATCGAGTAAACAGACGAAGCCGAATAAAATCCCCTGAAAATCATCGAGCTTCAGTTCCGGGGAGTCGAAATGACACGGCAGCAAATTGCGCGGACGTTTCGCAATTACATTTTTCTGCGGCAAATTAACATTTCATCGCGGGTCGCGTGTATTTTTGCGTGCATAATTACCGCGCCGCGTCCGGGGGAGGGGTCGCGGGTATTTCTAGTGTTAATTTAATTAATCGAACCTTTCGGTTCCCCGGCCGTCGATTCGGGAGCTTGTTTAATAGAACCGGCATATCGGCGGCCAATCGATTGGCATTTTTTCGAGCGAGCGGTCGAATAGGAGCTCCCTGAATCATCACCGAACAACGGCCACACCGGAGCGGCGGACCCCGGACCGTGGATATAATTATTACCACCTGCAGTATCGGTCGCTCGTTATGTATTCATTCATGGCAGCCCGATGTAACGCAATACTGTATTGTCGATATTGTTCGCCGCGTGCAATTAACGTAAAATATTACACGCTGTCGGGGGCTATAGATCGATTTTGCTCGCGGAATTCCCTCTCTCCCACCCCTGTCCCCCAACTCACCCCTTTCTACCCCCACCGTTAGCTCAGGGGGCGGTTGAAAAGTCCTACCCCGTTGAAATACGGAACGAAGCCGCGTTCCGAATACGGCCGGCAATAAACGTCGAAATTGAACGGCGCTAATGGAACGTAAAGTTCGCGACAGTTCACTTTTCCGCGAGCTGCGGCGGACAAAGAGAGGAGAGACAATGAGAGAACGAGATAGAGGCTAGACGATGATCTCAGCCGAATTATCCATCGGCTGATCGCGGGTCCCGAGAACTAACCGACAACTGAATCCGGAAACGCAATTTGGCTCCTCCTTTAAAACCGATACTGCGGAAAGTATACCGGCTGACCCTTTTGCTGGATCATTTCTGGCCTCTTGATGTAGCGGAATCATTTTGTCCGTTGACATAGCTTGTCTGAATTCTCGTGTAGACGGAGCACGGTTGACAGACTGAAAGGTGAATATTGCTAGAAATAAAGCGTTGTTCCGGATCATTTATTTCCCCTGTTAAAATCATATTTCCCTGAGCTAGTTCCTGCTCGGTTTCTTCGGTTTCACCGAAGTCGGCGCACCGCGAGATCTTCGCCGGGAAATGTATTCACCGGTCGGCCGACGTTATCGGAAAATATTTGAAGTACGAAATCAATGAACTGGGTCTCCCGTATCCGCGAGCCCCGGTTCCCCGGTCGATTTGATTTCCGGATAGATTCCCCTTTTATTCGATATAGGTATAATAACCGGAGTCGTGCTGGCTTCGACTTCGGCTTCGGTGTTCCACGCGTTAATGTTCCCTCTGCGGAATCCGGCGATTTCGCGGGGCAACGACAATGAAGAAGAAAAGCCATCTTTCTCGCGTCGAAATGACAGGTGTGTTCTAAAGGAGAGAGAGAGAGAGAGAAAGAGAATCCTGGATGGCTGTCCTCGACAGACTATCACGAATAAGAAGGGAGAACGACGCTGACACCCGTCGCCGGAAATCCCCGAGCCAGCCCCCTTTAAAATTATTACATTCTCCTCGAGATGATCGATGCTCCCTTTCTACGTTTACAACGCTGAGAGACGGTAATCGGTCGTGTCCTGCGAGCATCTTGCTGCTCAGGATGATATTTCTTCAGGATTATAGTCTGCTTCTTTCTATCTTCTGTTCTGTGTTATCTTTTTCCCGAAGGTGCTGTCTTTGGTTGTTCTCAGGGAAACGTCCTACGTTGAAGAATTTTGTTTTTGTCATTACAGATCTTGGACAAAGTAGAGTGAAGTATAGTTTGCCGTGAAATTAGGGAGAGACCTTCAAAGTTAGCACTTTTTTCTATAAATATTCTCTTTTATCATTCAAGTGATCTGTGAAAAATCTTACTTACTCGAATAGTTGAATCGTTGTATAAATAGCGAACGGGCCAGCGAGCGCGCAAATAGCGCAGATCAATTTTGTAACACGATTCCGAAATTAATTCGGCGGGTCGTCGCGTCTAAACAATCGTGTTTCAATGGCATGATAATTAGGCTACTCTTCAGTAGAGGCGCGACATTAATACAGTCCGGGCTCTCGCGCGCAACAAGCGCAACGCGCGGCGTAGTGCATTAACTATTCCGCAAGAAATGCGTCGGCCAATAACAAGCAAACAGAGTCGGTGTTTGAAATCAATTAGTATGAACAGCCACGGCTGTTTGAATGCCGTGTGGAGCGTGTTGAACGCGGGGCATTGAACGCGTAACGAAATAACAGGGGCCGATGGTTCAAAGCGACGCGGCGGTGAAAGACAAACATTTAAATCCTTGATTAGAAACGGAGGTGTGCTCTGCGAGCCTCATCCGGTCTTAATAAAATAAGAATCCAGGCCACGAGGGTTGCGGGGACGTCGAATTGGATGCCGCGGGATGTTGTGAGAACGATATCCGAAATCTTCGACGTATCCGACGACCTAATATTTGCCCTCTAGATGAAAGCGGTATCCTCCCACGCTTCGGACTCAAGAATTTAGGGAAGACATGCTCAAAAATCAAGTTTAACGTTTATATTGCTTCCTGAATGCCCATCGATCTCGAAAATGGCGACGGAAGCTCGATAACATTTTAATCAGAATTTCGAAGGCTGACATTCTTCAGCCAACGATATTTTCTGAATAAAACGCGAATAACCCTTCTTCCCCGAACAAAAAACATTTTCGTGCAATAGAAACGTTAAGAATGATCTTCTTCGAATTAAGAATTACTGATTGAAAATTTGTCAAAACTTTCTGCACTCGAATACTGGAATTTTCATCGTACTCGACGTCATTGATTCATGGAAGAATCATTTCTCGGTTCGTTCCACAACGCGAGTTACGAGGCGGTTTCCCGAGGAACCTTAAACTCGAAACACGCACTTTCCAGGCGTCACGCGACTACTGTGCGCTTTTACGCGCGCGTAATCACTGGGCAGGGGTGATTTGACGCATGGTAACGAACAAGGGTAGAGGTGCAAGGGGTTGCGACCCTTGTTCATAAGATTATCGACCTTGTTCTTGATGTGGTCAATCTGGAAATATTGCTTGGCGTGCGCGGCGATTAAGCGATTGGACAATTATGCTTCGGTAGAACAGCCTCGTAATTCTCTGAACCAGAGCTGATACCAGAGTATGTGAATTAACGATCTTTACATTGTTCGATAACCGATTTGCCTGTGCTGCAAGTCTGCGAACAATTTATATAAATAATGCACTAGAAAGAATCTGTACTCGTGGAAAATCTATTTTTACATAAATTCTATAAATAAAATTTGCACTCTAGCCTGGCTCATCGAAGCTGGACCGACAAACGCAAATAAAATCAATTTCGGGACCAAGGAAGCTGATTAGAGACTATTTTTTCGTTCCGGGACATCGAAGCATCGGATACGCCGTTTCCACGTGCATATTCGTCGAATAGTTGGCAAAAGTAACGTCAGGATGCTTCCTTTCGGTATTCTACTTTGTCGGGTCCGGGTTTCCTCGATCCATCGCGATCCACGGGCCACGGAAAAAGTAATGGCGTCGCCAGGGACAATAGCGGCCGGCGTTTTCAGTCAAAGGTCGATATCGGCGACGAGCGGGACGCATGATTTGCGAGGTTCTTTCTTCGAAGCGATCGGGAAACGCTGAGTGTGGCAGCGCGAAAGTGGCTGCGGTAGTTAGGTGGACAAATGATAGCTAATAAAACGGAACTGGAGCGGAAAAGGAATCGAAATAGCCCCGGAGGTTGCCGTGCCGCTGTTACGACGCATTGTCAGATAGAAAAGCGATAAAAGCGTAATTGATTCGAATGCAAACATTATTCACGTGGATCCTACTATACCGTTCTTTTTTTCGAATGCTATCGCCGGAATGAATCCGACAAGATCTCTCTGGTTTTCCTTTTAGAGCGAACACTGCCCAATTTTGTTTAACGCTTCTAGTTATTTATCGTGTGGTTAAAAGTTCCTCCAAGACCATTTTATCGTACAGTTTCTCTTCACGCACAATTGTTCGTGATCTGATCTTCGTTGCTCGTTCCAGGCGACGATTTAATTGATTTTGTACAAGTCATTTCAAGTAATAGCATTTATAGATTATTCTTGCCACGAGAGTTCTTACAAAGAATGAAGGACATTTTTCTTACCTGACTGATAGTGGAATAGTCTGGTTAAAGACCTGCAGTTCACGAGTTCAGAAACTTTTACATTTTTTCTGTGAAAAAGTGCATAAAAGAGAAATCTCCTATTTTTATTAGAAGACTAGTAGATACCACTAGATTGTAGATGAAGAAAATTTGTCTGACCAGTCTGGTTTGCGTTTACAAGAATGAGAACGTCTGCATAAAGATCCGCGAATTTATTGATCGAGTCACTCTTCGAGCTTCTCCGCAAGAGAAATATGCACGAAATATAATTATAAAGAAACATATGAATTGGTCCTTAATTCCAAAGGGGCCGACAACTCGCTATGGGTGAACAAAGCGTTAATGGAATTTCAGAGAAGAACACCTTTGGATAATAAAGATTTTCAGCAGCGAGTTGACAGCCCCTGTGCCCTGCAACCCAGTTGGCAAGCGAAAATAATTTTTCCTTGGTAGAAGC
Organism: Lasioglossum villosulum; assembly: GCA_963971365.1. NCBI lineage: Eukaryota > Metazoa > Arthropoda > Insecta > Hymenoptera > Halictidae > Lasioglossum > Lasioglossum villosulum. The sequence continues at coordinate 4,008,454 of OZ020495.1, forward strand.
GAAAGAATTTCAGCGATTCTTTTATTCTCGCTCCAATTTACTAGGAGCGGAGAGTTGAGCGAGGGGAATAAGAAGAAACGAAAAGTGGAACGGTAGAAACAATCAGAGGAAGGAGCTGTCGGTAACGAGGAAAAATGACGCCTGGAACGCCGATGGCAGGGTCGGTTATGCTCGCGACTGCTATCGGAGATATTAGCTGGAATTGAATTCGCACTTACAGCCGTGTTAACAGTTACAAATGACCTTGTTGACCAAACCTGTCGGCTGTTCCGTGCAAACCGTCTAATGACCCACCGCTAATAACTGTTACCGCTCTTGTAAGCGCGTTCAGAATACGGACCATTAATTCCGCGCCGCTAAAGTGTATTAGCGCTGCTAATTTACCACTCGGAGCCTGTTATTTACAGTCGGGAGGACATCGCGTCGTTGCCGCGACACCCGCCTTTACAGCCTTCAGCAACCTTTACAACGTTTACAGGAGACACCCCCCTCCCCAACCCCTAGTCCGAAAACCAACGTTGCTGCAGATTACGGTGTTCCTTCTTCTTTTTATCAGCGGAACGCGCGACCAGAGGATTAGCGTGTCTCATTGCCGAGAACAAGGGATAACGCCTACGCCGACGTAAACTTCGAAATACGAGCCGCGGTTTAGCTCACGGAAGCTTGGTAATACGGTTTCTAACACGTTCGCCGCTGAGCAAAGAATTTTCACAGAGTTGCTACAGTTTGTTCCGTAAAACCTCAAAGTAATGTACCGAGTAACCAAATTTGCTACCCTCGGCAGGTTAACGAGAAAATTCATCAGAGAGGTGGATTGAAAAATATGTAAAATTGCTGAATGCAAATTTAAGCGGACGTAGTTATGGCTGGCATGATGTCCAAAAGATTCCTCAAATCGCAGAACACTCTTAGAAAAGGACACAAGGGTTGCGGAAGGCGGTATTTCCATCCGTCGAGGAAGCAGCGGCGTCGTGGGGGAAAATATGAGACTCCAATATCCTGTTGTATCGTTTCCCAGCCGCCATAGAATTACGACAGAGGGTACTTCAGCGGCGGAGAATAATTGTCGTACGATAATCGAAAGTGGCCTGTATAAATCAAGGATCAGTGGGCGGTTGTAAGAGAGAAAAAGAACGGGGATGGAAAGAGAGTTTCCTTTGTATTCTAAATAGATAATAAATATCGAGACGCCGTAAAAAGTTTTCGGCGTTATTGCCAGTGAAATCGACGATATCGGCGGGTCGCATGCACAATGCCGGTTAGGATAAAAGGGGACCGTCCTGGCGTCTTACGGTATCAGCCAGTCGAGCGCGAGGGTGGACACCGCGACGAGTATTAACATATTTACGAGCGTCATGAATTCGAGTCTTTCCCTCCCCCTACCCCTTTTGCCTCTCCTAAGCACTATTTCTCTTCCCTCGGTCCAGACAGAAATCGACATCGATCGACCAGCGAAGCACATCGAGAAAATTAGTCGAGCCCGTCTCTCTCTCGCTCTCTTTCCCTGCGAGGCTCTTCCCTTTCGAGGAACTCTCACCCTTTTCCTCATCGTTTCTTCACCCCTTTAGCATCCTTCCTCATCCCTTCCTAGCAAAAACGTGCGTGCAAACTGATCCCTGCACGTACCCACGCTTGCCGTGTCCTTTTCTGTCTCGTGCTCTTCCTCTTCTCTCTGTGATAGTCCTTTGTCTGACGCAGCAGGCGCGCCACGATCTCGACAGATCGCAACCAGAAGGGTTGCGAGAGTCGGGATGAATCACGGGAACCACCACCCGAGTCTTTCCAAGATTTCGGCCTAGCGATCGCTATTCATTTCGCTCTCCTTCGGGCCGGATTCCGTGCGCCGAATTAATTCGGTTAATTCAATTAAGCCCGGAAAGTAATTGCGGACGGTCTCGCGTGGATCGCTGTCTCGTGCCGCAAATCAACGTCGGGAATAATAACGTCTTTCCCTGGTGACCTGCTTGAAGAGTGGATCAGCAAATTAAGGAATGACAATCGATGTAAACCAATTTCGGGATTGTTATCTCTCCCACCCCTTTCGCAACGATGATGTATCATTTGACAGCGAATCGCGTCTTCGGAGCTTCTCCTTGGACGGGGAGGATCAAACGACGAACGAGCATTTGCGAACCGCGAACGGATAAATCGCATTAGACGTAATCCGATCAGTTGGCGCCGCGCGATTCCGTAACGTCAGCGATATTTCGATAAAACTCCGCGTCAATTTTAATCGGCGTCGGTGACGCAGTCGCTACGGAACTGGTGTTCAATTCAATTAACCGGCTCGACGAATTGAAAACTCGGTTAACGGTAACGAATTTTTCTTTTTATCGAACTCTCCCCTTCCCCTCCCCCTCCTCATCCCTCATTCCTATCTATAGACAGTCGTTTCGTTCAGCGCTGGCTTATTGGGTCGCAGCTAATGAGACGATTCGAAATTGACTGGCTGAGAGTGTTTTCAATCTTGAATATTTTACCCTGAATTATCCCGTTAAACGTTCAACGCCAAGTCACGGTATGCTATACATCTGTAAGTGGATTGTTAAGTTTTATCTCTTTAATTGTCCAGTCGAATACCACAAACAGAATTTTCACGAAGAGCGTCAGTACAGCGACGAGCACACTTCTGAATGATTTTCTTCGCAGCAAGTAGAACCAAACCACCATGATCAGACACGGCGCGGTACAATCGACCCTTGAAACTCAATTTTCTCAGAAACGGAACCACATAGCAGAATTCTACACCTTGAACGTAATTTTTCACATAGAACCACCATTGTTCATCTCACTCTCAGTTCGCCGACAACCCCATCGCCTTATACATCTGAAAAAACTAGTCCAGGAGATCAGGAACGTGCTGTTCGTCCCGTTAGAACATTGACGAGCGATAAAAAGGACAACCGAGTCTCGTATTCCGAAGACATCGGTCTTCTTCAGGGCTGATGGCTCGGAGGTATTTGTTTGAAATCGATATACCGAGACTACGGGAAAACGGAAACGGATCTGCTGACACAGAAAGGTGACCGAGCAGAGCAGATCAGAGCAGACTAAAGCAACGTGGTCTTTGTATGCAAATGGCCACGGCCCTGGTAACTGTAGGAAAGGCGAGAAACTGGCTGGTGTGTTCCTCGAGACTCGAAGCATCGCTATCGGTGGTGACGAATTCCCTAACGATAACTTTATTCGGGAAGTTGCCGAACTATGCGCCTTCGAGAGACGAGGCGACATCGACTGGCTGCGGGCTGCGATATATTTCCACTGGTAAACACCGACGCCGAGCGTCGCCCCGGATAATCTCGCGATTTGTAAAATCGCTTCGCGTCCTGATCTCGGATCTCCACGACGGCGACGCGACGCGACGCGTTCGCCTTTATTCGATTCGGTTATGCTAACCGGCGCCCCGAGATCCACTCGAAATCTGCGAACTTGCTGATCGATACTGCGAACAGCACAACCTAACCCCTTACGATCATATCTAGTCTATAAATCTCGAGACATTCCACCATAATTAGTGCGTTAGAAACACCAAATTTGTCAAGAACCGTGTTAAATTCGCGCATTAAGCGAAGAAAGGGAGCATCCAGGGGGAAACGGAGGGACCCAGAGAGAAAAGCACGCACGCATCGAGCGAACGCTTCAGACAATCTTTTTGCTGGCGGTAATGGCTGGAAGACTGATGGCAACATCGATCGAGGATAGCAAAAAGCTACATATTCAAAGAGGCCGCTCGCGAAGAACTTCTGTAGCCGTCACCGTTCATTTCCATTGACGACAGCGACGTTTTCGTACAGGGTGCAGGGGTGTAGCATATATCGACGGCCGAGGGATAACCATCCATCACTCGATGAGAGCAGAAACGGGGAGGATAGAGGACGAGAAGGAAAAAAAGAGAGAGAGAACGCGCAAGAGAAAAATACGATTCCTCCTTTTCGACTTGTTGACTTTCCCCGGACTCGCTGCCACGGAAGCCAGGGATTTCTTCGTTTCGGCTGCGCCTTACCCCCGAAGCCAGCTTCATCGGAATTCCGTCGACCTTGCCAAGTCTAGAGCAAATCCATTCCGCTCGGCTCAGCTCCGCTCCGCGTTTCTTTCTTGCTTCTCCCTTCCTGTTTCTGCCCCGGGAACCGGCTAAAGGGCCGCGTGTATTTATTATTCTCTAAATATACGTGCCTTCGATACGCGTTTAGGGCACACGACGCACCCCCGTGGAATATTCAGCCACTGTCAAAAGGCCTCGGGATACTCCGCGTCTTTCGGAATAAGAAGGAAAAAGAATTCCTGATTTCGTCGACGGGTGACGCCGTAGAATCATCTTCCGTTTGTTTGTACAGATGCAAAAATTCATCTCCGAAGAGGTTAAAGACAAGAGGTTCAATACAATTTGTTAGATATTAATTTTTAAAATAATTTACACATGTCTCCTTGGAAATTGAAAGATTGTGGAGAGTGAAGTTTTCCCTTTTCCTTGTGAAATAATCTCTTTATAGGAAACTCGATGTCCTCAAGGTCACCCGGATCCCTCGTAGGAAGACAGTTACCGGCAATCGCTGCTCTCCAAGACAAATATTATTCCGAAAAATTGGATTACCGTTATCGGCGCTCGCCAAACGTCACCAAGGTCACACAGAACCCGAGCACGGCCTCGAGCGTCGACGCGTGATCATCCTGCGGGGGTGGAATGACCACGGACTCTCCTCTATCTCGCCTCGGCACCCAATTTTTCCTTTCTCTCCCTTTCACTGTCCTTTCTGTGAAATTCCAGCCACCACTGGACGTCTCAATTCGAACGGTTTTTCTACGCTTTGAGACCGTTAACATTCGTATACTCGCGTCCAAACTGTTGCTCGAAGAAAATGTTTCCCCTAGCCAGGCTGAACAAACTACATAGCATTAACTATTTTCCGAGAGCACGCCATTGCACTGTACTGCAAATAACTGTTCTGTTTTGTCATCGATAGAAATATGAATTCGAATCGACAAGTATACGTAGCGTGCGTTTTAATTCGGTACTCTTTCATTGGAACTTCAATTAGTCATTTGAAATAATTATTCATGAAGTTTCTCGACGTTAATTTCGTAAAAGGAAAAAGTTTCGTAAAAATTCCTGAACAGTGATACGGAATACCACTGCCGAATTTCAAATTTCAGCTCGTGATCTCCAACCAAAAAAGTTGAAAAACGATACCATAAATTTCGCTGACCTCCCTAAACGATATTCAATAGAAAAGAAAAATTGTTTCAGGGGATTACGGTGGTATGATGGGTCGCAAGCGAAGCAATCGCGAGGGCACCGGGGTGAGAAGTAATGGGAAAATTCGAAAAATAAATTGAACGTTTATGGAAAAGAAACCTGTCACTGGTTGAAGTAGGACGGGGGAAAGGAGCCGCAAGAGAAAGAGAGCGAGAGAGTGAGTGAGTCCAGGAAAGAGAAATAGAAGAGGAGAGAGCGAGAAATGGAGAGAGCGAGAGAGATTGGGAGGGAGAGAAAGACAGAGGAAACTGGCTGTAATACTCTCTTTGATAACTTCACACACAGCAGGAGCGACGGCGGCGGCGGCCTCGTAATACCAGGATTAATACGCCCCCGGAGCTTTGGCCCTATACCAGTTTATAGAAAGCTGCAGTGACACGCCTGCTGACTTATACGATTGCAGCTCGCCAAGCGCACACGGATCTACGTCGAAGGGAATCGAAAGGGATTTCGCCGTTCCTGAAACGTTCCTCCTCCTCTTGATTGTAAATAAAAACCGTGGAACCGATCGATTCGACTCGAACGGAGGTGAATCCCGCCTCGAATGGAAACGACCTGTCACCGAGCCCCCAGAATTGCTTGAATTACTCACAATTACATGCAAAGTCTTCCGATATCTTCCCATCCATCTTCGCTTCACCAGCTGGGTTCAAAAATTGCATTTTGTTTAAAGGTTCACAATTTCAATTTACCATAAAGATTCATAGTCTACCAATATTACCAATTCCTCGTATTACAGAAAAGAAGAATTTGCTGTGCGATTCAGTGCTGTGGCACATGCAGTCGTCATTATGATTAGCGTGTGATGCGAAAGCAAACTTCACGTCAGTTACGAAAAGTAAACAGAGGCGTCGAATATCATCGAGTGACGAGGACGACATGATTTTTTATAATTATATTCAGACCAGATCATTCAATTTCTGTCCTGTGCTTATTTCTATTTCACTCCGTGCCTTTTCTGTAGCGACGTTTCTAGAAAATTTTAATACAAGTAATAAATGTCAAATCGGAATCAAATCGTGCTACGTGTACGCGTTTCTGATGCGACGCATCATAGGCAGTGGGGTTTACAATATATAGGGTTTAAGTACGGATGATGTATGTATGTATGCGTGTTAATAGGCTGCCCTATATATGACCAAATTTGTAATAACAAAGAAGAGTTGTAGAAACACGATCACCAATGTATCGCAAAAAGAAGATCAGATCGAAAACGAACGCGCCCGTGACAAACACGTCTTTATAATAAATACGGCTTTTCCTTACAAAATCAATTATAGGGTTTAAGTACGGATGATGTATGTATGTATGCGTGTTAATAGGCTGCCCTATATATGACCAAATTTGTAATAACAAAGAAGAGTTGTAGAAACACGATCACCAATGTATCGCAAAAAGAAGATCAGATCGAAAACGAACGCGCCCGTGACAAACACGTCTTTATAATAAATACGGCTTTTCCTTACAAAAAGAAGTATCAAAGAGTCAAAATTGTAGGAAATATTTCTATTTTACTCACAAGAGGAATTTCCGCCGCACATTTCCTTGGAAGAAAAACGCAAAACGATTTGTCAAGAAAGATTGTAGATATATTTCACCGCATTCCGCCGTTCGCGGAATGATTTTTGCGCGCATTATTCACGGGAACAATGCGTGTCTTGGCGCGATCGAGCGACATCGCGCCGCTTGATTTCTCGGCGATTTCGAGCACGTTCCGTCAAGCTTCCGTTACAAACGACCGTCGCTGATCGCTCGTAATCCCTCGTAAAAATATTGATGAAGATTACACAGTGTTCGCCGTTCGCGTTTCCCGATTTTTCGATGCACGCATGTGTATGCACAACGAAACAGCAGCGACGTAAATTATAAAAAGCGCGCGTCGCGTCGGCTCAAGACAAGAATCGGACGAGTTTCAATTAAATACGTGCACCGCTACAGCGAATAATCCTGCACGTCGAATTATATGGAGATCAGATTATATTCCGCTCCTGGGATTACTCTTACAACGGGCTTTTATGTTTTCCGCTGATTAATTAATTACCGATCGAACTGCGTCCTTCTCCGCTGGTACCTATTGTTTGACGCAAGCTATCGGAAAAAATATTCCCCGAGTAATTCCGTTTCAATGATTCCTCCGAGATACGAATACCCGACGAAATAGGTTCGAGGAAATTATTTTAATAAACGTTTGCTCTGTCTACTGTGACGGTTAAACGTTGATCTTAGATTGAGAAATTATTTTATTGCTAATTAGAAATTATTAGAATCATTTATAAAAAAATATCTGCAATTCACGGAGCCAAAACGAATAATTTATGCAGAAACACAACCTTCTTGTTTCTGCGAAGCCTCCAATTTTCGAGGGGTTGGTCTATCGAGGGTGCAGCGATTGGCGTCGCGCGAAAGCAAGCGTAATTCAAGATCGTTAGGTCGCCAGAATCGCTATGATCGACCTCGTTAACTGTTATACCGTTATAGTGTTATACCTGTTCCACTGTTCTACCGTGTAACCGCAGGACCAGGCCGATATTCGAGCGGATTCGCGTGATCGCACGCGGGTTGCGTGCACCGACCCAGAGTTCGCACTCGAGTCACGCGGTCCGCTCCTTTCGCGCATACATCTGCATGCAAAAGAGATCCGCTTGTATCTCGGCTAAGCGACATTCGCCGTGTTTCCTAAACAAGGGACGACGGTGTTCCCTGGCTGCGATTACCAGTCGGAAATGAAAAATCCAGAACTTACAACCGAGTGAACCGAGGTTTACGGACTCATCCAACAAATTATAGATCTAACAAAGACGGAAAGAGGATTTATGGATGAATCTATGGTTGACAGAATAATAATTATTTTGTCAGAGAATATTTAAAACGATTTCAATCGAAGTCTTTCTTCAGCATTCTCGAGAAATTTCATTTTCAAAGATGATAAATATTTTCAACTTTGAGAATTTTTTGTGCGTCAATTGTGAAAGCTACGCGAACGATCAAGCAGAAATATTTTCCTCGCGTTCGAATAAAATTACATTTGTCTGTCCCTCCTTACACACACGTATAGCACCGTGAAGAACCGTCTCCAGCACGCTAAGAAAATAATTTTCAGAAAGGACACGGTAAATAGACGATTACGCAATTATTTATACAGATCTTACGATAATCGCCGGAATCCAAATCTGGCCCCATGCATTCATTGTGGCTGTGGGTATTCAGCGTCGAATGATGGTCGAGTAATCGCAATTACGCTTCGAATCGCGAGTAAAAGGCTTCCGCCGTCGATTCAGGACGAATTCATCGGGCAGGTCGATGGTATTCGGTAAAATCGGCATTCATAATCCTGCTGTGGGGGGCGGGGGAGGGGTTGGAGGAGGGTGGAGAAGCGTGGTTATTGTCTCGAGTCGGTAACCGGTCCATCCAGGCGGATACAAAGCCAGAGATCGACCGGGTTTCCCTTTCTCCGGTAAATGCGTCTAGCAGAACCGATGCGAAGAAGCGTGGAAATCCTCCCACCTCGAATAGCGGAGACCTCGATACCGATACCGTGGCCGTTCGATGGTTGTGCGGGGTGCTGGATAGAACGGAGAAAGAGGGTGGCAAAGGAACGTCGATGGAGAGAGGGATGGTATCGGGAAATTTCTGAAATACCGTGGCCCGTGAAATGCACTTGTTCTGCATTTGTACTTCAGTTGCCTCTTCCTGTCTAGCTATTCGTGGCCAAGCGCCTCTCTCAACCTATCGTCTCTCCGATACGCGTGCATCCGGCCTGATTCGCTACCCTTACGCGCCCTACCCCCATATCGATTCTCCACCACGAATAATTACACCATTGCTCCTCGCTTCACCATTTTCTTTACCTCCGAGCAGAACTTCCCTCATTCACAAACTTACCGAAGAAAAACACGATTTATATTTTGACACGACTGCGTTGCGGTATTTTATGTTCTAGTCTAGCGAATTAAGAAACAGTTTCCAGGGTACATTTTGGTGATAATTCATGGATTTAAAAAATTTCTTACTCAATTATCGAGGGTAGAATCCAGACGAGGAGCGACGCTTAAACATTTTTAATCAAAGAAGAATTTCGTCGTTCTAGGACGGAGCCGTCGAATCACTATGCGACGCAAGCAGCCAATCTACCATCGTCGTCGGTGGCCTAACGAGCGAAGGTTACGTCGAACTTAACTTATAAAGCAGGGGGCTGATTGTCGGTCGTTGGTCGGCCTCGTTGCAGCCGGAGTGCCACGAGTCTCGCAAGTTGTCGGTTTTGCGACCAGGTCTTCGATCTCTGCGGTACACCGAGGTCGGTGAACGTCGGAGACGAAGGAGCTCGCGAGGACCGACGAAAGCCGGTGTGCAGAAGCTCTGGTCCCCGGCTCTCGCAGCCAATTCTCGAATTAGTCGCAGTCGAATTAATCCCGCTTGCACCAAGTATGCACGAACGGTTCGATCAGCAATGCGAGATCCCTCTCCGAGCCAGGTTTCGTGCTGGCGACGTGTTCCACGCCACCCTCTGCACCCTCTACCACCCTCGTTCGTATTCTCGGTTCGCCATCGTCCTGCTTTTCCACCTTTTACTCATCATTCCACCGCTTCGTTCCGCTTTCGCTCCTTGCTCTCGACTTCCAAATACTCGACGATAGACCAACAGTTATCGTTAGACAGTTGAAAATAATATAATAACGTTCCTGTTAAAGAAATACTAGGTTCGTGGAAGGAAGGGTAGAATAACGGCACGAGCACTTCAAGTTTAATTGCAAACAGCGATAGTTATTTGTCCACTTTATTAAATAACCCAAATCGAAGGAACCCGTCACCACTTAGAAATAGTAAAAATGAATTGAAATCCAGTGTAAGATGGAAACTAGAAGACCTGAGAAGCACAGAGACCTTTTAAGCGAAGTTTAGCTCAAGCAAAGCTATAGTTCGGCAAGCACTTATTAACAGCCCAAGCGAATCTGTTGTTTTACGTAACTCTTTTAGCAAAGATTCAGAAAAGAAAAGATAGACGGCTAGAGAAGCGCAATGGCCTATTTAAACGCTCAAGTAAGGCGGCAGTGCGTAAAGTAACGGCCAAAGAGCAACTGCCTTTTCGGCAATCAGCTGTGTCCTAAGAGTCACATCGGCGGGGGGAGAGGTGAAGAGGTGCCTTTCCTATAGCAAGTCGTTATTATGGTTTTGGCAACCCCGTCACCTCTCTTTCCCCGGTCCTACATACTAAAACGCGAGCTGTCGCGCGCGATCCGCAACAGTTCCTAAATTATTTTGATCCCTTCGCTAAATTTTTTAAATTGCACTATTACTCCAGCCTATGAAACGATGTCAATGCGTCGAGACAGATAACAAGATGTAGCCTGCGAAAAAGTAACCAATTCTGCAAACTCTCGCGTTCGACGTGTAAGGACTCTTATTTATTCGCGTGGCTCTTTTCGCACGCTCGAAGATATCGGGTTGCGGGCGGTAGCAGAAATTGGAAGGGAGATCATGTAAAACAGAGGTCGGCGATCGGAGGGGAGGGCCTTGTATAGCTGTCAGACGCAGGCCACCGGCTTACCTGCTTCTGCTCCTGTTCACGTTTTACCTGGCGAGCGCAAACGTCCGCTCGCGTTGTCGTTCGAGCGTGAAATCTGCAGACTATTGCACGAAGCCGAACAACGAACACTGCAGTCTGTTCTACATCGCTGGCAAAAAGTATTCGGTCGAACGAATCCACCCTGTATCGTTATTAATCAAAGCGTTTTACATTTCACAAGATCAACGAAGATCTATGAAAGATCAGAAATGTTACTACTTATTATGAAACAGCGGATCTTTATGCAAAATAAAAATTGTCGAGCGATACGTTTCTATTCTGTCTGTCGCTGGTCGGATAATGTACAGGTGCGTTTTGAATGATGGATTCCGCAAACTGATCTCCCAGTTTGTAAGAAAGAAGGACACGTAATTCAAGAGTTACAGGTGTAATCCCCACCTTACATGTTACACGCGGCTTTCGTCTCACCCCGTGGGACAGAAGTTTCAAGTGACATGCACGCTTCTGAACTTTGGGCGGCTGTAAAATTTTACTCACCGGCATCCGGGCCAGGAGCGCGGCATTTTTCGTGATAACGCTGCAGATTTTATGCATTCGCGACAACTTTGGACGTGTACGAAACGCGAGCGAATGGAGGAAGATCGTGTATTATTGTAGAATAATAATATTCGCGTTGTGTTTTATAGCGTGCGATGCGCCGGTATACATTTTACAGCTTGGTTCTACAAGGAAGTTTAAACGAGGCACTCGCTCCTCGGGACCTCGCGTGACGGGTAGATTTAGCGTTAAAATTAATAAATAAAAAAAGAAATTTTTATTCAGCTTCACATCCTGCAATCGCTGACCACAAATTGTACTTTACATAAAGGAGGATCTAATATGGGTCAATACAGACCCACGCACTACCGAGGCTCAAGCAGCAACACAAGGAATGAATAAAAAGGTTTTTCAGTAATTAAAAACCGGCTTCAATGAACTCCTTTCTTCGGTCACTGGTATCAAGCAAAAATGCTAATTAGCAACGCGTAGCTACCATTTAAGCTATCGCAATGAGACTGACAGCTACACTGTTCCTGGACACGACGAAACGAGTATGCGGCTCGCTGTTAAACTCTCTAGGGAGGAACTCTTGGTGGAACGGGTTCCGCCAAGACGAGGGCAGATCGAATGAAAACGCAAAAGGGAAAAGAAGAAACAAAGGGATCCCATTGTGCCAATTACAGAGGGCCAGAGCTCTGTGAAGGAAGGGACTGGTCTCACGTTCCTTTTCACCGACACGAAGGGGACCTGGATTTTCGAGTCTGCGATATAATCGACCCGGTAGCCCGGTCTTAGACGGTTCGAACTACGGTATTGCGTGTGCATGCACGGTCACGAACGCACCTGCTACTTCTGCCGCAAAATATTCGATCCGAATCCGAAGAATTGCTTAAAACACCAGTGTACCGTCCAGTGGGTCCAAAAAATGAAATTTTAGCGCCGCTAAAATGTTTCTAGAACATCACCTACGACGTAATATAATTTCACAGATACAGATGTTTCAATCTCCAAAACAGTGGACAAATGTAAATCTGGTGGCGCCAGGCGAACGTTAATCAAGCCGTCCGAGCTTGCCGATTAATCTCGGATTCATTATCCGCAAGAAGATCCCCGTTCCGCGCGGGCGGGGCGGCGTGGGACGATGCCCCTATCGAATAAGTAAAACATTTCAGACAGAAATAATCCAGGCCGGTCGTTACGGATAAACAATGCGCGATATCTTATCCGTACACTGGGTATACGAGATGTGGCGTGGCGGTGAACGTCGCAGCTCGCAAGGAAACCATTTCCTGCATAAAACAAAAGGCGCGCAACACGATATCCTGCGAGTTTCATACGCTTACGTCTCGTACATATTTCAGGCACGTCCTGCACTTCGAGATACGGGAAGGAACCGTATCAGGATGCACCGACTCGGTGCATTTTGTCTGGCGCGCAGGTCAGCCGCGCTCACTCCTCTCTCACTCCCTCTTTTCCCCTGGTTCTCCGTTTCTCTTCGTTGCTCTCATTCTCTGTCATTCTATCTCTCTCTTTGCCCTGTCTCTCTGTGGCCCTCGCTTTTGCATTTCCAGGCGTATTTACAGCGAAACCTCTGCCACGGGGCTGTTTATAACCGTAGCGGACCGCGTACTTTTTGCATAGCGTCGCGACGCGTTGTCGCTTTGATGCCCCGCCACCGTGATGAATCTTTCTCTTGTTAATCCTCACTTTTAGCGACGTTTACTTCGCTGCAAACCGCCACGAGTCACAGCGTTGCCGAAAACCACCAACGTCGAACCAAAAACATCTCCTCTCCTTTTTTGCCTTTTCGAACGATGCGATCGAGCTACGTCGAGATTGGAAGCGATTTCACGAGATAGTCGAGTGCATGCGACTCTCGTTGCATATTCTATAGCCCGTTTGACAGATTTCTGCGCGATTTAACTCGCCATTTAGCTCGCTGCGCTGATTCGAAGTGGCAGTGGATGCAATTCATCGTGCATGAAACTCTTTTTTAAATATTCCTCCTGAGTTGATTCTCAAAGACCAGATCCACGAGTCTGGATTCGAGCGCATGGATCTCGTAGTCTCCTATCCTCGGATGTATCAGGAATTTCTGGAGGCCGTTGGCGGGAATGGACAGGTTTGCCAACTGGCAAAATGTTTCGTCAGGGGATCGATTAATACCCAGGGGCCGGGTTTTCTACTATTTAATTCGGGCGTCGATCGTTCTCCGTCTGGATCGATGAGCACGGCTTAAACGGCGCGGGTACCCGTCGTCCCGGAAATAGTAAACCGATCCATCCGCCGTGTTCGATGAGCAGAGTCCGGATGAAAGAACCAGCTGAATCCGGCGAATCAGCTCGACGTATTTACCGGGGAGGTCTTTCCATTCGGGAATCTGTTTTTCATTCGGGGCTTGTTCTCCTCTCGGCGCCGAAGCCCCGAATCAACCGAGCAACGGCGCGGCGACGTGGAGCGACATTGCTTTCCACTTACTGCTCGCTGCAATATTAATTACGCGACCAGCGGCGTGTCTCTATCTTCGGATATTAAAGTTTAATGAGCGTGCGATCGCTATGCTCCCGCACTATGCTGTTTTCCTCGAAAACGGCGCGTGTCTGCACGCTTTCCTGGACGCACTCCGTGCGTGCGCGGATTAAGCACTTTTCCACGTGAACAACGGGGATTTTGTTTGAAACTAAGTGCGGTTCGTGGTACTGTGTGTTGAATTCTAATTTGTTTGAATTCTTCTAATTGCTGATTCCTGATTGCAGCAGCAGGCTTAGAATCAAATTTCGTACCCAATGCGAGTCTCCACGATTTTTCTAGGCGTTGGTTAAAGCGAGTTTCCGGTGGTGAAACGCGGAAAGTTCACACCTGACCCCATCTGGTTATAATGGTCCGGTTCGACTTATTGAAAGAGACATCGCGGTGGCCCAGACGATGCGACAGCGGACGATGATCTTCCATGGAAACAGGTCCGCAACTTCTGATTCGAAGTTCCTTTCATTCGCCGAGAACTGGGCTAACGATGATAGAAGCGCATTGTCTGCGAAGGGTCGCGCGGCCACGGTGTGGAGATGCATCGGACTCACTCTCTCTTTCTCTCTCTCTCTCTCTCTCTCCGGTTGCTGCAGTTCTATTAATATTTCGGGCCGCGGGTATCGTGTGCACGAGAGGGCAGGCTCCTTTGTATTTTCGAAGTATACCGATCATAATGGGCCGGTGTCGGTCCACGGGGGAATATAATTGGCTGGGGTGGTCGGTGGCTCTATACGAATTCCATTGATTGCACAAGTGGCGCAACTTGCATTCTCGAGTGGTAATTGGTCAGGACGCTGCATGTGTGTGGCGAGAGAGATGCGTCTTGGGTTTATCGACCTCGTAGAAATTGTTCTTGACTGGATCACTTTTTCACGCTGACGTTAACAATTTTACTTCATATCACAAAATACTGGTCCCCTCATTTTCTGAAACGATGGTTTCGAATTCATCTAGGCGACTGACTGAATATTTTGAAATATAGGGTTGGTCGAAGTGAAAATTCGACCAGGGTTCGACAGAGGATCAACCGTTGTGTCGGTGTCATTAATTTGTAAACAGGCGATCCAGGATGGCGCATGTTCTCGACCCATTTCAGGGTGCAGGTATGGGTGTCGGCTGGCAACGGTGTCCGGCGTGGCGCGAAGTACCACAATAAATTCGCGTCGATGACCGTGTTTCCCTCGTTACACACATCCCAGCTTTCTGATCGCGGGTCACCGATGGATCTCGATCGAGAGCACACGTACAAAGGTGAGCCCACACGTGGCTAGACAGTGTACGTACATAGGAATATGTGTGAGCACACGGGCCGCGGTAAGTGGCTCGGAACGACCTGGAAACTCCGCGGGCGAACGGCACTCGTGCACGTCCAACTCCGCGCACACCAAAACACCCTAAGTCCATAACGACCTCGTTGTTCATATGTCTTCGATTTAATGAACACACCGTGCCGTGAATTTCGCCCGATAGGCTGCCGGGCTAATTCTACATCGTCACACTTCCCGCGATAACTTTATCTAGCCCGTTCTGCTGCCGGTGCACCGAACCACACGCTTGAGAAGTTTATCCGCTGCATGACAAGGCCAAATGGAACACTGTCACGTGCTCTGACCTGATCCTCTTGTTTGTTACCCGCGGTTTTTCGCAGCGGTTCTCTTGCCGGCAGTCCTCCGACTTCGAGCTCTCTTAATAATAATTATCTTATAATCCTACGAGCCAGTACACGATCAAAGAACTATTTCAACCCCTTAAATCACACATTTCGAAAAGATCCGAACACAATTAATTTCAACTGCTCCTCGGCAAAGGCCACTCACGAGGTAAGCATTCTAATTACAATTACCGGACCTGGTATTCTGATAAACGGTAAATTGTTTAGAAGCAGTTTGCATAGTTAATTGCAAGGATCGAGTGCGCCTTGAGCAAAGGAGGTACGGAGCGTTTTGATTAAAAGTACACGAAGGAAGCTCGTCAGCAATTTCTTCGGGGCCACCCAGTGCATGTCGGTCTGGGTTCGTGCAAAGGGCCTTTCGCGTGTCCCTTGGCGCGTTTCCCAGCCCCCTCGTCCCTCCGAGCTCCACGCCAGCGAAGGCATTTAGAGTGGCGATAATGAGGCCGGGCCGTTTAACCCTCTCGCCGTGTAAGGGGAAGAGTGTGTTTCGGGTGCTGTCTCGCGGGCTGATTTTTCTAGCGTAATTTTCTGCTCGGTAATCAGGCTGATAAGTCAACAACGATCGCGGTCAGATTAAAGCCGCTGCTAATGAACAATAATTACCGTGGATTACGCGTTTAAGGAGGGAGAAATAATTCGCGCGAGCTCGAGCTTTAAAACACAGCACGAGCCACAGCCCGGGCATGCCCGAAAATTTATTTCCCGCGAACGGCCGCGCTAATTACGCCCGTGCCCGAGCCCGCGCGCGCGATCGCGTCCCCGGACAAAAATACAAACCCGTTTCGAATTAAGTTGCGCGCCGCCGACGAAACAACTGCAAATAAGTAAATACGGGACGGCCATTAATTCGCGTTTATTCCCCTAACGTTTCGCAACGACGAATTAACCTGCCCCCACGCCAACCAGAATTCTATCCATTTCCCAGGGTCTTTCTGCGGTCCTCTTTCTCAGCATCCAGTATTTTTTTCGAATGTAAGAAAGGGAGGATATCGTTCGACGAGAGGCCATTCCAATTACTGGAACACGCCGGAGAAAACGGGGGAAAACGCGGCCGAGAGCGCTTCCTCCAATTAATTTCGCGCGATCGCGATCGCGTTCGCGGCGACTCTAATTTAAATGAATAAATTACGTCCGCGCTTAAATGGGTCGTTCTATATTTATGGCACCGTTGGATACATATATTATCGGCCGCATTTCGTCGTTCGACCGCATCGAAAATTGCAATTTCAATGCCGAGTCCGTATAAATTATGAAATGATGCCGCAACGGGTTAGAACATAACACTCGCGACTTTAATTGAACGAATCAAATATTCCGCGTGGACAAATTTCGGGCTTCCAGACTCGGTATAGAGTTGAACCCTTTGGATCATGGGTTTGAACGATGATCTGGACGTTCGGAGTTCCTGGGTAGCGTAACAGACCGTCGCAGAGTACAATCGCGACAGATTCCATTTCATTAAAGCGGCGCGGCGGAGCGTGCAACTTCGTCGCGATGGTATCTCAAGATAACGGCCGGCCGTTTCCACACGCTTTATCAAAATAAAAGATACGATATCGCGCGAGCGCTCGGGGGTAGTTACAGCTCTACTCGCCAGGTAAGGTATACCTTACACCCGGCCACGGCAAAAAATTATTCGCCACACGAACACCTTCCGGCTGGGCTTGGTCACGTACTCGGGTATGTGTGTTTCTATCCGACGATCGGCACAGTTCGGGCAAATCACGTGACGGACCTGCTCGAATCCGTGGAACACTGCTTTTCATCCTAACAAGTCTGAGGAAATTCTGAAAATTAACGACATTCGTTGAAATTCCCACCATTACGCTCGTCTATTATAATAAATGATTTTCAATTTCCATGTCAAAGCCGATACGAGAAACGATCAAGTTCGTGACAACATATTTCAAACACCAGCAGGTCTACCGAAAAAGTAAAAACGCCATTGAATTTCCCAAAGCACGCGCCTTCACATCACGCATCGGTTCCGAGCACAGACAGTGCTGCTGCTTTTCGTGAAAGAAATTCGCGAAGAAAACTCTGTTCAAAGGTTCGCCGTCAGCAGCAGAGTTCGCGCTTCAGAAAGCGGTGGTTTCCCGGGGTTGAGAGAACAGCGGCTCCGGCAGCCGCAACGATCGCATCAGAGGGCGCGGCAATTACGCGAAAATTTTCGATAATTTCCCCAAGTAGGAGTAACCCAATCCAGGGGCGCGAAACTCCCGACCACCGTTGCGCCCGCTGCACCCCGCTGCACCACTGCCGACCCCGCTGCACCGCCAGTTTACGAGCTGCACGTAGGTGCACGTGCACGCGAGCGCGTGTACACCCGCTCTGCAGGTGCAGCTCGCGGCACGGAGGCGTTGCATGCACCGCGAGATTGCATAATGACATAATATTCATGGCGGTGCGCTTATGCTCGCGACCGAGTGGGTAATAAGGGTGTCGTGGACGGGGTGAGAGGCTGGCGCAGCAGGAATGCACGGGGAGAGAGAAAGAGAGAGAGGAAGAAGGAGACAAACCGAGTGAGGAGGAGTGGGGAAAATGGGAGGA
This sequence comes from Lasioglossum villosulum, assembly GCA_963971365.1. Lineage (NCBI taxonomy): Eukaryota > Metazoa > Arthropoda > Insecta > Hymenoptera > Halictidae > Lasioglossum > Lasioglossum villosulum. The sequence continues at coordinate 4,026,520 of OZ020495.1, forward strand.
ATGGAGAGAGTGAGCGAGTGGGTGAATCATAGAGAAAAATTAATAGAGAGAGAGTGAATATGCGAGCGACACAGTGAAAGAATTAGAGGAAGAGCAACAATCAGAGAGAGAGAGGGAGAGTGAGACAGAATTAGAAAGTAGAAGAGAGTGAAACGTAGAGACAGAAACAAAAAGAAGAGAGGAAGTGGGGAGAGAGAAAAGGAGAAGGTGCACTGGGTGAATGCGGAAGAGCAGGGGCCGAGGAAGGTGGCGGAGGTTATAACGGCGGTAAGAGGACGCTGCTCGGGGCTGGAGGCGAGGTTGACGGGCGGCGGACACATTTTTAATTAAGACAGTTTCGAGGCGTAATTAATTTTACGACGGCGCTACCTAACGACCGGTCTTCTACCTCCCACCTTTGCTCTCTCCGTCTCTGTCTCTCATCCCTTCTTTTAGCGACCGACTACTTCAATTCTCTCTTCTCCTCATCCTCTTTCTCTCGCACGGAACGCGCTTCCGTCGATTCTGCGCCACCGCCAGAATTTCCGCACGACCGCACCGCTGTCGTTGTTACCTTTCTTCGTATTTTAATAACGCCGCTGTGTCGTGCATACTGGATACCGCAAAGTGGGCCTACTGTTCTCTCTTGCGAACATTTCTTTTCCCCTTCGTAGTCTATGCAACGTATGTACATCTTGCACTTTTTTCTTGGGATACAGATAGAGAAGCGTTGGTTCAATGTTCACGTTGTAGCACAATTTATTCTGTAGATAGATACCATTATGCACTGACCGTTAAAATTGTTAAAAGAAGGAACAAGTTTATATTTGACTCCTGTTTTTTGCAACCGACAAGGAATATTTTGCACAAAGGTGCACAGCGAACTAATTACAAAGACCACGCAGACGTCGTCGTATATCCGCGAACCACGGAAGAAACTTCGCAACGAGGCCGTCCAAGAGAGCTGGTCCGATAGAAGCGGGACCATTTTTCACCGGAGCAACACATAATTTGTGGCAGCCATAAATCCGGGCCGTTCCACGGGGGGCGCGGATGAAAGTTTCCTTCGATTTTTGGCAGAAGAATAGTCCAGGGGGTGGGAGATGGAAGCGAAAGAGGGAAGCGAGAGACAGGCTTGCTTGCCTGCTTGCTTGCTGGCGCGAGCGGGGGTGGCAGAATCGCCTGACGCTTCGTAATTTATGCTTTGACCTCCTTCCTCTCCCGGCGGGCTGTCCCGCGTCGTTGTAAACGCGGGAAGGGGCCAAGGGGGTGTGAAGATGGCGCTGGATAAAAAGTCAAAAATAACCGGTGTGATACCGTGTGCCTCCCGTATCTCTGTCCGAAGTTTCTTTTCCGAGGGGTGGCGGCAGCGAGAGAGCAACGCCTTTGCCTGGAATTTATCAGACTCTCCCGGCCCTTAACAGTTTCCAGTTAGACTCGGCTCGAAATAAACGACAACGGGTTGAACAATGCCACTCGAGGCCCGTTCGAGAGCGAAAGTTTCACTACGCGACGAAACAACCCCGAACTTTTGGCGAGACGCCGAAGAATGCCCGACGAATTAACCCTGAATCACTCGAGTAATCAGTGAATTAGATTTGCCAACTTTGTATACTTTAGAGGGAATATGTACAGTAGACGTTCAACGTAAACAAAATGCAGATGTTTCATACAATAAACTTTAAAACGGGACGATGTATTTATTAAAAGGAGATGAAATTCCTTTCATTTAATTTAAAGGACACCCGGTGCATACCCAGCGGTGATCGCCGTAAACAACCGGGTTCGAAGGAAAATGTTGAACGACGAGGTACACTGTTTTTAACGATTCACCCCTTTGTAGTCTCCTTACGAGACTGCAAGGGATTATCGTGGGCGGTCGTTGAAAATTCCAGGACAAAGGGTGGAGAAGAAAAGCGGGGATGAAGCCACCGTACCAAGGGATGGGTGACAGCCTGAAGAGTGAGAGAGAGAGAGCTCTATACTCGCGGCGAAGTTACTGTATTATGCAGAATAATCTACGGCCGGCCGCCATTGAATTAAAAACGCTGGAGAAGCTCGGCCGCAAGGCCGAAATATGCTATATAAAGCGTATTGACGTGGACTGCGAACGATAAGATAACGAGATCAACGTCAGCCAGTGACCTGTCTGCATAATTTCAGCCGGCCGTTCGCCGGCACAGACCTTCCGTCCATAGTAAACGCACGTTTCAGCCATCCCCGTTAAGGGTTGGATATTCGTGGAGCAGAGAGAATGGATTTGTACGAATTTTTCCACGGAAAACCATTAACGATGTCAGCAGGAACTTTCTTGGTATGTGTAGATACGTCCTTGAATTGCAGGAATATATCATACTTTTATTTCGGGTCCAACCGAAAGCATGAAAGATTCAGAATTTTGATTCGTCTATTACCTGAGGCTTCGTCGTGTTTTATGGTGTTTCGTCGATCCCTAGCAAGGAAACTGCGAAGTACCGACGGGGAGTTCAGGTCAGGCCAGCAGCCCCGGCTGTCCGTTGGTATTATAGAGATATCAGGATCGGTCGGTGGTCTAGTTATCGATCGTTAGCGCAGAGTGTCGATGATAAGGCTTCGTCGAAGGGTGACAGAGTGTACAGGTAAGGCGGGCCCCGGGTGTTTAGCGCGACATTTATTGGATAGCGGTTGGCTGGCGGCGTGCTTCCGTTAACAGGTCGTTTTCTTTAATAGCCGGATAAACCGACAAACCGTCGCCCGTTATTTTCACCCAGAATCGACCGTAAAGAACACTCGGAAAAACCGGTGAGAGACCGCCTCTCGCTTCCAGAGAGTATCTGAGAGAAAAAGAGAGCTACGTGCCGAGCTAGATACCAATTTTCCGCGCGCGGGTAATTAACTTTTAACCGAAGATCAGGTGGAAGAGCACACCGTTGGAAAACACTTCGGCCAGCACATCGCGACGCTGTTATCAACCGACAAGAACCGAAGGAAAACCTGCCCGCGGGGTTTTAACGGTAATTAGAGGCCGCTTGGGATTCGATAATTGTTCGCGAAAGCAGCCGGAATCATAATAAAACAAACCGTTTAATAGGATTCCACTTATCGCCGGTGGTGGACTGAAAAGGCTGTGGTTTCGAGACACAGAGCTTCACCGAAACTCCTACCTATTTTATTCCACTCTCCGCTACGCTTAATTCAAAGCTACTTTATATTATCTTATTTTATTGCACATTTCGTAGCGAGACAAATCTGCGTGCACCACTTCGGACGGAGTATCTATTAAAAAACGAGCAGGGTGATGAATGTTACACCTAATGTAGCAAAAATAAGGTTCGAAAGGAGCGTCTCGAGCGATCGATAGAGGAGCCTCGGCGCAGAATTTTGGTGGTATAATGGAGCATGATTTCATTCGGTAACGGTCAAGTTTACGAGCTGTTTTTACGGCGCCGGGTAGAAATGGCGATACGCCGGGTGGGTAGTTTATCACCGTGTATCGCGTGTATGCGTATGGGGGTCTGGCATAGCCTGCAGGTTGCTGGCGAGAGCAAAATGCACGAGCGCTAACAGGAGAGGAGAGCAGAGCAGAGAGTCACGGTCGGTGTGGCGTCGCGACGCGTCGCGTCGGGTCCTGCAGGATAATATTTAGTATTCCCGCGGCGTCGACTGTCGCGGCTTATAATATTTCGCGTCATATTAATATTCCAGAGGGATGCCTGGCCGTGCATCCCGACTGGGGAGAGGACGTCCTGGACGTCCTGGATGTCCTGGATGTCCTGGACGACCGGTGCACGGCCATTGCAACCGCGCGTCGCGCGCCAGGTCGTAACCCAACAGTCTCTCTGCCCATTCAAATCCCGGTTTTCATCTTCTTTAAGGAACCAACTCGCGTCTGATACTTATCGAGCGGCACGGAGAACGCATTTACATCGTTTCATTAGCAGTTTCCTCCGGATCAACCTCCGAAACACGCGAAACTTCCCTCGGTGACGTTTTATCCGGTTTTTGGTTCAGCAGCTCCGCTTGGAATTCGGTGTCCTCTGAATTTTTGTACGAATACGAATTATTTTAATTCGATGCATCGATCTGATAATTGGGAATTGTAGGAATGGTTTTCCAATCATCTTTTCGTTTAAAAACTCTGCCGTGAATTACATGGGCTCAGGATTTTTGGGTTGATCCAGTTTATTTCGATTCGAGGCATCTTTTTATTCGGAATTTAATTTTATAGTAAATCATCGTTAAATAAATCATACGTAATTAAGTACAACGAGTAATACAAGCAACGTTAATCTCATGACTTTTTGAGATTTAAGCTTTTAGAATGACACAGTTTAATCTACTTAAGGGGAGTCTGTGTTTTGTCACGCTTAAAAAGCCAGTGTCCTGTTCTACGTCCAAATTTAGTCAGAAATCGAATATTTAACAGCACCTAGTTAATGTACGTAATTAAAGATACACGGTCTAATTATAACCATTATAATTATAAATTATTATTAGGGCTACTATGTTGGTTAGATTCGATCAACGAGTGAACGGTACAAAAAAATTATGAAATTGGAAAAATATGTGCAGAATTTTCTGGATGACCTAACAAGATATTTATACGGGTTATTATGTACAGGTTTGTTCGTTCCACTCGTTGAACGATCGTTTGATCGCTAATGCATGGTCCAGCAACATAAACGCGCCCTTAGAGCACGGAATTCGGTCGTGGAATCGCGCAAATTGATTCGGCCCGGGCTCGTTACCGTGCCGCGAATCCGCTCCGCGTGTGTTTCGCTCGCGAATACCCTCGCGCACCAACACGATTTATTGCACACCCCCGTAAAACCGACTGATCCATTGTTTTAGCGCTCGGATAATGTTTGCGCTCCGGTGATTCCGGCTTTGTTGCGTGCCGGGAGCGCAAAGAAGAATTGCGGATTAGGCCGCAAATATTGTTCCTGTCCTTTTTGCGTGTAATTATTGACACGCCGCTAATTAACCGGCTGCCTGCCGTGCTGCTTGTCGTGCGACAACCATGCTTGCGACCCGATCTCCCTCGTAATGGAATTTTCGAATCGACTTTGTTCTTCGTAAACCTGCTCGACTTTTCATTCTCGATTTATTCCCTAATAAATCAACGTGATCCAAGCGTCAGAATGTTATCAGGGGCTCGCAGAACCTTCTACAGATTCCAACTCTAGTATTTAAATTTTTACAGGAACTTTTTATACGAAATTAAATTTAATAACATTGCTCCTCTAAACTAAAATTTGATAAAACAGTTTCGATAAAATTAAAAATTTAAGAAAAACGTTCCTCCAGAATTAAACGCGATACAAACTTCTATGATTTGACTTATAATTTTTTCCAGAAGGCGCACTCTCGAAATGAAGATATCAAATGAAAACGTCAGGTGGTTCAATACCAATTCTCGTCCCAATCGAAATCAGACGGCCCTTCCCAGCGTGTTCGACTTCGCGCAGCAGCGTGCAAGCGTTTTCACGCGAAGACAATAGATTTCTGCGCTCCACGAGATCGTCAACGGCAGCAACAACACGAGCACACCCTAAATCAACGACGAACATTGACGGGACGCGATTACAACCGTCTCCGTCTGAGATTATCGCTGTTCTTCCTCCCGTTTCTCGGTCGCCTCGGTCCCCTCGCTCCCCTCGCTCCGCAAACATCTCTGGGAGGACGTCTCTCGTGTTTGAGCCTGTCTCGTGAACACGCAACGATATCGTAACGACGTCGGCTCAACGGAACGATGTCTTTAACGAGACACAACCTCCACCCTTCCCTCCTCGTCGACAATCGGTCTCTCGAACACACAGCAATTTTTATCGTTCACCCCTCTACGTACACACACTCCTTCGTTAAACACCGATTTCAATCTGGTTATACGGTATTTACGTGTCGCCGAGCTATTAACGCCGCTATTAAATTACCTCGTTGAAATCCCTGGTCTCGAGATCCCGGCGCGCCGTTCCACGGGAAACCGTGTCGGCTACTTCCGGTTCACCCTCCGACACGGCCCTCGTGTCAATTTCATTCACCGTTTCCACGAGAGCTTTGTTTCAAACGAGGCTGCGAGATCATTGTTCCAGATGCTGCGAGTTCGAACGGTGTTTTTTGTTTCGGAGTGAACAACAACTTCTTAAACTGGTGGAAATCGGATTTTCAGATAGTGGGCATTATATTTACGAGACTTATATATGTACTTATATATATTAGTTACGAGGCACAATAAAGTAAATCAGTCACGTAACGAGACGTTTGAAATTCTCGTTAAAATAATCCGATGTTCGGTGAACTTTGAACGGTCTCGTTCAACGAAGACAACGATCCACGGCTCTGACTGTACAAACAATCCGCGAATGACGGAAATCATTCCCGTTTCTGGAGTAGGAAGCACGCAAGCACACCGACCGGCTCCCTCAATAGAGCCCTTCCTTTTCAGCCGGGCAATTATCAATTCGAAATCGTGACGCGAATTCAGCCGGCCGAAAATTGATACCGCCGCGGCTAACAACTCCCGAGCCAACCTTAAGCTACGATTATACTAATGCGATTGAAAATGTTTCGTACAAGAAGAGAACTTTTTACACTCGTCTAATAGGAAGAACAACTTCGTAATTTGGAATGAGTGCTGCACTATACGGTGTAGGTGGTAAGTGTACGACTGTTTAGCAGTCTGATGTTGAAAATCGAGCAATGCGAAACCGGTGTAAGCGTCGCGTGCGATCGGAAATCGTATCGAGTGTAACCGCACCCTTAAACGTCGTTCCACGACGACTTTAATAAGATGAACGTCGGAGAACAGACTCGAGACGCCGAGGGAGAGAGAGGGGTGAGGAGACGAGAGAGAGAGAAGGTGAAAAGCGGAGAGCGTGGGCGCGCGTAAGGGACCGAGGAGAAGAGAGACGGGGAGAGAAGGGACAAGGAGAAAGATTTAGTAAAGGGAGGCGAGCGAGCAAGCAACGGAAGGGACCGAGCTCGCGGTAGACGAAGCCATTTACGGGCACGTAAGCGGTTTCCATTGTCTATGGAGGTATAATGGAGTAATCTCGCGGTGATGCGCCGCCACCGAGGCCGATATTCAAATTACGCGCCTCTTACAAGTATATGTATACACGGAACCGCTATACCGACCCTTCCGGTCAGGGACGGCGCGGCGCACCACAGTCAACGATAGAATATCGTGCCCTTTGCAGGACCGTAACCTACGGGAATGCATTGTGGACCACAATGCTGTTTCAGGAAATTTCGAATCTTGTTTGTACACGGAAATAAATTGTTTTCCTTTTTAAATAACCACCCAAGATGTCAAGTTGGAAAGTAAAGGTGGAGAGATTCTTAAGCATGGTTTTTCAAACGTTTAAGAAAGCTGCTGGTATCAAGTATGCAATGGTAAATCCAGATTCCAGACCAGAGTGCGACGGTCCGCGTTATCGACCGGTAATGCGGCGACCGGGCTAATATACAATTAGCGATATCACGGCAGGTAATACGAACTCCCCGCGTTTCTGTCCGGGCTTCTGGAGTTCGGGCTATCGAGTTTCCGTGATAGAGTCACGAAGGCGACGCACAGTTGCCAATTTGCCCAAAAGTCGCGAACAAAATTGAAAAAGTTAACACCCGATCCGTAGACTCTGATTATCAGAGAATAATTAAACAGGAAATGGAAAATAGAATATTAATTAGGAATCGCAGATTGAATCCAATCAACCCGTATCTCTGGAGAAATAAAAACATTTACAGCGATATCAATGGCACCAGTTAATTAAGAATTTCGCATCAGATACAATTCAGCTGTATCTCTTTGAACAGAAAAATATTTACAGTAATACCGACGGTTCTAATCAACTGTGAATTATAAATTAAATTCACTCCAATCGAGTCTCTTTAAAAAAAATATTCGCGATCACGTTGGTGATACACTAATTAACTGTGAATCGTAATCTAGGTCCAATCTAGCCGGGTTTCTTTAAAAAGATACGTATTTACAGTAATTTCGATGGTACTCGTTAACTGGAAATTATAATTTGAATCGAATCCAACCACGTTTATTTCGAAAGAAAAATATGATTCCCTGATAGTCTCTTTCGGTATTACAATGTTACAGTTCTGAAAGCATCACAGGGATTCCACGACCCAGCGAATGAATTACGGAAACATCCAGATGGAGCAAACAATGTTAAGCTATTGTAGAAGGGATCGCCAGAAGGGATCCGAGGGTTTCGATACATTCTCGCAGGGAAAGGGTCGAAAGAGGGTCCCGGTATTCGTCGATATATCATCGCACGTCCAGAGTCATAGCGTGACGCGCAACACGCGGACGCATCAGTCATTTAGCCGCAAATGGAATCTGCTTCCTTCCTCTTGCAGCGTTTCCGCGCCTTGTACCCCGGTATTTTGTACGTCCACCTAGCTCCAGACCAGACCGGGTGGTATGGACGTTTGGATTCTGCTTGCAGAACAGCCATAGAGAGAGACAGTCTGTGTGTGTGTGAGAGAGAGTGCATAGCATCCCTTTAGATACGCACAGTAACGAGCTGTGGCAGAGGCCCGTCCGAATTCGGAAAACCGCGCGTTGCGAGCCGCGATGTTAATTAATGGCGCTAAGGGAGGAATATCAATAACGATGAAGTCCGCTTATGAACCGAGAAACGTTGCTCCGCGCGAGGTTCATCAGTATTAATCGGATCGCTGGCGCCCGCCGCAGAATTCCATGCCGGTGATTTATGCGGTCGCTGGCCAGAAGAAACCGCGGCGCATTCGAAACTTAATTTCGAACTTCCCTTCTCGATTGTACAAGATTCGTCGATATATTTCTGCGGAACTTGTCCACTTTCAATTTTTCGATGGAACCGTGCACTTTCGATTTTGAGGAAACTATAGAAATTCCAGAAGAAATTGTTGAATCAAGAAGAGGAATAATTAAATATCGAACGTCGTTGAAAAAGTGTAAAAATCATTTCTAGAACTGAAAGTCCGTGACAAAGCTGGTGGCGGTAAGTCGGCGCGTTACCATAAGCCGAAAGCCTCTTAGGCGGGGTCTTGTAACGGACTTAATTTCGACGATAAAGCGAAAGTTCGACGTCGAAGTCGCCGTGGATAAACTTCTTCCTCGTCGGAAGAGGAAGATCAGCTCCCTCTCTCGCGGAACAGCCGCGATGTAGCTTCGATGGTAGCCGCGCGAGATGCTACGCGTTAAGGGATTACAAATCGACTTGTTGGATCAACAAGTCACAAAGGATTGAAACGTGCAAAGAAACCCAACGGGCCAGCCGCGAGGAATCCCATCATTCGCGACGCGAACTTCCCTGAATCGGGAACTCGCGAGAACGTTTAAAATTCCCGCTGTGTATAACCAACGATAAGAGCAAATTTTCAGAGAAGAAATTCACCTAGGAAAATTGCGGTGCAAGTCCCTGAAATCTGAAGAAAAATTTTATTTCTTGCAAACGGGCTAACGAGCCTCAAGATACAAGAAGAGATAGAATGTAGAGGGAGAATAATCGATAGGGTGCGCCGCGGTTATATTAGAAAACGCTCCGGAGCTGGGAATATTTAAATTAGGTGAACGCCCACATCGAGGACCTGCCCCTAATGAGTCGGATGAGCGATCGAGAGTTTTCGGAGGTCCTGCGAAGGTTCTACGTGTCCTCGAGATCCTGCGGGGCGACACGCTGGTCTCTCCAACCCCTCGACGTTCCGAATCCATTCGAAACAATTTCGCCGAGGGGAACAGGAAACTACGAGAAACCTCTCTCCCTCTAACTGGGCTTTATTGCTTAATAACGTATTCAATACACTCTCTGTTCGATTCGCGAAGACCGTCTAGGTCTAGACGATAGCAGGCCGAAACACACTGGGATTCATGTTACGTGTGCCAAAGCAGCAATACCCGTATCTCCGGAGCACGCGTTTTCGATTGATCGAAGATATTTTTATGCTGTCGAATTGAAGCAACGAAGATGTATTATAATAGTTTCAGCAAGGTTCGCAGACGTTTTCATCCCCGCAGAATCAGGTTAAAACTGCAAAATCGTCCGCATCTGTGACGCAAGCGAGCACAACGAATTATTTTCGCGGAAAATCGACGGGACGATTAATTAGTCAGCCGGTCAATTGAAAATTCTCAAACGGGGAATTGGCTGGCTCGCGTGGGGGAACAGTTAAGCGGGGGGATGTCATTAGGCTGTCAGCTTGGGTGGAGCGATCCCGTTCACAACGAAAATTACGAATTAGATTGGCCGCGATACAGTTTTGTTAGGCAGGTGTTATTACTGTATTAACAGGCCGCGTTAATGATGCCGTGTCGCGTACCACTTTCTATGGTCATGTAACCGTAATAACGTGCATCAGGCTGCAACACTGACCCCCACTCCCTCTTGCTCTCTCTCTCTCTCTTTTCCAACCCAACCCCTCTCCTTCTCTCAACCCCCGGGGATGATTAATACTGCACGCTGTCCGACGATAATACCGTTACAGTAACTTTACGGTAATTATTCCTGCAGCTCGATGGATTATTTTCTATCGAATGAATAACTAGACTCGCTGCATCATTAAATTGCCATAATTCGGCCGGCTTCTCGACTAAAAACCCGCGCAAATATCGATAACCTGGCTCCACCCACGAAACTCGACGGACAGGACTGCACGGAAACTCCAAAAATTGAATCGCGCGAAATCAATAATATCGACGATCACCGAAAACCTGGACAATCGATATTTCGAGATTCCTCCAATTTCTCTTGGCTGACACTGGCAAGTAGCAGACTTTCGGTTCATAATGAGAATTTCAAAGTAGCTCGAATTGACATTTCGCAAGCTCCTACTTAGATCCTACTGAAACTCGCAAGCTCTGGGTTCACACTGACGATTCGCAAGCCGGAGACAGCTCGATGACAGTGGTGCAGCGAACCCATTTTCCCTGTAATTTTGTGACGGGTCTCGGCACGTGGGAAACGATGATGAATGCGTCCTGCACAAAAGCTCGCGTCGGTGTTTGTCGTCGTCTGCGTTCCAGCGACTCGTGAACCCGTCGTTCTCGTTCATATTCCGTTCAACATACATTTCTTAATGACTGCTCGCCGAAAATATATCCAAGAGCGACGTCGAAGTTAGCAGCAAGGGGTATTCAGCATGTAATTCAGTCAATTGTTTATACGGACTCCTTGCAAGCGTACCGTAGCCAGCACTGCTAGCTACCTATAGGCATTCTATGTAATATGTTTCCCTGCCTATCTATACGCACCGCCTATAGCCGCTACCACCGTGCCGTATATTTCATGGCAGAACATGCTCTGTCGAAACCCATGCATACTTTGTCCCACGATTCATAGAACAGCCCGCTACGAAAATGTCCTTTTGCAATGCACTCTTCTGCTGTTACGGAACAACTTTGTTGCGTTTATTCTTAACCCTTCTGTCCATTCTCTAAATTTTCTGGAATCGTGTCCGTGGTTTAGTTTACCTCGACGAAGCAAACACAATGTGCCAAAGGGCAATCGGTGGCGATACGATCAAATAACGGTAAAGTTCGTCCTACTAACCCTTTGAAACATCGAGAAGAACGCGTCCCACCACAGAAGAGAGGCTCATGAACGTGCCAGACGTCGCAAAATGGGTTCCAACGACGCGCACATAAGCGAAATATTAGGTTCCCGGCGTTCCTAGAGCTCGACGCAGCCGGTGGTTCGTGTTTCCTCGTGAGAGGGGTCAACTTCGAAACTTTTTCTCTGTCGTGGAAGAAGGTGGACCGGTTAAAAAAACAAGACGAAACGGAAAGAAGGAGGATAGAGAGGAGAAAGGGGTTGGCTAAAGCGGAAGCAGACGACCAGAGAGAGGAACGCAGCTAGCTCGCTCGACAGCCAGCAACGGCTCGACTCGCGCCGATGAAAAATTCACGTCGACGATAACTCGAGCGTTGCATTTTTCATAGAGCCGCGAAACTTTCTTATCCATTGCTTATATCCGCCGGAGTTCTCGACCCGGACCAACAGCCACGCGCCTCCAGAGGCTGATAAAGGATCCGGTGACCGCTCGTTGTTACGTTTACGCTTATACTGTACCGCCGACGACCCTAATTCCCGTTCTCCTATCGCCTTCTTGCACACCGAACTGACTAGAGTACAGATTTCAAGTGACAGGTTTAAAAATGAATTCCAAACGTGGCATATATGTAGAAATGAATCTTCGTGTGAAGCTTAATTCGAATTCATACGATTCAACAGTCGGAAGGTCAATCCTTTACCTTTTCAACTTCAGTGCCATTTTCTATATCACTTTAAGTATCGGTGACATATCGAGGCCGGTGTTTCGACAATGAAATATTGAAGACAGGCTAACTTTATTGAATAGATCAATTACAAAAGATAGAACGGTGCAACCACGAAACTTTTCGATTTTATGGGAATTTCTCCGAAATTTCGCACGACCGGCTGCGGCCTCGTTGAATCGCGATTTCTCTCCTGGTCCGCAAACTCCCAGCTGGTTTCTGCTTCTCGTCTACACCTCCGGATATTGTAGAACTTGATTCGATCGAGTCGGCCGCCGGAATCTTTCATTATTTCCCCGCCGGCTTAATTTCCCGTTTCATTTCGGCGAGAAGACGGACGGTTTCGAAACGCGTCTCGTCGCAACGGGCCGGGCGGGAAATATTATCCAACGGAGCGAACGAGAACGCAATTCCTTTCTCGAGGATAGAGAGAGAGAGAGAGGGAACGCAGCACGAGGTAGATTTTTGCACGGCCGTTTTCTCTTCCCCGCTGTGCAGAAAACGGCCGTGTCCCCGTGTCGCATTTTCGCCGGCGGGGGTCGCGGCCCCTCCGGGCACTTGACTTACGTATTCAAATACTTCCTCAGAAGGAGACATTATTGCGTAAGATAATTAAACGGAGTCGCTGGAATGGATAAATTAAATCGTCTACTATTCCTCGGTCCTGTAATTAGTCGTCTACCCGAAGTGCACTGTCAAAGAACATCTCCCGCGCTCCGTTATCAGGAGACAAGCTGTTAATTAAGTGGACCGTTCAACCCGCCTTCTCCCGTCTGCCGTCGCAGATAACACAATCCTGGATAGCGGCAACACTTTTGTACGAGTGTAAGTGTTCGATGAGAGGCGTCGCGCAACGGCCCAGGCCAGATTAGAAAATCCCGATGAGCGTGGCTGCTAATGGCCGCGCTAAATGGAACTTGAGTAATTATGAACGGTGCCGAGGAACAGGAAGAAAGGCGCGGGACACGGCTCTTGTTAAGCGCGATCGCTCGAAATTAATTCGAAAATTAGAAAACGGCTGCTGGAGGTGATAAGGCGAACTAGAATCTTGAAGGACGGTCTTGCACTACAGTTTTCAACTACGATCTTGAACGACTGCGTCGAACCACAGCATTTAACAAAGTTTTAAGGTCTCTATCGTCGATCGTAATTAAGCGTCTCTAGAGACTTTCGGCGAGGTCTTCAGCCGAATTTCGCATTATAGAATTTAGAGGTGTTCGAACGAAGAAGGTAGAGGCGGAATAAAGCGAAAAACAAATGGCGAAGGGAGAGAATGAGGGAGGGAGGGGAGCAGCGAGAGAAAGATTTGTCGCCGGCACTGCAGATTGGAAGGACGATGCGAGGTCATGGAACCAGAGATAGAAGAGACGAAGAAAGGGAGAGGTAGATGGAAGAGAGAACGGAGAAGAAAAGAGAGATGGAGAGAGCTAGGAGGAATTCCATGGGGCGTGGACGGGATAAGTTATCCCTGTGTCCCGGGATGCACGCCAACATTATTTCGTATCTTGCAGGACACTTCGGGCAATGAGGACGTCCTGCCGCGTGCACGCCGACGGAATCCATAACGAGGACTTATCTATCTTGGTCCGGCCTTCTTCCTCTTTCTTCCTTTCTCCTCGTCTCCTCATCCCTTCCTCCTCTACTTGTTCCGCTTCCAACCGTTCTATCCGAGCGTACACGTGTTTCTCTTTAAATTAGAAACCTTCTCCGATATCTGCTTTAATTCCCTCGGCGGGGAATTAATGCCGAACGATCCGTGGTCTCCGTTGACGATGGTACAACTGATCGATAGCTGATCGGAGGATGATCAAGAGCCGAATTGTTCTATCGAAGGCTCAGCGCTGCAGTTCAAATTCTGGGATATCTACAGGTGCTCGTGAAATGATTTTATTGACTTTTTAATGGCGGTGGCGGACGGTTCACGGTGATGTTGTTACGTTTAATTAAAACGGAGTTGGCCGATGGCGAGAGGTTTGATGCTCCAGGATTTTAATTGGATGATACAATTTACACCTTGTGCTACGTGTTAATTATATACACGTATGTGTCGGACGTGAAAGATTAGAAGGTTACGCTCGTTACGGGACTCTTTATGGTACAAATTAAGCTGGAATTTTAAAGAAACAGAAATGTCGTGTCGTCTATAGTACAAGACTATAAAAAGCAAACTTCATCGAACCCTAGCTTTTTGTCAGCCTCTAGACGTTCCTCCAGAAGCGCATGGCACACTCGATACTCGATGATCGCGAGGCTGGTTCCAGCTCGTCACCAAAAATCCCTGAACGTATCCTCTGCTCGAGGGACCTGTTTCCTCTTGGATAGTCGCAGCTGTCCCTGGTTCGGCATAAAATCGTTCCCGTGTCGGTGCTCGTCGCGGAGCGTAAAAAATTGCGCCGCAGAAAAAACCCCGGCCGAAAATCAATTCGGCCGCGCACTCCCATAGAAACATCAGAAACGTTGAAATCGCGCGGTGAGCATTTCGCGATAACAGAGGGGGGTAACTGCGGCACACGTGCACGCGCATATACGCGTATCCGGCGAGAAGAGAACGCAAAGAGAAAGAGAGACGAGTGATAGGTAGGGAAAAAAGGGAGGGGGAGAGAGGCAGCATGCTGCGACCCGTACGCGAAATTCTGCTTCTCGTTTCTTTCTCTTTTCCCCGGGATTCGAGTGCCGCCCACTGCGAAACGAGCCACGGCACGGCGATAACAATGGGGTTGTTTTTACGAGCATCGTCTCCCTCTCTCTCTCTCTCTCTTCTACTCTCTTTCTCTCCGTCGGACAGGGGACTCGGACCCTCGGCACACGAATTAATAACCGTTTCAAACCGGTCCGCCGCCGCCGCTTCGGAATTAAAATATCCTTGCCGGGGGTTGGTCGCCGCGCCAACGACAAATCCACAGAGGGCGCCGCGGCTGGGGGTGGGATTGTCCGCAAGAATTAATCACTCGTCCAATCTGCGCGAAATCACGCCGTGTAATCACCCCGCGAGCTCTGTTATTAGCGGCCAGCGAGACGATCGCTCCCGGATTCCAAAGTCCCTGAAAATCACCCTTAGGATATAGGTTTTACGATGCCGATATCGACGATTTCGAAAGATTTCGGAAAGCAGAGCAATCTCTCTCTTTTAACCCCATTCTGGCAATTTTATTAATCTCATACTCGTTTATAGCTCATCAGAAATCGGAATTAATGGATAGAGTTAACCTTATCGATGACGGTTGACAGTTTTCGGATCCGTTTTGCGGGTTTCCGGATGTCCGCGGGAATAATAACGAGAGGAATGGCGTCCCGCGGTCCTTTGTACGGAAATATGTTTGTCCCGATGTAATCGAAGCTCGTTTGTCTTGAAAAATTGCTCGCTGATCGGAGCGAGAAAAGCCGGTCCCCGGATGATATATAGTGGGTAAAACGCTCGGTATCGCGCAGATTGCATCTGAATCCTGCAATTACGCGGCGCCCCGATTGGCAACGGGCGAGCGTTAATCGACGCTAACCGAGCACAGTCGGATCCGCTTTTTATCTAGCCGCGTGTTATCCGGAGCAATTTACACCGACTTTGCGCTGCCAGTAATATTCATCTGTCAATCAAGCTCAAGATCGACTCCGAGCGAACCTCGATCTCTCCGGGTAATACCGGATGGATAATAACAATGGTCGATACCATGAGAACTCGTCGATTCGCCTTTCTGTTCCAACATTTGACTCGAGTACTATTATGGACACCTAGCAGGATCGAAAAATTATTTGCGAAAATTCAAACATTATACATCTTAAAGTTTTCAGATGATTAGGCGAGCGCTTTTAATCGCGCGCTGCGAGACCGAACCCTGGAAGATTACCATTTAGGACACAGATATGAAAATTCCATTGGGTTCGTCCATTCACAGCAAAATAAATCTACAAGGGGCGGCATCCCCGGTTTTGTTCGACGGGGTCGGTGTAGGTGCGAGTGCGTGGAAACGAAACGAGCTGGTTTTGCGGGATCGTCGCGAGGAGCCGATTCTTTCAGATTGATTAATGCCTGGCCACCCTTCGAAACTGTTTTGCAACCCTCGTCCCTTTCCCTGCGTGTTTCTCGTTCATCCTCTCTTTTTGGAGCGGGTCCTCTCTTTGTCGTGTCGCCGAGGCAGCCCGTTTCGCGACGACAGACTCATCTCCGATTTTATGCCTCGTTTGAGGGCGCACCGTCTCCAACCCCTGTACCTCCGCACCCTTCGGGATACCCAGGACTCACCCCTCGTCGCCACGAAAATCACAGACCACGAGAACTCGCGGGAACTGGTCTATTTGGTATTTAAATAAGCGTACGGGTACGCCTGTACAGCCCTGTTCCGTAACCGTGCGGGACAAGTTCACCGAGCTTCTTTTCAGAAAAAACGGGGGTTGAACCGACCCTCCGATATTTATGAGCGAAGCAAGGGTTCGGTCAATTAGACCCTTGCCTCGCGAATATGCTGATGCAACGCGTGCGACGAGTAAAAACAATAATTAATGGAAGACGAGCACGTGCCATGTGTGCTCCTCTTGGCGCCGCACCGGTTATGGGAATTCGGTTTCTGTGTCAACGATGATTCTGTTCCCGTGCGGTTCGATTATTTCATATTGCTTTTACTTATTGATTGTTTAGCAATGCGAGGATTAAGGAGTCAGATTCGATGACTAACGGCTGGGTCGCGTTGAGTGCCAAGTTCAGTATTTCGCAATTTTTCTCTGATGAAACGATGAAGTTAACTCTGCAGCTTGCTCCAAGTTATACACTTCGTATCCAGCTCTGAAAAATTCAATTGATGCAGGATCAATGTAAAAGTTCCTTTCCAGGCTCACTGCACAATTCTCCGGAGCCTCTCCAGCAGACAGTTCACGTACGTCGAGCTCCGTTGTTCACTTTCCGAGACAGAGGTAAGCCAGATCGAGGGAAACGAGTCGCGAGGTATTTCCCTCGCTCGTTAGACTCGTACCCGATGCAGAGATTACGCGAGTTCGGTGGATGGCGATCGATCTCGCGTCGCGTCTCGTAGCGTCTCGTCTCGTCGCGCAGGAAATAAAACGTCGTCGTCAGATCGACGAGCAAAAATACCAATCAGGAGGATTCTCGTTGACGATTCCACAGGGGTGGGTGTGTAGAAAGGGTAACAAGGGGGAGAGAAGCGGTGGTCGTATGGGCCCTTAATTCAACGATTCCGCCGATAACGGAAGCCCTTGAAAATAAACTCGCCCTCTCCGGGGAGAAAACGACCGAGTCAATATTGTCTTCCCGTACTAAGCACGCCGAAGTACAGAGACAGAGAAAGAGAGAGAGAGGGGCGGAGGGGGACGAGGAGAACGAGGCTGGAAAACAGGGGTGGGATCGGGGAAAAGGGGGCAATCGGTATCCCCGTGCTGGAAACTTTATATATCCCGGTGCGTAGTTGCGAACAAACTTGACGGAATCCAACAATAAGCCGAGGTTCCGTTTCTTACTGCGTTTTCTCGTTCGGACGGCTAAAAATAAATATCCCCGACGAAACCGGTCCGTTGAAAAATATCGTAGCACCCTCCATTCGACGCTCGAAACGTTAAGCCGACACTAAAATCCTACAACAATCTATCTTTGGCTCTACAAAGCATTCACGAGCTCTTAGAGTCGGTTCGTCAAGGTTAACGCAGTTCATCCACTTCACTACATTTTTTAAACGGAATCTTGTGACTTTTTTTGATATAGTAGTAGGATGTGACGAGACAAATTCAATAAGTATAATGACCATATTGATCATCGGAAATATCTCGTGAAGTATCTCATTGTTTTCATGCTCTACAGCGATATCTCAAAGAAGACACATTAAATTTCGAGGAAAATATTGAACAATAAACTCAGTAGGGTTCCAGAAAATTGAAAAAATGTACGGTACGGTTCGGGCTCGTTAATAACCGATCGAAGGAGGTCGAGATTCGGATGCCGGAAAAAGTACGAGGTCCTCCGATCAGTAATTTGGTGGGCTCGCCTCGCATCGCCGCGCCGGGGGTATTCTCTCGAGTCTTCCGGCGACGTCTCATTAGATTTTATCGCGGCGACCTTCCACAGGCTGCAGCCGGAGCAGCGGATACTTGAGACTTTATTCCCGGCCGCAGTTGAGTCGCCGAAAGTTACATACTTCCGAAAAGTCTGGCCAGATTCTGGTGTCGTCCGCTGCAAAAGCGACCGGCAAACTCCGGCCGTAACTCGATTACGTTTGTTCTTAAATTCTAATTAAATTGAACGCGCCGCGCCGCTGCCTCGATAGCACCAGCGGCAGAGAGAGAGAGAGAGAGAGAGAGAGAGAGAGAGAGAGAGAGAGAGATCACTGGGCGATGCTCTCTCGACGTTCGCGATGTCGCCGGATTGATGTCGGACAGCGGAAACTTCAGATTACGCGATCAACGGACGGTCGTTTCTCCTCGAGACGCGGAACGGGATGTACGTTGCAGCGAATCGCGATTTAACGCGTACACTCGTGACTTGGTCACCAGAAACATCGGCTAAACCTTCTGTCACAGTTCAAACATTCAGTATTTCTTTAACGTGGTTCAATCGGTTTGCCATTGTAGAAATTAAGGGATGAATGTTTCATCTTTCTGGTGGAAAATGTCGACGTTAAACGACGAAGTAACGATCCAATCAATCGGTGAACCCTCAAACAGTCTTCAGGGATCGTTACAAAGAGGATCGTCGGACCGAACAAATGGATCTTCGTTCGTTTTTACGTTCTTCGTTAATTTGAGGGGTTTCGTTTGTCCGACATCGTTCTCAAAGCGGATCCGTTGTAACACGTGCAGGCTAACCAATGGAACACACATACGTACACGCTCGCACGCATGTTCCGCGTTCTAATTCCGAAAGACAGGATACCAGAACGCGAGAGAGAGCTCTCAGACACAGTCGATACAAGCCCCGTACGGAATTCGATCAACTCCAATTCAGAAAATATCGACAACGAATAACCGACAATGGAGAACTCTCGCGAGCAAGGGCGATAAAGGAAAGGAACACAGAGCACGGCACACACGGTACCATACAGTAGGTACACGCCACGGTTCATTTTTTCCTGGGGAATTTTCTTTGAATTTGAAGCTTCGATGATGGACTTTAAAGTGCGCGCTCGGTGCACTCTGCAACCGTTGCAAACTGGTTTCCTTTTTGGCTGGAGATGCGGTCTGGCAGACTGCAGACGTGCCGTACCATTGACATGAGTTTCCATTTAGAGAAATAACCACTTTTTCCAGAAATGTACTGTCGAGAGATTTTTCTTAGAAAAAGATATAGTAGCGTTTTATTGGGTTCTAATTGAATTAATGGTAGAACGCAGTCGTAATATTTCATATTCTTGACTTTTATTTTCTGCCGGACAATAATAAACGGTCTTTCCACGAAAGTAATACGTATCGCTTTTTTCAATGAGTTTTAATTGGTTTTTAAGTTGATTGTTTTTATTCTGCAAAATTCCAACCGTTATTCTCGAGTTTTTTGACATTTTTGAGGACAGAAATGTACTGGCTACTTTTGAAACGATATCTCCCTTTCGTTGGGTTTTAATTGGCTTTTAGATTGACCATCTTTACGTCACTTGATATTCTTGACATTCTTCAGGACAGTGATGGACAGCATATAGTAATATGGTATACAGCAAATACTTTGATGGTATATATTTATTGATACTCTCTTGAATTATGGACTGTTTTAAGCAAAGTGATGGACAGTTTGATTTTAACAGCAGAGTTTATTTTAGCTGGTTTCAAATGAGTTTCTAGGTTGATTATTTTTAAAGAACACCTGACATGTTCAAGTCTCAGAAAATCCCTAAATACCACATCTCAACTACTCACGAATTCCAACACAAAATTTGATCGCCACGACAGCGACGGCGTCAAGTTCTCAACTTCAACTACTTCGTTTCGCGAACTATACACAGTTTTCTGGTCCCGGTCGACAAAGTCAGCAATTATTTCCCGAGCGACTCTCGCTGACCTATATGTGACTATGGCACCGAGAGCGGGTTAATCCGTGATTCCAAGTTCCTGTCTTCTCCTCGCATAAAGCGGGACCTTCTCTTCGCATAAAACGGGACCTTCTCCAAAACCGGAAAACAAAGATAAGGATTCGAGGGAAGACGTCGCGTCGCGTCGTTCAGCATCAACCTGCTAGCACAACAATTTATCGCGCTAAGATTTTAAGAGAGAGAACCGTAAACAGTGAACCAATGAATATCTCGAACCGAGTCAAAGGGATTGGGTACTTTGGGGAGAGTTTGCGAATCTTTTGTGGAACGATAAGAGAGTAAGATAGATAGAGACATAGTCAAGAATAGAGAATACGCCCGCATCTATCGCTCTCCTTTGTCAAACGGGACTCGAGCGAAGCTGGAGAGGAATTGGCCTAGCCGAGGAGTATCGCTCGCATTAGCCTCTTTACGATCGATTAATTCCTCGGCCGCGGAACAAAACATCTCGCCGTGTGAACGATCTATAAAGTCGTCGGCGCGGCGCACCGTCGCGTCGCGTCACGGCCAGTCCGCTTTGTCGGCACGCGTTCCCACGACAAAAGCGCGACAACCGCGATAAAAATACCTTCCTGAAAAAACCGAGGGACCTGGACACGCTCCTCGATTAGCGAACCAGTCGCCCACGCTATCCTCTGCTCGCTATCAAACGAATTACGGTTTTCCAGCGATCCGCTGCTACGAAATTCACCGGAACCATGATGCATCGCCTGCGATCGATAATCGATTTTTTGAAAGGAGACGATGTTGATCGAGAGAGAGAAAATGGAACGACTACCTGCGTATTCGGTACATAGAACTTTGTTGATAATCATCTGTAAAATTGATCCTAGTATACAAAGCAGAGATGAAGTTACAAATATATGTTCGTCGTTAGGTCGTTTCGTCAAACTATGCGACGCTGCGATCGATCACGTGACAATTCAAAGGTGCACGACCTACCCAATTATTGCTCGCTGTCAGAGATTTCCAAGGAGAGTTTGGGTACTGTCAGATTGATTGAAATTACCATTCCAGAGTCTATCCTAACAGTTTGCTTGCTACAGAAATGTTTGCGGGCTTTTCAGTCTCCACGTTGCATCATAGTGGATCTTAAAAATCCACTCTGCTTAGCATTCACCGACAACGTGTTCCACTAATTTAAGCATTCCCTACATTCGTTAACCCTCTTCCCTTTCCCATAGAAGACATCCGAGATCAACCAGACCCATCTCTCTGCAGGAGGGAAGGAAAATAATCTCTGGAAGAATTTCTGACGAGAAATCGATTCAAACAGACTTTTGAAAAGTGGAATGTACACGTGTCCGCGAGTACTGTCCACGTCGAAGGCTAGTGACACAATCGTTTTATTTTTCCAAATAAACAGTTACACAGGGTTCTAGTTATCGAATATTTGGAGTAGCAGTGCTATATCGGTCGCAACGAAGGGCCCTCAAGGTTAGATAAACTCCACACGGTTTTTCCTCGTTTTATTTTTTGTGCCCTGGCGCTTTTTAGTATAAACTCGTTTAGTATATGTAGTACCGGGTCGACCCACTCAACGCGGCAAGTGTTACAAGAAGCTAGGAACTTGGTGGTGTGTTACGTTTAATTAAAAATTAAATGGGTGGGAGTAGTAATTGAATTCGTCCAGCGGCGCGCATACTCGAACCGACCGAAACGACCGTGTTTATTTATCGCCGGGAAATAAAAATCGGCCATGGCTCGATTTCGATAGAGCACCAAACATTTGGTCAACTCGTCAGTAATGTCCCTTTTGCGGAGAATGAAGCAACAAAGCGGGAAAAGTGGCCGCAAGCACGCGCATCTGTTTAATTCGAACTCTAGTGTAAGCACCGAGCACCCGTCAATGACGTTTCCGATCTCGGATAAAAACGGAGCAAATACGATGCTCGTTTCGACGACGATATCATAATACGTATGTACCTATGAATGCATTCCTCATTCTGACTGCTATTTCCCTGTGTAAGGGTTCATCAAGGCACATTACCGCGGCGATTGCTGGAGCCGCTGTATTCTTTGCGGCGTAATACAGTGAACGCTTATTGTTAATCCAACAGCCGTGTTTCACGGACTTATGTCGTAGCCCTGACTCGATTATTTCATGACTGCGTCCACCGCGACGAGACTTTAATAGAGAGCCACACATAGAGAAGGACAGAACGCAACACGGATCGGGTGGCCGAAGCGTTTCATTCTGTCCACGTCTCTTTTTTTCCGATACTTTCTTCGTCGATTACACCACTAAATTACAATTGAAACTATATAGCGTTTGGTCTCGTGTTAATCAGAGAAATGCCAGAAATACGTTTTCGAAAGTTCCATAAAAAAATTAAGAAAGTTGAACATTCGATTCTTGGTGTCACTGTAGTGGTGTTCACGCCGATATTCACGAGCCGAGATCAATCATCGCCGCCCTGCGGCGCGGTCCGGCGTTGGCCGGAAATGGAGTGAGTAGGCACTGGACAACGTTTACGTAGCGACCTCGGTCAGTATCCAAGGATCTACCGTGTCTCTCGGTCTGAACTTCTCCTTCTTCTCGACACTCGAAAATTTCTCCCAGAAAAATCAATTGTCCAGCAGCACGTCGACAACGTTCCAAAAATTGGAAGACGTGTCACACGCGCCGCCGCGTGTATCTCGCGGTTGGTTCCGAATTGACGACGACGGCTCCGTGGCTAATGAAAATGTACAGTTAAATTAGCAGCATTCGAGCGTTTGGGCACGGGCCAAGCACGAAATTTACAACCTCGATAAATCCGCTCGACGAAAATCGTCGGCGACAGGTGTAAAACTCGCGTGTCCCGAGTAAAAACACAGATCCCGTCGACGATCGTAAAGAATCCCTAACAAACAATATCGATGTACTCACTGTTTCGAAGATCCACAGTCACCTCGGGTTCCGGTCGGCGGAACAACAGCGGTATTCGAACCGGTAAGCACCAAATACAAACAACCCGTGGTACCGTCACGTGCCGCACAGAGGTAACGCACTAAGACAGCCGGATAAACTACACGGTTCTCCCGCACGGGCAAACAAAAACACTGTCACGACGACGATCTACGACCTACGATCTAGGATCGACGATCGACGATCGCGAGCCACACTATGTTCCTGGCGGGGTCCCGCGCTGTAAACACGGCCGAGAAACACCTTGGTTGTGGCGAGCGCGCGCGCGCACGCGAGTAATCCTCTCCGTCCGCGAGTTTTGGCGGGTCCGAGGGCCGTCGCGCGGTTCGGTTGGTTGGCCCGCGGCTCCCGGGAGCGCGCGAGCCGGAGCCGGAGCCGAGAGCCCGGATCCGGAGAGCGCGAGCCAGAGCCGGAGCGGTCACGAGGTAAGTCGCGCGGCGTCGGATAGCTTCGGCGGAGCGGAGGGGAGAGGAAAAATCGACGCGCGAGTGGTCGCGGGCACAGAGAGCGAGAGAAGAGGTCGCCGGAGAGGAACGACCGACGCGGCGACGGTCGCGTGGTATCGATTCGTGGCCGTGGAAAGCCGGCGAGGCAGTCGTAGAGACCGAGAGAGACGGAGAGAGAGCTTTTTCTTCGCGTTCAATCTCTCGCTCTCTCCCTCCAGCGACTCCTGTGTTTCACCGCACCGGAGCGGCGTGCAAAACGCACACGAAACTTCCCTTCTATATCTTTCTCTCTTTCTTTCTCTCCTGCCTCCTCTCTTCTTCCGAGCTAGTTTCAACCCTCGTGCGATGTCGGCATGCCACTCCAAGTTCGAGAGATACACGCACAATGTTGCCTCTTATCCGGGGTGAAAGAGATGGTTGTTAAGGAGGATGATATACTATGTTGCACCGATCACGATCACACGATCGAGGAGATTATGGAGACGACGACGACAACGTGCGTACCGGAACGACGCGACGCGTACGTGCCACGGAAGAGAGACGCGTCTCCCTCGAACGTCCGGGTCGGACTGAGCGCGGCGGGGCGATCCCGAGACCCGCGGAGTCGTTCGAGGTACCGACTACCCCCACCCGGAGGAGCCACGCTTCGGCTTTCCCAACCCCCGGACTCTTCGCTACCCCTCCTCACCCCACTACTCCATTCCATTCCATTCCCCCCAACAGAATACTACCCCCGGAGAGCGTAGCGATGGCCGTTCAACACCCCTGCGAATAGAGTTTCCGAACAATCCCTCGCTAGAGTCTTCGCCGCGCTGCTAGGGTGAGAGCAACTGGTGGTGCGTGCACCCTGAGACAGAACTGGGACTCTGCGAGCGCAGAACCCTTATATCGACATCTTTAATTGTCTGCGAGGAGGTTGTGGCGACTTCGTTGTTTCTTTGTGTAGCCTCTATATGCGTCAACTCTTTGCACGGACGGCGACTCTCAGGTACCGCTAAAAATTTTCACAACATTACTCAAAACACTTTCGATATTACATGTAAGATCAGCAAGTCTATCGACAAACCTACGGAAAATTGAATACTTTTGCGTCGTCGCTCGAAGCAAACTTCAAAGCAAATGGAGAAATCAGCGAAATTGAAGTCGAAGACGTCACCTCGAGGCGTGCAGCCTAGTCGTAACGTGAAAGCGACGTTGCATTAAATGCATTTTATCCTCCTGGTTGAGACGCATAAATCTTCAGTCTCTTTTTCCAACGAATGCACAATTTTCTAACACTGGAATATTACGATATTTGCATGAACGTACATATATTCGAATCGATTTTCCTGGGTTATCGAGCATCGACAAAACAACACAAAACAGCAGGCCAGATCGTGCTCAGGTGTAAGGGTGGGTGTTGCCCTAAACGAAATCAATAAAAAGATTAGTGTACTGTCAAGAACTCCCACTAAATTGGCAACGCTGCGGCAACGAGCAGGCCTTAAAATCCCTGAAGGTAGAGGAACGAAATGTAGCAAGGGTTGAACGAGGAACACGAAAAGGAACACGCGATCGTTGTAGAAAAAGAGTGAAGGAGAGAGACGAAAACGCACGGCGCTGTTCAAGGGGGTAGAAAAGGAGGGTGAAAAGTGAGCTAACAGAGACGGAGGCTAGGGAAATGTAGGTGGGGAAAGCGAGATGGAAGGTGGAACAGAGAAAGAATGACAGAAACGAGTGGGAAAGAGAACGAGCTAACACGAATTGGTATGCTGCGCGTAGCGATGGCCTCGAGAAACTGCGAGTTATCGAACCAGCGAATTCATTATCTCTTCCATCTTCTCATTTCCATCTGAAGATGAGAGTGATTGATGAGAGAGAATCATTTATTTCATTCGTTGGCAGTAGATTTTGTTTGTGTAATTATTCTTACGCATTGTGAAGATTTTTGAAAATATCAAAGTATCAGACTCGTACCACAAAGACACAAAAGCAAATCGGAAACATTAGAAAATTGTCCAACGACGTGTATAGAGTGCTCGGAGTGCGTTTATTTTGCCAATTAAAGGTACTCTAACGGTTCTCTTTTATTTCAACGTGGAACATAGTACGTTTTATCAACAGCGCAGCTATCGGAACGTCAAACAGGAACGTTTTGCGGCTGGAAGAGGAACGTCGCGAGTTATCGAGGCGCGGCGATCATAATTGATTAATAAATTGTACATTCGCCATGATTTCGCCTGGACGTACGACTTGGCGCTAAGACCGCGTTTTGGTACATTGCCATGGCATCGCGGTTCCTGTTCCGAGACGCCGTCTGCCCATCCATCCTTTTTTTTAATACCATCCGTCACTGATATATCGCGCGTCTCTGAATCACGCGAACGGTGATTTATGCCTCTCATTGCGCAAGAAGGATCGGGAGTCTCTCGAAGCGGCTGCTCCTTGAATACATCTCGCGAATGGCGGAGGGCCACCGCAGGGAACCTAAACTCGCCAATCGTATAATGGATCCTCGTATATATCTCCGGGTCTTGGTCCATTGCGGGTGAATCAAGATTGAGACGGCCGAAACGCAAACTACCAGGCTTCGATTGGTTGGATCTGATGGCAGGTTTCTTCTGCCGATTTCTGATTGCCAACAACAACAAAAAAATCATGGGGAAGCTAGCTTCCGGCGCCCAGAGTATTGTGGCATTGCCAGAGCTTTCTCGTTCGGAGCTTTTCTCTTTTTGCTTGAAGAACGAACTTGAAGAATGAGCTGCTTTTTGGGCGACGATCGACAGTTGTTTTCAGTCGCTGTCGCTTCGACAGGAATCATTTTGTTGGACATTCGGACTGACAGAGTTTTGATTAAGGTATGAAATAGTATATTATACATTCTCTTTTTTCCATAACAATTCTCAAAGAAGAACACGTACGTCCGTTGCAATGACACAGACGCGACCGTTCAATCTTCTGTCCGGCCAAATCGCCTGAGCGCAAAGTGAAATAATCATTGAACAGGACAGACAGCTAGAATCCACCATCCCTGATCCAACGCGTGCAATTACGAAGTATACACGGCGTGGTTATCAAGCATGCAAAAAAGTTCAGTGTTACCTAGAATGTCTAGAGTCTGAAACTTGTCGGACGTAACCGCTCGGAATTTTTTCCGCAACATGTTTATTAATCGCGAATCGGATCGCAAGTTTCCTCGCGTCGCGTCGCCGAGAAGAGAGTGTTGGTGTAGGAAAAATCAGAAGCCTGTCGGGTAAGGAAGGTGTCGGTGCCGGGGAGTTTTAAAAGCGAACGGCAATTCCGAGGTCAAAGGCTCCGGGGACAGGAGGATATCGACACGCCGTGAGAGGACTGCAGCCGATAGGGTGAAAATACATTGTACGTTCTTACGTGCACCACCGTAACCGTACGTCCCGGGTGCTGCGCGAAATAAAAAGTCGGAAACCACGCCGTATGGACCAAGGATTGAAACGGTCTCGCAAATATCTTCGGCGACGCTCCCTTGTCTCTCGAGATGTCGGACACACCGGCTCCTCTTAGGACCATTCCCGGCATACCTGACTGCAACAGAGCCAGACGAATTCCTTTTTCCGGGCCAGGTATGCTTTTGTCGTGATTTCACGGAGCCCCGTGGAATATCTTTAACGAACATCGACGCCGGGCCGATTCCTCCCGATCCCGACACTAAACCCGACACCTGCCCGTTTAGATACCTGAGTGAAAGTCTCTCAACTTCGATCCATTGTTCGCTGTTGATGCCTTCCACTTCGTCTCGTGTGTACGTCATAATTTAACATACCTTTGTTAGTGATACAATCGATACGGATCCTCAGTTTAACAATTAACGTGTCATCGGTGCTGACGCGAACATTTCCTAAAACAGCAGAAGTTCATTTATAAACGTCAATCGATGTTTACCGATCAAAATTTCATCGACGTTACAATAATTATTCATAATTACAGCGCAGTTTTCAAGCATAGAATTTCACTAAAGAACAACTCTATCTATCACGCGAATCGCGTTGCTTGCGAATGATAGTCAAAAAATCAGTGAATTTGAATGGATTAATCGCGGAGGGAGCACTTTGGCGAGCACACTTTATTTAATCGCATAAACGCGTAAACTTGCCGGTGGTCTATTGACGAATCGATTAAAACGAGTGGGCGCGGTATGGTTAACTACACAGGGCGCTGCGGAGCGATCGTTCTAGATAGACTCGTTCCTTCAAAGCAAACAATTTCCCAACAGTGGACCGAAAACATTGTTACACGCGCATTTTAATAAGCTTGGCCTCCAAACTATTCCACATACGAGGATATCGTTCGAAGCATTCAATTGTTCGTCGCACGGTCGTGAAACTCTCTTTCTCTCTCTCTCTCTCCCTCTGTATTAGTGCCCGGGGCCAACACGAGCGTAATTTTAATGAATTCATCCTTTTAGTTTAATCAGAGTTTACCGATACACGCCGTTTACCGGGGAATTCGGCGCGATAAACCAACGATGTATTATCACGTAAATTACCGTACACACGCGAACGTTTGTTTTCCTTTATCGGGGAATACTAATTTGGCTAATCGAACTGCGATCGCGTTCATCTTTCTCGCGCTGGCTCGCATGCTGTGACCTGACGACGATCAACGATATATAACCCTACGTCCGCTTCGTGTATTCTAACTGTTGACTTTTCGTTTTAAAACGACTATTAGAATTTTCGTAGGTGCGTAGCGCCAACACATTTCGGAAACGTATCTATTTCGAATCAGCATAAATATTCGTTTCTACTCTTACGCAAATGTTGATAAACGCGTGTTACGTTTTGTAGTATCGAGAAAGGAAAAGTTTATTTTAATCGGTTACATGTTTCGAGTTTCCGGCGTAAAATCAGACTGTCGGTCCGTCGTGATTACCGTCATCGTGACTACACATAATCAAACGAGGCCGTCGAATGATCTGAACAGTGAAACGTTCTGGAATGTTTTGAAACGTTTCTACAGTTTGGTCACAGTTCTTTCGAGTTTCAACGATCATGGCTACTATAAATGCATGAGAGTAATTGTTGGATGTTGGTGCAGCAGTTGGTTATCGTCGAAGTAACAGGATTTCGGAATCCCATAGATAAGAAAACATATTTCGTGTAGCAAGAAGAAGAGTCTTTAAAGATAAGAGGCGCCAGCCAGTATGGAGAACCGCAACGTGCCTCGTAGCGGGATCGGTTTTCAATAATCCCGAACGCGTTCAATTTTAATGCAAGAAACGCCTCACGTCCTAGATGTATGTCGGAACCATTGTGGCTGGGAAATGACACGATAATGCATTCTTGGAATGTTTTTAAACTTTCCGCGTTGCTCAGCAAGCATGCAACACGGGCCCCGCAAAATTCACCACCTGTACCGTATAATCCATAAAATTCTTATTTCCAGAGTTCCACCGTGGGCTGCCGGAACTTTTACATTTTCTATGGGAAATACGCTCCGCCATTGCTCTCCCTGTCCGCTTCGGAAATGTTTAGAAATTACTAAGGCCACTGTACGTACTTGCAATTCGCATTTGAATCTTTCGAATTGACGAGATTTCGATTGGCACAGTTGCGAGAATTGACTGTAACAGTGGAATTTGTTCGGGACATTTTTATTTTAAAAGTGCGGGATGCGAAGGGGATGGAGAGGTCCTCGAGAAGATGCTACGATGCTCAGACTAGGGCAAATGCAAGCCCCTCACTGTCAGGATATATGTATGTATATCGGTCATCAAAATTTTACTATATGTACATACGTCGAGTTCCTTTCTCAACTTCCACGTAAATTCCTGAAGATAAAATAAGCTTGATACGTCGAATAAAGTTATCCGTGGAATTCGATCTTCGTCATTGAAACGCCCCGCAACATCGCGCATCGAGTCGTAAAAACGTAACTCCTACCATTCCTATGCACGTTACTCTTCAGGAGAATTAAAGCTGCCGGTAATTGATCGATATGTACTTTACGCGATCCATTAAATTTCATTAAAAAATACTCCCTAGTTTCCGTAGAAAAAATTCGCGAAGACACGGATACGTTCGAATCTCGCAAGGAAGCTGCTCATCGAACACGTCCTAGACGAGATCCACCAATGAGAAATATTCTGCGTCGGAAGAATGAATGGGCATTCATCAAATGACCCTGCTCGATGCAATTACGAATAAAAATTTTCGGATGGTAGGGTATCCGATTTACGAGTTAGCAAATCGTTCGATAGGGTTGGCTACGCGGTATAGCTGTTGTTGGTTCGTCGCAGAGCGTGCATGACGGACGTTCACGGTCGTTCAAGAGCATACGTTACGTCGCCCCGACGTTTACGGCATCTGCATCCCGCCGATCGAATTAAAGTTCCCGCGGCGCAAGATATACGGCTTTTGGGGGAAGCCGGTGATCCAACGTGAAATATCTTAGCACTCGAGGAGGGTGGTTGTCGCCCTTCGTCAAATTCGCGCGGAAAGAACTGATAAAAGGACGCACACGGGGGTGGTACGGGAGGGTAGTTCCTCCTCGACCTCCCAGAAAACGAGGAAACCCGTGTCCTGTGCGCTCGCCTTAGCTTCGTTTCAGGCCGGGTTTCCGCGTGCCCGCGGGAAACCTTCGGCCCTTGAACGAGAACGGCTCCCGGATTACCGTTTTCGGCTTTCATCCTCATGAGAGCGGATCTCTGCTTTTACTACGTCGTCGCGCGGAATCCGTTTTTGATCCCGGTAAATGTGATAGGGAGAAACGGAAAAACCTGATATACCCGCCGTTTCTCGCTCAGGGAAATTCCGGAGATATTTTATTAAGGGCCGAGCTCCGCTTGCCTTTAAAAGGGACGCTCGAAAGAGGTGCATAGTGGTCCCAAATCAGGATTTAGCTGCTCTGAATCGGTACACTGAGGAATTAAGAAGCGTTTCGATACAGGGTCTGCTACTTTCCCAGCTAACTTCTCAGCGCACCGAATTAAGCCTATTGGAATCCGCGATTTAGCGCATTGAAAATATGTATAGGTGTTCCTTACATAGAAGACATGTTTTCTTTTGCATAAAGGTCCGCAGTCTACTTGTAAACGCGAAAATCGATTAGCAGATTCCAGATTTGAAAAAAAACCGAGGAACGTAGAATTCGCTGGACGTAATATTTCAGTGGAAACACGGTGCACAGTCGATCTTCCTGAGAATCGTGCGGAATGCAGTCGACTGCAGGCGACTGCAGTCGACTGCAGTCGATCCCCAGCAGCCCCGGTAAGAGAAGAGCGGTTTGTAACGTAACCGATCCTGAGCGGACAATGACGGATCTTTCTTGGTTGCGGGGTCGTTGAATGGTGGACGCGCGTCTACCCCATGGAAAAGTAGCGGGACCATCATGGGAGCCGGGGTTCTGGCACAGGAAACGAAGGTTTTCGTCCGCGTTTGTTCCGGGACTGCCGCAACACGAGTTACGGATAATAACGGCCGGGCTATCTAGCAGCCACCGGAGTCAAACCGCAACCCCATCAACATACGCCGCACGTACCGTTCCCGTTGCACATGCATACACGTGCAGGTGCACCAGCGTGCTGCTCGCACGACCTGCGTACACTGCCGCCCAAAAGTACGCGAATGTGGACACACTTTCTTCATTCCAATTACCAAACTAAGGATCCTTACGCGAATTGCAAAATTTCCTAAACCTGAACCAATCAAGGGATCATACAACTAAAACATAGCACTGACAGGAGACGATTCAAAATCGTATTCTTCCTTCGGCAGTTTTGATGGATGAGAAATTGTGTAATAATGGCATTGCGGATTTTACGCATGTATTTGTCTAAATACAAAACAGGGAACGCATTTAAAGAATTTGAAAATTCAGGAAGCTCTACGCAACTACGTAATGAATCATTGTACTTCTGATAGGCCGGCGTATGCCCCTCGAAAGATTACGCGAAGCGGCAACGTACGGTGTTATCAATTTGTATGGCAGATAAGCGAAAAATAGCATCGGTCTTTATACTTTTGAGCGGCAGTGTACATATACAACGGCGATCGAAGGTTTGCGAGCGGCTACCAACGTTTGCGTTCTCCCATACCCCCGCAACCCTTCGAAATGTAGCTCCACCCACCCCTACCCATCTCCTTTCTTAATTAAACTCTCCATGAAGGAAAGGAGTGTTCTCGAAATTAAACTTTCATTACCGTAATTATCTGATCTGGAATCCGGTGGATTGCCGCTCGGCAACTCGCGGAGATATGATAGCGGTAACTGGCTTCCAGCGATTTTGGCAGCTGCCCTAGCATGACGGAGCTCTGTATCCGGCTTTGCGATAGTGTGGAGACCATCGTGCTGATTGGGGACTTCTAAACGTTTCCAGACTATCGTGGACGATTTTTACACTGGTGAAGGAGTATCACAGACATAAACTTTAGAAAATTCATTCCGTTTCCATCATTCTTCGATTTACCTTACTAAATACACGAATATTTTTTAATTCCATACCGATTCCTTCTAAAAACGAAAGTGCGGCTCATTATTCTTCGACGTACGTCAACGGAATCATTTTTAGACGATCTCAACTGAAGGAGATATTTAGGTATGCAGTTACATTTGAACGAACCAGCTGGCACATCCGCAGCATAAATGCCAAGTATACGTGCGTAAGAATTTGAATAAACTGACGTTCGCGAATGCGGGGAACTTTTCCGGTGGAGTACGCGTTCAGTACGCGTCCGCATTGTGCACCTCCTCCCGTTCGCTGCACCTCCCCCGGTTGCAGTTGCATCAAACGCTCGCATTCAACGCCGAGAGAACGGTATAGACGCTCCTGACCGACAAAGATTTATAGAAATGCCTATGGAATCGGCCAGCAGCTGAGCTTGGCTTCTCGATCGTGCATTTCACCGAGGAGAACCATCCAACGGGAGAGAACGAAATGGTTTTTCAAAGTAGCCCGTTCTATGTATGACCGATGCCGAAATTACGCTGCGAATAATGCTGCGTTATGAACACTTCGCTCACCGGAGGGAAGGTCCGATAATGGGCTGCTTGATCTCGCGGCCATATTCGCTCGATCGTTGTACGATCGATCTCGGTCGCGAAAGTCGATTCTTTCACTGGTCTTCGCAAGAGTGCGGATTTTATGCGTTAAAAGAGAAACGTTACAACTCTCTGTGTCTTTGCAATGAATTCGACACTTGAAATCAAGTATAAAACTCGTGTAAGAGAATTCTTGTATCCTCAGCATCGTAGAGAATGCTGCGGAATCGAAATTTCAACTGACAGGGATGAAATGAAATGAAAACGAAATGGAAACGGATTTTAAAATCAGGGTTACGTATAAAGTTCATGGAAAATATGTTGTATATTATTGCGGCTGAAGGATATACTTGGCCGGAGAGCAGAGACCGCACAGTACAGAAGCATTAGCGTACGTACGTGTGCGTAGGAGAGGGATGGAATGGCGGCTGGCAAGCTGAAAGGTGTATCCCGGCGTGGTAACGGGGCTCGGGGAAATTCTAAGGAGGTCACGGAGCTGCTGAATTTCCGTATCTAATTTCATGTAAACGCTCCCCGCCGAGGTCCCCGGGGCACCTCTTAATTTCGAATTCTGAATTGAATTCCCCGGACGAAAAGGGAGACCGGACCACGTTAACGAGCCCGCAATGCCTACGCGTTTCAGAACCGCTGTTTTAATTTGTAACGCGCGCGAGAGCGCCGAGTAATAACTCGTCTAAACAGCCCGCGCATTCGTCGTATCCATAGGTAAACCATTTCCAAACTGCAGTGATTAAAAGCGATTTCATTCCACTGAATTTTGCGTACGAAACTCCCATGAACGTTTAATAACGTACAATTTATCAATCGTTTTCAATATTTTCTAAAATATTAAAAATATTATTCTTACAAAACGAAGTTGCGTAATTTTCAAGAATCCAGAGTTGCATGCAACACCATGCATTTCGGTGCATCCAGCGACCCAGTGCTGTCTAGAAAGAGGCGGCTGAGACGATTGATAAATAATATCATTTCCTTGGTTGGTGCCGGTTCAACGATACCGGGCGATCGATTATCGGACGGAAATCGCGGAGATGCAATTTGCGCCGTCATCTCGCGAGCCTTGTGTACGTTTCGGATCCACGTTTGCCCCCCGCGAGGCAAGGATCGGGGGGCTTCCATTATATTTCCATTATGCGGGGGTGCGGCCGATGGTTTTCAATTTTCTATCAGTCTCTCCTTTTCTCTCTCTCACACACTCTCTCTCGCTCACTCTCTGTCTCGCTCCTTTCCATGCGAGCAAATCGCGCCCGAACGCGGCGATTTGTTATCGCGCGATTTATTCGCAAGGATGATGTTTTGCGGCGGCGGCCGGCAGCGAAAACGTTTCGCCGCTCTGAAACGATTTCGATGTCCGGGCTCCGAAAGGAACGAGAAAGAAAGCACCCTGTGGAAACGATCGCTCTACGGAATCGTTTAATTCGGTTTGTTAGCCGCGCTGCGGGCGACCTCGATTCTACTCTCAATTTTCCCCGTCGTGTATCAATTCCCTTAGCCCAGCCCAGCACTTTCTAAAAAGCTGCGGTGCACCGATCGTATTTAGCTCCGGCGCAAAAATATTGTAACAGGGCTGCATATAACCCTCGCCTACACTCTCACATTAACTTTCGTCCTCTGGGAGTAATTGTTTTCTTCTGCTTGTCTTCAAGAAGCTGCAGAAGTTCGAGATGAATGTATCTTCGTATAATGATAATATAATTCCGTTAATATAATTCTCGTTCCTTTGCGAAGGAGCCTCGGCGTTCGAAAGCGCTTTCGGGGGCAGGATCTACGAGGCGGCAGTTGTGGACCCGGCTTTAGGCTCGCCGGGTAGTTGATAACGGCTGGTCGGGTACATCTTTCTCCGTGACATTGTGTGCGGACGGGTCCGTAGGTGGACCGGCGATGTTTGTCGAGCGTGGATGAAGCGACGAGTTGAAAGCGGAGCCTCTCCTACGGGTTTCCCCCTGGACATAATGGCGAGTGTATCGTTCGCCGATTATGGCCGGCGCACCCGGAAAAAGAGAGAACATCGCCGGCCCCTTCAGCCTGGGTAAACAGCCGCGTAGTGTACACCCAGGCTACGCGTAACGAGGTCGAGGATGAGGTCGTTCAGAATGCGGTGTATTCCATTAACGGCGGCGCGGCGCAGAGAGCTCGACTCGTGACCGGCTCTACTCGACCCGCGTCTTCATGATCGACCCTTGGACCAAACACTGGCGGTAAACTTCTTCGACTAACCCATTGTTCAGCCTTTCAGGCCTTCACCTCTTTCGAATCATGCGGGAGACCCGTGAAAGAACGACAGGGCCATGGAGGCGGCCGTGGCCACTCGTTAATCAATATTATACGATTAGCGTTCCTACGTTGCTTTTTACGCGAGTTTTAAAGCCTCTTTGGTCTGCTAGTCACGCCTCCCAGCGCAGCCTGACGTCATTGGCCCTCGCCCCGCCCTGCGCTCTGCCAGCGAGCCACGGTGGCGAAGAAAGCTACAGATTAAAATGATCAAAACAGGAAATGCATATTTATTTAATTTCTGTTCCTGAGAACGCGGTAAATTCACAGTATAATGATCAGACGTCTGGGGTTTGAGTCGACGCGCGACCGTGAAATAACTATTGGCTCCGTCGCATGGAAGTCGGAGGATTTAGGACCGTTTCGTTCGATCAAAATGGCCCGCAGTCTCTTAAGTAATTTTCCGCGATTTGGCCAGTTACAAATGTGTCCCGTTGGCGGTCGAGAAGTTAAGCGAAAGCCATTTCCGGCACAAGAAATCCGTGGGAAACGCAATTGGCGAGGCGAGGTCCACGGAATCGGCCGCGATTACGGCCCATTTCGTAAATAATTCGATTGCCCGTAAACGCCGGGGAGGGAATACTTTGTAACATTAATGAGAATATGTAGGTGGATGCACTGCTCTGACGGCGCGCATGTTGTTACACGCTTTCCAATTTTATTCCCTTTGAGCGGACGGCAACAAACCCCATTATCGACGCCGAGCGGAACCGAGCAGAGCAGAGCAGAGCTGTACGTATATTCTCCACGCTTGTCACTCGATGTATAAACACCGGCAATCTCGTCACGGGAAATTATGTCACGTACAGCCTGATTTGCAAACTGTTCGTCTACTTGCCTTCCAGCCATCGTCTTCGTTCGAACGCTTCCAAACGTCACTTTGAGAGAACGATCCGCTGGATCATTGATCTCGACATGGGATTCGTTTAATTGACACTGCAATATGGGTCTAGAATCCTATGTTTTGACGAAATACGTAGTGACGATATAAAACGATTTCAGAAGTTGTAATATATATAATTTGCGTATTATTAAAATTATGCAAACGATGCAAAATATTTGCAACAATTCTAGTCAGGTGATGAAAAATGATTGTCAGGTGCGGTCAGATTTTTCACTCTTGTCGAGTACCAACGATCCCGGACACCGAGGGAAGGCGCGCAATGCAGCCGTAACAAGGTGGTCGCTTTTTACATAACCAAATCACGGTGAATCAGCCGATCGCTGTCAAACGAACCGTCGCGATGCGGTTAATAGAATGCGCGATGTCCGCGATGGTTGCGCGTCGACGCCGAAAATTGCGTCCGGCTCCGGCTATCGCGCATTATCAGCCACCAAATGGAATACAAGGACCGGCGAGTACTCGACGCTGGTGAAAATTACTTTGAAATCAGTTTATCCTAATGTCAATTCCGTCGCGACGCCCCGGCCGTCGGAAACGCGGCGTTCCGTCAGCTGACACGGAAAGAATGTCGCCGCTCCGGCCTCTGTCCACAATTCCACCGAGTAATTACTATTTTTATAAATATAATTTATTCATTCTGCAAGAATCTTCGTTACTATACACAAAAAATAGAAATGTATCAACTTGACAACAAGGTAGAGTTTCAGCTAAAATATGAAGGAAAACTGGTCGATTTTCTCTCTCCTCCTTTGCCTCTTCTACTATCCCATTCCAACGCCATGAGCTTACTCCAACATCCACCATTGTATGGGCGTAGACTGGTCACGTATTCATCTGGTCATCGGAGAAGGGGTAAACTGTATTCCCCTCGATTTCCTCGATCTGACGGCACTGGATGAGCATCTCGCAACAGAAGAATAAATAATTTTACAAAATCGATAAAAATGAACTGGAGTGTATTTTCTCACTCCGTAGAACGTACAAGGGCTGAACAGATTAATTGCTCGGGCAAATAACGAATAAATGCGTTCGAGTTGCAAATAAGTGAACCGAGAAAAGTGCAAACCGCGTGCAAAGAGCTCCATGTAATCGCGCGGTCATTAAACGAAGACTTCGCGATTTTTCCGCGCGTTTGCCGCAGCATGCAGCTGCGTAGCATGTTAATTCGCATCGTAACTCACCTCGGTCACCCCCTTTGACCGTCCCCCTGTGCCCCACCAAACCCAAACAGCTGCACCCCTGCCCCCCAAATTGCGAAACTTTCTTACGACAGTGCGCGAGAGGAGAATTAGTTTCTCGTTAACGAAGTTTACGTTTACGCTCGCTCCGCAGGTCCTTCCAGCGTCGTATTTATGGCGGTGCACACGCAGGACACGCGTGAAACGGCCGAGGGGATCCTCTCTCTCTCTCTCTCTCTTTCTCTCTCTCCCGCTACAGATGGTTTTTTCCCTGCCCGGGGCACAACAGCGACGGGATAAGCGACGAAAATATGACGTCCTGCTAAACACGCCACGTCGTTAACACCTGCTCCGTTCCGTCGGAATTATCCGACGCCCTTCGACGACCCATACTCCCGTCGTGCTCCCCCTTGTTGACAATAGAGCACTCCCTGTTTCTCCTTTTTCTATCTATCGAACGTCCCGACTGACAGATTCCCTTCTAATCGATTCAATTCGGTCGCAATGTGTCGGGAACGTTGCGCAACGTCCTGGTGAATTCCTCGATAGGAGATCTGCTTAAATTAGGGTCGTTTTCATGGGCAAATAGTACAGTGAATTTCCTGTTAGACGGTTAATGGAACGTTCGATTACACGTTTCAAAAGTGCTTGCTGGATCTTTTCCTTTGAGATGCACCTGCTTATTTGTCGTATGTCTCTTTACGTGTCATTGCGTGAATAGTCTACCTTATTTTGAATATTTTATTTACAATTATTCGAACAGAATGTATTTATTTTTTCGAATAGATTATTTTCGTCATTTCACAAAGAGATCTTTCGCTTTAAAAATTTTAGCACAAGCTGCACACGTGTCGCTTAAAATGCTGTGAAACAGTACCAAAAAATCGTACAGTTAGTTTTGCGGTCTCGTTATACAGGGGAGACTGTGATATATAAATTCCTGAAAGTTTCTGTTGAAAAAAAATACAGTTTAAACTTTGTAGAGATGGATGAATATACGTACATTCAGAATAGTCATATTCGCTTGTTTTTACAAAGTAGAATTTTGTAACGCGGGAACGATGTTAGCTTTTTCATCTCCTCTTCAGCATAAAAGCGTTTAAGAAAAAGTAACTTAAGGGCGTAAAAGTGGAGGGTTCACCCTGTTAAATGAGCCAAGAGAGAGATCGTCATCCGATATTTTCTCATGAAGCTACAACAGCTTAAACATCGACTATCTTGTACGTAACACTTAGCTACCCTTTGATTTCGATCCTCCATTGAAAGTGTAATAAGGTGGTCCCTTTTCGTGGTCCCTTTTGTAAAGCGAAGACTTTAGTCTTTAGACGCACGGTGGTTTTCATGGCAAAAGAAACTTTTCCAATCTCTAGAGAAATATTTGAATCTATCTTAAATGAAATTGTTTAAAAAAAAACCATCGTTGGTTTTTGTTTCGCTCCTAAGTTGAAAAGGATCTATGTGAAAAAACAACACTAGGGTACGAAACATTAGGGTAGGAAAGTAGAAGCTGTACCCTTTTAAATGGGATCAGTTAGATCGTCGTCCTATTTTTTTTCATGA
Organism: Lasioglossum villosulum; assembly: GCA_963971365.1. Taxonomy (NCBI): domain Eukaryota; kingdom Metazoa; phylum Arthropoda; class Insecta; order Hymenoptera; family Halictidae; genus Lasioglossum; species Lasioglossum villosulum. The sequence goes on from OZ020495.1 coordinate 4,065,049, forward strand.
AATTACAATAGCTTCAACATGACGACTCCCCATCTAACGTTTGACAATCCTTTGATTTTCATCTGCTCCCCCCTCTCTGTGTTCAAAATACGATACCATGACGGGGAAAAATCGTAACTCAATTTTTATGGCCTAGTTGTGAAAAATTTTCAAAGAAACGTCTGAATTTGCATAAACGCAACATTTTTTACAAAAATATCGTCTTAGCTTTTTAGGAAAAAGTTGTAAAAAAATACAAGCGCGCAATAACAACAAATTTCTTACAAGAATCAAGAAAGAACTACAGCTGCGGAGTAAACCTTAAAGGATTAAGTACCTTCACCGCACCCAGAATGAACCCGAGCCGTCCTACCAGTTAGCAACACGAAAAATGGAAACGTTTAGAGTACAGTATTCCGCACCGCAGGATATTCAGTCCGGAATTCGCAATCACTCTGAGTAGTACCATTCGAGAAATTACCTGCGTAATATCGTCGTTCGACTAAAATATTGTTCGATATTGCCGGTACAGTCTACGATTGATCGAAGTGGGATGGAAGTGGGACACACGGTGCGGCTGGTTCCGTTCTCGGCTTTCAATTTGAAATTGTAAATCGTTAAAGAAGTCGACGTGCACGGTAACCCTTCGAGTACAAGATGTTTGCAAAAACGAGAAAAAAGAGAAAAAAGAGCGGAAAAGTGAACCGTGGGGTTTTCCTCTCTATAATATCGCTAACAGCCTATCTACTTCGACTGGCTCGAATATTTGCCCGGTGGTATCAGAAATCAGCGAATATTAAAGACGCGCCGAGAGTTCCTTTCTCGGCTTTCTTCTTCTCTCTCTCTCTCCCTCCCTCTCACTCTGCTCTCGTCTATCTACGTGTTCTCATTTATTTCATCCGGCGTCCGTAAATTCTCGAGCTTCCACGATGAAACATGTGTTCCGTACACTTGAGCACACCTGGAAAAAGTGTCGGTACTCCCGGGTAACGACCGCTAATGTAAATACACCTAGCGCGAAGTGAGTTATGAATTTTTCCACCGGTCTGCACGGTCTGCCCCGGAAACTGTTTTCCCCCTGAAAAATGGACGTCTCGAGAAACTTGCCGATCCGAGGCCGCTAAACGTCGTCCTCTGACGAAAGTGCGAGACTTCCTGTAATCCGGCTTGATTTTTTATCGGGAACACTGTCGGTTTTCCCTCTGCCCACCCCTGTACCTACGGAAACAAGAAACGTTTCCAGAAAACAACCCCTATAGAATTTTCTGAACAACGTGTTACAATTTCTAGTTCATCCTGTACAATTTCCATTCTCATCGAGTACTCGAACTTCGTCCATAATCTTCGAATCGCAAGCGATTGCGACCAACCGAGAGCGCAATATTTTCAGAAATTTTCAACCATAACTTCGAGTCTGCGGAAAGTAGATTTCCAAGACGATTCTACGAGTTTCCAGACTAATAATTCGATCAATTTGAGAGTTGAAGATTGGAGCATCGCGCGTCGTCTGTTATGACAAATTAGAAACGACAACGCGATAAGATAGTTGGTTCGAAAGTGTGCGTTGCGTCTCTAATGAATGCCGCGGCCGTCACGATTGCAAATTAGTATTGGAGGGTGGGGGTCTCGGCGTGGCCTGGATTCATTTCCATTTCTATTTCTGGTGAGATTAAAGTTTCACCTGGACGATCGTGGTGGCCCATGGTACACAACTTTGGTGACGCCCTGTACCTGTACATACCGGTGCAGAGGGGAAACCGCGCGACATCGAGAGCCAATACCCCTGTGTACTGTGAAACATGATCGTCCTGTGCACAATTAGGACGGTGTGGTCCGCCTTTACGTCGAGGTCCTGCGGGTATGTGCGCATCTTGTACGGTCTGTCTCGGAGGGATCCATCGGTAATCCTTAAATAGGACTGTCAATACACTTTGAGACTAAAAGGACCCCGAGACGCGCTGTAATTCCCGATATTGAACGTTAACGTCTTTCATTATTTACCCGGCAAATTGCCAATCCGTCCCCCAGCTCCTCTGCGGTCCTCTGTACGATACACCCGAAACACGCTCGCCATCAATTTATGAAACCTCTTCCATTTTGGAATTCAACAATTAATATGCTCCTACTGTCTTTATATCGACGTGGTACCTCGGACAGTGATCTCTAAATGTTATTTCGTGTTACATGACTTTCTTCGATATTTATAGATTTATACAACGAAGAACGCTACTGTATTCTACAATCTGAAAAAGCAGGGTAACATTACATAACGAAACGGTAACTCGGCGAACAATTCGCCCGAACAATCTGCATGTCTGTTGCGTGCTCGCTGAAAAGGATTCTCGGAAGGGTTAAAACAAGTTCAGCCGGTTGTAATTTGATTTCCAGAGTTGAACATTCTGCATCTCGAAAGAAGAGGAGGTCCGTTGGGGGTTGGGGAAACGGGGGGGTGGGGGTGGAAGTGGAAGTTCGTCGACTGGTCTGGTTCTAATTTCCTGTAATAATTCTCGCAACTAGTAATCCGTGCACGCTCCAGATAAACGTTTCCCGCGAAAGCGACGACTGTAATACAGATATCTCAATACCGAGGATGCGCGCGCGATGCTCGCGTCCGACTGGATCGATGCCGGATTAATACGATCGCCGGCATGAATGCTAATTCCGTCGGAGATCTGTTAAATTATTCGCCTAGCTGCCGTCGCAACAAATTATTCGCTCTCTTCCCATCCTCGGTGATTTAACGACGCAGCTGCGAGGATAGAAGATTGAATTTGCAATTTTCATTGAATCGAGTCGAGCAGCGCAGCGCAACGCGTGGCTTCAGAATGAACGGCGCGGCGCTGCGGCTCGAAAATATTGTAACCAGACCAGTGTATCGTCGATCATTTCCTCGCGTCGAGGTCCCGGTTCTTCTGCTGCGGAAGCGGATTTCCAATATTCCGCTTGCGTGCCGAATCCGACTTGTCTCCACGAATCCTAAATACAACGTCGGATCCGAAACTTTCGAGCTCCGCCACTTGAATCGATGCGAACGGAGGCACACACGACTGTTCCACCGGGCGTCAAGATATCCAGAGAGCGACGTAGTTTCGCCTAAACGTCACACTGTGGTCCGGAATTCACAAAAATCTGCTTCGCTGTAGAACACAGTCTTTTGGAAAATTTCACTTGGTTCAATCGTCTCTCACAAATCCAATCATTCTTTCGCGCGATTCAGACTACCATAGATTTATAGGTTCGCTTCCCCATAGAACTAGACCAATAAAATTTGACGTACGATTTTTCTAGTTCCACTCTATTTCACTTTGAATGATCGGGCAGAATTGAAAGATCTCTAAATCTTGAACAAAATACGCAAAATACGCTGGCGAGAGAACAGATGCAAACTCAAAAATCTCGACTGCAAGGGACTCGAAAAAAAACGATCCTCCCTGCTAAATAAAATGACACAGCGCAAACGTTTCGTTGAAGTCCGCGATCGGTCCAAAGTCGGCAGCTCTTTATTTTGTCGAAAAGGGTAAGCGATAGACGAAGAGAAATAGATGAAAATCGAGATGGAGGAAAAGAGAAAGAGAATCGGAAAGTCCATTGTGCCTCGCATTCCATGATTCGACACCGAATGGACTGGAATGCGTATAACGCAGGCGTACAGCGATTCGACCCATCGAACGAGAAGGATCGATGAATTTTTCAGCGTGCCCGATGAAATACCAGCTCGCTGTCCCGACTATATCAGTTTTTCGTACGGATTTCCCCGGGCCCATAAATTTTCAATTTCTCCGTCCGCGATGGAGCTCGACGAGCGAAAGAGAGAGAGAGAGAGAAAGAGAAAGCGAGAAAAAAATAGGGAATGAAAAAAAAATATTCTTGTCCCTTCGGATCGCTCGCGCCGCGCGTATTAATATCCGAGCTGTCGTATTTGGAACCGCAATGGCGCCTTTGACCAGCTCGCGTAGCCGGATTCGAGCGATCGGTTTTATTACGTACGGCCCGATGATTATTTAAAAGCCGTAATACTCGCGAACGCTGCCCGTCAATCGCGTTAATTCTTCAAAGCATCGACGAGCGGGACGGACGCGCGCACCGATGGACAGAGAGATAAAAAGAGACAGTCCCGTAGGCCGACGATGAAAAATTCACTGGACTAACCGGTGCCAGCTTCCTACTCGCGACACAAAATAATCTACTTTCGATAGAGAACGCCTCCGACACCGTTGTCACAAACGGAACCGCTCGGAAACGATTGCAAACCCACTTGTTAATAGAAATAGCCTGCGTCCCCATTCTTTCGGCAATTTTACTTTTTCCCGCTATGCCGTAGAAGAAGCTATTCAACTGTTCGTTTCACTAATCAATTCATTCCCCAAAATCGAAAATGTATTACAAATTAATCGATTTATCCGTATACAGTGTCACAAAGTTAAATTAAAATAACTTTTTAAAAATTGATCCAAATCAAGATGGATTTATAGAGCAGAGCTAGAGGGACTGCTACGCTAAATGACCTGTAAAGAAAACTTTCAACCCCACTCGTGACAAAAGTGAATTTGAAATTGAGAAACCGGAGCATTAATCAAGCGTAGTGCAATAATTGCTTTTGAAACAATTTTTCACCGGAAGATTTCCGAGCGTCTCTTTGATACAATCATTAAGGTGATTAATGGGCCCTCGGCATTGAGAGCGTCACCATAAAAATGTGAAGCGACGTTTAAGAGTTCGAATCGCATGTAACGCAGTGTTACCGGTGGTAAAACCGAAAAAATCGTTTAACGCCAGCATAATGACGGGTGCTAAGGTTTAGGGGATACTTTGACGGCTAATAGCTAAGCGAAACAGAAGACAAGCGCTCCAACTATCCGGCGTAAAAGGAACTCCGGGTCGAGAGAGGGAGAGAGGGCTGTTCGAGCTGCGGGGATTATTACCGTAGAACGAACGAAGTTATTCAAGTCTTCCATTGTTCCGAAAACGAAACGTTCCGCGTGGAATTCCGCGCCTTCTCTGGATGCGCTCTCGAATACGTACGCGCGTCCCGTTGGAAAACTTTAATATCGACTCACCCCGTACGCGAAAACACGGATCCACAGGATCCTCGACTAATTCGCGAGCGACGTCGAAAAACAATGCAACTTGTCCGGACAGGATGACTCGCGCTACGCAATAACTCTGGGCGAGTGTGCTCGTAAACCGACGCGTGTTTTCCATCCAGGAAGTAATAAGTGCGACAAGGATCTTTATGGGGAATTCTGCTTTTACAGTGGAGTTGAAAAATTCTAGAAAAATTGAACAATTTTTGCGTGTTCGAAGTTGCTGTGGATCAAAGTGAACAAAGAGGGAGAAGGAAGCGTACATAAATACTTCCGGAGGTTTTTAATTTGGTCTTTGATCAATTACGCAGCAGTTGGTTCCTGACAGATCCCCTCGACGAAGTAAGACCGCAGTTCTCGAGTTCTTGTAATCTCTATTATATTGGGTCATGGATACTTCGGACACGAGCCATCCTAAATTTCTAATCCGAGTATTATATCGAATTACCAACTTCGACCGGCAAGAATTCATCAAGAATTTCCACTGTTCGCTACGTTACTGGAAACGAGGTTACCTGCATTTTCCGGTTTAATTGAAGATCAGACTCTTCCTCCCCTCTGTCTTTCCCCGTATCAAAGAAACATGGAAGGATCCAAGAAATTAACGATCAACGCAACTAAACGTCACGTCACGTCATTGACAGAATTAAATTCAACTCGAAGAACATCCCTAAGAAGGACTATCGCCGTGCAAAAATTAAATCACACGTACCGTCGCGCCGTTGCACACGAAGACGCCGCTTTCCGGCGAGAGAAAATTAAAATGGCGGGTGAAAATTCAGCACGGTAGCCCGCGGCACGATCGGGAGTGGGAGAGGAAATTCATCGGGGAAAGTAGGACATTTGCGAGGAAAGTACGCGTCGGTGTACTTAGCCGGGTCTCGTAAATTACCGGAGGGAGGAGCAATATTACCACGGTCAGGCACACGTACCTTGGCTACTGCACACTGCACACACGGTACAGACTTCCGTCCCCCTCCCCGGAAAACATCCACAGCACGGCGCACATGCAAACGTCCGACGCGCGACGTATCGTTCCACGAGCGTTCTGGAAAACCGCTGATGCCCGGGCCAGCCGTTTTTCCAGTGACGGTTCCGCTCGCAGACAGAGCTGTTTTACGGGACGCCGTTCAAGACACCGTGGCCAGAAATTATCTCTGAAACTTGGCAGGTGTCACGTAAGCTCCCGTGAAAGGTTTCCCGAAAACTATGCTCCACCGACGACGTGGCCCTCAAGCCGATACATTAGCGCCTTTTGCTCCCAGTGCCAAAGTGCACGCTGTTGCAGCGAGTTCCGATTTAATGCAAGACAATCCCTAAAATAATTTCACTCGTTACGAATCAATCACCGTATCTGCGATGAACAAGGTACACAGAAGATATGAAAACATTTAATCATGTAAAAAGGACTCGATTAAAACTTACCGCACGCAACTCCCATAACGACGCAAAGAAACTTCAACTCGCGTTATAAGACTCTAAAATGTACATTGTTCCTATCCCAGCATGAAGCTCTCCTGCTCTAGGTCTTTCGCTCCGAGTGTACGTAAAGCGAGAAAAATGTTTAGCCGCCGCATTCTTATTTGCACACAACGCGCATTCCGTCATTACTTTTAATTATGACTCGGACTTTTTTCAGATTTTATTTCTGTTAATCTCGGTCGTGTAATCCAGTTGGCCAGGTTTAAAGTCAGCTTTCAGCTCTCTGGACCGAGGCTCGCCTTCGCCGCTCATTTGCGCCGCTGACCTTTTCATTTAATAGGGTCGGCCGTGTGCTCGCGTGTTTCCGGTCGGATGGGTTTTTCACGGTACACACGCAAAAAATTGCAACTAATATTGAACTGCAATCTAGACGAACACATGTGCAATGAATTACTAGACAAATAAATAACGGTTGTTCATAGTTTCCTGTTCGTCCAGTTGAAGTTGAAACGTATGCTGAATTCGTCGGACCGGGAATTTTTCACAAAATCTGCTATTTGCGATGGAAACGCGATACCGATAGTTAGTTTAGTGCGTCTAACGAAGTTTTGAATTCAATACTTTTGTTTCTTTGACAAATTCAAATTAATTTCTGAGGATGCAAGATGAATTGACAGATCCCGGAAGAGCAAAATTGGCGTTTCCGTTTCTGGAGCGATCCGAACGTGTCACGATGAGATAGTGGTCGATGTGTTCGCTGGAGAAGCGTTATGGGATCCCGTTTGTCCCTCGTTCTTGTCGAAGTCGTGTTTCAAAAGGATCGAGGCGGCTCGTCTCCGGACGAGAATGGTGAAAAAGACGGAAATATAGGGTGACGCGACAGGTCGTTTTAGGTCACGTGTTCGTGTACACGTGAATTCATCATGGAGATCGTGACTGGAACCGTCAGGAATGGAAAAGAACCACTCGACGTCGTATATCTGGCTCGCGCAAAGTGCCGGGAATTAAATTTCCTGCGGTGGAAAGGCTCTCCTCGCGTCCGTGCTCCTGAAAAAAGGAAGAACGGCGAAAAAAGACGAAAGAAAGAAAGAAAGATGAAGAAAGCGAGATGGAGAGGGGCCGTGAGAAAGAGAAAGAGAGGGAAAAAGAAGGGCGCGCAGTTCAGTTGGTTCGCGAGGAGAACACATACACGTAAGACGTACGGGGGCGTTCGAAACGCCTTTGATTCGCGTAAACTTTAGCTTTAACTAAGAAACCGGTCAGCGCAGATTCGATTTCCCAGCCGAACGATAAACGGCTTTCTGGCGATCCCCGTGTTTCGTCGCCGCGAGAACATTCTCATTGAACCACCCTCTGTGCACACTCGTAGACGCGAAACCTGGTTCGCGCCGCGATAAAGTCGTCGGATATCGGCGCGAATAAAATTAACGAGCACACGGAGCCGAGCGATCGCTGAAAAATTCATACATTCTGCTCACCGCCTCGCCGCGCCGAATGGCTACTCAAGCTGCTCTGAAAACAGTCGTTCTGTTCGGCGGAATTAACCTCCAATGAATCTCTGGGTGATTTCGGGAATATCGCCGACTGTGCGCCAATTCTTTGTCGGTCCAATGCGCGATAAAACGGCGTGGAAAAATCGTGCATCAAATCTTGTAGGTTCGTTGAAAAGAGGAGGCATCAAGCTTGAATTCAGTTGTAGCTTTAGAATAGAAAAACTTATTAACTGCGCGCAAGATGATTGAGGGTGAAGTAGGATTTCAGTGAAGAAAAATGCATTGTTTCCGCGTCTGTTGGGTGTAAATTGTTCTGAGAGATAAAAATTCAGGGATACGAAAGTAGAAGCTTCGCTGCTTAAAATGAGTCGATCGTCGTGCGATTTAGTATACTGCAGAAAATTGGTGATAGAATTATTGCAGTCGCTTCGAGGGTAAGAAGTTGCAATTACCGTAAGTTTCCGTGCGTAGTGATGTCCTCTTTTCTGCGGGGGTACGATGTCGAGGAGCCGTTTGCGGCCGTGGGCGGGTCGCAGCGAGTGCAAAGAGGAACGAGGTCGGTCCCGGGCGGGTGTACACGCGGATCGTACCCGGTTCCGGTGGCTTTCGGACACCGTTGGCCGCCGCTTTGTTACGTAAAACCGAAATTGACTGAGTCGCGGGTGCCGCCACGCGACCGTTTTCATGAATCATTCATCCCCCGATCGGAATTGAAGGTTTTCCTTGTGACGGGTGGCGAGGAGGCAGGGGGCTGGGGGTTCGAAACGAAGTCGCGTCGGTGTTCGGAGTCGGCGAAAGCTTTGATCTTTCGCCGACGACGCCAGCCGTGGCAAAGAGAAAAAGCTCTCTCGCCGGAGCCTTGACCTCGTTCCTCGAGCCGGCATAGTTTGTTTCTCCTTCGTCGCTCGTGTTCCTTGGAGGAACGGGGTCGCGCGGACGGGGGATGGAACAACGACAAGGGGCGCAAGAAAGGGCTGAACTTTCGCCACAAGGAGAAAGAGAAGCTGCCGGCCCGAGCGAGATTATGCAAATTGGCTTCGCCCCGGCACTCGAAGCCGCGCAAAGGCGCGTTTCCTACGCCGAGACGAGCCGAGCCGTGGCGCGCTGCGCCGAGGAAACCGCGGAAACTTTCGCACCGCGGCGCTCGGTCTATAACGAGCTGCGATGTTGGTCCATGAGATCTTCGAACGAACATCAGCCGCCAACTTGCCAGCAAACGATTACAACCCCTTTACCAGCGATTCTTCCACGCACGAGACGCGTCTCGTCGCCGATTATTGGTTCTAACGAAATTAAGGGTAACCGAACTTTGGTCGAGACGGTACGAACCGTTGTACACGAACAGACTACGTTTTATAAAACGATAGGTACCGAGCTCTTGGATGTTGAAGCACGATACTTCGCCGCGTTCCCAAGCGCGCATCGATGCTTCGAGAGACGAATCGGAAACGAGTAGCATCCACCGTGCAAACACAGATCGTACGTGCTTCAGGTTACAAGTTACCGGAACTTCATACTCCGAAAGTGGATCGACTGCTCCACTGGTTAATTCTAGCCAGTAACCACGACTTGGAAAAGACTGCTACCGGATGCACTTTCTTCAAGCCTGATCTTCGCTCTTTATCGGTGAGCTTCTTTAACTTGGTAAGAACATTTGGATTAATCTTAAAATATACACTGGAAGGTATCTGAGATTATACGGAATGTTAGACAGGTCCCAATAGCATATTTCGTAAGCTGAGTAAAGAATAGATACATATGAGAACGTATTGAGGAGTTAATTGCTCGTAGAATGGAACGAGAAGATAAAATCGACGATCAAGATTGAGAAAAGGGTAATTGCTCGTACAAAGAAAGAGGCTAGCTGAACAACCGAATTCCTCCGCCGGGTATGAAGAAACACTCTGCATTGTTCGGCTCGGGGAACGACTTTCGAAATTGTTCGTAAAAATCAGATCCCGTTCGGTCGACGTGCCAATAAATTCCTGGATCTAGCGTGCCGCTAGACTGTCCGATAAGAGGCAGCAAACTTTTTAAGCTCGCGCGAGATGGATTTTCGGAGAATGGGATGGCATGGGAAACGGTATTCCGCTTTGCCTGCATCTCTCACTCTTTCTCTCTCTTTCAGCTTTTTCTCTGTTTCTCTTTCTCTCTTTGCAAACTCATCCCCCGGTTAAACGTTGAATTAGCCGATCGGGGAGCGGGCAGCGACATCGACAGCCGATAATTATTGGAAATAACGACGCCTCCCAATCCCCACCCTCACTCTCTCTCTCTCTCTCTCTTTCTCTCTTGCCCCTCTCCTGGTCTCGAATCGTTCGCCGTTACAATCGCTGATTGTTTCGCGACCGTTTTATTATTTCGTTGTGTGTATCGTCGCACGCCTGCCGCGCACCACGTTAACCCAATTTCGAAGCAATCACGGCCGTACCGGTCGCATTTCGCTCTCGCGGACAGCTCGACTGAAGGTGAGCTCGAACTGTTTCGAATCGTCCTCCATTCGAATTTTTAGGATTCCGGTGAAAAGATACCGGTGAACATTGGCTGACGATAAGTTCGAATCTTTTCAGAGTTCAGATGGAGGGCAGTCGTCGAACACGAGCTCGGCAGACTTTTAGGATTCGACACCAATGTCTCCATCTTTACGATAGGAAGCAACATAGTTGAATAAAATCACACCTAATGCAATTGAAGCTCACGGCTGTCTGAATCGGATGCAACGTTTCGCGATCGGTTGGCCGATCGATCGCCGTTTCCTCGGCCCGATTTCTTCGCGGCGGTTTTCAGAGAATCTCGCGAACCCCTGGAGAGTATAGTGCAGACAAACGTGCTGCGAAATGTCCCGAGATTCGGTGTTCGCCTCGTTAGCAACGATGGTTCCCGGGGCTGGATTCGTCCGGTGATTGTTCCTCTATCCTCTATACGCGCGGCGATTGTAATTTTCCGAGGAAAATCGCGTTAGCGTTGCGGCCGCGCCGCGACGCGAAGTAAATGTAACGACACGGCGCGGTACGCGTAATTATTAGTCGAACAAGAGGGATAATCAGTAGTGAACGCGCGGCAGGCGCACTTAACCCGGCACGCCATTACACGCGGCGTGGGTCTACTCCACAGAGACGCACGCGTTCAACCTCCGAAAAAACTTTCCAACAGTTTCGGCTAAAGCCATCTTCCGATTAGTCGATCGGAACGACTCGATGATCTTCTCATCGAATTTGAAATTCGATGTAAAATTTTGTTCAACCACGAATTCATTTAACTCTTCTGATCCATTTAAGGTTCATGAAACTAAGGAGCGGACAATTTTTATTCTGCAGAAAGGTTCTTAAAGGTTCTAATCACTTTGCGGCGAAATCAATCATCGTGCAAGGCGTTAGTAAGAAACATGAGAGTTTGCAAAAATATCTGCGAGTCGGCAGAGTGGGAGTGACAGAGAGAAAGCTCGTGACGCGATAGAATTTCGCTGAAAATTGGCAAGTGATGCGAAACTTTCAGTCGTCAGCGCGGCTCGTTCATCGTCCCGGGGAAAACGGTGTTTCGCCGAAGTTGCCTGAATTTTTTCGAACCGGAATTTTCCTGCCACAGTTCCTACGTCCTAATGACGAAAACAGAGCAATTAAAAGATTGCTCCTATTCGGCCTCGGCGAGTTTGGAAACGCTGCTGCCGGGCTTGATCCGAGTTTTCATTCGCGATTTCAATGAGCATCGACGAACAAGAAAAACAAAAAATGGAGAAGTCTCGGTACCGAGCCTAATTTGTCGCGGGGCTAACCCAAATACTCTTCCATGGATTTCGTAGCACTCGAGCATGGACAAGTTATGAGAGTGTGTCAGTCGAAGAACGTATTTTTCTGTCACTAATCGTTTCTCTCAATTCCCTAATTTTGCCCAGCTTAGTTGAGTCAGAACAGACCTGGAGCCGTATTCGAAATAACAATTGCGCGAAACTGCCTAAAGGTCGGATCTCCTTTGCGCGTCTAAACGCAACGTTTTGCGATCCATACTCCATTCGCCGTAGCTCTTTTCTTTGATTTTCTTTTCTTTTCTGATGTGAAGTATGACGAATGCAGTATAAATGGCGCTAGAATAACAAAACGCTGCGTCCAGACGCGAAAAGGAGATTTGACCTTAAGTTCGGCTAGTAAAAGTGCATAAAATCTGGTGGATCGCTTAAACAGCCCATCGGAAGTATAGTTATCGATCGAGCGGTATGATAGTGGCGCCTACGGGAGATTTTACGCTTGCAAATCGGCAATTTCGAGCAGCGTGTCACGCTTTTTCGTGTCGGGGTAAAAAAATCGGTTCCCGAGTGATATGGCGAAGGGGGAATTTTTTCACGCGAGCTGCGCCAAAATTAAAAATGTCGATTCACGCAGCGGGGCGGGGACAGGATATAATCTACGGTGATCGGGGCTCTCGTTTTCGGGGCCCGGGCTATCGGTATCGGCCGGCAGATTTATATCGGCGAACTGGGTCAATTCCCACATAATACAGGATTCGATAAAATCGTAAGCGACGCTTTACGATCAACGGTTATTAAATTCCAAACAATTTACCGCGGTTTTCCCGGTTCGGCTCGCCCGACCGTGTTCTGGCCCCGCCGTTAATTATTCGGCAGCCGCCGGGCAATTGTGTCACGGAAGACACCGTCGCCGCTCCTAAACTATATTCGCAACATCCGCCCTGTGAAAAATTCACGGTGACGTCGCGCCCCGGCCCAGAGATAATTCTTCTTCTCTATTATTTAAGGGGCGAACCCCGGCAGACAGGCACTGGCAAGTTTCGCCGAAATCCTGGCCGGGAGATAAATAAATATGTTCTGTATTTTAAAGGATTTGTTTACTCGACTTCATCTAGGAATGATTAAATTACGATTCTTTAACAACACCCGTTTTTTGCTTATTTTTTATTGATTTACAGTGCGCAGTCTACTTAATAGCATCTCGCCGATGCAGGCGTGATTTTAATCGTGCAGCTTGAACGCTTGGACTCGCGTAATCCCGCCGCTCGCGGTTCCTGTGCGTTTTTCGATCGCGTTCATTACCCGCCATTGAAGCCGCCTGGGCACCGATCATTTTTCCCATGGAAGCGAGTCGCTAAAGATGAAATTACGCGTTTCGAAAATACCGATTACGCCGCGAGATCGCCCGGGAAAATGGACCTCGCCTCGGGCTCGAACCTACGCGAGTATACGTATTCGCGAGAGCCGGTTTTTCTGCACCCCTTCGGCGAGACTTTTTTCTATACGTTTTGCCGCGTTTAAAATGCATGGGAAATTCTGTCGCTGTATTTACTTAACGGAAAAAAGAAGTTCCCGAAAATAATAGCTTGAGCCTCGTTAGGGCGACTTTGCGAGTCGCGAACTATCATTCTTAGGCAATGATTTCATTTCAAAAGTACTCCAAGTCTCTGAAAATTGCGCCGCAACTTGGAAATCTAGCTCTAACATTTTACAGTCTGAGAAGACCGTCTACTAAAGAATTCACTGTCTCGACGACGCATGTACCCGCGGTAAAATAACCGAGCAATGACTACGAGCTCAAAACCTCCCCACTTTCCGGTCCGTCAATGAAATTACCCGGATTTTATCGAATTCATAACGAATTTACGATTTTTACCGAGCGACACGGCGGAGCCGTCACGAGTAACTTCGTAGTTTTCAAACAGGTCCGCGAATTTAAAATGAAATTCGTCGCTGATTACGAGCGTTGAATTCACTGTCGTCCGATTCTTTGTCGGGACTAAAACACGGTTGGAATAATCGTGGGATCGAGAGAGCGAGGGAGACAAAGTCTCTGTGAAGGACAGGAAAATATGACTGGTTTTACAATTCAATTCGGAGTTGTGTGAGCGCAAAGAATTTTAAGAATGTTAATAATTGCATGAATCGCGCAGAACAGTACCTCGGTCCCGGCCCCGGGCTTTGTTTAAAGGGGCGTAAAATCCAATTTGATAAATTCTACTGGTAGAATACGGCCAGGTACTCCCGCGTTCGCGCAAACGCGCGGCGGTCACGGCTCGCTCCTCGAAGCCGGATTAATCGAGCGTTTCCGCTCGAAGCTGCTGCTGCTCCGAGACTTTCTTTCGTTTCGCGGAACTTTTTTCCCCGCGACCTTTTATCCGCGAAAACCGTTTTTCGAACGATGATTGAATTGAGATTTTAATCAGGGTTTCGCGGAGCTTTTGTCGCGCGACTCTTTGTGTAGTGTGTTTTCTAAAGAGCGTCGCGCGCGTCGTTGAAATATCACGATGTATGTGTGTGTGTGTTTATGTGTGGGAGAGAGAGAGAGACGCCGTTGCACATGCCCCACAATACGGCGCCACGGAATTATTCGTTTATTTAAATATTTGTTCGGAGAACAATGTCCCTTCGTGATCTAATAAAAGCTTCATGTTCATAGAGAAATAGCACGGGATTTATCGAAATGATGACAGGAGCTCAACTTTTATTTTTCCTTCCACGATTATCCCCGCCACCCCCACCCCGAAAAAAGAATCGAGCGGATTTCGTAAATGGTGAAAAGGGCTCGCATAATTTCGTGCGGCCCGCTCGCGCTCTCATAAACAAATCCTTTCGACAAACGAATCCCTCGAGCGACGCCCCCGAACCACCACCCCTCTCGAGTACACCTGAAACAAATCCGTGAATTCTTTCCCCCTCGGGGACGGCCGACTGAACCTATCAAACCGCTGCAAACACAGCCTCTCCTTCCCAGGATGATTTATCGCGCTGCGGAGACACAGAACTTTCCCATGGAATCCGATAATTAAGAAGAATCATTGTCGCCTACCATCCGATAGCGAACTCGCCCGGCCAACATAGAACGGTGCTCGATTCTACCGACTTCCACCCGGTGAATTTTCCCGGGAATGTACTGTGGCGTAAAGCAGTCGAAATTCGGCTGCAAAACTGAAACACGAAAGATTAAAAAATCATATCTAACGTCATCTCTCACGCGTTCAACTGCAAAGATTTTCGTTTGAAAATTTTACATTACAGTAAAAGGGTAGGGGTGATAAATAATATTCCAATACGATTTTTAACACCATACCACGTACATCGAGCACGAAGAGTGATCGACTCTGCTCTTTTCTCCTTCGGCCGATTTCCGGTATTTTGGCAGCGCGCGGAACACTCCGTGACGTAGTCCGCGAAGAACTGCCATTGTAAACTGTCCGTGTGTCTGTCTGTCGGGCGGAATGGCAGACAGACCGACAGAAGTAAAAGTGCTTCTCGAGTGGCGCGGCCCCAGCTGGGTTCATTAGTAAACTGAAGTACCGCGCGCTCTGCGCACTAAGGGTCTTTTGTGCGAGGGTGCGCCATTCGCGATAACTCTCTCGTCCCTTCCACTTTTCCATTCTCGCTCCCTACCTTGCCTGTCCTCCCTTCCTTCCCTTTTGCACCCCCTCAGACCCCCTTAACGCCCACGCAAACTCCTCCAAGCCGTGGCAGCTTCTGTCCGAGCAGGTACAACATTCCCGAGCAGCTCGCGAGGCCGGCCGTGTCGCGTTTCGGCTCGTTTGTTTTCGCTATTCTCCGCAAGCATTCGGTTATACGTATACCTGTCCCAATGAGCGGAAAATGTTCCGCTTCCCCTGTAGAATCCTTGCGACGTAATTACACACCTTGCTGTTTTCTTATATTGACACGCGAACCTGATATTTCCATTACCACAAAGATTTTATCGAGGGTTTTTGGCGGAGATGGAGTTTCACGGTCCGGGCGAATAGGGTGGGCTTTGGCAAGGTTAATACACGTCCTCGTTACCGACATCTAATTCGGAAACGCTGGGTCGATATACAAGGGACCAGGTTGCCTCAGACTGGGGACGACCCGGTGTACGAGAGCACGGAAATTACTGCTGAATTATGCGGCAAGCTAATGCTGTGCAGTAAGACGTTTACATCGTAATTGCGACCGGCTAAATCCCTTATAATTGACTGTTCCGTGTGATTCAGTAACCACGCGGACGACGCGCGACGTTGCCTTTCTGACCGAACAAAGAGCGTCGATCTGAAATCGCTGGCGATGTTGCCGAAAAGTGATCCTTCTCAAAAAATACCAAAGAAATTTTCGTTAAAAGCAACAATACTCCGCTTCGTTCGACTCCTTCAATAGTCCTCGCGATCTCGATCTTAAAATAAGGAGTTCAAAGTTCGAAATGTTGCCGGTTCGGTAGTTTCATCGATCAGGAGCAGGTTACAGCGCTCGGAAAAGGCTCACAGTTCAAAAACTGAGAATCGTGATCGGCAGAGCGAAGAAGGAGGTGCTCGGCTGGTTCGATACGCTGATCCGCTTTGACGCAAAGACGGCATGCATAATGCAGTTAAATCACCGGGGCTTTGTCGGCCGCCAAGCGTCGCGACGCGGCCGCGCGCGCGGCTCAATGTTAATAAAATCAATCCGGTTCCTTTTGGAAAGCTTGCTCGCGCTGGAGGAGCTCGAGCGATTCTTCGCGACACCTGGAGACGCCTAAACAGAGAGAATCTCGATGCGAGTGAGAGAAGAGAGCCTTTGAAACTAATCGGTTGCGGAGAAACAGGGAAATAACGAAGAGGGGGCTCGCTAACGATCGTTCCAATTTAGTCTGTTCCGCGGGAAGAAAAAGCCGATTGGGAAATCAGATCCGCCGAAAACGGCGTCAAACGGGAATTGTTCGCGGGAATTGATACCTACACACACACACCAGTAAATTGTTACGCTCCTGCGCGGATCCGAGGTATTGGCGAAAAGAGTTTCTTCCAGGTCGTCGATAGCGTCGCCGGATTATCCGACATTTTTGAAAGGTGGCCGGGGCTGCCGGGGGTTGGTGTTAAGTTATTGCCGGATCAGGTATACTCGCATTCTTACCTCGAACACGGATTCGATCCAGTCTCCTGGCTGTCTAGAAAGCCCTGGGAGCAACGGAATAGCCTGAAGATCGTTGAACCGCTGAAAAATGAGAGTTACATCGCTCGAGTGACAATGGAGGAGTTGGATGCGGTTGGTGCATCCAGAAGATGGAGCGAGTTAAGATTGTTCTGTTGTGAGGTCAGCTTTATATTGCATACAGATCCGCAGTCTTTACAAAAAGCGTCGCAAGTTATTTGCTAGCGTGTCTGCACCTTGAAGTCGTTTTAGAGCACAAGGGAAATAGAAAATCGCGGTGCAATCTCGACGCGAAGTTAGCTTAGGCACGGTGAACGATGGCCGATAAAGTAAGATACAAATTGCGAGGGAGTCAGATGCTCGACAGGGGAGCAGTGCAAACTTTCCGGAACGACCTCTAATATCTCGTCTACAGCGTTGGATCAACGGTATCGCGTGACGACACATCTCTTCCGTAATGTTTGAGCAACGTCATCGAATCCCGAGCGTTGCTGTAAACGGATTAAGGGTGAAAACCGGGGGAGCCCCTAAACTACCCGCTGATCGGAGACTCCCGTGGCAAACAGGTGTACATACAGAGAAGATGACCGGTGGCTTCGGAATGCGTCGCCTGATCGACGACGGAGAATCGTGCGGGGCTCACGCAGAAATTAATTGCGACGCGCGGGCAATAAAGACGACACGTAGCGGCTCAACAGGGATGAAGAAAGGAGGTGCGGGAGTGGTTCGCTGGATCCGTGTCTCGTCTTACAAAGAAGGAAGCCGGCTCGCCGGAAGGTGTTTTAACGTTGCTTTCCGGCGGGAAGCTTTAAGCTTGCTCAGGACGCCGGAAAATCGCAGGCAGCAAGCGAAATTTCGCATCGCAAGGACATGCGTCGTGCTGGTGCGCCGCTCGTTCAACGTCGCGTGCCGTTATCGTACGCTATAGCTTGCCAATACTTCGACGTTCGAAGGATCTAAGAAGACGATGCATCTAGGCTTGTTTCTGAAAATGTTTGTATTATTTTTGCAATGGATTGACGCATCGCGAACAATTGATTCAATTTCACCACGTACGCTTTTAATAGGGAACAAGAGGGACGAGGGAATATGGAGAACCGTAAAACGCGTACAGATGAGATCGCTTCGTTACCGTCGAGCCGGAGACAGCGACCAGAGGGGCGGGGATGAAAAAATTTCGAAGTAACGAGGGCAGCGTTCGCATAATCGCCGGGCTACTCGACTGAAAAGCAACCTCCGCGGTTCCTCGCTACCGTTTAATTGCTCGCACTTTCCCGCTGGCGGCCTTTCTCCGTGAAAAAGCAGCCGTGATGTTGAAGTTACGAGCGCGTAGGCCCGCTACATCGGTTTTATACTGGAATTATTCCTCTCCCCGTGTCTTCCCCAACCCCTAACTGCCAGGCTCGTTCATTATACCTTGCATTTTTCGACAAATCTTCCCTCCGAGCTGCTTGAAATTTTTAACCACTGCCACTCTGACCGACGCGACGATGTGCAGAAGCTTCAGAGAGGGAACGTTGACTTTAATCTCTTCGGGAATATCGGTGTTTACGAGACTTCGGATTGTTCGAAGAAATGGAAGGACTCTATTTTAGAAAGTCGAGAGTTTCACGTTTGAAAAATGAAAACGCTTTGCGTGTGGTTCTGCGAATAGCGTAAGTCCTTCATAGACTGTGGATTTTATGCATAATTATGACAAAAATGAGTAGATGTAATTCAGAATAGTAAAAAGATTAAAAGAGTTTCACAATGCAGATATCCGTAACGTCTAAAACTTATTAATGAGGAAAATGAGTTTCTGTTTGCCACGTACAGATCGCAATTGATGGAAAAATTTTATTTTGCATGAAATTTCGCAGTCTGGTCATTAATTAATCGTCAGGAGAACTCTTTCCGACGTTCATGAGCCGAGACATTGACGCACGGGAGCAATAAACGACATTCGCGATCCGTTTTTCGTCCGACGCGAGACTGCTAAGATCGTGCTCAGGAATGGGAAGGGGTCTTCGACCACCTCGCTCTCTCTTTCTCTCTCTCCACCTCACTTTCTCTCTCTCTCTCTCGCTGTCTCTCTCAGAGAGTGCGTCCTCTTCCGCCACTACCCCATCGTCCCTCGTTTCGTTCGCAATTTCCATGAATTTAGTCGAAACTTGATGAGAGCCCGTCTCATTCCCTCCAACACAAAGGAAATTTATGGAAGCAATAAGAGCAATTTATACGAGCTGCTACACGCCCGGGAATTCATCAACTGCGATCCGAGCGTTCGGCAGCGCTGTCTTTTCGCGTCCCCCACCCGACGAAAATTACAAGCGGCGTCGCTTTTTAACAAGCTCCGACTATTATTTGCCCTGATTGAAACGGCGACTGCACGCCGCGCCGCGCCGGGACGCTGGCGAAATTATTGTGAAATGCGCGCGAATCTGCTGGCCACCATTCCTCGGTCGCCTAAGTCTAGCGCGGACTTGGACCTCACGCGTCGCACACCAGTTTGTACGCTTTCTGTATTAGCTGTTGCGACATACTACTCTTAATACTGCAACACAGTGCGCCGGATGGTAATAAGAAAGTATACGTAACGAGAGCACGGTGGGAAAATATTAAGGGAGATACGTTCCAACGTCTGATGAGAATAAAAACCAAACGGAGCTTGAAATCCGAAAGTCTGAGGATTCAGAGAACTGGGGGCGTTTTAAAAATATTACGTGGGCGTTAATTTAACGGTGGAAGAACCTTGGGTTTGAACCAACACGCCCATGGATGGAGAGAGACGCCATTTTAGTGCCTGGATGGTGGAAGATCGTGTTTCTACTCGCTCGTTTGATATTTTGGGTGGAGAAGCAGGACTCGAGATAAATTGCCCAGTTCACGATACAAGAACAATTGCATCAGTGGAACGTGCAAAAGCTAATCTTTCCCGGTCAATTGAAACGAAGGAAGTCCGACGAAGGAAAAATGGCAGGGGTGGAATTCAAGCCGGATTTCCAGCACCCCATCTCGCGCGACCCCCCTCGGCGACTTTACTGCCGGCACTAATCACTTCCCGGCGAAACGATTTACTGATTTATCGTTTAATTTCGCGATGCGATGGCCTCTCGATTCCTCGGCAGGCGGCGCGGCGGCTGCTACTACATGCGTAAAACTTTCGAAATTCGAGATCCCGCCCGCCGAGAACCGGGGGCTGGGAATTGAGGAATTTTCGTTTCGCCGGGAATTAACGATCGACCTGGAGGCGCACACGCTTCGACATTGTTCCCGAGCATCGGCCACAGCCTCCTCTCTCCCTCCCCCGGATTTTATTGTCGCGTTAAACGCACCACCCCGATGAGCTCCCGATGCAACGATTCCACCGTAATGTGCTATTCGGTCTGGCCGGCCATGGCCTAACGATTCGTTACTAGGTCGCGAACCGCCCTCCGACATTGCCCGCGACCGACTAATTCATGGCATCACAGTGTCTTTGTGTATTCATTCAGATTTATTCTTTGACCATTGTTCGATCGAAATTGAACGAATTTGTTCTCTCTGTGACGGTTACCCGGATGAAGGTTGTGCCGCGTCAGTCGGCAGTCCAGGGCCGCGGGGCTAGACGGTGTTCGATCAGGGTGAGCGGCACGGAGGTCACTCGGTATTAGCAGAGGCGCGATTGTTGGACATAGAGGTTCGGGCGAAGTGTAATCCCGCTCGGCTTTCGCCGCTGAAGCGTTGGGTCCAGAGATGCCAAAAGGAACTTGCCCCTCCGACTGGGTCCCCCACTCTTACTTCCACTAGTTCTACTTCGCACGCGCTACACACGATCAGAGTGGCCAGACGAGTCCGACCTTGGAACTCGCGCGGGGAATACAGTACCCCTTCTCCGATAACCCGCAATATGCGCAAGCGCGACCGGGATCGAGTAAGGCGCATGGGAGACACGTTGCGCAAGCACGACGGGGATCGAGTGGCGCGAATGACGACGCGTGGCCCTTGCGCATATTGTTGATCATCAGTGAAGGGGTACTGTATTCCCCTCGCGAGTTCCAAGGTCGGACTCGTCTGGCCACTCTGCACACGACATACCTCTGAACGTGACTCACCCGGGCAGAGTAGAGTACGTTCGTGTGTAGCGCGTGCGCAGTAGAACTAGTAGAGGTAAGAGTGGGCCCAGCCGGAGGGGCAAGTTCCTCCAGGTTCCTCCTTCTGGCATCACTGGTTGGGACCTCTGTCTGGGAACAGTGATGCCAGAATCGTGGGTCTTGGGCTTTTTCCCCTCCACTCGCTCAGCCGGCTCGATCCCCCACTCTGACGCACCGTCGTCATAGTAGTAGAGGTACGCTGGTGGGTGTAGCGCGCGTGCAATCGAACAGGCACTCACACGGGCAGAGTAGAAGTAAGTGTGTAGCACGTGCGCAGTAGAAGCAACGTAGCGACAACGGTGCATCAAAGTGGGGTCGAGCTGGCTGAGCGAGCGTAGGGGAAAAATCCCAAGACCCACGAATCTGGTATCACTGGACTGCGGCGGCCCTCTCGCGGTCGCGAGCAAGCTCGTAGGCGCGTGGTTTCGGCGGTGTTCGCTCAGTCGGGGATGGTTTCGCGCCGGAAAGAATGTAGCCGTCACATCTCCATTAAAGTTCCTGAGGGAAAAGACGCCATCAATCCAAAGACTGGATTGTCGTAGAACAATTTCTTTGTAAACTATCAATGAATTAACATTAATTCCTTGAATGACTTATTTCCTATTAATTTGGATTCAGTCTCTGACGGTTGAGGAATTGGCCGGAATATTTCACTTCATTGCCACCTAGCCGCGATACTGAAGTGGCTTCGTGCGAGGACCGTTGGATGGGGTAATAAGACGGTAACGAGTGTTACATCGCAGGATTACAATTCGACTCGGGCGTCGGAGAGGAGTTGTAACGAGACTCGGAACGAGTAGAGCGTGAGCCCAGCAACTTGTCCCTTCTAATTCACGATGATTCTCGTCGTTAGGGGAGTGATGTATGCGCCTCGAGTCACGTAACCGAGTTAACACTCCACGGATCTTAACATTTCTCCTCGACTGTTGTCTTGGGCTGCTTGGGTCCGTACCAATCCCGCTTATTAATTTTCCTCAACTATACAATGCAACATAATCGAACGTCGTAGATATGTTCGGTTATTTATTTTGCATAATAATCCACTGTCCACGTGGATAGTTTTGAACATGAGAAAGGTCGGATTTTCTTGAAATGAAACCTAGATGTTCGCAGTCGACGGGCAATATATCGAAGGTTTCGATTTTCCATCAACCGGCGTACACGTGGCTCGAGGAACTACCAATTATCGTCTGCTTATACCGGTATTCGTTGAATTGCAATCGCGTTTGCAGAGAAGGAGAACCCATCGAGCATGCCTCCAATAAAGTCTGACATTGCGGAATGACCTCTGTGGGCAGCTTAATGGCGGGGCGGTAAGTCTGTAATTTCGGGTAGGGCAAACTCTCTTCGACCGAGGGTCGATGGTGCTCTTCTTGTATCGATTTTCGACTCGTTACGATCGGCAACATATTGCTGGGTAATTTTCACAGGGGAGGGGTCATCCGTGGAGAATCGCTCAGCCGCGAAAATCCCCCGACACGTGAAACGAAAATTCATTCTCGCGACGAGTCCTGGGTGGTTCAATGATCGCGATCCAACCGATCTGGCAGCTGACACTTTTACGACCCTCTGTGTCCAAGTTAACCGAGTTCCTTTTCTGATAATGAAAATTCCTATCGCATTCTGCGATACTTCAGCTTTAATTTCAAAACAAAATCATCGTTCGTAGCTGATTTCTATCGAATGTTCTTCGATGTTGACAGAAAATTCATCACTTTGTTCCATTGTGCGGCGTTCGGCATCGACTTCGCGTAAAAGTTTTCGCGACTGACGTTACCGGCGCTCCATTAACAACGATATTGTTCAAGTTTCGCGCGGCCGTTGCCATTTTACTGCCACTGCGAAACGTCAGGTCTCGCGCGCGCCTCCTTTCTCCTATTGGCGGCTCGATAATTAATCGTAATTACGGTTCGGCGTCGACGTCA
This sequence comes from Lasioglossum villosulum, assembly GCA_963971365.1. NCBI lineage: Eukaryota > Metazoa > Arthropoda > Insecta > Hymenoptera > Halictidae > Lasioglossum > Lasioglossum villosulum. The sequence continues at coordinate 4,087,933 of OZ020495.1, forward strand.
AATTACGGCAACCCGTCGCCGTCGCAGCCCGTTGTTGATCAATTTTAATGGCCCGGCAAAGTTTGCCGTTCCACCAAATTAGTGGGAGTGCGGAAAGAAACGATTTTCGGACCCCATCGACCCACCAGTATCTTAAAAATCAAACCGTACAACGGAGTCACCGTTGCCGACAATCATTTTCTGAAATAAAGCAAATTCTGCTTCTTCAAGTTAAATTCGGTGTTTTACGCGTGGACACCTTCTTAGAGCATTTTGGAAATTGGTAAGGCCAGTACAAACGTTGGTGGAAGAAAATATTCGTGCCAACATTGGTAAGCATCGACGTGCGACGCGATTGTGCGAGGTAGAATACTTTTCCCCGAAATATCCGAGTTTTTCCGGATCGGTGGACGCCTCTTCACTCTTCGAGAATCGAATTACGCGACCGCGCTCTTTTGCGCAGCCGAGCGGCACGATAATGGGTCAATTTCGAATTCACTGAGCAGCCTGAATGAAGCTTTAGAACTCCGTGTGGCACCCTCTCCGTGTCGTCCGAGATCCCGACTCGGTCCGAACACGCTACAATCGAGAGATTGTTCTCGGTTTTTCGCGGTTTTTCGCGGTTTTCCCCCGGTGACTGATTGACTGATGCCAGAAAAGTCACCGCCGCGGAACAGAGATTGTCAGGGACGAAAAGCGAGGAGATTAAACGACGATGTGTGTTCCCCTCTTCTTTTGGCCCTGCCACGATCCAACTTTTATCTCTGTATGTTTCCAGCCGCTATCTTTCCCGGAGAGACGAATCCGACACTTGGATTTACAGGTTTTTTTGTATTGGGGGTCCCTTTGTTTCAAACTTCTCCATTTTTCGTATAGATAAAGAGAGTCTGAAAAATCTGCCAGTATATATTTCGCTTCGTCCATTTTACCCAACGATCGTAGAAATTTACTTGTCCGAATATTGCTGTAGTAGCCTTGCCAAAATTCTTCAACAATCGGAAACGTTCGGTGTTCATAGTAATCGCGTATCTAGTCGAGCCAGTCGGAAGAAAGCTCAAATAATACTTACCTGTCCAGGATAAGCGAACCGGTTCGTCGACGTTGATCCGGCTTTGCCAGTCGCCTTTTGATTCCGTTGCTCGGTCGTCGACGTCGAGGAGTTAATCGACGCTGGCTTAAACGGTTCTTACATTGTGATCGGCCTTTTAATCCCGGCCGCGTAATTAACCGGCTCGTAATCGGTTCGCGCGAACGCGGCTAACCCGACGGAATAACGAGATCGAAACGAATCGGCGAGCGAGGACTATTTGTGCCCGCGATCGCGGAAAAATAGAAAATCCATTTAATCGAGCCGCGAAGGCACTTTCGGACGGGTTAATGAAATTACGTTGTTCCTCGAATCATCCGTTCGCTCGCCTCTACGTAAATTCTCTCTCGATCGCCTCCCCTCTCTCCTCCTATCTACATTTAATTATCGGTTACGCGACAACATCTCCGCGAACCCAATTGGAAAAAGCTTCGAGGAAATGTTTGTGGAATGTTCGCCGCCGTTAATTTACGAACAAATTTGAAAAACGTAGAAAACACATGAAATAAACTTTTGCAAAAAATGTCCGTTGCTGCGAAAACTATGGGAGGATATTGTTCGACGGTTAATGGACCGATTCCGTTCGAATTTACCGCGCGATCCTTCTCCAAGGGGAAGAAACAGAAGCTAGAGGGTGAGAAGGTGGTGAGAAGTAACAAACGAGGCCTGACCTGCGCTCCAACACGGTCGGTAATTAACTGGGAGCAATTAATTCTTGCGCGCATCATTTGCAGGACGAGGGGAACAACGGGGAAAAGGGTGAAAGAAATTACGACAAGCCTTCTTCTCTTTTCTCGTTCAAACTCTCTTTTTCTTTCTCTCGCGTCTCCTCCCCTTCTCTCGCTCTCCCTCTCTCGTACCTAAAATATATATGTGCATATATGTACACCATATATGTATCTGTATATGTATATACATATATATGTATTTGCCTAACGTACAACTACACAGTCGTTTTACATTGAAAAATAACTATGCTTACACGTAGCCTACCAGGAAATATTGCATATGGATGCAGTTCAGTTTCGCCGCGCCGACGCCGCGCCGCGGCAAACGTGATCGCCGTTTTCTTTTCTTCGAGTCAGGATTCCCTCCTTGTAATTTTCACAAAAATATTCATCTGTTTGTCGTTTCGATTATGTATACGTTATATCACGTTGCTATCAAGTATCCCCTAATATTTCGTTTCATGCCGACCGGAACTGCTGGAGCAGTCGCTGCCAACGTCTCAAACTAAAACTGAGATTTTCATGCTGAAACAGTCAATACGTTAGCAGCGAGTGCGTCAATTGTGCGATACTCTTTTTCCCTATCTTTTGATTTTCGTGCGCGCATTACAACGATTTTTGATTTTAGAATAAGCCAGGAGCGCTACCAAAGTGGCAAGCTACTCGAAAGAACCTTAAGCTGGCCGCAGAAATCGATGAAAAGCGACGACGAGCTTCCCTGCTGCTGATAAAGCCGGAATTCGCGCGCGCTCTCACCGACAAACGATACCGTCTCTACCGAATTAAACGAACAATCGAATCATTGATTTTTCAGAAACGAGATATCGTTTGAATCGCGACGATATCTCCGCTGGAACGAATGATAATGATAAGCGAGTGCAACCATTCTTCGAACACGATTCTTCGATTATTTCTATAGACTGTAATCTACGTATGTATAATCAACCACCATAATTCCTTCTCCGTCCCATCATTCTGTTACGATAGCAGTCCAGATATATAAAAAGTAAGCGAAACTGGCGATAACTCGTTCCACAGCGAGTTCAGTCGAAATAATATCAAAAGGACAATTATCAAAAAGACACAATTCAAATCGAGTCGTTCGGTTTCTCCTCTTGTGCCCGAAGAAGCACCAGTTCAGATGTATCGCGGATGTCTCTAAAACATTTCGTAATATATATACTTCCGTATATACTATACATACAATATGTATACGTGTATATCACTGTATAATATTTGTAGTTCATATGCAGGTGAACGCGGGACGAGCCGGTCGACCATCATCGACGAGTCAACGCCCGCGAAACAAGATTCTTAAAAAATGTATTCGTTAACAATACGAACTGCGCAACTCGGATGGCGTTTTCGTAAATTCGCGGAATTCTCCACCCACGTTTATTCCATAAAATCGTGTTGTCTTCGCGGAGCTTCGGGAACGAAGATCATCGGGCTCTCGTGTTTGCCCAGAAATCGCTCAACGAATTCGAAGATTATTCTGTCAACAGTCTCATCGGTTACCGGATTCGACCTCTGCTAGTAGCATATGGCGAAGGCTATGTCGGTGGCCTTGAACGACGATCCTGACCGAAACAGAAAATCGTGTATATTACGTAACGCGACAGGAAGGTCAAGCCGCGAAGTAGTGTAATTTTAGAAACTTATCTAACGACACCCTATCAACGTCATACCATAAACGTCAACATTATACATACTACAGGTGTAGTGTTTCGTCACGTGAACCTGTCGCCGAGGATCGACAGACTTGTCCTGCTCGCCCTGGCGCGCCATAACGTGTCGCTGGAAAATCCTTGATCGATCAATCCCGTTTAACACTAGCTTTACCTCATACTATTTTACATTCGTTCGGAAAAACAACGAGAGTGCATCTATCTTAAGTTTTATCCATTTTTCTGATAACAGAAATGTTTTTTTTTCATTTATCAACAAAGTAGGGATTAAAGCAACCAAAGAAATAAAATATTAAAACCCGTAATTTTGATCTAGTAAACCTAGTGTTAAGATCGAGCAGTTTCCAGCGACTCTAACCAAGTATACTTTCCCCTAAACTCCATAACGAATATGTATATGTGCGTGTATATATATAATATGTATATATATGTACATATATTTGTGTATACACGGTGTATATCAGAACTTTGGTTTTGTCTTTGGTCGACCAGTCGGATTTCAAAAATATTCGAAAGATCTCTATGTATGGAGTACACTTTCTAAAGACGCCTGTGCTCGGACATCCCCTCGGCGAATTCCTCTCTGGATCTCGCCTCGATAAACTCTGTGATCCGCGATCATTCCGTTGCGCCCAACCCTGTACCACGACTCTGTATAGATCGTCGAAGCCGAATTCTTCGCTCTATCTAATCGATCATATTGGTTGGATCATACTGAATTCGAATAGGAATCGTGCGAGAATAATCATCGGCACGAGAACTATCGCGGAATATTCGTGAGATCCACGAAGTGACAGTCGATAGAACACTCAATAGCGATCTCAAAGGCCATCGTTCGACCTTCCACTGATCATTATCCGAATTTTAATTGGCGATTTCTCGAGAATTCAAATCTATGTCCGGAATTCAAATTTAGCTGCTCTTTCATCATACTCCTTTCTTTAAAATATTTCTTTAATATCGATATTCGTTGAATTTGTATTGCTTTTCGAATATTTGTCACTTTTAAGAGCGAGAAGAATTATAAAATTGTAGTTTTCATCGTAGATATTAGCTCCTGGTATAGATAGAAGATTTTTCGTAACGACAGGAACTTGTCTTTCATTAAATGAATCAATAGATCGATAAAAGAGAAGAAGAATGATAATATTGTACGATACAATGCAACTAATAAAGTCATGCATTATAACGTCCGTATATCGTTTAAACGTCCGAACAGCTACCTTTTAGTTCCGGATCATTTACGCGAAGTGAAGACTTTCATAAAGGTGCAGTGATCTATCATATCGACGGTGAAATGCATCCTGAAACGCATCCCGAGTGCAATGGCGTGCCGGTGCATGTCCCAGATATTGCAATCCGTAGTATCGAACGTAGAAATGACTAGGAAACGTATATCAAATTGAAAATCACGTCAGATTCGATAGGAAAGTTCTGCCCTCGATCTAGGACACGATCCTCTTCGGAAGAGAAAAACGGCGTTGCTTTGCAACTCTTTTACATTATTATATATTCGTAGCGCAACGGAATGCTGCCGGATGCGACATTTAACAAACGCTTAAATCTATCCAACTATCAACAGCGTGTACAGATAGAGCACGTTTGCGTGCGTTTACATCTGAAGAATCCACAAAAGGAAAAAACGAGAATGTCGCTTTTAATAATCTCACTGCCATGCAGTGGTAAGGCATATGAAAAAAAATAAATTTAGAGTTGCTATTAAAAAATTCTTATGCACAATTGTGAAATTATACAATGGACATTTAATTCGAACGTATATAAAATCTTTCATTTTATACGTATAAGAGAACCTAAATTTTGACACTTTTGTTTTTTCTTGTAGATTCTTCGTTTTAGAGATCGTTCGACGTGTCACGTGGAGGTAGATTCCCGGCGAGAATATTTTCTGATTATCCCCTGTACCCTGAAACGTTCATTTGTGCGCGCCTTTGTCATGACACACGATGTGGACCAGCCTTAAGTTCTTCGCCGTGAACAGATTGTCGTAAAGCTCGAGAATGTCCTCTTCTTTCGTCACTCCTTGAGAAGACAGCTGCAGCAGCTGTGGCACCAGGGTCCTTGACCTCTCGATCCTGGAAATTAGATCATCGATAGACTTTCCCCCAGGTTACGTGATTCTCGAAATACTCTGTACAATTCTAAACATGATTCTTACTTGTGGTCAAAATTCCAAGTGGAGAACAGGATGAGCTCCTCCCTGGACCTGTAAGGGTTGATCCTATGTCTATCCCCGTAAGCACAGCTGTCTGCGTTCCAGACACCGCCGCACCTAAATTCGCCATTGGAATCGCAAATGGCGATGCAAGGTTGCCTCTCCTTCGTCCTGATCACGTAAGGACACTCATCCTCCGCAGCCTCCTCTTCCTCCGTCCTCGAATACCGCTTCGTCTTCTTCTTAGCTGCACCGTCCACGCAGGTTATTTCCGACGTACCGAACAACCGGAAGTATGCACTGTCATCGAGATTGTTTAACCTGCAGGGGCAGTGATCGTAGCAAGGGGCAGAGTCCCTTTCGTCGACACTGTCAGCCGAATCGATCGCTGCTCTCGTTCGGTCGAAATAATGACCGAAATAGTGATCCTGCTTCAGTTGCATCTTGAAGAATGCAATGGCGTATAGGAGCTGCTTCCTGGCTTTTTGGTCGTTCGCGAACGTCTCTGAGGATTTGATCTGCTCGATCGTTTTGTAGAGGTAGCTTCGTATCCTGTCCTGACACCTGCGGTGCATGTATGCCTCCTGCGAAGAAATCATTCCGTTAGGACATCGGCTATTTATCAATCGAGAAACCACATCGAAGTGAAAATTTTTCCTGCCTCGCGGCGGGGGTACTCCGATCCCGACGATGATCGTAAGAACGAAAGAGGGTCGAAGGCAGCTCGCGTATTTCACCAGCAAAGCCAGCTAGCTGATCCCTTCCTTAGGGACGAGGATGTTTGGTATTAGGGCCAGAGATATATCGAACGGAAACCTGGACGAAGGACCCGCGGAAAACAGGGATTTCCTGAAGGAGATGGAAGGATTACTATGAAATCGAGTAGCATCCGTCATTTTCCTGAAAGAACCACCGCAATCCGTGCACACCGGGCTTCCTCCAAAACGTGGCCGAAAAGAATGACCGCGTGCTATGATGCAAGAAAAGCCTTCTATATTAACACGCAGAGAATGGTGTGTGAGAGAATGCTCGCATAGACGCGAGGAATTTGAACGAGTAGGTATCGTTGCATAACAACAGGTAGAACGATTTTCTGGTGTTTCTGTAGAACCCTGAGGTTATGGTTGCGCAAGGGACAGTCGCGTTGGCTATGGTAATTGTATAGGGAATCGTTGACCTAACACGGACAAGAAATATAGCCGATCGGTCGGAGAAACGAACTCCTCCAGCAATAATTAAAGAATCTTGTATCCTAAAAATTCAATGAAATAGAAAACGGCCTAAATATTCGTAGTCTAGCGGTAGCAGAAGATCAATAATCGCGTTAGGCAGATCCGTGTCGCGAAAATTATGGTTGCGTTCCCGTCGGAGTCTCGTCGCGGGTTCTCCTAATCCTCAAAGAAAATATTAGCCGAGATAGGACGCGATTGCACGGAGCACGTTGCTGAAGTTCGCGTAATCCGGCAACGTTCCAGAACGTTGCTGCAATCGAAGATCTCGAGGAAGCGTTATGATTAAGTTATTCTCGCTAAGTAAAGGACAGGCGTGAATTAATTTCCTGCAGACACCCACTCACCAAGGCTAGCGAGAGCCTTATTAATAGCTCCCGAGCGTTTATGCTGGAAATAATAACGTTGTATCGATGCTTACAGCGTCCTCTTTCCTTCTAGACGTTGCTAACGCAAATGTTGCAACGATTGTCCTTTCCGAAGAAAATGAAAAATTTAGTTCAACGAGTCCATGTACAGAAAATAAAATTGTTAGAGATACGGTGCAGAGGATCGACATTTCGGATCACGTTCGGTTCGACTATCGAATCAAAGTGGATGCTAATTGGATTGGGAGTACTCGATGTATCAGGACAAAAATGAATTTTTGGATGCGAGCAAATAGTTTATGAGACTGCAGTCAAAGCGTTAAACGCGTGGCGGAGCGAGATACTCTAACCAGAGTATAGTGCGATTTAATGAGGCCGAATCTGCTCCGCGTCGTCCAATATCGCTCGGGCTAATTAACGTTACAACGGCTCCACTTTAATCTCGCCGGGTTGCCATTTATCGCGCGTCAAGTTTCACCGAGGGAATCTCGACCCCACGGTCTAAGGGTTCTCCGGAATAATTAATTAGTTCGTTATCGCTATTTCTCTGCGGCGGGGCTCGCGTGCGATCGCGTTTTTCTCGGTCCTCAGCTGCTTTCTTAATGTTTCTCATACGTCCATATCTACCCAGACACGTCAAATTAATTATGAGAAACTGAAGTGAATTACCAATAAGAATATAATACAGATACGTACATCTTTTGTGCAGACTGGATCAAAACATTTTTTATTTGTTAGACCGTTTTATGATCTTGTAAAGCGAATCTGGTTATTAAAGTGCAACGTTCCGTTGTTATCAATTCCAGCTGAGAAACCGGAGTTTGCTTAAAGATTCCCAGTTCAGCGATAAGTCTCGCGACACACTGCATGCCTTCTGTCACCGTTTACTCGGCGTGCTTATCACGGTTGCCTCGTGTTTTGTGTGTCAGTGAGTGCCACACAGAGCAAAGGATGTCAGCGTGTCACGCCGCGCCGCAGTGATTGTTCCGGCTTTTCTAGCTCAAAGAAAGGCTGCGGCGTTGAACCGTCCGCGTCCGTTCTATTCACCCGACTCCTGTCTCCGACAGACTATTTTTTATTCCCGGATCCGAAGTTGTCGCTGAAGGGTGCCCGGATTTTCCAGTATTTCGAACGCGACGGCCCTGGGATCACGATCGACGCGTGCACGAGTGATTTTGATTGCGCGTTGTGCCATGAAAATTCCTGTTCGTCGTCGAAGATGAAGAGAACGAGGGAAACAATGATCCCAAACTCACCTTGGTAGTGTAGTTGGTCTCCAAACCGCGGAACCAATCGGGATGCTCGTCCTTGTTGGTGAACGTAGTCATCGAGTCGTCCTTGTTCAGCTTGCTATTCAGAATCGCGACCTTCGCCTTAAGGTTTTCCGTGAGGAATTCGGACGCCTTGTCGCCGGCAGTCAGGAAATCGATGTTGACGCGCCTCAAGGTGTCATAGAGGAGGTCCGCGTCTGTAAGCAGACGGGTCGGGTCGAGAGAAACTGTGCTGGAAAACTCTTCGAGAACCGTCACGCTTCCAAGCACATTGTCCAATCTCTCTCTCTCTCTCTCTCGCTCTCTATCGCTATCTCCCTTTTCCTCTCGCGAATCCATCTTCGCGAGCATGGATGGAACGATAACGCGTCGTTTCGTCGAGCAACGAGGAATCCTGACGCGCACACGTTTTCCCGGAGAAATTTTCCGAAGCCTTTTCACACATTTCTGCCGACGGTGTCGATCCAGTTTTCACGTCTCCAGCAAGTTGGAAGACGCAAACTTCTAGTCAAATTCTAGTTACTCCGAGTAGGATTTTTAAAATTGAAACTTCTTTTTATTTATGAAATCGTGGAAATATTTCTGAGGAGCTTACAAAATACTGATAATGCATGAATTTTATTTTTCGCGTACTGTGGCTCCAACAGGTACTTTTATATATTTTGAATACGCGGTGATCCTAAATGTTTGATTTTTTAATAATCAACTATGCTTGGACACTCGTGATCTGAAGAACCAAGTGAAGAAGAGTTGCATCACTACTAATACTCTTAAACATTGTACTGACCGCTCAGAACTGTTTCGCCAGGCTTCTGCACGATCAGCGTGGTCTGAGGCTCCAGGGTATAAAAGTATTCCTCGTCGATCAGCGATCCGTCCAATAGGAAGACATTGACTTCAGCGAGGTCATTGGTAACCTGAGAACGTTCAAGATTTTATACTCCAAGCTCGGCTCTTTGAATTTTGATCCTTCAGTTTACCCAATCAACTGGAAGAGCGAAAAATTCAAAACAAATATTGGTCAGATATTACGCACGCCAAGTATCGGCCTGTGAGCTCGCGAATATTTCAATATTTGCTTGACAAATATTATACCGTGCACTCACGCGATCCTAGCGATTGTAGGGAACCGATTGTTTCGAAATTGATTTCTCGGATCTTTCTGCGGCTAGCTAGAGGACCATTGGTCCACTTCCATGGGTTATTGATGCTGTTTCGTTTAACCGAGTACGACTACCTACGATCGAAAGGGCAATCCGTGGGAGCTGAGATTTTTATACAGAGGGTGCCTCTTTAATCTTCAATAAATGTTGCTTTGCTACAGAGAACAAAATTCTAAACAAAGTTTCAAATCCAGATGAAAATTTGCACAATTTTAAGAGAAGATTTCAACTTTGATCATCTGTTTCGAATCACCTCGTATTGCACGCAATCTCTACGGAATCAACGAATCAATACCGTCATGTCTAAACGAAAAAATAAACAAACAGGGTTAGAACGTATACAATTTGAAGTAAAATTTTCGAAACCGACCATTTCACTTTGATCACTCCCTACATCCTGAAACTGTGTACCATCGACAAATCAATGTTACCTCGCCTCAAGCTATACTAATTGAACCATCAAGCTTTCCCGTGCTGATTTCACCAGTCATATACACACAATGTAATCGAAACATCTATAATTACAAGGATTTTAAGAATCAACAACAAACCTGACTAAGCAACATGCAAAACAGGCGAAATATTCAAATAATTTACGACCGTTCATACTCATTATCCTCAACACGTAAAAGTCATTCTCGTACAGTCATTCATTGGAACAACATGAAAAGTGTCCCTGAGACCATTAGCATCTCTTTCAAAATTTTCGAAACACGCTCGATCCGGGATCAAGTGAATGTTCCTATTAAAATGTATTAAAACCATTAACGAGGAATAGAAATATTTACTTACAATTAGCTCCTGTACCTTGTAATCGATGCAGAAAGATTTGATTTTGCATAACGATTCTCTATAGTAACAAATCGAACCAATAATTCTAATCAGGATCAAAGACCATTTACTTTGAAGCATACTGTAGCACGAAACCGCTCACGGTAAGAAGAAATCGCGGTGGTATTCTGGCGCGCATAACCGCAATCAATTCGCGGTATCGTCCGTTTCACGGTGTAAGCGTAGGGCGTAGGGCGTAGGTCGCAGAGGGTCACAAGGTATCTGGTCCCCAGTCCCCAGTCGCCCGGAAGGCGACCGGGCGAGCAGATCGAAAAGATGTTGGCTCGGGACGATGCTGGGAGGTTCGACCGGTGCGGGTGTTGGTCCAGCAGACGGACCGGCGACCTTGACATTGAGGCTGCTCCTTGTCCGTGGCCCGGCTGGTTCGATAGAGCTGCACACGCTGCAGGCGAACAGCGATCCAGCTCCAAGGTCGCCCCGCAACCGGATTAACCTAGCCGCGAAATGTTCGCAACCAACGCCCCCGCAATCTCTCTCTCTCTCTCTCTCTCTTTAAAGCCTCCCGATCCCCATCATCCGGAGCAGGTAATTAGTAAGAGCTTCTTCCCGAGGACCGCTTCAGAAAATCCACCGGAATCATGGAAATCCCCGGACCAAACCCCTCGAAGATGTCATAACAGTTCTTCAGGGTTGCAACGATCAGGGTTACGCCGCGTCACGATGGCCCGGCGCGACGAGGCGCACGTGCCACGCACTACATATACTGATCAAATGAACCAACGTGCTTCCGTTCAAACGCAATCTCTGTCCTAAGATAAATAATAAAGTTGTTGTCATTAGGCTGTGGATTTTATGCACTTTTAACAAAAATAACAAACACTGCTTTTAACATTGGAATATTTCTAAGAGAAAAATAATACAATTCCTGCACCTTGATATTAACGTAGACAATTTTTATTTCGCATAGAAATCCGCAGTGTACAACAATAGTGAATCCAAGAGAATGGGACTTTTGGACGGCACTGTAGACGAACGGAGGAGATCGTCGAGCTCGAGTAGGATGAAAAGCAGCGGTGATTTCGTAAATGAAACGGCAGTCGCGGTTTCCTGGGAATTTTCCGCGAGGTTCCTCGCCGTTTGAGGAACAATCGGCGACGAAACAACGAGCCGCGTTACAATTTTTCGCCGTCGAGAGAGAGAGAGAGAGCCGTTGCTGTATGGATCAGCTGCGAGGCTTTTATGACCCAGTTTCGTTCGAGCAACTTTTATTAGAACATGTAAAAGCAACGGCGGGAACTGTGATACGGGTTTTGCGGATCACTCGACGTCCTTCCGAGCAGTGTGATCGATCGATCGCCTATTCGAGAGAGGGACGCTCGCGTGCGAACACGCTCGGACACACGGGGTTTGACGGTATCGGTGGCTTTGTTGACTATCGATGGTTCGATACTCACGTTCAGCTTCGCGCAAGCTTTCCGCTTCAACTCTTGCAGGCTTCTGCAGGCGACGCCGAACTTCCTCGTGCGGTGCACGTCGGTGACCTTGTAGCCCTTCAACTGAAACAATTACCGGGGCTTTGTGTCAGATTGAACCTTGGCCGGCTCGCAATCGCGGAGGGTGAAGGTAATGTGGAACGAAGGTGGAGCAGTTTGTTTTTACTTTTTCAACCCCCGTCGCTGAACCACAGCTAGCTTGCAATTTTCATAGTTCTCGGCTATCGTCCACGTCGGTGAATACATACGATTTTCGATGGATCTATCGATCACCGTGCCACGCGTAAACTCGCGCGCAACCGAATGGTGGGGATCGTCCGACTATTAAGTGTGTTCGCCAATGAAAATCCTCAGTTCTGCCAGGTTCCCCGATGGACCTCCTCCTCCTCCTGCCATCATCTGGTTCTACAATTGTACTACTATCGCACCTTTGTTTATCAATCTGACCGTTTCTGCATCGAAAGAACTGCATCCTTTTCAATTTATTAAGAGGTGAATAAATTCTAGAGCAGAAAGTAAATGTAGCTGCACTGTGGATGGCGACAGTTCATTTTTATGCGACAACAGGGAAAGGCTGGACGAAGAGTAAAGCTCACAAAGTCGATTAAGAATTCCATTAAGACTCGAATAAAACTGCAAGCTCAAAGGCATCGGGTACTGAATTTTCTAAAAGCCTGCAGATTCGCACAGGGCAACGGTTGTTCGCTAATCGCGTTAACAATTTCAATTCAGCGATCTCCAGTATACATAGTATAGCAATTTCGGGGGAGTTTAAAGCGGCCTGCAGGGACAAGTTGAGCACGTGCGGCAGTTTCAGAAAGGAAATGTTCTCGTTGCTCGGCGAAATTTGTGAGATTGCCGCGTATACATTGAACGAAGTAATTGGCCACTTCTCTAAAGCTTTATTTAGTCGACGTTGCCGTAAGATTGTTATATTATTCATGGGAGAGCGCGCGCTCGAATAAATCCGAACTGTTCGTTCGCGTACGTACGTCCTGCGAGGCGAAACAAATACAAAAGTTCATCACAAAATGTTCTGAATTGAAACGAAATCAAAATTGCACCCGCAATTAAAAATTGAATAAAAATTTCGCTCGTAGACTTGAAAATGTCGGAAATAATCGCTGGTAGATGTTGACATGGTTTCCTCACAGAAACGGCACTCAGGAAATTGAATAAGGTGTTCACTGGACAGGTCACCCTACACTGAAGCAGAGGGAAGATCCGACGTTCATGTACAAGCAAATGGTCTCTGGTAGCAAGAAAGGGATCCCAGCTGTCTGGAGGAGCGTTTTCTGGAATCCGCAGAGCGGAATTCGTCGAACGTAGAGAAATATGAGCGGCAGGACGAAAATGGGATTTCCACAGGATTCAAGACTAACCTGGGGGATCCATTAGCGTAACGAGGGAGGGCTTAATGAAATCGAGGAAATTCCAACGACGAGGCTTTCTCTCTCTCGCTCCCTCTCCCCATCTTCCTCTATCATTCTCTCTCTCTCTCTCTCTCTCTCTCTCTGTCTCTCTCTCGGTCCCTATTTTTGCCCATCTTCCTGTTCTTGGTCTCTTTGTCTCTCTTCCCCAGCGCGGCGCGGCGCGACTCAATAAGAAAAGTCACGAGCTAGCAGGATCAGAGGTAGATTAGCTGAAGCATAATTGACCCGATAGCGTTCAAGGTCCTGCGAGCGAAAAGCCACGCGTGTTGCACAGTTTCTGTGACTGACCCACATCGAGCATTCGGCGACGTTTAATCGCGGTCACTCGACAAAGCTAACGCCGCGTCGAGCGCAGGGCGTCCCGACGCTCACCGTTGTTACACCATACCAGGAAAGTACGCCGGCCTACCGGCCACGCATAAATTAATAACAATAATAATTGCGACGTTATTAACCCAATTTTACTGGACGCTGCCGCGCCGCGCCACAATTTTTGCGCTTGCCTTCTGAAGCGTGCTTTATGGCCTTGCACAGATTCAATCATTTCTATCAGGACTATGATCACGATTTTTGTTTTTTTTTCTCTTCAATTTAGTCCCTGTGAAAATATTAAATACTTGAATCCAACTTGCTCCGATATAATCCGAGATGAAATTTATTTGTCTTTTGCGTTATTTGAATCGAATAAATTTAATTACACTCTCCCACAGAGAAACGTTTTGGTTTGAATATACACGTTGCTCATGGATAATTGGGTTAAACGTTGTAATCGTACGCGAACAACACGATTTCACCGTGGAAGAGAACAATTAGAGTACCACGGAAACCAGGCAGAACAGAATTCAAAATTTCCTGGCATTAAAACCAGTACGAACTATAATTAACTCATTAATATCACAAATAACTCTAAATTCAAAAGCGAGGAGGTACAATGGAAGGATACATGCGAAACCACCGGAACTAAACAAAGCAGAAATAAAAGAAAGAAGGGGAACAAAGAACGAGAGGAGAGAAAATAAAAGAAAGAAGAAACAATTCACGGAACTGGTTAAGTATGAAAGGACGCCAAGCACGTTTACAGCACCGCAAAGGATGTATCTCGGAAGGAATGGAGTTAAAGTAATGGCTGGATGCAGCGGACATCTTGTGTTTTATCGGAAAGGCGCAGTTAGATCGTAACACTCGAGAAAAGGACAGAAATTCAACACGATAGTTCGATTTTCATATTTCGGAGTGCGAGTGATCCGTTATCGATCCGATCCACGAGACAATCGACAATCGGAATATGAATATGAAATTTGTGTCTTCGAACTGGAGAATGTCTATCTGAACGGACATCTTAACGAGTTTATCGAATCGTCAAGTTCGAGCAGCGATCTCTCAAAGCGTAAAACGAGCGTCTTACAACGATCGATTAAAAGGCAAAGTTTGAAGACAACCATAAGACGGATCTGTCGATATCGCTGCGCTGAGATTGAAGACCATAATAATAGCGCCACCAATGAAGTTATCGAAGCCCAATGACGAGGAAACAATGAGATTAAGTGCACGCTCGAGGTCAAAAATGCTACTATCAACCAACAGAATTTCCACCGATAGTTTCAAGGGTTCGAGATAATAAATAATTTCGATTGTCGAAAGATTCAACGTCGCCGTAATCGATGACAGGAGAGAACTTTCTAGGATCTCTGCATAGAATCTAGAGATTTCGATTGTGGAACGATCGATGCATCAAGTGCAAGATTGTAGGATCCGATGCTGAATCCTTATCCATTGAAAGATGAAGCTGCAGTAGGTGGTACTGCTGCAGTTAAGTGTGAAAGTGTTGTACTACTGCAACAGTTAAGCACTTTTCTCTTGTTTTATGTTCGTCGAGCGATCCCCCACCACTTCACGAACAGCTCGAATCTCTTTATTTCACTTGCACTCGAGCCGTTTCTCACTCTCTCGGCTCCGACGGTCGCACACGAGCGGAGACACTTGAAAACACCGGCCCCGACCCTCGATAATATTCACGAATCTCCTATTATCACTTTCACGACCACCACTCTCTCTCTCTCTCTCTCTCTCTCTCTCTCTCTGTATACTCTGCTCCGCTTTAATTATTGTTTAGCATAGCTATACACCGTTCCTGCGGGACAAGTGTTTTCTCTGCCTTTGACCAACGCAAGACCACTTTGACTCTTCTCCGACCGTTGTTATATCTATTTGTTTTAGTTGCATGTGCCATGTAGGTACTATTACGAAAACACAGAAGCTCCAAAAAGCATTTCAACATCTAATTTCCAATTTTGGAAAAGCTTTCGAGCGCATCGTGTTTCCAAAATCTGCGAAGATGCGCAGGAAATCTTGGATTCTCAATGAAATTAGCATTGTAATTACCATAATTTTGTAACATAGTGGACTCGATATTGAGTTTGTTATTGTACGATTATTTTTAAATATACAACGGTAATGGAACGTCTATTGGGGGTGAAATAATTCTGAGAGCTAATGATCAGCTAAATGATACGGTGGATCGTTAAAGCACTAGAACAACTCAAAGAAATGGATGATTAATTTCCAAACGAAAGTTTAGTTGAATTATTATTACCGTTTTATGAGTTACTGACGTTTGCAAATTGCAGATACGCGTTTAATGGATTGCAAATTGAGAAAATTGAGCGACGCTTTATAGAGAGCGAATCTACTTTGATAATCTAACCACATTAATTAAAAACGAACTGTAATTCCGTCGATAGACATAAACGTCGATAGACTTTCATCTTTCGGCACAGGTGTATGATCTATTGCGAATGGTGCCAGAATTCTGCAAAATATTCTGAAGTAGGGGGGGGCGGGTGGCTCTAACATTAATTAGAAACGAAGCGTAATTTGATCGATTGATCGTGGTCGTGACACTCGGATCAATGAGAAGAATGGCTCCGGAATTGATTGTTTACCTCGCATCTAACCGGTGTCTCGGTGAGTCGTCGGAAGCAGCCGGCGATCAGCGACATGTTGTCGTGTGGCCCGTGGTACCGGGGGCCAGTTTGGGGACTGCTGGCAGCCTTGAGGGCCGATATCCTTTGGGTCCGTGGCGAGGGAACCGGGACGGCTGTCGGTGGGAGCCCCGACCTCCTCTTTCTTCGACCGTGACAGTGACGCTTATCGGTCAGCGGCCACTAAGGGGAACCGACACGAACCAAAAGGAGGGGGTCGGTACAGGGAGAATAGAGAGAGAGAGGAAGAGGGAGAGAGTAGATTAGCCGATGAGGAAACAGGTGGAACGAGGAGAGACGGCTAACTGTTGCCGCGCGGTTTCCCAGCGAGGCACCGGGGCAGGAGAGAAAAATGCCAACGCGGAGCGAAGATGGCACGACGAAGTAACGTGAACGGGCCACGGGGAAGGAATGACGCGACGCTCGAGACCAGCCTCGAACCAGAGATGCACCGGGAAATGCGCCTGCGAGCTGACAGCCGAGCGAGCCGGGATAACCACCGCCTAGGTGGCACCACCTCGTGGGCGCTATACCGCAGTGTTCGGATGTTTGAAGGTACGTTGGTGGGATAGAATTATTTTAATGTTTTTAAGGGGGAGAAAAGGACACTCTCTTTGCGTCCTATTCTACATACATGGATTTCTGAAGTCTCACTGTTTATATCTGCAGTGTTGATATCGCACTTGAAAATGTTCTTTGCGTTGAATCCGTCCTAGTTTGTAAGTCATTTTTGTAACGTTAGCATGCACAACCAAGTGCATGCTGCTAATAATCCCATGTGGGGTTTCAATGCTTAATAAAAAAAAGGGGGAGAATGGTCTACAACTTTTTGGCGAGTCGTATGAACCCCGCTTGGGTCGTACCGGGTCGGTTGGGTTCCATTCGTAGCCTCTATTTGAGATGCGCGGGCGTTTAGTTGATGAAGATGCGGTTTTTGCATGTGTTGATTTTTTCTTTTCGTTGGGAGTGAGTTTTTGATATTTTCGGTTAAATTGATTCATTTTAGAGACTTGACAGACGCAGACAATTTCTATTGGGCAGAGAAAATTCGCAGCCCCTTCATAAAAGAAGCGAAGAGAATTCAAACTAAATTGTTCTGTCCCGTGTAAGAATAGAATGAAACGGCGCGGCGCGGCGGGTCGCTTTAAAGAACTCTTCCAGCAGTACCAAAGATTGCAAACACTTTTCACCGATCGGCTGGCAACGACGATAACGAAAATGGACAGCACCAGAAG
Source organism: Lasioglossum villosulum (assembly GCA_963971365.1). NCBI lineage: Eukaryota > Metazoa > Arthropoda > Insecta > Hymenoptera > Halictidae > Lasioglossum > Lasioglossum villosulum. Next base: position 4,105,553 of record OZ020495.1, read on the forward strand.
CTGGAAAAATTTTCAAAGGCAATACGTATAGCCACCTTTTATCGGTGAGTATCCAGTATTCGAACGATCGGTCCGACGAACATGCGTACATATCTGCATTCGCGAAATGGGTTAATAACCAAGGCTAGAACTGTTTATTTGCAGTTCCGCACACCTTCGGAAACAACGACGAGTAATGGCCAAGGCAGCCAGAGGCATTTTTCTTCAACGTTTCCGATTCGCAAACTTGTCCCTGGGCGGATTTTCCCGATTTCGCAGGGTGACGCGCGAACAGTGACTCCTCGCTGAGAAATTACTTGGGAATTCGCCAACTGGGCTCGGAACGTGATGCACCAAAAAATACACTACTGCAGAAGGAAACGGCGCGGTCCACTCCTATCGCGTGGGTTTATTAAAATTCTTGCACGTTTATATCGTACAAAACGGCAGTATCGCGCACACGTTTCTCTTCATCAGCTTTGAAAAGTATTTTCCGAAGGTCGAAGCAATTGTACTCTTGTTCGACCGCATTCGGAGCAATAGAAAAATTGTAAAAAAGTTTTACTCTGTTTCGCGGAACACGCACATGAAATCTCGAGCGTTCATTTGTATTTTGTCTCGCGCAAAAAGACCAAGTGCCTACGTTTCGGTTTTTCTGGATGTTTAAAGTGCACACACATTTTTCAGTTTGTTCACTTAATGACACGTGACATCGCGCGCACTCGTTTGCATGGCAGTTCGCGGAAAACCGAGTGCATTTTGCTTTCTCTAAACCGAGTCGACCTCACCCTTCTTTTTAATTGTATGGTGTTGACTGGTTGTCCACGGAGAGTTAAATATGTATTCACCGAATAAATTTAGCATTTATAAAATCTGAAAAGAGCCATCGTCTTTGAAATAGGCTGAAGTGGACGGGTTACAAAGAACAAACAAAGACGAGCACCTATTTACGGTCTCGATGGAGCGGAGACAATGGTGTGAGCGCGCAAAGTCTCATCGATTAATTTGTCACTGAGCGTTCCAGGGTTTAATAGGCGGCTGTTTCGCATTATACAGTTTACCCTTGCCGTTTTCGAAGGCCGGCTATTGTTGAGCTTTCTCTCTCTCTCTTATTCCGAGCGCTATGTAGGGCGCGGAGTGAACCGAATCGAGCAGAAAAATTATGCGACAGCATAGTCGGACGGCTCCAGATTCTATCAAGGTCCCGCGCAACGTCAGAAGAGCCTCGCAACTTCTCCCGTTACAAGTTTGCCTAAACGCGTCTCCTCGCCCCATCATCGAGAAACGGAGATCTTTCAATGGCCGATACAATTTACGTCAGATTTTTATAGCGCGGCGACCTTGGAACGTCGAACTTTCTTCTGCTTTCATGCTCCTGAACCCGTTGCACATTCGCGTGTGCAGCGTGTAGCCTGCAACTGACCTTCTTGCGCATTATAATCACTGTATCATCGAGATGAAAAATGCGTCTTGTTTGTGACAATTGTTTCTGCTGAATCCAGTGTTCCTCAGATTATGTCCGGCAATGCTTCCTTGCGATTAACCGGATCCCGATTGTACGTGGTCTCGATCAATCGCTTGATCAATTTGCTTCGATGATAAAACAGTAAATTCTGCGTTAGGCACTGCCAGAATGTTAACACGATACATCATACGTCGTGTTGAACTTGATCCGGTCCCCACTTCTCGGCTGACAAATGCATCAAGTTGCGTTGCGTCGCGCCGCGAGAGACAGGGTTCCCGGATATCCAGTTAATCACGCAATCACGCTAAATTACAGGTCGCCGCGCGCCGGTCACATCCGTTTTCCGTGGACACAGAGGATCTTGCACCTGTGCACGCTTGAAAGTTCGCAGTTCGCGGGTCGGGTGTCCTTCGGATCGGCGAAGGCCTCTCGATCTCAAACGTGCCGCTTTTTATTGCGCGTACTTCGTGTCTCGAGTCGACAGGTTCAAAGCTCGTTCCTTTGTTCCTATTCTTCTTCCCAGCCACAAATCCGCGAGCCGAAGCTGCGGACGGTCCGCGAAACTGCAGCCTCCACGACGCTTTTGCACTTGCATTTTGCATGCATATTAATCTTTGAACCGCTGTAACATCGGAACAATCTTACAGCGTCCTGTCTGTGCTCATTTTGAAGTTTGAAGTTTTTCCTGAAAAGTTGTTCTCCGGTTTTGCAGTACTTTACACAAAAGTATGCTGCAGGCTGTTTAATAGAATTTCTCCTCCGGTTTCTGACGTTCGTTGCAATCGCGCAACAAAATTAAAAGTGCCGCACGACCAGCCCGCTAAAAGTATCAAACATCCGTCGAGTGATGTCGGCAAACATCGTAAATTGTAAATTAACAGCGTAAAGCCCGTAAAGGTAGGCTACATCTATTCCGATGTTCCGCCATAGTGGTTGCTCAATCGAAGACTGTGCGTATTCAAATTGCTTTTTTTCCTCGCCATTAGCATTTCGCTACACCAGAAGCGACGAGTGAAAGGAAAGAATCAAGTGCACCCCCGGAATGAAGATTTACGACTTCAATTCTGCGCTAAGGACTCAGTTTTTCGCGCGTTGACTGGCCAGTCACAGCCTCCGAAAATTCTCAAAAGATTTACATAACTTAGTTAATCAGATTTATGACACACAGTTAAACGACAATGTCACTTTTACACAACCGACGCACGGTCGTGTTAATCGATCGACTTTATCGATTTGCATAACAGCAGCAAAAATCGCAACGTTTTATCGATTCAGTATGCATCTGTTCAAGAGCGTCAACTTTGTTTACAGAATACAAAACAGTACGTTTACTAATCGAAACTGACGTTTTCCAGCATCGACGGTCAAGAGTCAAAGGAGAGGCCAGTTTTTGTCGATCGCAGGTCAACCGCTAATTGAGATTAATCATGGAAAACGAATATGAGTATTACAGTGGTTTTTTTTACGCGACGTCGAATCGTGCTCGTTTTCTACGTTACTAGAGCCTTCGTGAACGCGTCGGTACGCTTTCAAAAATCTACGATTATTCAAAAATAACTTTGACAACATCAAACTCTGTAAATTCGTTGCACTCTGCGAAATTAGCAAATCGATTTTGGAGAATATTTCGGGACGGTAGTCCGCATGTCGTACGATCGACGCTTTAGACTTGGATAGAAGGGCGAAAGACGCAGACAATTTCAAGGGGTAATGGATTAGACATGCAAAACCATGGTGAACATGGAACAGCACTAGGTCCGAGCAATCGGCTTGGAAACGGTCAGTCGCGGACAATCTTCGGACAACGCAGTTTGCGAAACGTATATCAGAGAATTCACGTGGAATCGTCCGGGGTCCGGAGTACTTAAATGAATTGCGCGCACGTCGGAGGATTTCGAGGAAAAACCAGAGAATATTTCATCCTCCGAGGAATCCCCTGTCCTCTAATTTATCGGCCAAAATCTTTTCCTTGTCTCCGTGATCGTTCTCTAAAACCTTTTCTTGGATCCCAAGGACGCTTTCCGGCATCTGGAACTACTCTCCAGGTTTACAATCTCTCTCTAGGTTTCTAGGTTCTAGCTTGAGATTCTTTTCGAGAATTATAGTGGCAGTTCGTAAAATCTTTTCTCGATGGTAATTAAATTCCCATTATTAATAGTATCTATTAAATTCCACAGACGCGGACTTTTCTTGATGATGGTTCGAAACCGAACCGAAACGTTGAAATTATAATTCTGCAAAATTGCTAATTTTTGTATCTTTGATCGAACCTGTAGCGCCGATATCACTTGTGCATAAACTTTTCGCGATGCTTTCGCAACGCTGTCATCGCTGTAAAATATAGTTTTGCGAGTTCTAGCCGGTCCCACGGAGAAATCGCGGGAACGCAATCAGTTGTGCGCGTCCGCGACGCGTCTCGTCGATTAGGCGAATTTGTATACGGCGCATTAGGCTTCTGGGCAAAGGGACGCGAGGATATTACCGGGTCGTTCGTTCGACGATCGCTAGACTCGGTACTTGGTACGTATCATTTGTCACGCGACCGTCGACGTGCAATACTGATCGGCCGTAATGCATAGGTACTCGCGACCTGCTAACGACGAAGTTACCTGTTACCTGAAAGAGCGTTCTCTCTCGAATCGAACACAAGGAGGTTCGTTGACACCGGACGGTAACACGTGGACTACGAACGTCGGTGTCCGGATTAGTGGACTCTTGGCTTCTCACCTGGGATTAATCGCTTCTGCATCGATCATGGTCCGACGGTTGCCCAACCCGAACAATTCCCGCCTTTTCCCCTTATCTCTTCCTTCGCAGCTGCGCGAAGTTTCGTCACTACATATAATATATAAACAAGTTGGAAAAGAATTCAGGAACGCCCTTGGTGACGTAACGCGTCGCGACGTAACAAGAAGGTTCTCTTTCGAACAGAGGAGTAATAAGCGGGTCTAGGTCGAGCATCGGAACGAATCGCACACGGTCCCGGAATAATTATAGACAGGAATATTTTCATACGTATATTGGAAAGCGATCCGTCGACGGCGACGGCGATCGCAAGCGTCCGTGCGTGAAACGCGACGCACGCGACCGTGCTTTTCCCCGTGTCGGCCGTGCAAATAACAAAATAAATAACACGTGTATCCGCGTGTATGTTTCCCGACAAAAACCTGTAATCGTCTCTTCCGATATTTATTGTAGATTATCGCCCGGCGCGACGTATCGGGAGATCGAGGAATGTGGCTCCTGATCGAGACGAACGTGCGGAACAGGGAACTAATGAACGCTTCTTGGGATATTAATGAATCGTTCGAGGGAAATTGATGGATCGTTGCGCAATGGCGATCTGGGGAACTTGGTAATCCTGACTTTCTTCGTATACGTATGCGATAACGTACAATAATTATATGTAATAGCATTGAATTTTGTACCTTAGGTGATTGGAGAATTTGTTACAATCGCGCGAATCAGCCTGTATCTGAATAGTAAAACTAATGAAAGTGCTTAGAAGAAATACCTTCGGAAGGACAGTTTCGAAATTAACGGTTACATGCACTTACTTGTTTGTAAACTAAAAGCAGCGATAAGTGAGCCGTCAATTATGAACACTTCCGAAGACGTAAGTAACAGTTCGACAGACATTTTGCTGCGATTAGCATGAATATTCACGCTAATGAGGTAACGAGATGCACAAATTAGGACTTTCGGAAGATGCACGAACACCTGCAGTTTATGCGAGTTGGATTTCATCCAACCGAAGTGATCATGATACCGTTTGTTTGTTCAACTATAACCTGAAGACGCGGAGAAGCAGGTCGATATACTTACCGTTCAAGTAAACAATCGTGGAAAATTTTGTGATACGAAATAAACATTCTACTTCTAATCTGCTTTTGATCTAATTCTAATGCACCTCTCTGACGTATAATGCAAGCTGCCAGAGGGAAAACCGCTAAATGCATATAATGATAGGTTACTAGATGAATTCTGCAGAATGAATTTCGTTCTAGAATTCTGTCGGTTTCACCATAGCTCTCGTTGCGAAAAGCATATTTAATATTAAATTAAATCGAAAGGGAATTCCAAGTTACTTTCCAAGAATCGTGATAAAAAACATTTCAGATCCCTGCTGCAAAAATTGGGTGGCATTCCAGAGAAGCTCCAACAGAAGTCCTGAATAAACCTCGAAGGTATCCGAAACAAACGTCCTACACTAACAGCACAATTGGCAAAAACTGGCAAAATAAAAGAAAAGCTAATAGAAATAGATTCTTATGGATTTTCCTGTGTATCGTATGACTAGGTGTAGATCGATTCGTAAATAAAAAATATTTAATCGATAACGATTGCACTGTTGCGATGTAGACCTCGAAGACCACCGACCCTGTTTCTGGTTTCAAGAAACCTGGACACACCCGAAGGAAAAACGATCTTATGATATCAAAGTGCGACGTAGAATTACATCAGGGATCCAAGATGTTGCAAATGCAAATGATTAGAAATGATGAATGGAAATTATGAAAATGCAAAAACGCAGCCGATGCAACGGTGGAACGATTATGTTGACGTTCACGGAAACGCGAACGATCTAGTATACAAGGCGGCGTGGCGCGCCGCAGTACCCATATAATCGTTTTGTCATTGTGCATAAGGTTTGTTTGTTCAGTCGCAACTAATCGGCGACGACCAATTATTATTTTATCGCAAAGAAGAGGATCCTAGCTGTAAACGAGCTGGAAGTATCGATGATTGCAATGGACACTGCGGATGTTCGTGATTGTGTAAGTTTCGAAGAATGTTTTGCAAAAGTTTGTTTTATGGACTTCTACAGTTCGTCCCTTAGCAGGATTTACTGGTGTGTAATTGGACGGTCGCATACCCGTCGCTGTTACTTAACGATGAGCTAATACTTAGTAAGCCGTAAGTGTTAAATTGTAATCGTCAGTCAATATTGAACATCCACGGATCGAGGGTCGAGTCAAATCGGCTATCGTCGTAAACCACTTGTCTGTATCGCTAAAATGAAGATGTTCTGGTGTTCCCTCAAAACTCGAACGACCAAGGTTCAACCACAGCAAAAACCTGCTATCACGGAGGTAAATCGAATTTCGTCGATCATTTCGAGGAATGACAAACCATTTATACCGTTTGCGACGTCATCGGACACCTGGAAGGGATATAGGACTACGTCAGCAGAGCTTTGTGTTGCGGAGGATATGTGTAGTTGTCGGTTGGGTTAAGGGAAGTGAGAGAGCAAGACAGAGCGAAAGAACAAGAAGAAGAAGAAGAGAGCGAGAGGGAGAGGGAGAGCGAGAGCGAGAGGGAGAGATAGTTAGTGAACGAAAAAGAGAGGGAGAGGAAGAAAGAGGGAACCTTGCCGCCAGCGTCCATCAGTGGTGCGTGTCCAGAGACGGACTCTGGCTCTCTGCTATCACTTCGACAGTAGTTTTCTCGCAGTGAGGATCGCGCAGCGATTAATCCTTTCTCGGATCGAACGGGCGCACGGCACAAAGAGACACGACAATTGTTAGCCAGACAACAGTCAAGGCAGTCGACGCTTCCTACCGCTCTCGATCGATCGATCGATCGATCAATTTTCCGAACCCGAGCACAGCGGTTACTTCTCGAAGCAACCCCAAGCTTCGGAAGAACCGTGCGCCTCGATCATCGCCTCGATCATCGATCAATCGGTGGATCGCACCTGTTCTCACAACTATCCTATCGATCGACGAGCTATTTATTCAGGTGAGTGGACACTGTGAGAGCTTTGGAGCTTTCATATGAAATTTTAAAACTAAAATTCAAAACAGAATCCTTGTATTCGAGCATGGCACCCGAGTATAGATTTGAAAATATCGACTCTCGAGGATTTCAGTGACACGTGAAAAATTGTTTTGGAAGCTCATTCTCGATCTTTTTTCGTCTCCTTCGCAAATCTGACCGTGGATCGGCGAATTGAGGGAAAATAGGTTGTCGTTCACGGTTCCGTGGTCGAGGAATACGAAGCTGGCGAGTCTAACGATTTCAGAGGATGATTCGAAGCGTAGATTCGTAGCGCGGCTGATGACGATCATTGGTGGGCGTAGCGTTGGGGAGGTTTTGAGAGCGTCAGGATAGCGCTTGTGTCGGTGACTCTAGTAGCGGAGGATTGTTTAGTGCGAAGGAAGTTTCAGAATAATTTCTATGGAACTAGTGATGTGTTGGACAGTATTTTCATACCGAGAAAAGATTTTCCGTGAAAAACCATTGCGTACGCACGTATGGAAATTTTGTGAATGAAAATAATTAGCACGAAAATGCGTACAGTAGAAAGTTGGGACAGGCAGTTGTAGATTTAAGAGGATTGGAAAACGGTGATCTTATCGATTACATGACCGCTCGGTGATTTAGTTTATTGTTGAATAGGTTGATCTTTTTGTCGCGCGTATTCGTGACATTGCAAAATAACGAGGGATCAAGTACAGCACGAAAGGAAATGCGAAACCATTATGCTGAATACACAATCGGGAAGTCTAATAATAAACTTGCAGGTGAATTGGAAAACTGGCATAAGAGTTGCTCTTTCCGCTAATTATCCCGCGAGACAGAAGTTAATTTTGAATTCCTGCTTGTAACCTTGTCGCGAATGCGAAAATAAGTGTATTTATGTTAATATTTTAATGAATTTCTACTTGCTAATGTTTTGGATAGTTTTATGTATTAGTAATTGTTTTAAAAATCTGGACTCGCCCAATTTTTGCACCAATTTAACTGATCCAAATTGTTGAGGGAACAAATAAATTTTGACGTAACTTCAGATGCTTGATATCGATGCAGCAAACGTTTATTTTCGAATGATAATCAATCGTTTCGATATTCAACAAATAATACTCGTTAACTTTTTTGATCGTAAATGTTTTTGAGTTTGAATCAGGGTCTGAATTAATTAGCATTTCCGGAAGGCTCGAAACGACCCAATTTTTAATTTCAAACTGCAGTTAAAAACCAAATAAAATACATTCGTTTACATAATTTATGCAACACAACAATCTTCAGTGTATCAAAAAAAATTAAACATAATTGGTTGAATTTGTTGAACTATTGTTCAATACGAAGAATTATGCATCCGAATCAATTTCCGCATTGCCAAATGTATGTATTGCGTACCGTTTCGGTTTCGGATCGTCGAAAGAGGAAAAGTGCACGTGATGCAGAAGCTCGATGCACTTTTCGTCGTCGGAAAAGGAGAGCACTCGTATATGTAAAAGTATTCACTGAAAAGGATAACAATTTGGCTAAAGAGACTCCGTAACGATGTCCGGCAAACTACGCGGCGAGCATGATGCAGTGGGTTCGCGGGTCAGTAAATTTATAGGGCCATAAGCCAAAGTTTGATATACGATTTTGTCACGAGGAAATGAGTCGGTCGGGCGGAAGTTATTCGCGCGATCGCAAATATTGACAATGAAAAACATTAACGTATTCATGGCGATTTTTTCATCGTCGAATTATTATCGATTTCGATTCGAATTGTACACTAATTTGTAAACGACTGGACTCCGAATAAAAACTGGTTACCGGCTATATAATCTATTATTTATTGAGAAACGTAAACAAACAGTGTAATTTTATTTTAAAGCCGATCATACGTCGTCGATGGGAGAGACAGTGACAGTCAAGTTTCTCGGGTTGTATAGATATAAATACATACTGACGCTACAGGAAGAGATTTTTTCATTGGTCTTTATTCATTAATTTATAAACTTTGAAATTTTCACACTTGATATCTCCACGGAAAAAATTGTGACAGTCGAAAGATCTCAAAACGAAGACTCTCGAGAGTGAAACTCGTTTCGTCGCATCTCTAAACAAACACAACTCGAGAGAGCTCGATCCCGTGTTTTCGAGATCATGCAAACAGAGGAAAAACTTCGACCAGTTCCACGACCGTCGAAGTGGCCATCGAGGTGGCCATCGAGGTGGCCATCGACGTGGCCATCGACGTGGCCATCGACGTCGATACTCGACTTACACGAAAGTATCGAAACATACCTATCAATTACATTTGAAACACTGACAGGGTAGAAATATTGCTGCAACGGTGTGTATCCGGTGCTCGCATTATTTCAAGCCGTATGCAAATTTACAAAGAACCGGTTGCACTCGGAGGATTTTTCTACACCATAGAAAAATACGCTATTTGTCACGGGAAGAGATAACTGTTATGCTAATGCCCACTTTTATCGGCTGCACGGACATCTGAAAGTAATTATCTCGCATTAACGCGTTCCAAATACCTGCAAACTGTGTCGAAATTCGTGAGCGCCATAAACGCGTGAAATCGAAACTCCAGCCAAACAGACGATGCAGGAGAACATTTTCCTCGGGCACTCTTTATCCTAATCATCGAACAAAACGAATCTACTTGATCAACCATAAATTCTATTTTCTCGTTCTCGCACTCAGTGATATGCGGTAAATGCATAAATTTCTAACTTTGTTAACACCACTGCTGATAACACAATCCGCTGATTATCCGAATAGTAGAATCGCCATAATCGTCCGTCAGTGTCGTAACACGATCCGAAGTAATTTCACGGTAAAATTTGCAGTGGCGATAAGTAAAAAATTAGTTCACGCTCGCGTGAGCACCGCGATGCAATAAAATGCAAGCGAAACTGAAAAGTGTTCAACGAAAAGATAGACACGATTCATTGAGAAATAAGCAAACATATGTAATTCTCGTCCGATATTTCAATCGTGCCACGGGTCGCGTCACGGACACGAAGAAAACGTAGAATTGTAAACTGATCGCCGCGCTGCGCACGCCGCGTCGTGAATAGGTGCATTCTTACTCTCATTCGGTCCAACCGGTATACATACAAAGTTCGACGACTGTGTGCAAGCACAGTGTCGCAATCGCCAACTATGCGAGTGTCCTCCTATCAATGAAAACCTGCAACCTGCTTTCGTCTTCCTTTTCTGAAGGAGGCATCCGCTAGTCGGCGACGTTCATCGAAACGATGCCGCTGCGAAATTGTTGTCGTTGCATCGACGTTTGAGCTGCTACTACCTATGTCTAATCTTTATTAACTTGCTAGAAGTGGAACAAATTAAGTATTTAATAGATTGCAGTATTCGCCATTCGGAGAAACGCGAAAGAATTCCTTTGAATGCGTCGGCAACCTTTAGAGTCATCGTTAACCTTTAGTTGCACCGTGATTGCAGTTTGCGCGTGTAATAATGACAGAAGAGAAAATTGTAGCGAATTGAGATGAAAATTGTGTGGGAAAGGGGTGAAGATTGCTGAAATTGTGAGTCTGTTGCTGGTCGGTGAATTCATTATTTCTCATTTTCGAGTCGTTGATCGTGGAACGAATGCGACGAGTGCGAAATGTTCAATTTGCAATATACATAGTCTTAACGTGTTCTTTTGATCAATTTTTTAGATTTTCTTCAGGAACAATTTTTCTTTTGCCAAAAAAACCGCAGTCTACTAATTTCGTCGCTACGAAACAGTGATAAAAGTGTGGAGCTGTGAGGCTTGAGTTGTTTACAGAGGAATTGCGAGAATCGTGAATCGAGAATAGTAGCTGATTTCGATCTTTGATCGGGAGAAAATTACGGCCACGTGTTGCGCAAGTGCCGTGTTCCTTTTTGATACAGAAAAAGCAGCCGACCTTGATAAGAGGCGTCCGCGGACTCTTACTTTCCGAGGGAGCGAAAGCGAGTGCGAGCGCACCGAGCACACCGCCTCGGATCGAATAGATCGTACATCGATCTTTTCTAGACGGGTGGAATTTTCATGGTGGTGGGGCCGTTGTGCAACAGGTTGCGGAGCATCCGCCTCGTACCATCTTCAAACCATTCCAAACAACTTTTCCTTTCGGTTGATTTTTTAAAAATTCAACTTTGGATCGAAAATACGGTAGTTGCGATAGCAAAATATGTTCGAAAGGAGGAGGTGCCATTTTCGATAATTCCTCAGGACACAAAAACGTTTTTTTTTTAATTAAAATTTAGCGTGTCCCCAAATCTGGCAAGCCAATTATTTCCAGTAAAGGATCTCGGTAGTAGTTCCAAGGATGGCGATGACAACTGCGGTGGCAGTTGCGGAGGCCCGTTTTTCGCGCGGTGGTTGCAGTAAGCAGCCGAAAGCGTGGACCTTGATGAAATTTGGTCTGGGGACTAAACTGGAACACCAAGTGGAACATTTGCTTCATTCCGCTGACGCAATTGTTAGTCGCTGCTGCTTCGGAATCTCACCGCTCGAATCGGCTTCTGCTTCTCATGGTCATGGCGCCTGGCCGCCCTTCATCCTTCATCCATAAAACGGCAAGAAAGTAAAGGGGGTCTATACACGCGGCTAGTTATCGCGCGCGCAGGACAGCCCGGCTTTTGCCTTTTATGTTACCGAGTCGTTCCACCACTATTTGCAACGAGATATCTAGCACTTTTACGGGGGTCAGGCTACCGGCGAGTTTGCAAACTCCTCCTGCAGCCAGTTAGGTTATTTCTGGGCAATCACCTTGCTCGGGTCGTTGTTTTGGTCCGAATCTTGATTTTCTGTGGCAGAGGTTGCTTTCGTCACGGGGCTAGGATTGTTGAGAATAGGATTCATGGTGGATCCTGAGTCTGTATTTTTATTTTCTACAGTTTCGAAAGCTTATAGCACATTTTGTTTGATCGCTCGTCGAAAACGGTTTAGAAGTCACCACCTCCTGTAGCACGGTAGTCCCAACTTGTTTCAAAGTCGGTGAACCGTATTGGAAAACTTTGCCTCGCAAGAGTTCATCCTTCACTGCGATAATAATCAGCCTCCGTCAATGAATCGTGTGAAACCAGTGCTGAGTCAGCGCATTTCTTTGAGCGATGATTAATTTAAAAAACCAAAACATAGGTTGATTAGCGTGATCCGGCGCCTTCTAGCAACGTGTAGCATCGTCTGGAAACGTCGATAAATGATTTTCTCCGTACGAAAGAAGCGAGTACATACACTGTGATTGTCGCGTTCTTGCGATTACTTTCTGGTTTTCTCTTCCATTATACAGCGCAACATAACCGGCATTGATAATAATAGTGTTTCTTGCATGTTGATTAATTCAACTGACACGTGAGACCGGATGTAGGTGCAGTTGCCGTTAACTGGCACTGAAAACAGTTTTCCTTTTTTTTCAACAAACTGGTATCTGGCATACTTCCTATTTATTTTTCCTATGATTGCTTGCGCGCGTCTGGGATAAACAGGTCCGCGGCTGCTTCGAAGGCTGCGGTTCCAGTGGTCCTTGATTTTTACGAGCTTTCTGACTCATGCTTTTACCGAATAAAAATCATTCGAACGTCGTTGAGTGCCGTCATCGAGTTTCGAAATCGTTCTTCCGAACGGTTAATGTCTCGCGCATCGACGAAATGAACATGGACGAAACGCAGCATCCTCGGAAACGAATCAATCTTCGTCTAAAACACGCGCTTGCTTACGTTCGTACGCGATGAGTCAAAATACATTTATTTCTGGTCCCAAATTGTTAGAATTGTTAGAGACGAATTTGTTGCTGGTGTTACGTTAAATTGCTACGAACTTGTCAAACCCACTCTAAAAAGATTACTTTGATCATTATGTGAGACGCTTTCGCAGATAAGACGAACTGTTCGCACGAATTGCAATGTTTCTTCTGCACGATTCCTAGTAAAAGTCGCAGTCGGGGATTCCCCTACAAGCCACGTTGCGCAATCGCGAGTAACAAAATTGTCGCGTCAATAATTAACATCGAACGATTTTCGATTATGCCTCGATCCCACCGCGTCACGCTTCCTCGCCTCGCCGATTCGTCCTTTGAAGCTCGCGTTTACCTGGACTCCATCCGCAACCGGTTTGCCGCGCTTTCTTCCTACGATCCTTGTTCAAGGATCTGCGTAGGATTTTCTACCGAATATTAACGAGGGGAGTAGTAATCTTACCTGCCTTGAACCCTACCGGAACTATCTGCATCGAAACTTTTATGCGCTAAACGTGCATTCTTCCCATCGACCGGATTATCGTTGCATCACTAATACGGTCTGCCTGCGGATAACAAGTGAATCCAACAACTTTCTGCACATACGCCATACCTGGTCGATAGATAGCGATAGCTGGTGAAACTGCTAATTTTAGTCACGCGGCCGGATACATGCTAATGGCTTTTAGCCTAGTTATTTATAAAATTGATATAAATTGATTTTTTCATTGGCATACCTGCATCCTGAACTCGCACACGGATCCTGGGATTAATAAGATTGCAAACCGGCTCCCGATGACGTCAATTTCGGCCCCATCGACGTCAGCGATCTACCTACAGGGGGAATCCTTTAAAATTTTTCACGGGAATACCCAGTGTAAACAAAATCGACTCCCTTGACTACCCATTTCGAAGCTGTTAGCCTCTATCTAGCGAAGAAAAGGGCGACTCCGAAGATGGTTGCAGTTAACGATCAAGTTCACCTTGATGCGCGGTTGGTGCCCGCTGGAAAGGTGGAAAGGTGGAAAGGTTTCTGACCTCTGTGAATTCTGCAAATCATGCATCCGGATCTGCAGCCCTTTTTCTTATTCCTGTATTGTCTGTACCTTCGTCCTCCCACCATTTGTTTCCTGACGACGCAGAATCCTTGAGAAACCGAACGCAACACCATATTTTCAATATTCTCTGCATGGCGCATTTAACTTTTGTTACACAAGTGCGAAATAAAGATGCTCATCGATTACGAGAAACAGTCGGTAGACGATGATGGCGTAACAATATTTGTAAGTTTTGAGAAATATGCTTAATTAACTGAAAAATTGAATGTGTACAATGTTATACGGAACACATGACCAAGTTGTCTGCACGTCAATGAAAGATTACTGCGCGGTACCGTCGTTCCACTTCGTTTCGTAGAGATCAAGATCCTGTACACCGTACATTGTACGTACACTGTACATTGCGTTGACTGGCAATCATCTTGCAAGTTATTTATCCCCGTTTCTCATTGTCAGTCCAGTCGATCAAGACAGCGATTTTAGTGATAATCATGTCGACGTTGTCGCATTCCCCTGCCAATTAGCTCAACCAATCCGTCGTTCTCCGCGATATACGACAATTCCGGCTCGACTGATTGCGCGCGGCTCGTGTAATTGCTCGGGGTGCAATTAGAAAGAGGCGATAATTATTCGACATAGTCCAAGGCCACGGTCCGAGGATCGTTTTAGCCAGTGTTTTCTTCGCTATCTTCTCTGTTTCCATCAATGGCTGTTTCTTTTCTTCCATTAAAGTCGAACCTAAGGGATGATTCTGCGGAGCGGTATGAGATCAAAGCCGGAAAAGAGCCATCTCACCTTCATTTTTCAATTGGCGGACAAAGCATTTGATTAGTTTCGTATGCTTAAGTATACATATATGTATACACTCTTGGACTGTCGTGACGTGGTACAAGTTGCAAAAGAGACCGATCGCATAAAAAAAGAGTTAATTATTGTATCGAATCGTTTGGAGTAAACGCCTCTCCGTTGTATTTCCCCTTCTAGCACAGAAATTCATTGGATGACGATGAACGGTGTCGTCCGGTAGTCCTCAGGGTCGACCGGACAAGACAAGGGATATAGGATTACCGGGGAAACAATTACGCGGAATTCTGCAGAATCTCCACACGGCTGGAGATTCTCTCTCGCGTTATCGCGTTTACAGTAATCCCCCTTTGAGCAATCGCCCGTTGTCACCGACGCAAGGATAACCGCACCGAACGATTCGAAACGGTTCTGTATCTGTATGCATCTCGCTGCATCTCTGTCTTTTCTTTTGTTGCAGACAAGACCGTGTTCGTGAACGGACGAGGACGATGTCGGGCATCATCGAGGTCTACAAAGACTACATGTACAACAGAAATGGTAACGTACAGTCTTTTTCCTGGTTAGTTCGCTCACCGACGTTTATTTATTTCAATTGCATAAATAAAGAACAGTGCATTTTTCTGCGATCGATGATAATAAAAGGAAAATTCTTTCTAGATCCAAGGACCTCGGATTGGTTCCTGGTGTTGAACCCAGGACCATTGTTCATGATCGTGGTCACCTATATATACTTCAGCACGTCTGCTGGACCGAGGTACATGAGGGACAAGAAGCCATACGACCTGAGGACCGTGATGATCCTGTACAACATGGTGCAAGTGGTGTTCAGCGTGTATCTTTTCTACGAGGGTATGGTCAGCGGCTGGTTGACCGACTACAGCTTCTCTTGTCAGCCGGTCGATTACTCTAACAACCCGCAAGCGCTTAGGGTACGTTCACCGTATGAAATTTCCACGTCATCAAATTATAAATGGCTTTTAAAATTTCAAATGAAATGTTCGCGCGACCTTCGTAAAAGCCAGGCAACGACTATCTCCGGATATGGAAAAGTCATTGACCGCAGTGATATACGGATTAAGAATAAACGAAACTTATAGAGTGGTCGGAAAGACCCGCGTCCGTTTTAGTCACAACGTAGAGACAGGTGTATTTGGCAGGTGAAAGCTCAATCGAACGGTGAACAGCGGTGTTTCCCACGGTTGCGAAAATTGATTCGATCATTTCATATTCCTATAAACGGTCAATTAATTGCGTAAATTGGCTCGCGGCGACGCAAACGGGAGAAAGACATCAGCCATTCATAGTAACCGCAACATAATAGCGTGCAAAAGTTGAACGGAACCAAGGACCATAACTTCGAGAATTCAGTCTTTTCTCCCTTCCCTTTTAACTGTAACGCGTGTAACGTCCACCGTTCTCGTTATTTTCACAGCTATTGGAAACGATAACGAAAGATTAGGTAAATATAACGTCGCTTTAATCTAAATAAAATCTGCATTTGCTCGTGAATCCAGTTGCTCCGTAGAAAAATTGTGCGTTTTACATATACATCGACGTAATCGCACGCTCGCAATAACCAATAACAATTCCACGTATGCGTTGCATCCGGATAATCCATGGATCTAAATCGATACGGAAGAGAGCTGACAGACTGTCCTTCCCATGGCGATCATAGCGTGACTAATATCCGCCCTAACCTTGTTTACGCGAACGCTCGTATATCGTACCGTACCGAGTCGAGTCCACTTGAACGTGATCTTCCTCTCAGTGACACGGAAAATATTGGAAATTTCTCTGTAAGAAGAGACAGATAACTTACAAGAGATTTACAGGCAGATGCTTCAAATGACCAGATAAGATGCGGAGCTTTCACTCCGCATTCCTAAAAAAAGGATTTTCTCGATAAAATAGAGTCTAGGACGTTAATTGTTGGCTGAACCTTCTTCTAAACGATAACACTGAATTCTCTAATCTTGCAGATGGCGAGAGCGGTGCACTTGTACTTCATGTGCAAGCTGGTGGAGCTCCTAGACACGGTGTTCTTCGTCCTGCGCAAGAAGAACCGTCAGATCAGCGGTCTCCATCTCTACCATCACGCGTTGATGCCGATCTGCGCCTGGATAGGCATCAGATGGCTGCCAAACGGTCACGGTACTCTGCTAGGCGTGATCAACACCCTCGTCCACGTGGTGATGTACACCTACTACCTGCTAGCAGCGATGGGTCCCCATATGAACAAGTACCTCTGGTGGAAGAAGCATCTGACGACGATGCAGCTGGTCCAGTTTATCATCGTGTTCCTGCACTCGTCCCAGGTGATGTTCAACGGGTGCAACTACCCGAAGACGATCGCGTTCCTGCTGACCTTAAACTCGGTGCTCTTCTTTTACATGTTCGGCACGTTCTACAAAGAGAACTACTTGAAATCGAAAGCGAGATCAGCACCGAGCAACGAACAGTTAAAGAGCAAACCGGAGTAGAACGATCGATACGTTCGAACGCACCCAAACTACTCGCATAGTGTCTCCATAGTTTCCACGCCTCGCCGATGCCGATCATGTTCGTCGCGTAGGACAGACTCTACCAGAAACAAATCGTTTCGAGATTCGAGAGATAAGAATCGATCTCGATCATGCCATAGCTACTTGGACGCGAGAGTCCTTCGGGCGTAGAAGCGTCTACTTCGAGAGAGTGTACCGCCTGATCCTCGTTACCTGCTTGTAAATTAACAATCGCCTCGATTTCCTTCTACTCTTCTCGCGAGACGATCGCCGGAAAATTCTATTCGCGCGGACAAAATTCCACGGGAAGCGTACGACGCCGTCAGGAATTCACCTTCTGATTCTTCAGTTCCGTAATCTAGTTCCTCCCCTTTGCGGACGATCGAACATCTTATTAAGACAAATCTGAGGAAGCGGAAAAAATTGTTGTTTCTTGGGAATATGGAACTAATTTTGATTAAACAGCGATGTACGGCAAGTTTGATTGGAACCTGTTTGTCGCCCACGATTTTCTAAAGGAAATAAACACGTTTCAATGAGAAACATTACTGAAAAATGGGAGAACGATTCCGTCCGCTGAGGGTTAACAAGAGGTAGCAATAATTTTGTTCGAATTAGGTTGAATTGGCTTTAAATTGAAGCGGGTTTGTAACACGATGTCAATTGTAAGTAAATGCTACAGATTTTATGGAACCGATTAGAGATTATCCATATCTGTTAGGAATTCCGAGTTTCCCGGTTGGTTGCAAGCGATCGATTTCAGACGGTAAAGAACGATCCCGTCGCGCCGCGCCGAGTCGATAAAGAGGAAATTGATCGTTGAAGAAGAATGATCACTGATCGTCGATCGCTCTATTCAACAGAGTCTGTTGCCGATCTGCGGATCGGTCGGTGAAACAGATTGATCATCGAGTTCATGTTTTCTTAGATTTTCATCTTTTCATCTACTTTCTGTTTTCATCAAAGTAAGCGACAATATATGTACTTTCTTGTATAATATTTTATACGCTGAACGAGTGTATACAGGATGTCCATGAAATCCACGAAAGCAATCTTTTTACCGTTTTCATTGAGAACAGCCTGTATACACACAGTTGGTCCAGGAAACGAAATTTATTGTCATTCGCATCGTTCATCATTTGTAAGTAATCCGCGACTGTTCTAATATAACGGATATGTTTTGCAATAAAGGAATCATATTTTTAGTTAAACGACGTTCGCAGGGTTGTTTTTGTCTTGGATCAAGTTTATTCCTGTTTGTGCGACTAGCGTTTAAGTTGCATGCTCGGTTCTGGGTTGCTAACTTGATGTGATAATTATACATTTTCTTGTGAATACCGATCATCAATTTATATTAATTTTTAAGAAAACACTTTACGGGTTCAGTGATTCGATAATCGACCATTTTTGTACGTTTCATTTCGTTAATGAGAGGATCCTGCGTACATGTAGTATGGTCATCGCAATAACAATCAAACTTTTAGTTATCGATGCTCTATGTTGAGTGTCAAACGTCGGAGTCGGGTTGATTAATTTTTCAACATTCAAACTGAGCCCGAATGTTTGATTTCAAATTCCACTGTTGAATTTAATAAAAAATCAAGATGGAAATAATCATTCTGGAATGGAAAAGCATCGGCTCAAAATTATAGTCACTTTTTATTCAACCAATCGTTGCGTTCACTATTATTTTTGCTTCTTGTTTCGTAGAGTTTGAAAATTCTTTGGGAAAAATCGATGACCGTAGGAGAGCACGAGGCACGAGCCACGAGCCACGAAGCAATGTCGTTGACAACGAATACACGCGAGTCTTCGGTTATTCACCGATCGACGTAGTGGTCGTTTAGGGTCACGACCATGGGACCCAGGGGACCTCTCCATCCGCTTGATGCTAAAACTGCAGCTCGACGGTATTGACATTACCGTCTATGAAAATTACTCGTGGTGCATGACACGCATATTACCGGGGATCAATTGAACGGTACGAGATGTCACTTCGAATCCATTCACGTACGACCGGGGAAGCTGTGCTTCCACAATACACGAGTAAACAAACGCCGATTACCGTACGCCGTACACTGTATGTACATACACCGTTCAAACATACCTGGCTACGCATTCAAACCTCATCAAAGTATCCTCGTTCCATTTCGTTCTCATTTTTCGCTCCTCGTTTTTCTTAAAGTCTACAGAAACTTTTCAACGGGTCCATGGTCTTCAAGAGTTGCCTCGTAGATCCAGCTTAATCTACCTAAACGAATAACAAGAATGTGTTCGCTCACAAATCAGGTTTAACCAGCATAACTAATCCTTCAGAATTTTTCATCAAGGACAAAGCGATACAGTTTGTAAACAAATTCCAAAAACAAAGCACCAGTTACGTAAAAATTTGCATTTGCGTCACTTGACCGCTACGCCTTTGACTTTGTCGTTGATTTTACAGTTCCCCTGATATCCGTCTCCCGAAGAACATGAGCAGGGAGCAAGGAGCAATATTGTATCCGAAGAACGTTCATATTCAAAAACAACGGCCAGGAAAGTTTGCACACGCCCCCGAGTTGTAAAAAAAATGTGCTAATACGTACCATTGCCGATCACGCGAAGGATCGATTCGTTCGGACGGTTATTCGCATACGGCACGCAGGCTGCCCTGTCGTTGCGACAAATTAATTTACCTTCTATCAATTGGCGTGACAATTTCGTTGTGCCTGTGCTAGGAGTATGCTGATATTCTTATGACGATTTAGATTTACTAGATTACCGGATTACCCAGTCTTGATCGGAACAGGAAATGATGTTACGGTTACACAAGGCCGGTTTCATTATCGATTTCACGGGCTCGTAATTAACAGGCAAATCGGATTACGCATGAATTTTCATCGGCGCGGCGGCGGCGCTTACGCTTTCTGAACATTCTCGGTTTACGTTATCGGAAAGTTTTAAATCGCCTGTCGATTTTGCGGATTGTGAAAATTATAGCTGTGGAATTGCTGGGAAAATCTGAGGCATTCGTTTCTCTCACAGTTTTAACATATATTTTAATTATTCGATATGTCCTACTCCGTTCAGAGTTTGACGATATATAATGTATTCGAATAATTTTTATGAATTGCATATTGATTACCGAAAACGAATAATATCCAGAAGAATTACTCGTGCGCGAGTACGGATTGCGTAATTTTCGAAAAGCAATAGGTTGATCTATAAATATTCAGGCGGAAAATCTGGTCGAGGGAACAGGAGATGTTATCCATATTAATCGAACTCGTTGCCGACATTGAAACTCAAAGTTCATTGTGCGTAACTGTGCACTAATCCCACCATGAGCCATTGGTTCTCGCGAAGAGAACAGCGCGGCGCCACGCGGCGTCACGTTGGATCCGCTCGTGGTGTTGCACTGATCGATCACCCTATCGGTCGATCGTATCGTTCGAGATGCACCGCTGTTATTTACACACAATGAGAAAAGTCGATGACCAAGCGATCGATCGCTTTACGATGGCGTTGCGCTCGAACGCGCAACACTGAATCATAATCGTTTAGAAATACCAGTTTCCAAGATTTCCGATTGTGTGAAAATTCATGACCTTCAAACTACTTGGTACAAACAAATTGTACGTAATTTCTCAAGGTGTCGTAAGTTACGAAAATAATTTCGCAGTGTTATTATAACCGCTTGAATTTGTAGCAGTTTTCAGCCGAATCATGTCCACACTTTCCCGCCTGCTGTATCGTGCAAACATTTTTTGGACTAAAACGAACAATGGAATGTAAAAGTACAGGTTTCCTGCTTTTTTAACTTTTTTGTAACAGTGAAATCGATAATTTTTCTGTAAAATGGAAATTTCATGTTCTAATCTTTTTTTAGAAGTTCTGTATACAGAACATGTATTATCGCATATTTGTAATTATAATTGTATACCCACGATATGGACTACAACGACGATTACTATTCTGCGGCGCCACGCGATGACTGTTACGTAATTATGTAAATGGAGCGTGCAACGTTTCAGACATTATTTGCACGTGAACGAGACAATAGGAAAGTGATACTTTGTGCTCTGACTCATTATTAGTTCAATTAGATAATTTCCGAATAATACTTTGTCTACTTGTATTTACTCGAGTCATACCGTTATTCGTTATCAAGATCTAGAAGCGCGCATAGCTAAGAACTTCTTAATAACGTTAAACAACAAACAAAATCACTGTATTTAGACATCATGGAATTCTCAATAATTAATGCAGCATTTACATTGTTGCAACAGATTCGAGGGACCTATCGTTAAAAAGAATTATGCAACGATTAACATACTACTTTCAATAACTTCCTCCTCCCCACCCCCCTCCCGGATCAATGGTCATCCGTTTTAATTAGCCGGCCGGACAAAGGAAAATCATGGACTTTAAAAAGGCGGGAAATTTATTAAGTTTTTAGTAATCCGTTGCGAAAAAGAGCAACGTGGGCAAGAAAGTTGTTTCCCGCTCGACAGACAGGTCGTTAAATTTTATGTCCGGCTGCGAGGAATAGATTTACAACGTTGATTTTAGGTTAGCTGCATTCGGGACGAAACATTTTGTCGTTCTTCTTCTTGGAAGCTTCGTCGCTTCGTTGTCGTTCTCTTGGTCAAACAATTCTCGAAACCAGCGCGACTTTGGGGAATTCTTGAAACGAGTTCCATTGTTCCTCCCGCGCGTACGAACGACCTCGAATTCGCTGGTGATATAATTATCGATTCCTGGATATGCTCGGTAGCTGGCGCGCCGGTGAATCCCATCGAAAGAGTGACGCGAAATTATTTTAATCGCAGCCATCGATTCCTCGCGTCACCGTGACATGAAAATTATTTTCGCGCGATCCGCGTGTAGTATAGACTGCACTGTCCCTAGACGAATGTATGCGTGACACGCCGCTTCCGGAGGGCGAGGAGAATTTTCATTTTATTTTCTAAACGATTCCATCTGTCGAACAACGCGAATCGATCGATCGAAGAGACAATGAAAACTTGCCGAAGAATGTCTCAATAAACATTGCTTCGAGCGCGTTACCTCGTGCGCGCGCACACCGATTCCCCGACACCATCGAGCTTCGAAATGGAAACAACTCTATCGATAAATCCACCCTTGGGGTGGATCCATAGATAGATTTTGTTTACTAGATTAGCGATCACTTCGAAGCAGTGCGACGGAGTGGGGAGCAAGGAGCGTTCCTTACGGCTGGTTATCCACAATTGTTTGTTCAGGAACCCACTCGGGTTCAGCTCCAAAATGATGTTTTATCGAGTGCTTTGGGTTTTGTAGAACATTGGGGTAAATCGGTACACCCATATTGACTTCCTATCCGAGCGTCCACTGGTTGCTAAACGAAATTTTCGAGATGGGTAGAGCAAATATACAGGGTGTCCCAAAATTCCTCCGACACCCGAAAATGGGAGGTTCCTTGGGTCATTTGAAACGACATTTTCCTTTACAAAAATGGCGTCCACGGCTTTGTTTAGGAGTTATTAACGAAAAACACGGAACAATCAGAGCGCGACCTAGACGCGAGTTAGCACAGTCGGCCCGACGCGCCAACTGTCAATTGGCCGAACGTGTCATCGCATGTCCAGATCGCGCTCTGGTTGGTCCGTGTTTTTCGTTAATAACTCCTAAACAAAGCCGTGGACGCCATTTTTGTAAAGGAAAATGTCGTTTCAAATGACCCAAGGAACCTCCCATTTTCGGGTGTCGGAGGAATTTTGGGACACCCTGTATAGACTGCTTTTCCCAGAAGTTTGACCCCATAGGGTCACAGAGTTCGGTTGTCTGTCAGGAGGACTTGCCGCCTAAGGTCAGCCGAGGCCGTCCACCGTTGCCGGAAGAGCAAGAAGTTGCCGTTGCCTCGCCTCGTCGGTGCTCTTAATTAAAATATAATGGCAGTCACGATTCCAACACCATGCTC
Organism: Lasioglossum villosulum; assembly: GCA_963971365.1. Lineage (NCBI taxonomy): Eukaryota > Metazoa > Arthropoda > Insecta > Hymenoptera > Halictidae > Lasioglossum > Lasioglossum villosulum. The sequence goes on from OZ020495.1 coordinate 4,128,775, forward strand.
GAACGGAGGGGTAGCAATTTTGGTCAGTCCGCTCCGAGTTTCCAGGGTGTTTGGTTCGATCGGTTCCGGAGGTCGTCGGAGAAGAGAGGATAGACGCGATTTGCTCGACTTTTACCATCGAGCCTTTCGTTTCTACGGTTTGTCAACGTTCGTCGATGATTAGGAACGTTTCGTAAGAACCGATAAAGTCGACGAACAGTTTGAAATCAGTCTAGTTCGCCGAGTGACCGGTATTCTTGATCTCGATTGCGATCGCGTGATCCGCGTGATCCTTCGTGCTGGAAAAACCCGACAGATTTATACTTATACGTATATCGATACTTATACCGACGCGTGCGCAAGCGTGATTTTCTAAACCGATTTTCTTACCGATCGCCATGGCGACGTTGCTGAGACGAATTTACTATGGGTACCGCTACATCAACGACGAACTATCAGGTAATACATATGTACCAATCCTTCTTGACAGAAATCCATCAAAATATTTCTCGTCTTTCATGTGTCAGAAGTTGCAATACCGTACACGCGCATAAATCATCAGTCTAGTAAAAGCGATGTAACAATGAGTCTCTTTAAAAAAAACAATATTCCAATTCGTACAATGTGTTGTTTCAAAAATGTATATTTTCGAAGTTACTCGAGTAAAAGAAAATAAATTTTGTGCAAACCGAAGGGGCTAAAACCATTTTCTAACTATTCTTTCCAAAGATCCGCGAACGATGGACTTCTGGCTGATCGGTAACCCATGGGGAACGCTGGGCATAGTGGCGCTATACTTATACTTCGTGCGGGAATTAGGCCCGAACTTGATGGCCAAGAGAGAACCCTTTAACCTGCACAGGGTCATGCAGATATACAACGTCATACAGATAGTATTATGCTCGTATCTACTCTACAAGGTGAGTAGTTGGCCGATAAACTGGGGAACCATATCGAGTCAGCTGATCGTAATTGTTTCAGGCGTTGACTCTAGCCTGGCTGGACGATTACAACATAATCTGCGAGCCGGTTAACTATTCGCTGGCTCCAAAGCAGAGAGAGGTGAGCGAACTCTGTTCGGTTTATGCGAGTCCCTGAAACCGCTTGAACGCGGTCTTTTTCAATCGTAGATTGCCAGGATGGTCTGGCTGTACTTCATCGTGAAGCTGATCGATCTACTGGACACCGTTTTCTTTGTTCTACGGAAGAAGGAGAACCAGATCTCGTTTCTTCACGTCTATCATCATGCTGGAATGGCCATCGGCACGTGGGCGGCCACCAAATTTCTCGCTGGCGGCCATCTCACTCTTCTTGGTGAGCCCGAACCCCAGAACGTTAAATCTCGTTCTAAAAAATTAAGCTTCTTACGTTTCACCAGCACTCGCTAGAAAAAAAGGAACCAACTTTTGTACCAAGCGAACCCATCGTTCAATTTTTTCATTCGAAAGATTGTTAAACAGCTGGAAGGTTACAGCAAGCGTCTGCAACGTAGCGTCGTTGTAACGTTTCCCTATTCCCCAGAAATCAAGTCCCAACCCATCCAGACGCATCGTGCAAAAAGACATAGCTAATAGATGCGTTTCTTCAGGAACAATCAACTCGTTCGTGCACGTGGTGATGTACACCCACTACCTGGCGACGTCCTTTCGGATAAGAACAAACTGGTGGAAGAAGTACATCACCCAGCTGCAGCTGGTCCAATTCTTCGTGCTCCTGATGCACTACGTGGTCCTGCTGTGGGTGGAGGATTGCGGTTTCCCGAAATGGACATCGGCAGTCCTGATACCGCAGAATCTATTCATGATGGTGTTGTTCGGGGACTTTTACTACAAGACCTATATCAGGAAGCCGCAACCGAAGGTCAGCCAGAACGGCGTCTCCACGGAAGCGACGAACGGGACGTTGAAGAAGAGCCAATAGAAGCTGCCCAGTGGAACCAAGCGTGTCTCTGGAGCCCGTCGCCGCGGACCACAGTGCCCCGATGCTAACCAGAAACGTCCAAGACATAGAAACCGGTCGCCAAACTCTCCAACCACAGACTTTCTCTCTCTCTATCCCTCAGACAGTTAAATACGCCCACGCATCGGTGTTCACGGACTCACCGGTTACAGTTAGCTAAGATTTAGAGGATCATGACCTTGACTTGGTCCAGTTATTCAGTGGCTACCTAGCCGGTTAGCTAACCCTCGAATAAGCGACGCGCGATGCGGCCGAGACGCATCGCTTACCCGGGGAGCTGGCTGTCCCGACGATTCACCGAGTCTTCCTCTGTTCGGTCTGTCGTAGGATGAAACTAGATGGCCCTCTAATGGGTCCCCCGCCATTGCGTTTGAATCTCTTTTGCTTTTAGATTATATTAGAGCCAAGACTATGATACACATTGCCATCCCTTCCGTTTGATTCTCTTGTTTAGAAATGAGATTATATTAGATTGTCTTGCTTGTAGAGTACGTTATAGGCTATGATACGCCCACCCTGCCAGCTTCTCCCATTTCATTCTTTTGCTGATAAAGACTAAATCCATTGGTCAGTTTAAGGAATCGTGGGATCGGTGAAAAATATTCCACGATTCCGAGTACAGTAAACTTTATCTCTCTTTCTCATTCTTGTATTTAAGATCGTTCATCATACTCTCGCTACTTTATCGCCACGAGTGCACGGCCAGGTACACACGCACGGTTCGCACGATCAAATCGCTAGTGTTCGATGTCAGAGCGGACGTTAGTGAAATATAACACGTTAGTATAAGGCTGTCGGACGATCTAAGCAAGTTCCTCTCTCTCTCTCGCACGGAAGCGATCATGAGGATCGCCGATGGCCGCCTATTCGTTTAAACGATAAATATTTGAGTGTCCATTGAATCGTCTTACGAAATTATTAGCTGTAGGACAAATTAATTCGTGTACTTGCCTTCGTCAATTTATTGTCCACCTACAAATAACTATACTCAACTCTTGGTAATATCGTTTTGCCTGCCATCATGTTCTACCCATTTATACCCTGTCCCAGGTAACACTCACATTGAATTTTACACAAATGGTACAATTACAAAGATCATGAATTAATTTCTACGTTGAATATCGCCGTGTTATTAACCCTTGTTGATCTTACTATCCGTTACCGAGATTTTCTACGATTTTTGAGCCGCTAACTGGAGCGTAAAAAACGTTGATTGTTAGTTGTAAGCCGAGTGAATTTATGAGAAGGGAACAACTGTGTGCAGTTACATATGTACTTCGGTGGTGTAATAATATATGTATCTATAAAATTTCAAAATGATTGGTTCGATACACAGATTAAAGTAAATTCACAAACATTCTTGAATTTCCAGCAGCTACGTAAACTCCGATTGTTACAATTAATTATCCTGTATTATGACAATCGAAAAATTTTTTTAGAACCGTTTCACTTTTACTTCTATACGTTTGAGAGTATTCGTTACCGCTATCTCGGTAACGCGTACAACAATAGTATCAACAATAGTATCAACAAGTACACTCGTAACGATTGCAATTGTCACGCATCGAGGAAGTGGGTCATGGCCATTCACCAGGCAATTTGACACTCTTCGATTGTAATCGAAACAATCGAGAACGTGGCAGTAATAGATATCGTATTTTTAATTATTGGAAATTGAAGATCACGACTTTCAGATGTTTTGATAGGCATAGAGAACGAACAGAATTCCATATCTACCACTAATTATAAAGCGCGATCGTTCGAGCAATTGCCCAAGCGTAATTCGCCTGAATGAAAAAAATAGTTTTACATAGCGATTGAGATTTACCGGCAATCTTAACCCGATCCAGACGGAGATTGACGTACTCGGTCGAGCACAGGCGCGGGTTAAGAGGTGTTTGGTAAAAAGTGACCTACTTCGCTAACATTTAACGGTAGGGCTCAGCGAAAGGCAATCTACATAGACAAGGAAGAAAGGAACGTAGTTTGGAGGCAGGTGCCGTTATGGTACTTCCGTGGGCACCAGGAATTTCAGTTTCACTTCTCGTCCCGATCTTTCAGTTCTATGGGCACTCGAGCACAAGCCGAAAAACTTTCAGAGGTGACTTACTAGTCGAGCACGCATTTCAAACAGGATTTTCTGTACTTCGGCAACATAATGGTAATGAATTTCGACGCAAAAACTATCAGTTCGTTTCGTAACTGTTTAAACAGTCCACCTGCTCGATAATCCAATCGCTCATTAGCACATCGAAAACCCGCGTTGTATTCAGCAAATCGATCATTTCCTTCGAAACAAAGTCTCACTCACTGTAATTGAACTTTTTATGCGGTCGTGCTATTTATAGTCCATTGTTTTATAGAATCATAACTCGGCCATGTAAGCATGTACATATAACGCACTACACGAGGGTGCAGAAAACGAGGATCCGAAAAATGTTGTACTTCCTTAAAAGAGGAGATTCCTGGAGTCATTTGAAGCAATTTTTTTGCGAAAGTCTTCGCGATTTTGTTTGAGAAGTTATTAGCAAAACACGCGGACCAATCGGAGCGCAGCTACTGCGCACGTGTTCCGACTCGACGACTCGACATTGACCGAGCCGAAAACCGTTCGCTTTCGCCACGCTCCGATTGGTCCGCGTTTTTCGTTAACAACTCAACAAAGCCACCGAGCACATTTTCGAAAAGAAAAACTTGTTCCGTATGTCCTCAGGAATCAGCCCTGGTGATTTTGGAAAACAATTGTTCAGAGCACTGGAGTTGCTATCGTTTGCGCACGTATGTACATACGTACTCCGTGCTTCATTGAAAAGCGATGAAGGGTTAAGTAAACAAATTTTTTGTGTCCGAAGGGGATCGATTGAAACACATCGGTTAATTAATTATGAATTGTTAATTGAATTCGTTTTTTCCCGTGCTGTTTTTATCGGTGAAGTATAATCGATAATATCGAACGTGCTGTCTGTAGTCGGATGTTCTTACGCTACGTAGCACGAGAATACGTGAAACGGATGCCTTCGTTCGACAATTTTATTTCCTTGTCTCAACGACGATTTTTTAAATTGTTTTCAGCCCTTGAACGAGGACGGGAAAATGGACAATTTTTCAGATTTCAACGTTTCCGCAAAGTTCGAAAAGTTTAAGTTTGCTTTCCAAACCAACGCGAATTTGAAGATTCAAATCTTCTCTTTGTAACGAGTCAACAAACATCGACCTACGATTTTTTTCGAGTATTTCATTGCACTTTGAACGAAAACCGAACTGTAACCGATAGGAAACGTTGCATCGTGTCCATACGAACGACAGATTATCGTTTCCCAACGTCATAAATAATTAATTTTCATGTGGTAACGACTCAATTTTTAATGTATTCTCCACATACATACTGTCTATTATAATTTTTTATGGGCATGAAGTTGACTGTCGTGGTCGAACAGAAAAAGCCAGCCACCAGTTGTGGTTAGTATATGCTTATTTTCAGGGCTGTTCTGAACTGTGAATAGTTTTAAGTTTAAGTAACCTAATACGAATATGAATTTGAATAAGTTACGTCTGATATTCGATGGTTGATCAAATCATACTATTCGATTCTTAATGGAACTTCCCGATCCTTCCCTGATTACGGAGCCTCTGTTAACTACTGATTAAAATTCTGCGTCCGCAGAAACACCAGCTTATGGTATAGTTGAAAGTTGAAAGAGATATTTTCAAACCTTTGTCTGTTTTATCGTTTAAATAAGAGACACATACGAAATACTCGTTTTATTGGCCTGTATTGTAAAAAGGTATGGTAATTTATAGCGATGGTAGGGGTAACTGACATTTCGAAGAAAGCAAAAGCCAATGAGAATGGTCAGTTGACGTCACAAGTTCTCGTTTCATAAATATGACTGTTTACCACATTTTAAACATTAATTGTTGGATTTAAACTGCCGAAAGATTAAGGTAGGTGTGTGCACAGTTTCCTTATTGTAACTTCTTCCGTTCTCCAAGGCAAAGATCGTCGACTCGACCGAATCGAGCTTGCACAAGTTTTAGCTTATAGCCGCGTGTACGTGAAACCTATAAAAACTTAATCAATGGCTATAAACGGCTAAAAAATCGGTTTAAATGCATGCAAACGTTTATTATCTGGACTTCATCCATCCCGAAGAGAAAAATCACTGATATCGAAGCACGACTGGTAAATTCGTCTAAAATCTAAATCAACCGCTTAAGTAGAGAAGCCTCGGAATTGTGCGTCAAAGGGCAACAAATGCAATTAATTTGTCACGTAGCGGTGCATGTAGCTGCATATCGAAACGTCCAATCGGTCGGTTGATTCCCGTGTATTTAATCACAATTGTCCCGCGGTCTATCCGATCGATCGCATCGGAAATGTCAGCGGAACCACAGAAACGCAGAAGTGATACACGCGACCGTGCAACGGATCACTGGTGTGTGTTTTTCATTTAAACGCGACCCAATCGGAATCCGTTTTCGAACTGGCACGATGCCGGATCAAAATAAAAGAGATGCGCCCGCTTATGGAGATCGTTCTTCCAAAAACTGTCGCTGACAGTTTTGAATTATTATAGGCGATATTTATTTCACATAAAAGTTCACAATCTATACATCAGTCTCGTAGTTGTAGCGTTCGTAATATTAGAACGGCGGAATAAATCGGGTCCGACTAACGAAGTCGATCATCGATGCACGGAGTTATGACGTCGCGCGTCGCGTCGGTTCACCTTTCGTTCGCATGCTCGATCATCTCCCCGCTCGTTCACCATTCCCCGGCGACTCGGGCGTGAAGGAACAACAAGCCGACCAGAAAAACGTCTATTTCGACCCAGTGCCGGGTCCGCAAACCTTTCCGAGGCATCCCGTTGACTTACTTCGCAACAAATCCGCCGGCAGCCAGCGCTAAAAACCAGCTCACAGATTTTACACGTGTTATGGGACTCCCAAAGAAATCTCGTGGAAAATCGTGCGGCCGTTGATCCTAGGCCGAGCCTTCCATCCGCTGAAACATCATTGATTTAAGGCTCCGTAATTCTTAGCTATTAAATCTGTCCGAGGAACAACGAGACGAGCAAACTTCGACGGGCAACTTTGCTCTCGTCCTACTTGACGCTTTACTGCCCTGGCGTAACTGTATCTCGGGAAATGCAATGTTATGCTATATTTTTTGCCATTTAAAACAACCCGCGCAAAACGCGAACGTGTGCTCAAGAGTCACACCGCACAAATAGTAAAAAGAGATTTTTTTCTTGCGTTAAACTGATTTCTTTGAGAATTTTACGAGCCTAGGACGTACCTATTCGCGTGTGCCGTTATTTTGCAGAGGAACGGTAATTAATAATACGGTTGCGTATCTGGAGGGGGGCTCGATGCTGCTGTAAAATATGTTGTAAAATATTTCGCATTAGCTTCTACGATAAATAGTAGCGTTTTCAAAAGTGTTACGTATCATTTCCCAAAATCGTGCAACATTTCTGGGATTCCAATTCCGCGATCTTGTCGGGAGGACAAACTAAACGAACTAAAGAATACGCATGCAGACCTTAAGCCGCGTACAGTAAATAACTTATAATTCGTGTATTAACTTGTCAGGACTGCAAAAATAAAATTACCAAGTTCCCAACTTCTTCCAGTTCCAAGTTTCGAAATAGTTCAGTCTATCGAAGACCCCAGCTTCGCCATTTTGCTGAGAAAAAGAAACATTAAAAAATACATTCTTACAACTTAATTATATGTTATTACTTTTCCGATTTTACCATATAAAATGACCAAGCTTGCAATATCCCGCAGCTCCAATTTTCCAAGCAACGTGACACATTATGGCCTCCAGCTCCGTAATTTTCCCGAGCAAATAACCTAAAAAGTTCATCTGCCTAGATAAATGTGTGTTCAACTTAAATATAGTAAAAAATTTCCTATTAGCATAGTGGTTTTTCCTTAACAAATTACGAAATACACATTTTAATCAGTCTTAATCGTGTAATTACACGGTACAAATGAGAAACATTGACATCTCGATGTACTAAACGCAGCCGATTAAAAGCTGTTTTTTAGCCGCGTTTCGCAATCGATGCAGGCAATTTTGATTAGCATAGAAATCAGCAGTCTACCAATTAATTTTACTCCAACCGAACATCGCGCCTCCAGAATCCATTCTGACTCCGTCTCACTCCTCTCTCTCTCTCTCTTCCACGTCCCACGGGGCCCGTGTCGTCATTGTTTTAACTCTGACAAGAGGTTAACGGGTCAAACAAGCTGGCTCGGTCTTTATTCCGGTCAAACAAGCCGGCCGCGGCCGCTTACGAATTTCGCAAATACATCGTCGCCTGCATCGCCAGCAAATATTCCATCGCCCCGACCGATCTCCTGAACGTTCACCTCTCGATCTCGACAAATCGTGGAAATGATGCAACCTGACGATCACGCGTTACACTTACATATACCAATTCCTGCGTATACAATTCAGCAATCTCGGCTCGATCCTTGTTGCGCGATGATCGGGGCCCGACGTCCGACGCCCGACGCTCGACGACGATAACGGCGACCTTAATCGTCCGCGAGGAGACGTTCAGCGAACAGGCGCGGGTTCGCATGCAAAACGAACAAGTCGTGCGTTGATACCCGATAACTGGACTCTTAGACTTTCATCCGTTGGTCCACTTAAAAGCTACCGTTTCATCGAACCAGCCAACAACTTGCCAGACTTCCATCGACGCCCGACAAGAACGGCAGTGTTCTCCATTCCTCGAGTCCGTTTTGCAACCTGGACCACTTGGATTTCTTCCGATTCGTGGATACAGGACTCTTCGAGGTCTCCGAAGCTCCCAGGTCTCGGAAGCCTAGGTTGGTCGAGCTCGCAGTGTTGAAAGCAGTTGTTTCGTGCGTCGCGGACCGTGTGTGCAGTCTTCGGTAAATCGCGTTGAAGTGTCGGCACCGCGACCTTCAGATCGTAGAACGATCCACGACACTGTCCTGCATCTTCACCCCTTCCTCTGTCATCGAGCTGACCCCCAGTCAGCTAGCGGAAGCGATGATTTAACGGCGAGCTAGCGAACATAGCGGTGGTGGGGTCGAACCGTGGGACATCGGGGTTTTGGTCCTCTTCGACGCGACTTTCGACGTTGGATGATCAGTTTTTGGTTAGCTGTTGCTCCTTCACCACCATCCTTCACCAGCTCTCCTGGATAACGCTTCTTCGGCGAACTGACTGGTCGGGACACGGCCGGAAATAAGGTGAGCCAGTTTCGAACACACGGCTCCATTTGGAATTCGGTTCTTTTAATTCTTGATCGGGAGCATCGGGCAAATTCAGGTGCATTTTATCACTCGGACTGATCAGATGAAATGCAGTCGGGTGTCCGATTTTCCGAATTATCGGTCTTCCGATTTTCTAGGTTATTTCAATTTTGACGTTTCTTGCTCGCCTCGATTCTTCGGTGTTAGTTTCACATCTATTTTATAGAAGATTGATTGACACTTGTCCATTCGCTGATCGGCCGGAGTAATTGATGCATGGAATGGAATGCATTTGTTGCATTTTCACAGAAACGTGTGTTTAGATTGTCTCCGCGTTCTTTGCAATGCTTTCTTTACGCGATAGAATTTATTTCGTACAAGATTTGTCGACCTTCGTTCGTTTAATAATTGTTTCGAGTAATTGACAAATTTAATGGAATAGTAGCACTTTTACGTGAATGTCTGCTGAGAGTGTTTAAAACGTTAGCGTACTTCGTATGAAATTAATATTCTCTCAAATACATTTCTTTTCTGAATATGTAATTTGATACGGTTGAAAAGAACGGAACAGTATTTAAAGTTTATCGAACGCGTTCACTATTTTGCGAAATCCGCGGTTTGGTAATGAATCATCAGGTTCTTTTACGTTTGACGTTTCGTCTTGCTCTTCTCCAGTGTTGCACGATCAAATTGATTTTAAACAAGATTTATTGACCCTTGTTAATTTAGCAATCGTTTGAAGCGATTGATTAATGTAATTGAACGCTGTGGTTTGCTTCAATAGAACAGAGGTGCGATGATTTTCTACGTTTCTCGACTTGCCGATGTTTCGTTACCGGTTACATTCAAATGAATTTCAAACAAGATTAATCGATTCTTGTCTATTTCCTGATCATTTTGATCGATATTAAATCATCAATAATTTTAAACATTTGAGACCAATTGGATTGCGATTCTTTGCCTTTCGTATAATGAAACGCGAAGTTCTCTCTGCTTAAAATTTTTTGGAAATATTTAACGTATTCATTGATATTTAATTATTGACAATTTTATATGTTCGAGCATAATGGAACGTTGCGAAGAGTGCAACGTCTTGCCAATGTAATCGAAAGTTGCATGGACAGCAGCAACACCTCGCGAACATAATAATGCAATGAAAACCCATTGAAATGTAGAGCCAGGCGTTGCGTTGTTTTGAAATATTGGAAAGTTAATTCCGATCGGTCATTGATTAGCAATTTGAGATAATTGACAGCGCGTTAAATGAAAGCAATCGAATATTAAATAAATGTAAAAAAGCGAGAACAACTTAGCTATGTATTACGTACACAGCGCAATTATACAAAAATCGATACAAGAAGATCGGAAATGAAGTAACATCTTGTATCTATGTATCTATGTACGTCATAACAAGTGTTTCTTATTTATAACCGGTTGTAGTCTCTGTGCAAGAATAATACCTTAACGCTAAACCTACCGAGCCTGAAAAGTAACTAGAACCAAAAAATAACTGTGCACCCTTATCAAAATACAAGATTAATTTGATTTATACTTTAATGACATTCGTACAATAATTTCTTATCAAATGAGTGCAAAATAAAAGATCTGGAACCGGTGATTTTAACCGATCCGCGGTGGTGGTAGGTTAGCGTTAAGCTATCGCCAATGTAACCTAATGAAAAAAAGTAATCATCCGTACTATAATGCTAAAGACCTTACGGATTATTTTTTCCTGCCGCTTGCATAATTCGTTCCACAGTTGATTTCGTTTCGCCGATCGAGAACGATTTCATAGATTGTTGCTCCATTTCTGTGTTCGTACGCGACTCGTCCCCGATTCCGTTTTGTGCAACGTGTTCGAGCACGCTTTCGCAAATTTTCTGTTGTCTTCGCACTGGTGACATACTTGAAACGTAACGCGGTTCACATACTCCGTCTAAAATGATACAGGATAGATCTTTCCAATTATTTTCAGCAACTTTAGTACATTCACGGTAAATTTTAGTTGACTCTCCTATAACGCGGAATCAATTTATACGAACTTTCAAATGTTATATATGCAATACTTACAACGAACTAATCGGTTTCCTAATGTCTTAGTATCGAACCATTTCACAGTGATTATCCTGGCACTTGCGCTGATTCAAGAAGTCAGAACAGTAATAATAAGAACCTACGGACATGACAGTCGTACACATTCTACATATCAAACTATGTAGTATAGTTGACAATCCACATCAGGGTGGAAGGGTAGGGTGGGTAGTCGTTCGATTATATGTAGACGGCACCAACTGCAATAGCTGAAGGGCTCTACTCAAACATCAGTCGAGTCCTTAACAGACTATCGAAAAAGTTTTTCATTAAAATCGGAGGTGGCTACGTTAATCAACAATACTAATGATATTTTTGTTACAGAATTAATTTTAACAAGTGTCTAATAGCCCGCCAAGATGACAAGCCTAATTCACATGATGGTCAGCAACTACAACGAGATCGAGGAGATCAACAAAGGTAATTTCTGAAGAAGACTAAACGACGAGACGCGACGCGAATCGAATTTCGCTTTTCATGCTTTTCAACCTAATCGTTCGTAAAGAAGTTGTTTTCGTAATCTATTATTCGCGATGCCAAATTATTGCTGACATGACCACTAATAGCCACGATAACGTATGGAAATTTTCTATATAGAAATTTATATGTAAAAGTCTATATATAGATAAACAAGACTCGATGTCGGTTATCAGTCATTTGTTTCGAGCGTTAAGTAATTACCTAGACGTTTAAAAATGCAAATATCATGGAAATCTTTTCCAATGACGAGAAAAATATTTGCATTGCGAAGGAATATTCAAAAATATGTGATAAATTATTGATTTTTCAGTAATCAAGGTGAATACGTGGCCATTGATGGCGTCTCCTGGCCCTATGTTCTGCATCGTGGGGTCGTATTTGGCGTTCGTTTTGAAAGTTGGCCCGAGGATGATGGACAAGAGACCAGCTTACCAATTAAACGGGCCTTTGATCGCGTATAATGCTTTCCAAGTCTTGTTAAGCATATGGCTCACGAAAAATGTAAACACAATATTTGATGCGTATTTTTGTATTCCGCGATGTTTAAAGTGCAAAGTTGCATTCATTTGAGTACATTTTAATTTCATTAGCACCTTATTGATTGCCATAATTAAGAGCAGAGTCTACCTGTTCGTTGTGTGAGCACACACCGCTAGACCACGTATACGTACACGAAAATTGCGGAGGATCGGGTTTTCACTTCCGATATCTTCATAATGCAAAGATTGGATTTTTTAGTTTTTACGTTTACGACACGTCATTCTCATTATTCGGCAGCATTTTAGTGAAGCCGCGAAAAGCAACGCGACGGCAAGGCGACACGCTGCCGTCTATCGTGGCTGTCAAGTGATATACAGATTAACAATGTCATTTTAATAAATGTTAATGCATCGGAATATTGAAGCATTGAAACATAAAAATATTGTAAAATCAAACCTGATAATAATTGATGAAATGTTCTTTTCAGGCACTTGACCCCCTTATGATAAGCGTAATTCTATCGCCGAGATGCGGCATATCAAAAGGGGGCTCATCGGCGATAGACATGGAATTACAGGCTTTGGTAAGTTGATCGACCGATCAAACCAGCAAACCAGTTTTTAATATTCATTCGACAAGCAATAAGCTGCGATAAATAAAGTGAAACGTAAACTGCAATGATCTGCAATTAACGCGAACCTATTTCTGTCGAAACAGATATCAAACTGTGCCTGGTGGTACTTTATGGCGAAACTGAGTGAACTTATTGACACGGTGAGTAGCAGTATTAATAGTCATCATTAGACAGCGGATTTTATGCGTTTATAGGAGAAATCAATAGGAAAATATTCAGCAGTGAGAACGTGAATCGAATGTTTCTTGTCGCGGAAGATGACAATTATTTATTTTACACACAGATTCGCAGTCTAGTCGTCGTGATCAATAATTTTCTGAATCGGTTAAGGGACAAACACAATTGTAATTCTTTCTTTAAATTGATTTTACTTTATGCAGGTGTTCTTCGTTCTCCGAAAGAAGCAGAATCAGATCACTTTCCTCCACGTTTATCATCACACGATGACAGCTGTAGTTTCGTGGGTTTATGTCAGGTTCCTACCTGGTGAACAGTGTGCCCTTCTAGGCCTAATCAACTCGTTTGTACACGTGATCATGTACACGTACTATTTAATTGCTGCGTTAGGACCGCAGTACAAGAAATACTTATGGTGGAAGAAGTACATCACGTGGATCCAGCTGGTAAGTGAAATTGTTACTTCGTTGAATTACAGTTTTACTATCTTTTCAAAGCGTCAATATCGCCATTCAATGAATAATAATACTATCGTTTAGAGACTTGAATCTCCTAGAAAATCAACAGAGTTCATTTTAGGCTAGATTATTCATTATAAAGCCGTAGGTGAAACATCAATACTTCAATCCGATGCTAGACATTACCGATAATTATTAAACGACGTCATATCTACGTTAAGAGGAAATGACTGTATATCAATTTCCACTTGTATTCAGTTTTTTAAACTTTTTTTATTCACATTTTTTAGTTAATCGCAGCATAGAATAATTTCCAGTTTTTCTTAAACGGTTATCTCAAACGTTTTTCTCGATCAAATAGTTATAAATGTAAACTAAATAATTACAACGTGGCAACTACAAGGCTGAATCGAATATATCTATGCTAATCTGAAATATTGCAAACATCACAGATTTAAATAAGACAGTTTTTTTCCATCTGACACGTACAGGTGCAGTTCGTTATAGTGCTAAGCTACCTCATGATGGTCCTAATGATGGACTGCAAAGTGCCGAAGGCTCTCACGTACTTCATGATGACGAACATGGTGATCTTCCTCTACCTGTTCGGTGACTTCTACAGGAAAGCCTACAAGCCGAAGAGAGTTTAAACACGAATCAACGGGAAGACAACGCGGTGCTAGTGTCGTTGGTATTGCATGGAAACATTACAGAAGTGCTGAAGAAATGATTATCGTGTGGCCACCGGGATTACGTTTCGTTCGCTCGGAATAACGAGATTACGCTGACATGTATCATTGCGTTCGGTAACGCGGTACAAGAAAGTATCAATTAAGAATGTGGTTGAATTAATCGTTTAACCGAGCTGTTGCGATGGTTCTGTTACACTGGAATGGGTACAGGTGAAGAGTACTTTTAGCGTTGTCAACGCGTTCGCTTAAAATGTTTTACTAAACGCAACGTTTCTCGTTTCTCGTTTCTTGTTTCTCCGGCATGAAATATTGTAACGGTTTACCAGAAGATAGTCACAAGATCTCTGAATACTTTCATTACGGAAATGGATAAAATTTATTCGACTTCTCTTGGAGTAAACTGCAGGCGCGTGGACGTTACGTATCTGTTAACAGATAAAATGGTAGAACGTTTCTATTGTTCTGTCACGTAGAAGAGACAATAGACGACGAAGTATTCTCCGAAATACTGCAGTACATTTTGACACAATGTTATGAACATTTAAACGTGTTTAAAAAATTCAGGGACCCAGAATTGTTCGTAATGTTATAAAGAGACGTATACCGTTAGTGTTCGAAGGGAATAAGGGTCTGCAGAATCTGACGATAATTTTCCTTTTTTGGTCCGGGACCGAAATCTAAGAAGATAACGGGCCTAATAGTGATCTAGGCCAATGGGACCAGACATGCGTCTGCGATTCATCTTTTACTGTTTGGGTGGGGAAAGACGCAAACACGGTACACAGCCAAGCTCTTACTTTGACCGAACCCACGTCGCCCGAGGCTCTTCTGGTCCGAGTTGGCTGTGACCCAAAAAGAACTCGACTCAGAGAGACACACAGGAAGATCGCCAACTCTTAAGCTACGTCCACGTTTATCGTCGCAATAGAAACAACGGTAGACTGCGGATTTTTATGCAAAATCAAAATTGTCTGCATCGATTGTCAGACATTCATTTCTTTTCGTAATTATTATTTAATTGGTTGAAACTGATAGAAGAATGTTTTCAAATTCTTCAAATGCTGTTACTTTTTCTCAATTTTTATTACTCTTGCTTTTTACTTCTGGTAAACGAGAACAAATTTGAACGTTTTCAAAAGATTCATCACGATTTCTGGATCGAATGAAATCCAAATAAATCTGGTTTTCAAGTTGATCGGTGATCGGATAGCAAGTAACGGTGACGAGATGCGGAAACAAATGTGGACCGAGCTTTGCACGCTGCCACGCGCCTCCACAAGAACGGTAACTGGTTTTTATACGTCGCGTCGAGCAACTTATGCTTTGACCTGCTGCCTCGGTTACGGCTGATGATCGTTATTCATTCGCTGGAACGTGTCCAGTAGAATTATCTGTTACCGTAATTTTCGATAACTTACACTCGAGGCTAGCGATGGTCACACCTTTCTGCTAATTTACATTTTGGACAGTAAATTTATGGAAACGTACGATTCACCCACCTGTTTACCAGCGTCTTCAGAAAATCAACAATTAAATCACTCTGCTGCTAGGTCTATGTTAATCGAATTCACGGTCAATTTGACGAAAATCGAAAGCGGGGAAGATTTCTTTGAGGTTGAAGAGACTTGCGTTAAGACTATTCACCATAAATGCGCGAAGCTCTACGTTCAGTCTAGCAATACATATAGTAACGAAAACCGAGTCGACGGTTCAGTTGCCGCGACAGAATCGTCCGAACAAAGAATATGTTCGCTGGACCTACTTTTTTCTCATTTGTCCCGTGGTCTCCGGCACATCGGGGCTGACAGCCTCTTTTGTACGGGTTTTAATTTTTAATTTGAATTTCAGCGCGGTTGTCCGACGAAAGAATGGAATCTTTTAGCTTATGTCACCGAAATTGTTAACCGAGTGACGACACGCGTATTTACGAGGTCTACCGAACGAAACGTTTAACACGCAAAAATAATTCTCCAGGGAATGATTTTCAAGTTACCGATATCGATGGATACGAAGTAATCGATTCCTCGACGTTGCATCTCGAAGCGATAATCGACTCAGGCTGTGCCTGATGAAAGAGCGCCGATCGGATTTTGTCCAGTCGATTCTCTCGAGAACCGATGATCTTCTTTTGACTTTTGAGAGTTTTGAGTAACCCCGTTTCTCTGTAATTCTGTTTTCGAGCGAATCGACCAACTGCTTTTATTCGTGTAACAAATGAAAGAGTTTTGAGTGAGAAATCGATTGGAGTTCGTGTCGTCGATTCGTCCGAAAACCAACGATTTTCTTCAGGAATCGTACTTCGCGCTGTTTTCGAGGGAATCGACGAAATGGTTTTATTCGTGTAACAGATAACAAATCTGTCGCGATTGACGACGCGGCGGACGCGAGAAACGCCGCCGCGCCTGCCGTCAGCCGAGGCACGTGCGAATCATTTACATACTTTATGTAATTTTTGAAACACGGTTCAGGTATGTAAATACAGATGTCATTATTTATTAAACATGGACGAGTCCTAATTTCGTGCCCCTCCCTTCCGCTTCCTGCTGCGAGAGAAATCATCGAAAGTCGTATAATCTTCGTTTATTCGATAATTAAATATTCAATAATTAGTTTGCGAGCTGATTCATTCTAATTTGCGAATTTTTTGCAAAGAGGACGTAAAGAGGACATCCATTTTATTGCAAAGGGACGTTTAAGTAAATTAATTTCAGAGACGAGGAGGATTTTCAGAGCATTTTGGTAAGTGACAATGCAAGCAAAATTTGGCGAACGTTCATCAGCTCCAATAGTAGTTATTTTATTCTAAACTATGTTATACATGCCTGATATAATACAAAACGATACTGCTTCATAATCGTGTATCTCCGGCGAGCTTCGATCAACGAATCCAGTGTCTTCGGCGAAGGTCCGACTTGTGCGAAGAGACGATTCGTTTCTTTGAGGCCGTGCCGCTGAACAAGAAGAATCTACTGCTATTTACATAACATGGTATCCATGCTGTATCCATGCACAGAAAATTAAGATACCCGCGATAACCGCGATCTCTCGCGTGGGAACGCCTTCGCTAGAGCTGTGGCAACGGCAGGTAAACATCGAGCACCTCGTATCTTTCACCTAGCGGAAGCAGTGGATTTCATTTTTCACATATGTACCCTTATAAATCTCCATTGTTTTTTCCTTAAAATAGTCGGAATGCTTTAACTGCGTTTCAATAACTCGATCTCACCTCGACTCGCTTAATTCGTGAGAAATAATAAATTCCAGTTCTTGACGTGTGCGCGCATACGATTATGTTCTTTTCTAGGAAGCAAACAGGATATATCGATTTTATCTTAATGATTCGATAACCTTGACCGTTTGAAGCGTGGTTTATTTCTTCGTGAGTGTATCAGGTGAATTTTCAAATGTCTTCCACCAGGAACGGCAAAAGAAACATTCTCCCAAGACCTTATTCAGCACTCAGGGTCGAAGCAAGCTCAAAGCCATGATCTTTGGACGTATTAATCATTGTCGCTCGCTCTGTTTGGAGCCGACAATTGGATCGTTCTTTTTGTCAGCCAGTCACGAACTCTAGAAAGGCTAGACCCTGAACGGTCAACATATTTTTTCCATCCTTAATTTACATAGAATTATTAGTGCTTCTACGGCGTACCAAAAATAGCCTAAGGTATTATTCCGAGTGTTTCTCGTTTCAGTATAGTAGAAGTAGCAACAACTCCACTTTCATCTTACACGTCTTATTATCGTACATCACTATATCAAAGGTTCAAGCGACACATAAAATAAATTACTTTTCTCGATCATTACTATTTTACAAACTTAATCTTCATCAAGCTAAAATCGACAATTCCACGAGGATTCCAAGGATATTCCATCTCCTACTATTTTACAATCACCATCCTTGTCAAATCAAAGTTAATTAATTTCTAAATGACTCCCTGGGTTACTAACAACGGATAATAATTTTTTCGAAAATTTTTCAACTCATAAAAATCACATTTTTCCGATTCAGCGTGTCAATGGATCATTCATCTAGCCTCGTCTGAGGTCAAAGCTCAATATCGTCGCTTGTCATGCAGTTATTTATGCAAATAGCCCTCATTTGCAATTACAATGCCGACCAATTAGTGAACATCTAAAAATATCCTCCAAAAAATAAAGAATAAAAACAGAAGAGGATCTCACCAAAACAAGACCTCGATTTTTCAGGAATTCCGTGCCGAAAAGAGGACAGCGAGAGTAAACCACGACGGATTAGGGTCAAGAAATTCTGTCGCCCGAGTACCCTAGTCTACAGGAGTTTCTCTCCGATAATTGTTCGGTATGTAGTCGTGAAGGAAAAAGCTAGCTAATGACGACAGATCGTCGCTAATTGCAGGTAATTGATGCGCTCAAGTTGATCATTGGCTGAACCGCGACGACCTATACTCTCTGAGATGCATATCATATCAATTGTCGAGTCCTGATCACGAGGCCCGCACGAGAAAAATTATTTTCATCCGAATACAATTGCTCAGACTAACGAAAGCTCGAACTTGAAGCAACTAGGAGCACGCCTCTATCAGAACGTTGAATCCTAATCGCATCTTTGCACTATCCAGGCCTGGTCCAGGTCCGAATTTGCCCTGCCACAGTGTCAACAGTCATATTATAGACAGTGGACCAGTTGTATGTACACGTTGGCGTCTCATCTCGTCGGTCTCGTCGCCACTTCCGGTCTCCCAACACGCTCTCTGTCGAATCCACGATCTTGCACACGGTTCCAGGGGCTTATTTCCAGAGTTTGCGACGAGTCGAATCATCAGACTGCGAGTCTCGAACATGGGAAAGCTCGTAGTACTTCCTCCTTCTAGAAGAGGGATTGCAAAGGAATTTTGGTGGTTGCTTCCTTTCCCAGTCCTCGCGTGCTTTGGGTTCTTTTCGGATTAATCTGTCTTCCCTTTTCCGTTTTGTAAGCACCCGTTGCTGGCCTTCTTGGCTACGCCATTTTCTTTCAACGCGGCCGAGATCTTTCTCTCGCGTTGTTGGTACGCGTCGTTGTAGAAATCAGCGAACAGGAAGTAGAAGAAGATCGCGTTCGGTAGAATCAGGTACAGCGACCATTTAGGGTAGTCGCAGTCGTAGATGACCAGCTGACAGCTGTGGAGGAAGGCGAGGCAGAATTGACCCTGTGGAACAAAGGATTACGCGATGATAGGTGGTGATAAATTCGCAAATCCACAGTCTAGCGATAATAGTTCACCATAGTGACCAGGAGGATTCTTGTCTCACCATTTGAAGGGTCGTTATATACTTCTTCCACCACAGGTACTTCTGGTATTGGGGCAGCAACGCTGCCAACAGGTAGTACGTGTACATGATGATATGCACGAAGCTGTTGATGACGCCTTTGGAAAGAAATAGCATCAATGAGATAAAAAGAAATTTTAAAATAGAAACAGAAACATCGGTCATGTTGTGACATACCTATAAAGGTGCCATGGCCTCCTGGATAATACTTGGTGGCTCCCCACGAGATCATCGGCATCACCGTGTGATGGTACAGGTGGAGGAACGTGATTTGGCTGTCCTTCTTCCGAAGAACGAAGAACACCGTGTCCAACAACTCGGAAATCTTCGCCAGGAAGTAAATGTACACGCCTCTAGCGACCTACAAAGCAAAACTGGTTGACAGACGTCAGAGAATTTCGACGGAACGATGCAAATCGTGCAGATTTGAGGTAGACGTTTTTGAAATTTTTTCGGAAAGCTGGGAACGTAGTCAAAAAAATCGGAATTACCCTCATGGCTTCGGGCGAGGTGGAGTAGTCGACTGGCTGACATTTCCAGCTGTATTTCCTCAGCCAGGCTCCATCCAGACCCTCGTAAAAGAGCCAGCAGCTGAGCAGGACCTGCAGGAAGTTATAGACCACCAGGATGTATCTTAATTTGTACGGTTTCCTGTGCTCCATCTGCCTGGGGCCCCATGAGAGGCAGAAGTACAGGTAGCCGATCAAAAGACTGAGACCTGGCACTGGAGATGCTATCAGGAACCACTCTCTCGTCCGTGGATCTGGAAGATGATATTCGGAACGTACGATTGTATACTGTTTCGAGCCACTGTAGATATTCGTAACGTTTTTACAGTGTCCTGTAACAGGCTTACCGGACAGATCGTGGAAAACATAGTGGTAGAATCGTACCACCGAGTTGTTGTAGATGTTGGACATCTTGTCGAGCGAAGGAGTACCGCTGGCGTTCATTTGGCAGTCGGCTGAAACGTAAAAGAAATTAAGATAGAGTAACAGCTACGGTGCACGTTATACAGTACGTAATCTAATTAAATCGTCGACGCTACTGAATTACGTTAATAAGCATTAACGATCCTTGAACATGTTCTTCAAGAAAAATAATAGATTT
This sequence comes from Lasioglossum villosulum, assembly GCA_963971365.1. NCBI lineage: Eukaryota > Metazoa > Arthropoda > Insecta > Hymenoptera > Halictidae > Lasioglossum > Lasioglossum villosulum. Next base: position 4,149,363 of record OZ020495.1, read on the forward strand.
TCCGAGAGAAAAATTGCATAGAACGTTCATATGTATATGTCACGCTTTTGACTTGTCTGACCATGGTTGGCTGTTTCTACTTACCTCATCTTGAATTATTTTCAAGTTCCAGCAGAAATTTGTTAGTGGAGCAACAATTCAATTTATTAAAATAATCTTTCTAGCATTGAACCTCATTTTAAGGAGAACAATCAGTGTTCCCACAGAAACGGTGGCTAAATTCTCCAGGGCGATTAGTTCATTCCGGCGCACGCATGTTTCGCAATCGGCGCGAACCGATTGCTCAAATCTACGTTCGCAGCTGAAATCTGTGTATGAACCGGTTCCGATTCCATATCGAACTATTCGGCGTGCAGTGGAAAGCAGGTAAAGGAGCGGTCAGTTTCGCTCGTTTTAATGACAGCGATTAAACGACTTGCTCAATGGCAATGTTATGCTCCACAAAAGAACCTCTACCATTCTCTTTTCTTCCGTGGCCCGTGAGCTAACGAACAACTACCATAAATTGTCCACTAAAAACGAAATAGCTGTCCCTATCCATTCTCATCTGTGTGCGAAATTACTTCATCGTGACCACGAGTGACACGTATGTTTAAGTACTTTAAGTACATTTTAAAAGTATCGTTTTTGCAATTGCGCTTTTCATGAGCTAGCGATGTACTCGATGAGAATCAGCGGGCAAATAGAGGCGTTGCCCTAGTGGGCCATCCCGGAGCGCTCCCACGGGCAAACGGTTGCTGGCAAGAGCACGCGAAGCTGATTCCAAGCAAATAGGTACCGCCGTTCAGCGGTCGCGTGAACGAACTAACTCGTCGCTCTGAGCGAGCAGTGCGAGCACCGTGAAATACCGTTCGATGGTAAGTTTAACAGCTGCTCGTAAAGTTACGACGAGTCGACGAGCCTTTCCTCTTTCCTCTCGACGCAACTGGAACAGAACACCTGAGCAGAGGAGACCGTGACGGTAACGGCGCGTGGCGCCAGAGGCAAGGACACCTGGAGAACATTGGCCTGCAGGCTCTCTGTAGTTATGGTCGATCGTAAAACTCAAATGCACGTTCTTTCGTCGATTATCTAAGGAGACCTAGTCTGGGAAAAACGGATCCTTGAGTCTCACAATTAGCGATCGTTAAATCTGGCGCTCTCAAAAGAGCAGAAGAGGGTAATTGACGAAGCAATGTGGAACGAGTGGATAATTTTGAGGATAAGCGGATCGTTTCGAAAGATAGACATTTTTCCATGGTTACGAGAAATATCTTGACTTTCCTAGATTTTTAACATCGAGAGCCGTAAGATCCTTTGACCTCTTTTGACGTCCCACTGTGTCCACGATGTCCACAACCTATTTTCAAGAACTCTCAATTTTATTTTTTTTCAAAAATTCGAAAACCGCAGAATTTTCATCGTCGTTTCGGGGGACACGATCGATTTCGAAAAAACAACGAACCGATGCGACGATCACGGTGACTCGGTAATCGCTCACGTGAAGGATCAACGACGACCCGGTACGAAAGCTCTTATTAGCTGAGCCAGCGGAGCATCTCGAACCGGCTCCTTGCGGCTCGAGCACTCAATAAGGAACACCGATGCGACGCGGCGCGGCGAGCAGATCCACTCCGGAAGTTTAACAGCCAACGTGTACTTTACATCTAGCGACGTGCTCATTTTCTACTGGTTTCCTGGGAAATGTTTGGCTCCGTACTTTCTCCCTCCAGGCTTCGATCTTCAACCTTTCATATCGCCAATTCCACTCGTGCTTGAACTGACAATATTTATCGAACAATGAGAATAAAAAACGACATTCCCGGTAGATACAGAAGTATTTGGACCACCGATAATTGATCAAACGTGTCCGGCAGAAGCGCGCGAATATTTTCATTAACCTAAATTTCCCTTTTTTCGTCGTGCGTGTACAACACGTACCGTTCACTTACGTGTTGCAACTTCCTCCTAACACTGTTTATTAACGATCCGTGTGCTGTTTCGTTACTCTAGAAACGTGGCACTCGTTTTTCTAATCCTGGAGCTATTACTTACACCTCTCTCGACCAAGTAGCAACTATGCTTTAACCGTTCCTCAACCTTCGCGAATGAAAAGGCCGTGTTGTGTTCGCAATTATTCAAATTGGATAACAGATGCGAATCAATTTAGAAGAATTTTCTCTGCCAGAAAACGAAGCTCGAATCAAACAACGCGCGATTTCTGACAATATCTCTCATCGTATGATTAATAATCTGTCAAGCGAACTCGCGTGGACTACGATCAGCTGATCGGAGAAACAGTCTAGCTCCGCATATTTTTCCGCTGAATAGCGGCGGAGTTTCAGCAATTAGAGTCTCGACTCGTTAGTCGGCCCGCGGCTAATTAAACGGCTGGCGGAACTGTGTCGGCGTCGGCTATGCCGCCATGAATAATTAGATTGTCATCGATTATGCTCGATAAAAAGTCAATCGTCCGTAAAGGTGGTTCACCCGGCGCGGCTGCACGGCATTCGTCGATTTCGTACGATATGTAAATTCTAATGCGAACTTGATACCGCGCGAATGTGTTACACGGGTAATATGTCAATGCTACTTTCCAGGACAGGTTCCGACAGCTGCGAGGATAACCCGCTGGCGCAGATAGCACCATTCTAACAACCAGCGACCTATTATAACGACGGAAAGAAAGAAAACCCGTGGACACCCGGTCGCCCGGTAATATCGTGGGCGTAGAAAGCGACGATTCAAAGGCGGTGCTAGTAACTCAAAGTCGACTCTAAAATCGGCGAATAATATCATTCCTACGTTTCTCCTAAAACCATTCTCCGAATGGTTCCATTTGTTCGCTTAAAAAATGAAGGAAGAACATTTTTTTGTGGATAAAACCTATGCCAAATTGTAGACTGTTTGATTAAACTTGAATCTCCAGAAGTACATTGACAATGTTGCAAACGATATAGTAAAGTTGAGCGATAAGTGGCACATTGAATATTTTGCAGTGATAGATCGTGTGGTTTGAGCGATGTATCGAGTTCATTGGGCCAGGGGAGCACAGCGAGAACTTAGCCTCAGAATTTGCAGAATAGAGATGCGCCGAGGTCAAGCTCATCATCATTTACTCCTCGAGCCATTCTTATCCCGGCACGGCGCGGTGCGGCGCGGTGTCGCAAAGTGAATGCACTCTGGGACGTAATCTAAACAGCAGAGTATCGATCCCGTTAGAGGACTCTGGATCCTTCCGTTTCTTCACAGCTCTCGTTCGTTTGATATCTAATGTGTCTCCCTCGGGCACATAATCAGATAGTTCGTACCAGAGATTAATATTCAATCTCGATCTGGTTACATCCTTAGCAAAAATCATTCTCGAACTTTCTCCAAGGCGTTTCAAGTCGAAAGAGTCGTTCGCGCAACCTCCCAAGCGATAGTCACGACTCATTTCCTCCGGGATTAATAGATCAACCTATTAAGAAAGATCGGAATTCCGGCGGAGCTAGACTTCAGGGCAACGAGTGTTGGAAGATCGAACAATTCCAGCCGATCTGGAGTTATCGAGTCAGTTAGTCTCGAGACTCGACGCGATTGCCGGCGATTTCATCGGGCCAATTAATCACCTCTACGGGCGATCACGGTAAATCGCGTCGAATGGGCATGACGCAGATTAGCGTCTTCAATGTTTCTTATTGCAGGTTGAGATTTGAACGTTTTAAAATTTTTCCGTGTAACGAATGTAGATAGTGTTAACGATTGAGCGATTTGGAGGAATAGTTGTTCGCCAATTCGAGGAAATGATAGAGCAGACAGAAACTCCGAGAGCAGTCACACGCTCGAGGATTCGGTCACAGTAAGTATGTGTGCCACGAGGAAATGGACCGACTCGTTGCACCTTTGCTACTGTTTTCTGTGCTGCAGCGTCGATTCGACCAGCCTCCGGAGACCGGTTCCTCGCTGGCACGAGACCTTTGCTCGTGACCAGTGTTCGGCCATTGGCCTGTTACCCAAGGGAGGTGAATCACCTCCTTGCCAGAGCCTCCCAGTGACTCAGTTTTTTTTCATTTTCCAATGCTTTCGATCGACCCGGTTCAACAATTCGAATGTATCGTACCCTTCTACCACCTGCACTCGATGGCAACCGTTATATCCCTTTGGCAAAACTGCACGCTTATACCGGGTGAACGAAATTATTAAAAAATGTATCAATTCGTAACTCCATTCCAGGTCCCTCGTAGCATTCGTCCCGGGACACCCTGTATACGGGAGCATTCGAACCACCATTAAACGTTAACAGGAGCAACTGGTCAGAATCTCGTTTTTGTACCCATTCCGTCGCGCGTCGACATCGATTCACAGTGGGAATAAAGAAAGCCATCGTATGGTATCGCATAGCGAGCGAATCGTTTCCTTCGTTATAACGGAATCGGCTCTTTGTAGTTACGCTTCGAAAATTCTCGGTCGCCTGACCAAACAGCGCGAAATGAAAATGCGGCAAGAAACTGTGCCGATCCGCGAATCAGTCAATTCCATTGCAACCTGTCGATCTCGATTGTCCACTAGATTTAAACTCTGACCCACGCAGAAAACTTCTTTTATTTTTACTATAAGACTATAAGAGGACGAACGTACCAACGAATTGCGACAGTGTCTATGTCGAGAGAGTCGGGTAGCGATTTTTGCGAAGAGTATGTTTTGCAAGAAACTGTGCTAACGAATGAGTCGCAGCACACTTCATTATCGGTGTGCCATTTATCTCTCGTTTCTCGATCGGTCGTTAAACAAGAATCACCACGGGCCAAGCGAAATCCGTCTTTTGAACTGTTGCAACGGGTGTTACGGCGTGTTAAGACGTGTTTTCATGGGCCATAGTCAATGCGTTGTAACGCGTTACCACGTAGTCCTGTAATTCCTCGAGACGAGCTTACGAAATTACCAACGAGATAAATCGCGACGCACTCGTAAAACGTCTACGCCAGGCTCAACTGTAGAAAGGTAAACGCTCTGCCACACGATATAAATTCTAGCCGCGTTCGTAACGAAAAAGAAAAGATTCGTACGTTCTCTAAAAATTCGTGCGGGTATGCAGGGTGTAATACCCCGCTGCCTCGCTTCGAAATATTGCCCAAGTCTGAAATGAAAAATGTATTTCCCCCTTGAATCGTTTTGAAAATACATTTGAAATTGAAATTCCTCCGCTGGGATTCGTCGTTACTTTCACTGGCACACACCTCCTGTCACAAGTTTTTCCGAAACGTTCATAGGAAGGGATGCTAAACGCCGACAACGGTAATTAACATCTTACGACGCTGTTCCATGGAACAGATTATGAGACGCTTGACTATTATGGGCTGTTTGAAAACGATCGATGGTAGAAACTGTTGTAAAACTTTCTCTCCTGAGTCCTTGCTACATGCACTGCTATAATAGCTGTTTTCTGTCCTGCCTGTATCAAAATTTTAATGGAAAACTATCAAGATCCTGTGATGCGAGGGTATTAATTGAAGTTTTGTAGCTTTATTTGATCGTGGAAGCGACAAGGTACCATAGAGCGTTTATGTAAGTTAGGCTATTAAGCAGAAATCGAACACAGATAACATGGATATCTAGCTTTCTAGCTGGAAGTTATCTAAACTTTGATGGAAAACGTGGAGTCCTGTCAAGGTTTCGAACGGATGATGAAACGGAAGGAATTGAACCACTCAACAGGAAAAGTGACTGACGGATACGGATGCTTTCAATCACTGTGAAGCGTTAATGGGGGGAAGGGAGTTTTCCGAAAATTGATCAGCCTAATCGTTAATCGCTACTCTCCGCGCAGGACCAGTTTCCAAGATTTATCCTCGACGCATCCATCACCGTTGGCAGGTGTCCTTCGGCAGGTTCCGGACCTGGAAGACCGCGAAGCTCGCATGACAATAGCCACCGCGGAGACAAACGAGTGTACGCGAACGAGCATCGCTCACTTGTGAACGCGCCTTGAAAGTAAACAAGATCAGTTCTTCCGACTGACCGAGCACGTTCATCAGGTCCGAGCATAAATTACTCTAAGATCCAGCCAGCATGTAATACTCGTTACGCAATGGGAATAGATCACTGTGCGAAGGATCTAGGGTGCAAGCGATTCTGTAACTTCGAACCGTTTTGGATGATCTTGATAAGAATTCTGGAATGGTAATTGGTATGAACGTGTACATCCTCTTACGGCAACCAAGGAGATCGCTATCGGGCTTCTCACTCCTCGAAAAATGGTAAGATACACTTGGATATGCATGTAATTTGCTCAGAGCCTAGATTACAAGATAATTAACGCGTTATCTATCGGCAATCATGCCACATTTGTAATTCCGGGTCTAGAAAGACCCAGTTGCTTTCACCCAAAGATCAAGGTCTACTATTCAATTCTTCGTGGCGCAAGTACAATAACCAAAGCAAACGGGACTCCATAGATTGTTGCGGCTACTTTCCAGGCTCTTCGGTGTCGGACAAAAATCGCGATAGGTGCTATTAATCATAGGACACGTCCGCTGCCGAGCTTGGCAACGCGTCGAGCGGACGCAAACAGTTCTTCAGCGATGGAAAGGGACGGTTCTTTTGCCACGCTTTCTTCCTGCCGAGGATTTCCCCTCGATCGTCCGTGGACGTGGACACAGAGAGATGTAGAGAGGTTCACGTGCGATCGAGCTCTCTCGATCACGCGATCGCGTGATCCAGCCACGAGCGCGGATCCATCGATGCCAATGGCAGTGAGGTAAGACTGCGACGAGCGCCCGACGCTATCGACCACGATGCCCGCGAAATCTTGCACATTGCGCAGGTTATGCAACGATCCGGTATCAATGGATGACCGTCCCTCGAGTGGACGATCCGTGAAAGTAGGAAGAGATCGTGTGCTGGACCGTAATTTTATTTTTTATTACAGTCCTCCAGAGAACAGAGAATGGACCGTTAGTTTCCTGCGATAGAGCGTAGCGAATAAACGAGAATGCAGCTTCTGGCGGTGTTTTCTGAACGAACTCCTTTATTCGTTTTTTTCGTTGAACGTGTTGCAATTTCGAGAAGACATTGCCTGTACTCTCTGTTGACAATGTCCTGCTTTATTTATTACTTCTCTCGAACGTTCACAATTTTTATGCACGACCATTTTAACATTGCATTATACACAGCAGAATCTTTAATCTTCGGTAACATTTTTAACGATGTTGAGCAGAAAACGCGGTCTTTGGTAAATAATTTAACGAAGGTAAAGTTTCTAAGGGAAAATGTGGAAAATGAATGTCTACGCGTAACTACGAGAAGTCAGACAACTGTCCTCAGTCCCCAGTTATGGTATGAACAGTGATACCAGTTAGGTTGTTTGACCAGGAAATGGTATTTCAAAGAATTAACCATGTCTTGAAAAATGTTTAATAGGCATAGTTTTGCAGGTGAAATCAAACGCAAATCAACCAGAATGGAGCAGAATCAAAAATTACTTCTTGATTAAGCCAATCATATGTTCTAAATTCCTTGGGCTCCGCCATGCCTAGATTATGTAATATAACTTTCTTTCAGAGAAAGAATTCACCGGTTCCTGCTTTGCGGTTACATGCGTGCTTACATGAGAAGAAATTGCAGCGAGTTATTGGATTCCGTCGAGGAGAGCATCGAACATTCAATACTTTATCGATTCTATGCATACATTTTGTCTTTTGCAACTACAATGAACAGAGTCGCAATTTCTTCGAAGAAGTCTCGGTAATTTCCGAACCGATGAATTAGCGTTGAAATCGCTACAATAGTACATTGCAACCTTTAATCTTCCGTCGATGTCCTAATGTCATCCTCGAGAACAGAAAATTGCATTATTCCGAAACATTCACGACATAGAAAAGTTACCAGAAAAAAAGTCTAACCCATTCATGTTCCGGCCGATTTCACGAACTAGTTATTCTTCTACAGTAACGTTGCACCGCCGCACCGTAACCTCGAGTCCGTCAAAAAGCGATCGGAAAAAGTCTAACAGTGGAATCATTCTCGCAAGACAATGGTCGTCGACCACAAAACCAGAACATCTGACGCGAATCGTTCCTACATACAATTTGTTCGAACAGAAACATTGTTGCGCGCTACAAGGTCCCGTCGCGTACAATGTACTGCAGTGTACACAGAATGTCAGGTTTGCGGCCGCTTTCGCGATCTTTCACCGGCCTACGAACGTTCACTCTGTCATCGCGTTCAGAAGTGAAATTTTCCGGTCTGGCTCGTGCCTCCCGTGGAGTTAACGGAACCGAGAGCCTAATCGAGAGGAACACGGAGCACCGATGTTTCTTTCGAGACTAATAGCCCCAGAAACGATCTACCGTTTAGGGTACCGAACGCGACAGATCGCTTCCGATTTTTACGTCGATGATGCGAGACGTCTTCGAATCTAAAGTGGTTGGCAAGAGAAGAAAATTTCAATTTTCGAGTCTTGGTGAAACTCTCGCGATTTTAATCCAACCAAGGTAGATTAATTTTTCAGGAATTGAAATAGATATTCAATTCTTCCGCGAGAACTTCTAGGACCGTTTTCACTCGGTGTTTTCAGTTTTTCGAAGGCTACGTAGTTCAGCTATGTAAGCTTAGTTAAACGACGAAGGAGGTTTGATTTATCGGCCAGTTTCTTGCCACGTTAATTGCGTACAGGTAATTACAGTGCGGTAATTAGGTCACTTGTGGTATCACCGCTGGGAATCGAAACAGCGTTAATTTGTTTACTCGTTAACGAGCATAATAGCAACAAACTAACAAACAAATCACGATGGTCTTGATTCACCGTCGATGGTTTTGAAGAGTTCACTTTTGCAATTCAATCGCGTTCCGTTTTTTCCTGTAATTACACTATTACGAATGCGCTAGGCGTAACGTATTAAAGAACGATTGCTCTTTTAGGACATATTATTGCAAAGTTATGCCAATTGTACTATTAGCCGTTGAATTGGCATAATTGACGCTCGAGGGATCTCGAGCGAGAAATATGACACGCGGAACCGATTGCCAAAAAAGTTCCAAGAGAGTCGGAAATCGTTACCAGAGACAAGTTGGAGAGAAACTATAGCGATCGTCAATGGCAGAAAATGATTATTTTACAGAAGAATCTACGGCCTATCGACAAAAATCGTTCAAAATCGATGCAGAAACGACTTGGAGAATTCACTTCTTGACTTCGTGACTACACAATCAGTAGAATCGTCTCGCAATGATCAGACGCGGTAACCTGTTGAATCGCTCGCGTGACGAACGAGCATTCGCAGTCGATTTCTTTAAAGCTAAAGCATTCGCTGAAATTTTCCAATTATACAATTTCTTCCTGCTTTTGCTCGAGTAACCACTTTACCTGATCATATCATCGATCGATCAGAATCTTCGAAACTACCCGAATGCCGTTCCTCGTGCACCAAAAACACTTTCACCTTTTCATTAAGAGCTTTCACACATTTATACGATTATCGTCCGAGTTTTTTTGCAGTTACCGTTCTAACGATCCAAAACATCATTACTCGTTGAAAAGATTTTCACCGTGTCGTTATCAAGCGTTTTCCTCGCCCAGACCAGTGAAGAACGTTCGAAACGTTTTTGGCTGCAACCAATCATTCCGTGAGTTGATTCTGGGCCAGACCACTGCTCTAAACACTAGACAACCTCGAAAACTCTTCCCCCTGTTTCCCGACCAGTTTTTGAACTCCGTTATCAAAACGAAATTTAAAACGCGTCTCAGATTGTGATCAATCATGCGGTTATATTATATATTCTATATAATCTATTATATTCTAAACAGCTCGGATACCATTAGTTCCATATGAAAATCACTTTCACCGTGCAATTAAGCTTGGATGGGTTGGATACCGTCGGTGGCCAAAAGGACTCATCAAACGAATCATCATAGTGCAATCAATCCTAAAACCGTAGCGCCGCTTTCTCCACTCTTCCGCGGGATTAAACATCGCGTACGGAGTACAGAGTGTTTCGTAATCACTGGAAATCACGGAACACATTGGAAAAGCGGAAATTTCGCGTTTGCAACTGATTCGGAGCGAAGTGAAGTATCAAGAGAATTTTTTGCTCGGACTAATTGACCGGTGGAGCGAGGCGATATGTAACTTTGCGAAGTAGAGAAAATAGGAGGTACTCGAGAAAACCAGTGTGAAAATTACGAACCTCGCCGAGGGAGCACCAACCTATCCTGCGACGCGACGTGCTCTTGCACTTTCGCGCTTATGCAATCTCGCGTGATTCCTTGTGCGATCCGCGCGACCTTGATGTGTGCCCACGCAAACGGATTGTCCGGATTTTCCTTCATTTTTGGTTCAGCAATATTTTTATCGACAGAAAATAATAAAACGGAATGTTTCAATTCTTCCAATGTTTTTGCCGTTTCAAGTTACACCTACTCCTTTTTATCTAGTAATTACAATCGCATAGTAAAGTAAATAGCGAAAAATTATTTTCTGCGTTGGCGTTCATTTCTTACGAAGATGTCTAAGAAAATGTCCACCGGGACGGAATAATCGATGACCCAGCGTGAGTGGCGAGAGGTTTAAAACCGCGTTGATGAAAACGAAAGTGGTTTGCTGTCTCTCGCATTCTATGGTGGTGGTGGTGGCGGTGGAGCAGCGGTACCACCATTGGCGAAGCGGTTGTTCGCCTTTCCGGTCGGGAGTAATTCTCATGGCGGGAAACATAATCGCGAGCGGGAGACAGGCTGTGCGAGCGGCTAGTAATGGGATCAAGCGTCTCGTAACCGGCTCTGATCGAAGCCCGACTCGATCTAGACCCTTTGATCCAGCAACTCGAACATTCTAAATTCCCGTGTGTTACCCTCATCAGAAAATGATGGAAGAAAATTGTTATTGCAGGTATAAAATTATGAGTTGACACGCGACCCTCTGTCCAATGGATCATTCATTCGATAGATCCAACGTCGAAGATACAGAAGACAACGAGAGGTAAGATTATCTCCGAAAGCAATGATATACTCGATACTTCACGGAACGGAACGGATCGATTACGAAGAGAAGCGTATCGAATCGAAGCGATGCCAAGACGATGCTAAAAGAAAACTACAGAAAATAAGAAGAATCTACGAAGTAACTTCGAGACGTAAATTCTTTTGTTTTCTATTGATTGTATTATTTTGCGGCCTCGTTTAAGACCAACTTTTGCAACCTGAATGATCCGAGAACGAGATTCAGTCCCCACAAACGACTTACCAGCAAGACGAGCAAAGATGCGTGGTCAGCAAGATGAAATCAAACTGCTTATTCGTGTTCGCGTGATCCTATGCATTAACCTATACATACATTTATCGACGATTGTGCAAAGACCGCAAAAGCAATAAAGAATTTCACTTGGTTTCAACTCTTTCAGTATCGAAGTATTAAATCCTCGTTATTCGAGCGTTCAATTATGATTCTAATGTTTAAAATTTTTTTTATAACAATTCAAATTGAACCCTGGAAAATTGCATGCTCAAAGTCCGATCACGTCAGAATCAGATCGAGTCAACGGTAAACTTCACGGCAACTTCAGTGTCGTAAAAAGGATGAAAGCGAGTTAATTGTAGGATGTAGACGAGGAGGACTCTTTGCCGAGGGAAGACACTGGTGATCGTCGTCAACGGAGACTTTCGTGGTCAGAGACGCTACGCCTATGACGCGCTTGAGCTCGGGTTAGAGTGAAATTGCGAACGTATGGCTCGCAATTAGATTTCTAGTTCGAACGGTGGTCGTTCACCCGTGGAACCGACTACTTCTCCTTGGAGAAGAAGGAGAAGAAACGTTGTCCAAGACGGAACACGAAACGGTGGAAATCTCACTGCAACGTTAGGGAAACTCGATAGCCTCGGAAAGTACTTGATTAGCTTCCTAGTCGAACCGAGAATATTTTACGGTGGCTTAGCAATTCGCGTTCATTTGCGAACATTTTTGTTTTTAGCACATTGAAGGAAAGTAACCGGCGCGGCGGTTGCCTCTTTCGATTATACGATGCTGTCTTTTCTATCAATAGATACTTAATTAAAAGATCAGAGTCAAAAATATAACGAAAGGTCACTAAACAGGTGATAATGGACTACTTTGCACGGTGAAACTAATAATCCCGTACCGTAATAAAATAATGTTTGTTTTCCGGTAAATCCACGGCAACCCATCGTTTTCTCCTCGTCCGAAAGCAGCGCGAGTACTTCATTGAAACAGTCTCGAAGGACAACGAGACGCCCAGGAAAGTGCTAGCTACGTTCCGAGCAAAAAAACTCATGCGACCGAGCGGAATCGTCGCACTGTGATTACGCTCTGGTTCGTGACGCCTTCCGATACGATTCAGCAAAAATGCCAGCAACGTGTCTCACAACCATAAGATGAGATGCGTGTACACTTGACAGTTTTGCCCCGAGACCACCTCGAACATACGTATCCACATGGAAACAACTTCTAAAATGTGCAACCACCATGTTCCTATCGTAGCTAAAGAACCATCCGAAAGATGATTTTATAGAACTCGAATCAAAATCGTGATCTCTGTCCACTGAGAAAGATATTCCGTGGAATCTTATATTCTGGTATTTTTTGAAAATGTTCAGAAACCATAAGTACGTAACGCATCAAGTTCCGTAGCGTATTGATCTCGAACAGTCGCTATCTGCTTGCAAGAAACGCTGACCAAAAAGTTACTGGAAAAAATTTCGTGAAACGGATGCTCGGCTTTAGACCGAGACTCCTCGAAGAGGGCTGGAAATGGTTCCCTGGTGGTAGGATCGGTCTCTATCGGTCGTGCATCAATTCGCAAGGTAACGGGAACGTTGGAGTCCCGGCATCCGATGAAACGTGCGCGCGCAAAACCGGTTTCGGATCGCGGGAAATCGTGTCAAGCATCGCCAGGACGACAGTTTTGAGATCAGAGGGTCGCAGGAACGCTACCTTGCAAGGACGCTTCCGCCTCGGAGGACATCCGTAGAGCGTCTGCTCCTCCCGGAGAACGATTCGGAGCTATGATCGAGAGCTGTCTGTCAAGACGAGAAAATGCATTCTCCTCCTCTCGTAACTGTCTCGGGAAATTTAGAAAGAAATGCGAGGCGTAACAGTAGAAAGTTGCCTTCTAAACCATTACGAAACCGCAATTCCAATTTTGCTAGTTTGTTTGGGAACTTTCCGATAAACGTTACGAAAGATACTTTACGTGTGGGTGTATGAAAGATTGTGAAGAGTTCAATCCTAAGGAATTAAAAAGGTGATCGGGAGAGGATTCCCGAAAATTCGATCGAGAATTCGATTGGATTGGGATCGACAGTTCTGGAAGTGGTCTGGTTATTGAATTAAGTTTGTGCAAATTGCTACAGTAATCCAAACAGAAAAACAATCATCGTCTTTCAACCCTCAAACCTCCGCAAACATTGCCAACTTACCTCGTTTAACACAAAAATCAGCTACTAACTACAAGCACCCTAACCCCGGAGAAGATCATCAGGACCAAAAAATTTGCACTCAAATTTCACCACGATTACAGAAGCTCTTACCAATGAATAATCAGCTCTCAAATGAAAAAAGGACCGAAATAGTAAGGACCTTGTCACGTCAGCATCCTCCGCAAACCGTACACTATCAGGGAAGATCGAGGGTGACTCGGGGACGAAGGGGACGATCTCACGATCGCAGACTGTAGATCTTAGATGGTAGATCCTTGAGCACCGAAACTAGGACCAGCGAGGACCAGTGGGAGACCGATCGCGATTGAAACGAATGTCGCACCGGACCAGAAAATGGACCGGTGGATCGATGATGTTTTGCGACGTCAGGAAGCACGGCCGCGATCCTTGATCTCGCGCGATCCGACGTTTCTGATGGACTGAAAAGCCTGATTCAGCCACGCCGCCGCGCCGTTACTTTCTACACACGGCTCCACACGGCTCCACACGGCTCCACACGGAGTAGGAAAAGGTGCAAGAAGTGGGGTAGCTGCCACGATGATACCGCCCTGGAGGAGTGGTTGTTAACTTTTCTGCACCTTTATGGGGTTGTTTCGTCTTGCCCCAACCTGTCGATTGTCTCGCGACTTTGTCCACTTACCTGTCTTACCAGCTGGTGCTTTACCTCCCCGAGCTCCACGCCCTCAAAAAAATTGCATTTTCTGAAAAATTTCGAGCACAAGTTTCGAACATCGATTTTCTGTAGGAGATTATAACAGTTCGAGAATAATCGTGCGTTTTCCAAGAATCGATAATTCAATTTGTCCGAACGTTATCTGGAGGCTCCGGAATTTTCGCAATTCTTGTTCGATTTACTTGAAACTGGGCGACGCGTGGCCTAAATTCCCGCGTTTTTCCACTCGGAAACAGTCAATTTTCGGCGGACCTTGAGTTCCACCGCTTGACCAGAATGTCGTTAATAAATAAAATACGAAGCCAACGAGCTCGGTTGCGAGAATTGCGATTTGCAACAATTTCAAACGGTAATTGAGTGGAAAGCGATTGGTTCCGAATAAGCTAACCTTAACGCGTTTCGTTTAACCCTGAATCGTACTCTTTATCTCTTGGAATTGTGTATTTTTAGTGCCGAGTCGTTCGATTTGTCTAGTTTGCTCTCTAGATCGTGTTTCCGATTGAATTTGTTCTAGATTCGATGGCTGAGCGACACTATTCGCGTCACAGGTGACTCAAGAGTTTTCGAGAAAAGTGCTGGTTGTCACGCGATTGGAGGCGACTACAGAATGCACAGTGTTATGTAATGTCAAAATCAGGGCTGTGTTGCAAAATGTAAGGCAAGCTCTAAACTCTTAATATACGTATCCTAACCCTATCTGCACATTTTCCAGTGCGTTTACGATTCGAATGCGTAAGCAGCTAACAATACCGTGATCCCTCGATCGTGGATTTTAACGCATACGGCAATTTTCATAGCAGTTTAAATGCAACGTATACACATAGTCCCATCAACAATAAAAATATCAACCTTGACCCGTTAACGTTAAACGTTCAAGTTGCCATGACAGCGTGCGCGTGCCGAAACGAAATGGCTTCTGGTACGTTCCGCGGTAGGCAGGATAAACAGTTTCGAACTTGAACGAAACAAATAATCCTGTAATCGCGAGTGTGAATGATCTGTTACGCAAAGATCGTAACCAACGGCGAAAGTATGGTGCATACAGGAAGCGGCTGCCTATTAAATCGCGAACCACCGATTCCAGCCTCATCGAGCATCAGCTACCGACCGATGCCGATGCACGTTATCTCTTTCAATTACGTCACTCCGCAGTCGAGAAGCTTGCGTAATGGATCTCGGTGTCTTGTTCCCTCTCTGTCCTCACGACTTTGTGCAAATAGTTCCAGAAGCTATTATCCCTCGATTGCGTTTCGAAACAACCCTGACATCGCGAACGAGGACCCTACGCTTAGGCAATCTGTTTGCATCGTCATCACCAGTCTTTTTCCTTCTTTTCTTGGCTGCTTTAAGACCGTTAAGACCGTTCTATTAATAAAAAAGAGAACTGCAAAAATTCAACAGGTATCACACGATCGATTTCGAAATGTACACAAAGATTGCATTATTTTCAACTGTCCGCGCTTCTTTGTCACCATTGGTTTGTCACAGTGGAGAGCAGACGAGAGCAGACCGCGCAACTTTTACCAACGCGACGCAACGTCCGCGCGTTTTATGGCCGAGGTAGCAGGGAATATGTACATATGGGCCATGGATCCTCGTAGAAAAGTAGAATGATCTGCGCTATCGTGATTGACGCTTACGTTGGAGATTTGCACGGAGACGAGCGATGCGGCGCCTCGGTGATTTGTTTTCCCAGGTGAACAGAAAGTAGATGCATCGATCGAGTGCTCTTACAATCGTTTATCATGGATCAAGTCCTACAAACCTTTCAAATTTATGGAACACTTTTCTAATCATTTATATTGCTTTTCACCTCTAAGATATCCAGTTTACATCGAATTTAAAAAAATTCAGATTTTTAATCACTGGGTACTAAACTTTCCTCAACGCCAAAAGCAAGGGCGCTTGCGCAAGGGAAACAGGTTTAAAAAATGGCGCGTTATCTCCCGAGGATCACGAGGCGAAATAATGCTCCGCGTACTCGATCTTTCCGAACCGGAAAGTTAGCCCAATTTCCATGTGCACCGTACATTTTGGCACGCCCTCGAGCAGAATGCTCGAAATGCTCGCGAATTTCTTTCGCGGAACCCGAGCGTGGAGTTTCGCTAGCAAAATAGCCGAGTAAACGGAGAATGTTAGCGAATGTTAGTGGGTCGTTAGTTAGACAGACAATCGTTCGCTGAGATTGCAAGTGGTTATCAAGATTAACGAAGTGGTTCGCCAGTTCTTGTATCGAGCACGTCCGATCGATGCGAAAAATCGGTCGATGGCTGCGATCTATAATTGACGTTTGATAAAATCGTTGTTTTCGAGCGAGAGAAGATAGATTTTCTCGATCCTCGAAATATGAGAAGGCAGAAAAGCCACAGTCGATCACGGAATCGATGGCTCCGTCTCTCGACCGTCGAGATCGTGGCGAACAGTGGCACGAACAGGTGTGGATGCGCACAAGGTGGGAGTAGAGGAGAGACAAGCGTTTGGCAAGAGGTCTCGAACTGCCTCCGAGGATCAAACTCTCCCTTTAACCCTTTCGCTACGGGCTGCTTCTCCGCCGCAGTACTCCCGCCGAACGGGTTGGTACTCGCCGTGGAGAGAAAACTCCAAGAACACAAATATAACCACAAAACGAGGGGCCACGGAAATCGTAATCGTGCCAATAACTCCAATTGCTGGTCATATATCCAGTACGCGGCATCTTATGCAGAGCGACTATACAGGGTGTCTCAAAATTCCTCCGACACCCGAAAATGGGAGGTTCCTTGGGTCATTTGAAGCGACATTTTCCTATACAAAAATGGCGTCCGCAGCTTTGTTTAGGAGTTATTAACGAAAAACACGGACCAATCAGAGCGCGATCTAGACATGCGATGGCACGTTCGGCCAATTGACAGTTGGCGCGTCGGTCCGACCGTGCTAACTCGCGTCTAGGTCGCGCTCTGATTGGTCCGTGTTTTTCGTTAATAACTCCTAAACAAAGCCGCGGACGCCATTTCAGTAAAGGAAAATATCGCTTCAAATGACTCAAGGAACCTCCCATTTTCGGGTGTCGGAGGAATTTTGGGACACCCTGTAGACGCCCGTAGTACCTCAGTGGCATTTTATGCAGAGCGACTATAGTCGCCCGTAGTACCTCAGTGGCGTTTTATGCAGAGCGACTATAGTCGCTCGTAGTAGCGAAAGGGTTAAATTTCGCAATCGGCCACCAACAGGCCAACTTCGCGTCGGACCATCGAAGATTGCAAATCCTCGCGCCTGTGCGTTGGCTTCAATTAATATTAGTAATCGCTTAGAAAGGAGTCGCGTCTATGATGAAAGACAACACGCGCAATTTTGCAGTCGACGTGCTCCGTTTTCATCGAGAATCGTAAAATCTCAGAACTGCAGTCTGTTTTGCGACACGGCTTTTGGTTTGAAAGTGACTGTGGAAATTGCGTAGAAAATATGTTTGGCGATCCAATGCTGCAAACCTAGACATTAACGAAACTGCGATAACGCAGATACATACTACAATGATTCGCAGTAGGTAGTTATTGCATTGTTTCTCACCTTCGCGGCGAATCGCTGACAGATATAGATCAATGAAATACCATGGAACACGTTATAAATTATCACGGTTCAGAGATCACGGAACCCCTCAGCGTTAAATGTGCCCAACTTCACGTTTTCAATTTACATGAATTTTTACGGATATCCATAAATATTGCACTTTATTACCTCGAGTATCCAATCTCCTGTGTTAACTTTATTACACGTACACGTATCTACGATTTCAAGGTATAACGCTATAACAACTCAAAACTGAAAACGCATTTGGTACAGTTTGCGTCACTGCAGCCACCGATTATAAATGTGTGCAATTGTTTTTCCATCGTGCGGTAGAAGTGCTATGTCATCGGTGACATTTTCATCGCAGATTATAATGTTTACCCGTTCTCGCTAATATTAATTGGAATTTTTCTAATTCACGGAACGTATTTGCGACAAGAGTTGCAATTAACGACAAGCTATCCTACAAATTAGTTCGTGGGACTCGCAAATGGATTCTGTGGACTCAAGGGATTCAAAGGATTCAAGGGACTGCTGTAGGATTGTGCGACGAGAAAATGTTTTCAAAGCCTTTAGGGACATTTCAATCGATAATTATTATCGTTCAGCGATCGGATGGAAGCAATGTTTGCGTGGCAAAATTTTTGTGCAGCCGCCGTACACGAGCAGCATGAATTACGAGCGTCTACCGGTGGTCGCTATGTATGCTACCTTGAAAGGCTAGTAGAAGAGGAGGAGACTCTTGTAACAATGTCGATAGGGGCCGACGGAAAACGCACGAATTTTCCCAACAGCCGCACCTGGCCTCAAGTTACAATTCCTCGAAAGGTATTCAATGACTATATACTATCGTCGGTGTGCAACCACGGTAAATGTCAAAAAGTCATCGTTTGCGTAGCCCGTGTGTCTTCGTCAGTGAATTTACGAGACTCGTGACAAATCGCAGCCGCGCTTAGCTATTGCTAAGAATCAACTGCGCGCGAAATCCCTCGATGAAAATGCTTATCTCGGTGCGTCGCACGATATTTGCTAGCGCAACGTCGATTTACAATCGGCCAAACGCAACCGACCCAACGAGCAAGCCTTGGCTAATGAACAGCTTGGGAAATTTCGGAAACTGTTAGAAAATAAGCGAAATTGCTCTCTAATCCTTTCTAAAGAATAAAATAGCTTCAAGTATTTGCAATTTTTGTTTCGGGCATAGTAATTATTTTTCGAAACGAGGCCTCAGATAATTCATACGATTGTGTGACGAAAAAATGCCATCAACCGGAACCTTTGCAATTATTTCAACTATTATCTCGTAAGTTTAACGATCGTTCGGAACATTCGAAAGGTAACTGAAAAATGCAACAATCGGAGGAAAATCGTGGTTTCGCCATTCGACCGAAGGTTGTTGCGCTTTTTGTAAAGCATGCATGTGCCGCACCGTTTTCACCTCGGCCACCTTACCTGCGATGTTGCAGATGAGAAGCAATTTGTTTGATTAGAAAAATTGCGTTACCCACGGGTAAAAAACCGATTTACCGATCGACATACTCGCACGCACTTGCTCGTCTGTCCTTCGATTCCGTTCAATCAGCCAAAGAAGCCCGATGCCGTTAGATTATAGTGGTTTGCAGGGCGAACAACCATAATCGCGGGTTTCTGTTGGTTTCTACGGGATTCTGCGTCTTGCTTCGCCTCTTGCCTCTCGACTCTGGGTGATCCAATTCTTTCCCGAAGGTCTACGGTGTTGCTCGAAAACGTCTGATCGGTTTATTCGAGTAGCCGGGCGGACGCCTGCAAAAAATTGATCAAAACCAGTTGTTCGCAGCTGCGATTTAGATCATTGTTTAAAGAACAAAGAATTGTTCAGAAGATTTTTTCCGAGATGCGTATCCGTCAAGAGGTGATCGTGAAATAATACCTTATAAAAAGAAAAAAAACCAGGTCACCGAATCTTCAATTACCGCGTCGAAAATGACAACGAATGTACTCGCTGGCGAACAGTAATTAAATGATAAACAAACGGTGAAACAACAAGTTGTTTTGTCGCAATAGGACGCGTGTACTTCGATGCCAAGAAAATTGTTTAAGTAGAACTAATTATCTCTTGACAACAGTTCCACAGAAACAGAGTCAATGGAAAAAAGCAGCGCGCATCAAACAAACAGCCATAATTTATGAACGCAAGCAACTTCTTCTTGCGATTTTCTGGAAAAAACGTATGATCGTTCAGAATGATCTATGGAGACTATCGATTTGAAAAAATCAATAGTGATACGCGATACGTTGGTTCTGTTAATTGCATCCTGCCTGGTCGATCGAAAAGTACGGAAAGTTGTTTACGTCAATACCAAAAAAAAACATCAAATGCGAGAATGCCATTAACCTTCTCGTTCGATCGGTAATGAAAATCGATACCTTGAACTTAACCGAGGAATAATTAATTAACGTGGTCGGTATTGAAAATGTCAGAGGTGTTAGGTCATAAATTTTTTCTGCAAAGGGTTGCGTTTCTTTTGTTAAAATACTACACTTCAGTGTAGAAAATTATTTTAAAAACCCTGATAATTAGCAGAATGTAAACTTGGAGATAAAAATTTACGTTTAAAAATGTTTTAAACATTTGAATCGTACGAAAATGTTTGTTTGTTCCGGTTCTTCAAGCAGTCTCATTATTCGCTCATTTAATGGCTATGGCTTACGATGGTGTCCGATATGTATTGCTGAGATGAAAGAATGCGCGTTTAATTCATTAATTTTGTATTTTTCCATCGTACGAGGAAAACTTAATAAATCTACAGCGAGGGTATATAAAACGATCCCGTAGCGATTACGTTCATGCAGTCCGCTGAGGTAGACTGGTTGCGATACAGTAGGCGTTCGTGCTACAGACGCGCAACGAGAACTTCGATTATGTCTTTCATCTTTCATGTCGCGTAAATCTATGGTACATATCAAGTAAATATATTTTCTCATCAATTTTTTCATGAAAAATATACTAAGAATTAAGAACTCAATTAATTTCCGATTAACTATTCGTGGGTAGAACAGAATTTTAATGTAAGATCAAACACCGACGATCAGAAACGAACATTTGTGGCGGAATTTCCACGTTGTTTCACCATTCACCATACGCGTTATTTTTTCCAGATATACAATTCGAAATATCCACTGGCAACAATCGGATTTTCGAAACCATGAATAATTCTACCCTCGGGTTTCGAACCGGTGCTATCATTATCGGCGATAATGGTAGCCTAGCTCGTAAATACGAACGTCGATCCAGTTCTGCGTGTTTACTGTTTATCATGTTAACGAGATCCCTCGAAATGTCAGTGCCTCGTAACCCACACGGATATCTCGATAAGTATCCAGTTCCCTCGTTACTGACAACAAATGCTCGAATGTTGCAAAGTTGCAGAACGTGTTTATTGGACAGAAAAAATATTGCACAATATATTCAAATAAGAATGAACCAATTAAGTACCAAATTTATAGTTTTACATTTTTTCTCGAAACGTAAAGTGTTTACATACTTAAGAAGAAACACTACAACCTATTGTCAGTGAGATTCCGAGAATTTTGCGAGGATCGAAAATTCGCGACAAACGAGAGTCGACAGGCTTAAAATCACGAATCACGAATCCGCGACGCAAATCAGGTTCTATGAATTTCGCCGGCAATCAAAACATAAATCTTATCCGAGCCGGCGACCTTTTCTCTCTCCATGAAACACGTACGTCAGATTTCCATCGCTCCGAACCTTCTTTCCGCGCTTGTACGATTCGAATTGCCGGTTACGTCGTTTTAATTCCTATCGGGGCCTTCCCCGTCGGTAAAACGGAACGACAGGATCGTGCCGACACTCTTAACGATGGGACAAACTACGTACGTAAACAATCAGAAACCAGACGAAACGATGCTTAACACTAGAAGCATCCAGCTTGTCAAAATGCCAGATTCCAGATTTTTCTTCTTTTGCAATTCGTGAACATATATATAGAAATATTTTTTAACGAAATTTTTTACCACACTTCCTTATTCAAGTACACGTTACTTATTAATGGACTGAAAATAATACCTTAAATATTTTCACTTGATCGGACATCAGAAGGATATTTCTCCACTCGCTATCATCTGTAAATAACATGATTAGTTTTATTCGTTTTCATATGACCTTTCCCGCGACAGCGTAAGACCAACTTTATGTATATATTACCGAATATTTATCGAGCTATTGCAGCGATCGAATAGGAAATTTATACCAGGTTTCTTGCTCTCGTTACTATCTCAACAGATTGACGTACCATTTTTGCCAGAAAATCCACTTAGAACAGAGATTTCGTTCAGGACCGAATAAATGGTATCACGGCCGACGCGACGGCCGTTGCAACAGCCAGGAATGTCATTATTGAGCAATGATATTCGTGCGCGACCATAAACGTCTTTTTAATTGCACCGTGACGCGAGCAGAGATAATGAGCGATGAGCAGATGATAAGCCAAACTAGGAAAGAACACAAGAGATTTCGAAATTAATCTTTTCGAAGAGAGGTGAGAGTTCAAGGCGAGCCGTATTCAAATGAAAGAGATGCTGATACTGCACGGATCGCCGTAAAAGATCTGATAAATGGCGAATGACTACATTATTGCAAGTGCAAAGTTTGTCTAATTAATCTAAATGCTGCTCGATCACCGATCCAGTTCCGTGTCTTGATGTTGATGTTCGTTTCGTTTGGTCAATATGCGGTCGAAAGATTTGAATTGAAAATCATACTATACGTATACTACACTTGACCAAATTTTAGGAGTACAAATTAATTTGTACGCGTAATAATAACAACGTTACGAAAGAACAAATTGATAGTGCACGGTAAATTGTTTAAGCATTTTACCGAGAATGCACTTTTATCCGATGGTCGCGATCAAGATTGTCATCTTTTGTGGAAAAGGTTTGCAAAATATAGGATATACACAGTTTTCAGCACGCAGTGACTGTGCCATTATTATCTTGTTACAATAGCGTTGTCGATGTAAAATTATCGATCGTGAGAGCGAAACCACCGACTAGCTGAAAAACGAGAGATAACGCAATAAGTCTTTGTACCTCTGGTTGCTGTGGGCTATGGTGCTCGAATGATTCTGAAATTTTCGAACGGTGGTCAAATATTAAAAATGTAAGACAGTTAAGTGGAATTGCAGTTTTAGCGTATTATCAAATCAATCGGTTTTAATGTTCAAAGAATTTAATGTTCAATAGTTTTGTTCATACTTATATCAGTGAAAATTGGATCTTGTTTCCACGAAGATTGCGAAGTAGGTTGCGAATTCTATGCGAAGATTCGCGTTCTATGCGGGCGTTGATGTCTCCAGGCATGAGGACCAAAATGAACAGTGTTCGTCGCCGAACAATGGATCTCGATGCCATCTAAGGCGTAAACGTAAACGTCTGATTCGCATACTCCTTCGCATACTTCAGCAACAGCAGTCAACCCGAGGAACCCTATATCCTTGATTTTTTCGCGTCGCAAGACAACCACGAACGGAAACGGTCTTTGAATTGGAGTTTGCCGAACCAACGAGGATGGCGGAGAAGATCCGTGAATCCTGGAATAGCGATCATTTGCAGACTGATCACGTAGATGTCGTACCAGGATTCCACACGGAGATTTTAGCTTCCTGATAAGCCATTTTCGTAGGCCTCTTGCGACCCAAACATAATAAAATGAATTCCAGCAATCTATAAAATCAGATGCAATCGAACCACTTGCTATTAATTATTGGATTGCGGATTTTTATGGAAAATATTGTTGCAACCGTACCGTCGCAATAATAAGTAACAAAAAACAGCTACTCCCAAGATCGTCTCTACATTGTATAGTAATCAAAACCAACAATAAACAATCATTAATCATCATAAGGATGCAAGAGTCAAAACTTATCGCAAAGAAGATATCACAGCAACGAACAGATAACTGTACTGGTAAAAAAATGATCTGAGGATGTTGGTCGAGCGATACGAGATGTGCAACGTGCAGTTCTTCCGGTGCAGTACTATAATACATATGCAAAAGTCGTGCACCGGGTAAACGGGTGATGTTAACCCGAGCCGAGAAGAAACACGATTACGAAATGTCAGCCACGAGGACGAAAATGGACGTCGCGTCGCGTAACAATAATCGAACACGTGCTGCGACCGTTTTCTCGCATAACTTCCAGGAAATGTACTGTCGCATCCTCGATCTATCGAGAAAAAGAAGAACGATCTATGATTTCTTATATAGATCGAGGCTGAAAGCATTATGCGCATATGTATTTCTCAAGTGGCACTTGTTCTTCCTGCACTGCGATCAATTTATTCTTCTGTGAAATTATATTAATTTTCTACTACACAGTAGCGTTTTCAAGAATGTAGCTCGCAGAAAGTGGAACAATCGATCGCAATCAATTTCGATCCAGGGGAATAATGATCCATAGGGATTTGCGTCGGTAGAGTGGCGCGAGCAGGTCGATTCTTCGGGAACGGACACGACCATGGACGAGGTCAAAAAGTGAACGGCCAACCAAATTCTCTTGAGGGAATGGTAACGTTAAATCATGAACGCGACCGGTTACTGATCACACGGAAGCAATCTTACGTTCCGGGAGGATTCTTTGACCTCATCGAGAAAGATTTCGCCAGCTAACATCGGTATCTCACAATAATTTAGCAACGTTAATTGCATCGTTTTAGTTTCGCGGGAAAATATATCTGGTGAAATAATTTTACGAACGTAACGTTCAGTATTTTGTTGTCTTCTTTCTCGTGCGTCACGCGTGCTATGCCGCATGCCGTAAACGATCCTTAATCCCTCCGTAGAGCAACAGTTCCTGAACTCTCGTGACGTAGTCTAATTACACGTCGCATCAACCAGTGACGACTGTCGCAAACCGATGATTCTGCGACCAGAGGACATGCGACCTTTGCGATCGCTAATCAAGTTGCATTTTCAGAGCAGATTCAACGACAGTGGAAAAATGTGCCAAATTTACCTAAAAAACCTTCTTTGCGCAGATCATCCGTATCACCATAAATCCTATATCAACGTATCATCGAGTTATTTGCAAACGCGTGATTGCCTTGTAAACTTGATCGAATCATTCGTACGTACACGATAAACACTTATTTTCTATCGGTGATGGAGCCGGGCGACTTATGCAAATAAATTGATGAAGACCATCTTCTTCAAGATCTCTGAACTTGTTGATCAAAGGCGGATTCAATCTTTTTTACGATTGTCGCGCTGACTAGAGCGGTTATTTCCTAGTTTTTGTCCATCGAACGTGATGTTTGCAAACACTTACGCAGTAGGGTCACGCAAAAACTGGAACATCTGCTTCTCGGAAGACAAAAACAATTAGATCATTTTCGCAAGATTTCGCTCAGAATGTTCCAACGAGACTATTTTTAATTCACGCTTCTTACAAAAAGGAAATCTCGATCGTTTGCCATTCAAACAAAAACCGATGTGCATCATAATTTTTTAAATTCTATTTTGTCGATCCGATATGTCACTTTAATGTCTATTTTCCATAAATTGCGATAAACATCCTCCTGCTTGAACGACCTAATTGCGTCAGTTTCGAATAAAAGAGCGAAACGTACATTTAATTTTCATAAAGAAAATCGACGAAGGAAAAATTTCTAAAAATTCGAAACAAGTAGACAGGTCGAGTACGTAGTCCACCTCATAATGTAATTGTCCAGAAGCGTGCGATCACCGGTCAGTTCGCGGATCGAAAGTAATCGCAATTAACTAGGACAGTTTCGGCATCGGTAGCGGTGAAAGTATCAAAATCTTAATGGGATCGTTGTGGTGGCGCGGCGCGGCGCGTCGCGTCGCGGCGGAGCAATTAACAGCGGTAGCCAACACTGTTGAGCATCGTGACACTTTAAAACTTGTTCCCCGAGCTATTAGTGGAATTTGAGAAATTCATAGGTTCGTCTGTTTGCACGGGACACCGCCTTCGCTTTTCATTGTAACGAGTCGGAACTTCGGAACGTCGGAACACGATAGGACATAAAATGGCCTTAATTCGTTGCAACGCCACGCCGCGGTGCGGAGAGAAAGTACCGACCTATTACAGGCCATTCAATGGAGTATGAAAATGTTGTCAATAAACGAAATGATTATAGTGGCATGATCCGGTGCTCCGAATACGCGACCATAACTCGCCAGACCCGGTGATTTCAACGACAGTGGCGCAAGCCGACTACCCTCTACGCTGATCTCGTGATCTCCTATATGCCCTATGCTTGTTGGTTAAGATTCGAATCAGCTCGCGCGTACCAAAACAAACCTATCAAATAATTACATTGCTGTGTTAGCCTTGAGTTGACACGACCAGCTTAATTCTTTAAGGATATTATTTCGATATTTCGCGAACGTTAGTCCGCAATTTATTCCCTGAGGAATCTACATCGAATATTTAAAAAAAAAACCCCAAACACCAACGATTAAACACAGTTCTCTTTGGTATCGTTTCGTGTCGAAAAATTCTTCGGAACGGATCCAAAAATTTCTACGCTCGAACAACGTTCCGACCTTTGGACCTGCACCGACGACATCCCGTACAGAACGAAATCTAGGCTACGAGAGGATAGAAGAAAGATGGTAAAAAGAATGAGATGGAAAAGAGGAGGTCGTGGTAGAAGCTCGGGAACGACCTTGGCCGGAGGGTGTACCGGGCCTGAGAGGCCCCAGATCCCCTCTCTCTCTCTTCTCTAGCTGAGCGTGGCTCTCCGCGGAATTAGAACGTGTTAGGGAGGGAGACCTTGACTCCTCGTGGCATAGGATTTTCAGGCGATCACTTAAGGCCCACACGCCCCCACCCCGGAGCCTCCTGTCGGCGCGGCGGCTTGCTTAACCAATACTTAAACCGCGGTTTCGCTGCGCCGCGGACTATTCACGCAGCATCGGCCGTTGGTCCCGCATTCTGTGCACGTGTCTTCGCGACGAACGCGAGCACACGCTCCGCAACAGTGATAAGCAATCGAATGCGCGCGCGCGATACGTGATAGAGTGCTACCCCCTTGAAAACAACCGACGCGTGTGTTCGAACTAGCTGTGCACCCCGACGGGTTCCAAACCGGTGAAACAGCTGCTCAGAACTCTCCCAGTGACTATGATCAACTTGGGAAAACAGCTAACGTAGATAGCAGATTCATTTGAAGATTCGAGACAGAGGATTCATCTGGATAGCTAGCTGTGCCATCTAGATAGCTCTACAAAATCGAACCGTTCCTTAAATAACAGATAGGTTCCGACAGAGATCTCTAAGGGTAAACAATTTCTTCAGGGCTTTGACAAAGTGCTACCCTATGGAATAAATTGAAGAGGATCCATCTTGAAAGATAGAGAGTACCACGGAGAAACTCTTCAAAATTGTATCGTTTCTTCAGGGCCTTTGTAAGGTGTGGTTAGACGTGACCGATTTAAGAGGATCAGTCTGAGAAGATAGTGGAGACGAAATTGAATTCCTTCTTCAAGATCGTACAGTCTCTCGAGGGTGTCGATGAGGTGCAGGCTACCCGGTGCAAGCTAAACTCCCTCGCGGAAGACGAGCCGCGGTATCGAGGCTGACATCCGCCGGGATTCCGGCGCAGTGAAGTGACAGGAAGTTTACTTTCGAACGCGGCACCGTTTTCGTTCGACGAAGAGGTAAGTCCCGTTCGAGAGATCGGATGGTTGTTGGCTTGGGATCCACCGGCGCTGACAGGTGACTGTGTGCGATCGAGAGAATGAAAGTCGGCACCGATGCGCGATGGGTCGGTCACTCGCTCACTGTATATGGGGTCGATCCTGTGAGGTCTGCGATATAGGTCGACCCAGGCCACCGGCGCGGCGCCTGGGTCGAACTTGACCCGAGTTCAAACAAACCTTTTCGATAACTTGACTTTTTCCGGACGAATTTGGTTAAGAGTTTACGTTTGAATTCGTGGGTGGGAGAACGTTTCGAGAATCAAGTGAAGAACGAAGGGGGATACCTTTGGATAACTTTGTGCAACATTCCCGCATAAAGTTCTTACAACGTGTTTCTTTGATCCCGCATTTCGTCGGGCGTGACCGCATAAAACCGCGCAACACTCTAGCAAGCGGAAACTGTGTTTGATTCGCGGTCACGGTACAGGATGATTCGCTGAAAAGCGACAGACCGATCTCGGTAGCGTTTCGCGAACAACGGTTCCGTGCAGTCTCTCCGAAAAAAACTGTAGGACCATGGTGATAACATGCACGAGAGAAGAAACTTTTAGAAACTTGTTAGAAAGTGTTAACATTTTCCGGAACGCTTCAATCTACTGTAACTAGGTGATACTTCGAACCTCGATGCTCACACGAGCATAATTCACCGTGATCGAGATCGAGCATGATGTGCAACGGAATCGCGAAAAAGTGAAAACTGGCTTGAAAACGGAGAGATAAAAATGGATGTTTCTTTAACTAGGTGACCAAAATACTCCGAAATCGACGCGTCACGCTTTCGAAACGACACTGTCCTTCGCTCGGAGAGCAAAGTTTCGTTTTAGAGCGAAGTTTCACCGATTCCGGCCGTTAGCCTGTCTGACCATTGAAGTGCGTGTTCTACTAGCGCGCGCGGAACATCGCACCAAGTAGAGGACACTGCTAATTGATCGGACGGGCGCGTGTAAGCCGGCGCGGCGTAGAACGCGTACGACGGATTTTTAACTTCGAATCTGCCGAAAAACGAATTTCTTTGTTTTTATTAAATTTCTTGTTAATCAATAGGACACGTGAATCATGATCGATCCGATCCCAAGTCAATGGAAAATGTTTCGCTCTCTACCATATGATCAAAGTCCGTTTCCGTGACTAATTACGCGAGTTATCTTGATTTCCTTTCTGTCCTTAATCCGGTACAACCGAAGTGCAACTTAATTCGAAACTGGTTTTTAATTAACAAATTGTTCATGAAAATAGCCTCAAGTTACCTAGTTTCTTGACTGTATAATGAAAATAATCCTAGGGATCCTGGATGGATTTCCGACCGTGCGGCTTTTGGATTTGTCGTGATTTTTTTCGTCAGATGTTTTTAATAATTTGTAGAGAGTCTACGATCATTTCCTGGGTATTATATCAGATTGTAGAATTCTTTCATTTGAGAGTGTTCTAGTAATTGGTATTGAACATTTTAGACGTTTGAGATCGAGTTCCTAGGTGAATCAGATATTTTAACTCAAGTTCCCAGTATGCACGACGTTAAGAGCCAAGTGTATCAAATATAACTTTTTCATTAGCTGATTTGTCGGTAATCAACGCACTTCAGGCTCAACGATCAGGAATCGTGCCGAGAACCGAGAGCCGAGAGTCCACAGTCTTTTTCCTGAAAGCACCGTACTTATCGGATACGATAAGTATAGCGTCTAGAGACCACGAAGGTCCACGTCGAACACCGCGCTGGTTCGCGAACCAGCTCTGCCTGCTGCCTAAGTAAATCCTATGACCTTCAAACGTCGGAAACACATGCAGCGCGCGAGTACTGCACGCGAGTGAAATACATGCTTGTTCGGCGTGCAAAACTGGACCCGACGAAAGTGTTTCGCTTTTCCTCAGATAAGGCCAGCTCGCGCAGAAATCGTTAATCGCTCAAGTCCTCGACGATTATTAGAGCACGTTAGAAGCAAGCAGATTCACTGTTCACGTTAATTCAATCCTCTAATAGGGACGATCAATTCGTTTCTCCTTGAAAATTGACCTGGAATCGAAAACAGTTCTTAACTGCGTCCACGTTGTTCCAACAAGCGCTAAGAAACAGTGAAATTAATATGGTAATTTCAACCATGTACCGTGAGATTATATAGTCTTGTAGATTATCATTAATTCGTAGCTTGTTATGTCATTAGCAAATTATCTTTTACCTCGTATCGGTCTCTACAAAACTGATAACAGCAATGTCTAACAAACTACACAACAATGGAAGAGAATCTCAAAATTGATTTTTCGATGCGCAATATTTACAATAAACCACAATGTAGTACTTACGTCGAGAAACAATCTACGAATCAATTGTGTGGAACAATGAATTGCGGTAAAAAAATAGTACGAAAAATGGCCGTAAAAGAAAACGAACTGACAAATACCAACGAAGGCTGAATTTTTGCGGTGAAATGACATAATCGAACGATCACGATTTACGATTAGTGGAACGAATCGACTCGCGGTCGGGGCAGGCTCGTTCTGCTAACATCGTTCTTGCGAAACGCGTTCTATGGTTTTACGTGCGCGCTACGCGGAGGGGGAAAATTTATGGAAAACTGTGGCACGTTCGAATCTGTCATTCCTGTTCGGAAAAGTGTGTCGCATATATTCGCGAGCGAAAAATCGGATGAACGGACCGGTGGTTTCGCAATCGATGATTAGCCCGACGCGATTTGCATGCTATCGGGAACACGACTCGTTATCAAAGTTCCGTTCCCGGTGCATCGTCTTTGTGTCTTCCGAGATTTGCATTAAGGAGAAATTCGCTTTCGAGCTGGTGCGTAGAGTGCATCGGAATGCGACCGGTGCAACTGTGCACTGTGCAGCAGGTTCTTGCGGCGCGCGAGAAACACGGGCTTTTTATGTACCGGTGATCGTACGATTCATCAGCTGTTCTGATCCATCGATCTTCTGCTCTCTGTCTTTGGTAGTCGGTAGACGGTAACAGACACTTTTTTCTGATTGTGCTTGCTGAATCATTCGATTGCCCGGATCTTGGAGGATTCTATACGTTCACAGTGGGTGATCGAATTCTTGAAATTGTCTGTGGAACAGCGTCTCTGTTGTGCTGCATTACTAACAATTTTTTCACGATTCAATGGTCCGGGTTAGATATAATTGGGTAGAATATTTCGATAGGAGTTAGTGCAATTCACAGACTTCGTCGCGTGTCCAGTGCGAAATTAGAAGAGACTGAACCGGTTAATCGAGCTTCTACAAAACTAAATTACTTTCCGGTGTGTTTACTCGCGTTCCGAACGTTTTCTGTCAAGTTTACCACAAATGTCATTATCACGTTGACTGTCCCCGATGATTGCTGCTGTGACATCGGTTACAACGAAATCCAGCAAATTCGCAAACGACCGACTATGTGATGATATAATAAATCATTTCGCGTAATATTCTGTTCGCAAGTTTCGCTGAAATCGGCGAACAGATTTCAGCAGCGCGAAGATTGCGACAGCCGAGACACTGTTGCGGTGCTTCCTTTTACGAAAAATGTTGCTCCAGAAGCATATGTCTGTTTGTTTTTAATTAGCCAATTGCAGCCCGTGACGGCTCGTGAGTTGCGCTTTTGCTTTCGACCGACCGTGTCTTGCACTGTTGAAAATTCAGGAACAGTTTGTTAGATCGAATCTGACCGAATTGGGACACTGACGACGAAATCGCCAAACTACGCAACTCTGAAGCGATCGCGTTACATACTTCTAATCCTTCGAACGTTTCTCTGAAAAATCATTTCGTTCTGTGAGCAACAATTCTATTTCGAAAGATTGGTTGCTGGTTCCTGAAACATATAATTTTTCCCAAAGTTTGAATATTTTCCGATCGACGAGTTCCTGCTTTACTCTCTCCAAAGCGGAAAAACAATGTCTCGGACAATAATGATTCCGCTTGGAACTTTCGACAAACCGTCGTTAAAGTAAAACAGGCCGCGCGGCGGCACAGCAACTGCAACTCATTCGCGAGAAGACAAATCCGCTTCGAAATTGTATGCACAGACAGAAAGCGACGTAAAATCGCTGCTGCTTTCTCACCGATCCAATAACGAAACCGTACGCACAGTTTTCTAGCAAATCTTTTTGCAGATTCCGCGAGACCTCGACATTCAAAGAAGCGTTTTAACGACGTCGCATTTCATCTTTCGACGGGAAACGAGCGTGTGCGTTTTTCCACGCATTCTGTCGTCGCCGGTCTACATTGTTCCGAATGATCTTGTTGTCGTAAATATGTTTTGTTTCGAACGACGATAATTGCATAGCTACTAGAAAATCGTTTGGGATGCTGGGAATAAATAGGAAAACGCCGGACGGCGGTGATCGTGAATGTTTCAGTTTCAGGTGTAGCGAGATCGGTATGGAAAAAGAATCGGCTGACCAGGTTTTTCGCGAGCGAGAAAGCGAGCTCTTAAATTCCTGTTCGCTCCGCATGCATACAATAGTCGCAATGTAAAGAGCGAGCAAGACAATAAATATTCAAGTTAATTATATTATTTCAAGAAAAGCACAAGCAAGAAGAAACGTTGAAATTAATCGTTCAGAGTTTAGGAAGAAGGACGAGCAACAAAGAAGAAAAGAACTTTGTTGACACAGTCCGCGGTCAAGGTTAATGAGAGTGTAGTGACCCGTAACGCGCGCGACGATATCACCGTAATCGTGCTCGACAATTTCTCACAGAATCGTCGAATGTTAGGAGAAACTTTGTCCTCGACCAGCTGATTCTGTAATCCGCGACAGACGCAGCATGTGAAAGCGTTATGTAACTTCGTCGACGAAATACAACGTTCTGGAGCAAGGTCGATGGACCGTGTTCACGGTCAGGCGTCCGTGAATCTAGAAATCTGCATTTGAAAAATTTCAGAAATTTTATTATACGTATTTCTCGATTTTACGATTAACCCGTGCAGTCTAGAAAAGGGTGTGCCCATTATTGACCGAAACTAAAGCGTTCTTAGAGAATAAAATTTATAAAATTGATTCACCGAGTACGAGATGAACGAAAAGAAAACATCTTGGGAAATAAAATTGATTCACAGCTTGCCGAACGAATTTGAAAAACAGAACAGATCTTCGATGAAGTAGAAATGCACAAAATCGACTATCTGAAAATCAATATTTCTAATTACGTAAGGAATTGATTGACCGAATCTCTGCCGATTGCTGAATCGTGAAAATTCTGATGTAATAACAAAATCATGGTTTCAACGATGGAATCAAAGGCAAACGATGCTTAAACACTTTCGAACGAGCAGAAAAAGCGCGAACGTAGCATGACGCCCGCGCCCCCATTAGGAGGTATCCGGTGCGAATTATTCAGGGACAGCCGTGAAAAGTTGAAACGGAATCGCCGAGAACGAACGAACGCGCGGCGATCTTACATAACATACAGACCGAAGTTCCGCGTGCGAAATGTAAACAAACGAAGACGAAGAGATTCGCAAGTTTGCGCCACGCGCAACTACGAGCGTCCTTGTGCTGTCTCTCGTCCTTATCCGACCTACATTTAAACAGGAGCAAACGATCCTCTTTGCACGGGGAATATGAGGAAACCGCGTCCTCAATGTGAAACTTTGGTTGTTCAAAGGTGATCTTTCAGTGCCGTCGAAAGGCCTCGTTAAACAAATGTTTTATTTTCATTTAGTCATTTCGTTTCGCCATTAAAGAAGCGTTTAGCGGTCCAAGGACGCGCTCGAACCACTCGAGGTGATTTTAGACCTGAGATGATTAGTCGCTTTGTTATGAAATTTCTCTTGGGAGCTGTGCCACTTGTTCGTCAATCTCTGTCATTCGATATTATTAACTCCGTGCACTATCATTTTATTTATATCTAAACCACCATTCTATAAAACGGTCATTTCGTAATTAAAGCATGGTGACGCTTCTAAGGAAGCGTCGAAAAGAGGTCATTGTTTTTTAGAAGAAACCTTTTCTCGATTTCTCCGAAACGTTTCGAACGGAAGAATTCCTCGGGTACAATTATCATACGAACTCGATGGAACGTAAAACTCAGGTTCAAGCATCCGATAAGACATACGAGATGCTACACCGTGGGCTAATGCGTTCCAACATGTCGGCAGAATTCGGGAAAAAAATTTCCGAAAGAGTGTCAACAGGAATCAGGTCAGAGAAGAATCGTCTGGCCTGATTTCGGTGTATGTATTAGGTAACGTTCTCGAGGAGCACGTGGTTGTTGGCGTGGTGTAGCATGTGATTGGAGAAACGAGTGGCCGGAAGATGTTAACGGGACCGGTCGCGGCGCGCCGGTCCAAGAGGAATAGCAACGCGGCAAACTGTTGTCGCTTGTTCTTCTCACTTTCATCTGACGATTTCCGGTTCGGTCGAACGGTATTGGTTTCACGGCGTGTCCTCGATCGCTTCTCCCTCTGTTCCGTAGGTCTGGGTGCCCCATCACATTTTCTAGGCCCTCGTCGAACGAAACGCACGTTTCACGCCAAGAAAGCACGGCTCTACGACGCTCTACGTCAGGAAAGTTGATGAACACCTCTTTCTCTGCCATTCTGCTCGAGCCTAATCGCAGCTGATCGCCTGCTGCGACCTGTGGCTCTTTGTGAAAACAATTTTCGAATAGAATCGCTAACGTTCACTTACGTTCTTTTCAATTTCAAAAAATTTTAATCCATCAACTTAGTATTTATTAATCCACCGCATGCCTTGATCAGTACAAAGTACAAATCCTCATTGATCCTAGTAGTTCGATCGAATGACTCACTGACCAGACGAGCCATTGAACGTCGCAGCAGGATCGACTCTGATAGAAGGTTGGTGCAGCTTATCGATTCTTGCGGATCTTCGATCCTCGACGATTCGTCGAGACTCATTGGAATATGAATTACCATAACCAAGCAAATGGAAACGAACCACCGCTTTCTAGGCGCGCGGACGTTATATCGTCGCGAACGAACATCGGCGTTTCTTGCGAGAGGCTCGTGCGTCGAGTTCCGTTTCCAATTCAATTTCTCTCATTCCCCTTCTCTATTCCTCTCCTCCCGGAAATCGGCACGTTTTGTAACCGCGGTTTTTTCGTGAAATTCCTAACAAACGCTGGAGAACGGAGCCGTTCTTCTTTAACCTAGATTTTTTCAAATTCCTTGTTCGGTGCTTTTATATTTTTATAGCCGGTGGCCCGTCAGATCAGCTATCGTTGAATCAACCGATCGCAATCTCTAGACCTCTATCTTCTCTAGACCTCATGATCAGATGGTTCCGAAGGGACAAAAGGATATTTTCAATTTGTTGGCGGTCGTGGGTTAGGATAATTCCATTCCGGTTCGACAGCGAACGTGTTAAGAAAGATCATGGAGATTGAGGCTGCAGGATCGCCGGCGGCTTAGCGCGGCTCGACCGGGAGGATAAATCGAAAAGTAAAAAAGGCGAGAGGATGGGGCGGGACCACGCGAGGAATGGGAATGGGAGAAGAGCGTATGGGGGAACCGGATCAGCGGGGAAGAGCACGGGAAAAACGTACAAGCTACACCGCAGAGACGCGTTTTAACCGGACCGTTGACCCACTTACCCACTAAACTCGGAGCCAGCCGGGTTTCAGAGGGAGCCGGTCGTGCATCATCCTCGTCAACTGGCATCATCATCATCGTCAGGACCGTGTCTCGCTGCCATTACCTCTCCCATCGGCCACGTGACGGTCACCCGCCGACGTGACAAGACGAGACGAGACGAAGATTCACCTTTCTCTCTTTCCAAGCTTTCTCTGTTTCTTCGCGCGTCATGATCGCCTCGGGACATCGCATAGTCTCTTCTTCCTCGTGTTTCACGGCCTCTTCGATGGCGCTGATGCTTCGAACTTTCTCTGTGACAAGTATCGTTTTGACCGTGACCGCGTCATTCTGAATTCTGAGAGTATGCGTACCGCGCGTTTAGCCAGAACTTATGGGATGATTCTTCGAACAGTTTAACCCATTAACGAACCGGAAATCATTTCATCGTTTTTAGAAGCCTATGGCCTAAAGATGTCTTTGATGGATTTATGCCCAAAATTGCAGAGTTAATGCAATTTTTATTTTTCATAAAAACCGACGGTCTAATAATGAGTAAATAAGTGAGTATACGGAAGTAATAGAAAAAGGATTAATATCGACAAGTAAACGGAGATAGAACGCGTCGATAGGATAATTGACCTCGCGTCGACCAAACGGGACTGTTCATTACACAGAGCGAAGCAGTTATGATCGACAGAAACAGATTCGTGTCAACTCAACGCATACAGGGTTTCTAATGCCGTCATGGATTGTGCCTGACATAACCGAAGGAGTGGATCCTCTAATTTGAAACCTGTTAATTGTACAGGACTGTCGACGCACACGAAACAGCGATCAGGAACACACTGGTATTATATCGACGATGACACTAATCAGTTCTCCTTTGGAATCTCTCTTTAATTCGAAGCAGTTAAACTGTTACCACTTGATAGACTAGTTACGAGCGTATCTCCCTTGGCTACTTTTTTCCGGCTGTAACACGCAGATTCCTTGCTATCGTGAATCACGCACTAGAACCGGTACTTGGTAATATTCTCGTTCAAAGAAATTCAATCACGTTACAAACATTATACATATTAAAAATAATTCCCCGAGTGCACTGTTCCACGTTCAAAGACCTACAATTATCTCACAACGATTGAACGAAGCAACATTCGTTGTTATAAATGTTGGAAAGCCTAACCGCCCAAGAAAATGGACAAAGACCCTGAATTATCCGATGGCGAGTAAACGAGGAATGAAAAGGGAACCCGCAGGCTGAGCAGAGTACGAGCAATATTTCCTGGGTCCGTGAACGCCTAAGTGATTCGCGTCGGTCGCGTCACAAGTAATCAGCGGTCGCGAGGTGTTAATTGGCGGTGCTGAGGGAACCGTCGATTTCGCTCGCGCGCGCGAAAGAGGTCGTAAATGCGATGACGGGGAAACCGTGAAAGAGGAAACGCCGATGCAACGACATTGAGCAACCTTCCCGGGGCAGCTGCGTATGACCGTTACTCCAGTTTTCGCGAGCAAGTGTTGCGGTGTTACGCAAAAGCCGATTCGGCTCTGGCCTTAGAACGCGCGCACGCCCGATCGCCGCGCCGCGCCGCACCGTGCGCCGGTTCTAGTCTAGTTCTACGGCGAATCAACCGGCGTGTCTAACGAGATTCCAGATTGCGCTTTCATCCGCGATCCATTATTTTGCGCGATCCCGCGGATAAACTCCCATTCGAATGATAGACACCTCTGTTACGCGCCGTGAATCCAAATCGACGCCATCCGCCGCTCTTTCTTTTGCAAATTCCTGTTCTCGCGGTGTCCCTTTCTTTCTTTCTGTGTTCCTTCTTTCAAAACTTTCCGGCTCATCTTTTAATTTATTAGTCAAATGAAATAAATTATACAGATTAACTGTTAAAAATGAAAAATGAAATTAAAAAAGATTCTTGATTAGAAGAATGGAGAAGGTTAGAAGCTCAGAAGGTTAGAAGGTTTCCTCGATTGATTTATGATTGAGTATGAAGAGGTCAGGCCGTGTGTCTGTAGGAACTGTATAAACTTATACAAATGATACAAAAGTTCGGATACATTGAAAGCGATAGATCGGATCAATGGTAGCAAAGAATGCGTCAGCGACGCGAGGAGCGTCGTTAACGATGAAAAATGTTAGTTTAATAGGTATTTCGCTATCGATAAACGAGATTGCTGCACCACGATTGTCGCAATTCGTATTACACACAGCTACCGCGCCAGTGTTCGACGGTTTAAATGTCAGCCGCGCGCATACTTCATTAATAATACTACCCAGCCAGTGTCTGTTTGACACAGGATCCGTGGCGTGGCAGCGAGTGGCCATCGAAACACATCGTAAATATTCGTAAACTGGTTGTTAGGTTCCAATTGATGGTCGTGCAAAGAAAGGGAAACCTGAAAAGACGATCTCCTGCGGCTAAAATCATTTTATGGGATCAACGACTCTCCTAATTGTAGTATCTTGCATTTCTGAAGCAGTTTCTCTTGCGGACTGAACGATCTAGAGACTATCGATCAGTAATCAAATATCGCAATCGCATCGGTGGCAAATTGCGGGCGAGAAGCAATATATCAAATCTGAGTAACATCATTTGTCAATTTCGCTTCATTGAATTGCGTTAATAGATCCTTTTAGGTGCTGACGAGTGGATTAGCGAATTGCTGTCAAGTTAATAAAAGGCGTATCACAGAAAATTATTGTATGATATTATATAATGAGATGGAGACTACGTTTCTGATATTTCATTTGTCAATCTCGGATTGGGTTACGAAACGGATATTGACAGAACACTTTAGCACACAGTTGATCCGTGGACTATGAAATACTTGATGGCTTAACTTCTGTCTTTCAAAAAGTTGGTTGTTCGACATAATAGTTTTAGGAGGTAAAGAAGCTGTAGCTTCAAGCAACATTTATGAATGGCGGCTCACGGGACCGATAGCCGGTATACATATAATACAATGTCGCTTGCAAGCAGATATCGCAGAAGGTCGCATCCCGTCCGGCTAGGACAAGTGAAAACGACGCTGTGCAATGATAATCCTGAGGATGACGTCTCCGACGAACTTCCTGACCTGTCATGCGACGCGATCGTCGATCAACTTCGTTCTCTTTGTGCGCACGCGATCCTGAGGACGTGCCTAGAAACGCGGAACAGCGAATCTGCCTGACTCGAATACGACTATGAAAACTGCTAAGCATTCGGTACAGTTACGCTTTCAGTAAAATAAAAACTGATTGATTACCGCGTTCAGAACCAAGTCAATCGCGGATATGCAACATTGATTTCTTGGCCAGGCTCGAAAATGCATTTTTCTGAGACCCTGTAAGAAGTTGTCAGTTTTCATTAAGGCCCTTTAGGATTGTTCCATAAACGCGTAACGATGAATGGGCCGGCTTTGGATCCCATCGATCGACTCTACCGTGTGTGCGTGTTGCTTTTAGATCCGAGAGATCCAGGATCCCGGACGTCTTTCGTTAATCACCCGCTCACGTTTTTCACTTTTTTTTTATCGCTATGAACGGAGGACGCGTTTCACTGAAACCGGGTTTCCGGTTCAGTGAAACGGTCTTCTCGATCCTGATTTTCCTCGCTCCTGTCTGCCTTTTTAATGAAAGTAACAGCTTATTACACACGGCGACCATCAATGGTGCTCTCCTGCCACCGTAAGTTGTAGATTGTTAACGAGTACCAGCAATAAAACTGACAAACATCTCCAGATTCTTGAAATTATCCTCTAATTCCCCTAGAATTGTGGCTCTTTGTACTTTGTACCAATTCCTTCGCTGGTTCCTGCCAGCATCTTCGCAAAAGTAACAATTTATTGCACGCGTTGACCATCAATGCCACCGCAGAATGCACCTCAGGAATCGTAGCTCGGTTCGCCTGGTCGCGTCGTTAACGAATACAACCAGTAAATCTGACAGGGGAAACGAATTTATCGGGAATTTATTGAGATAACCTGTGCACGCATCGTATCTCTGGTCCCCGTGTACTTTGTTGCTCAACCCGTGTAAGAAAAAACGAC
The DNA here is from genome assembly GCA_963971365.1 of Lasioglossum villosulum. Lineage (NCBI taxonomy): Eukaryota > Metazoa > Arthropoda > Insecta > Hymenoptera > Halictidae > Lasioglossum > Lasioglossum villosulum. The sequence continues at coordinate 4,188,286 of OZ020495.1, forward strand.
TGAATTATGCTGCCCGGCATGTGGTAATGTAAAGGTTGCCGCGGGATTATGCAAAAGAGAACGCGGAGAATAGAAAAAAGCCTCGCCCGACGAGCCGCGATTTTTCTACTGAAATTTCGCGTCTCGAAACAATTTTTGTCAACGTTACACCTGCGGTTTCATCATGTCGGACAGCCGCTCGGCGATCCATCTAGATCACTTTTTAGGTAACGCTATCGACGCAACTTCGTCAATTTCAGGCTCGAAAACTAGAAACGCGAGTTATGAAAGCGCGTCGACCTCAGGCATCGTCGAAACCGGGGTTCGACGATGACATCGAGGACCCCATACACACTTCGAGAGTTCCTTTGCGGTTCTCGAGTGGATCACGATGAGCGAGAGAATTAACAATTGTCCGTACCACTCTGCACACCCGTGCCCGAAACGATTAGATCACCCTTTGGGTTCCTAAAAGAAGATATCGACTCGTCTCCATTGTATCGTGGGGTCTCAGAATTTTCAACAGAATTTAATACGATTCAAATTAAATCTGTTTCTTTACTTTACTTTATCCTGTGTTATTTTTAATCCCGAAATTATTCAAAACGAGGCTGTTCGTGAAATTCATTTGTCGGAGTCTGAGACCCCACCTTACTACTTGTTTATGCGTTATTAGACCTTACCTTGCAAGGGTTAACATATGGAGTATAAACTGCCACTACCACTAGGATGTGTTGAACTGTTTTCTAGCATTTGACTATTCGTTCGTTCGCAGAAATGACGTCGGCAGCGGCAGAGTTGGTTGTCGAGAGGGACCCAGAGCCGATCATCGAGATGACAGACATGAATAGGACACTGATGGGAGTGGGTGCTCAGGGTTTAGTGAGAATGGCCCTGGACCAATACACGCAGATCCTCACAACGATTTCTGACCCTCGAGTTGGAGACTGGCCCCTGATGGACTCACCCATACCAACTGTTCTCATCGTGCTCCTCTATTTGTACGGTGTGACGATATTTGGGCCGCGAGTGATGGTCAATAGGAAGCCCTTTAAATTGAGAGGCGCCTTGGTCGCTTACAACGCGTTCCAGGTGGTCTTCTCGTTGGGGATGATGTACGAGGTAAGAAATTCATTTGTTCAAACTCTGACAACTAATGCGTTCAATTTGACAACGAATACGTTCCATAAAACGGTGACTCGGATGGTCGTAGTCTTAATGAGAATGCACGAACTGGATTCTTTTAATTGCTACTCCACACGGATTCTAGTATCGAGAAGCACCGACGGACTTGCTTGTGTTTCTGGTTGAAAGTAGCTCGCTCTTTCTTCTCGCGTAGAAGCATGCGGATCGAGTAGCGTAGGCAATGAAAAACACAGAGAGAGAGAGAGAGAGAGAGAGAGAGAAGAAGAAGAGGTTTCACAAACGGCACGATGCTATATCGCCCGATTCAAGTTGGAATGCAAGTTCCCGAAGCAATCTTGATGTGCCATGCCGGAGGGTACGATTCTCTAAATCGTCGAGCAATTAACCGGACTATGTCAGACCATGCTATATTTAGCAACTCGGATATTTCGAGAAGTAATTAACATTTTTTTAACGATTCTGGCATCATTCCAGAACCTCGCTATTAGTCACACGGTTTCGTTCATTCGTGATCCGTGCCTTAGAGGAATTAACCTTAGAGAAATCTTGATTCTGTATACTTACTTCTAAATGATAAATGAATTTTTTATTTTTTCTCGACACCAAAAATTATCATTTCCCAAAAATCACTTTCACACGAGTTTAACACGCCCATTCGTAAACGTAATTAAACTCAATTTGCCCAAGCTAAGAGCGGCAAGAAATATCTTTCACATCGGTTTGTAAGTATATAATCGGCTCCGTTCACAATCATCATTTGTTAAACTCGTGCTATTACCGACTGTATGGTAGCATCCTATCGACTCCCAACAGGAACAAGTTGTCGATCAGCATCGCGTGGTTTATAGCGATAGTTCAAAGAGACATAACAGACATCGTTCATACAGCTGCAAACACGACAAATCGTCCCGCCGCGCCGCGCTGCGCCGATAGCGGCTATTAGAGCCTCGAGAAGAGTTATAGTGACGATCAGGTGTAGCATGATCGAGTTATGAGCTCGCGTGCGTTCTCGACGTATCAGTATAAATAGTATCCATAGTTTCCTTCTTCCACTGGAATCGTTAGACCGTGCAGCTTTGCGTTTGATAATCGGACGAAGATTTCCTAAACGAGTTTTACATTTCATTTTGCTTAGAATTCCATGAAATCGTTTCTCATCTCTCTACAATCTTTCAGAATCGAAATAACGAGGTTCTAATCGTTCCATAAATTGTTCGTCATCAGCTTGAATGCTTAATGAAAATTTCAAGCTACTAGTTTATCCTTGTGGAATTTAACAATTAACAATAAACGAATTTAAACGCTGCGTGGTCGAATTGCTAGCAAGGCATTTTCACACAATACTTTCCAACGATTGTTACACAATATTTGGAAAATCTACGATTCATAGCTAATTGGAATAATCGTTTAAAAAGAAAAATTTCGTAGTCTTTTTTTATGTGGGACAGATTTCCGGTCGGCATTACTCGTTGTTGATGCTCCATATAAAATTAGAAGATGGTGAACGAACTGGTGGTTGAGATCCACAGAAACGGTTATTGTTAAGCAAATCCGTGGAATTTCTTTTCGTAACCGTAGCGTTAGGAAATTGAGAGAGGTGTTCGATAATGTAGATTGACCGAGCAAAATTGAAAATGATCCGTTACGTTTTGCAATGGCAGACCGTAATGGAGAGGCTCGTTAATCGGACTCGCGTTAGCTCGAAAGTCCAAGTTGACGAATGCGTCAATATCTAACGAACGTAAGGAAGTTCGGGAAGCTGGAATGCGATGCAATTCAAACTGTCCTAGAAAACGAAGTTCTCGTATTTTATTCTCATATTTTCTATACTCGTACAGCCAAACGTGATATCGAATCGAGGCGCGATTTCGAATCGAAACTGGATTGCAGATTTTATGCGATTTACGATAAAATCGAGTAAGAGCAACTTGAAACGGCGGACAAATCAAGAGAATTTCAAAATATCAAGATCATTAGAGAAGGAACGCCATTTCTATTTGACTCCTACATCGTACGATTTATGCAACTTTTATTTAGCATAAAGATCCGCAGTCTAGTAACGACAGTTTGGAAACGTGTTTTATTTGACTTTCGGAGATAGTGGGAAGCCAGGGGGAGTGCTTCAATGTGCAGCGAACGCTGCTCGGAGTAAATGTCAGCGTTATCGGGAAATATCAACGACGACAGCCACTGCCATAATGGCAGAAGCCGGCTAGTCGAATCGAATCGACGCGACGCGTTTCGCAAGCAGGTTCAAGCAGGTCCAGTCGAAAGTGAGCCGAGTTTGCTCGAGCCAATTGAATACTGGTTCAAGGTGGCCACTTAGGACAACGGATGATAAATACAGGATCTTTGGTAACTGTTCGGAACAGTTCGGAAAGTCGGTCGTTCACCATGTATAGATCGTACATTGGTCCAGCAGTTTCTCTTTTTTTCTGGGTACGACGCGACGAACAACCATGAAAGCAGAAATTTACCTGGCACGCCAACGATTTTCGACGAACCGATTAGACGCGTTGCTACTTCATTTTATTTTTTGATTTTGTAAAATTGCGGATCTACTGCAATACGCAACGTAGTGTCGGTTGAAACAGTCGAAAGGTCAGTTGCATGTGCGACCGTCCAGTGCAGGGTGCATCAAGCGACTTGCAATCGGTTCTGCGGAAATTCGAAAACAGGATGGTTTCGCCTTTAACGATCCGGGAGTGTACAAATCGATTGTGCAAACCGGGGCTCGAAAGCCTCGCTTCTTTCGCGCTCTCCTCTTTCCGCAATAGCAAACATCTTGGAAAGTTTCGCCGCAGTTTTCGCACCCCCTATTGCTCGCGTCCGATCCGACACTGTACGACGCAGAGCGGCGTACGCAACATCGTCGGTGGCCCAACGCCTTTACGAATTTCGAATTGTTTCGTGCGAACGACTCCGACGGAAAACCACGGCGCTTTTACCTCTGAAAGACTTTCGCAACCATGCTTTCGTACGTGCGCGCATTTTTCGTCGAACCTACGCGTTTCCCCATCAAACCTAACTCTTTTTGCGAGGCGCGTTGCAGGAGGATGCAATGTTTGTTTGCTCGATAATTGGCCCGACATTCGGTGAAGGGATCCCGAAGCGTAACTATTAACTATAATACGATCTATCTGGTGCAACCTACCGACTTCTCGAAGAAAATCAATTCAAGTTAGGAATCGATTAAAATATTTTTCTCAACTATTGTTCAATCAATTGTTTCAAGACGATAGATACAGGTAATTTTATGGAAAATTCAATACGAGAATTTGGATTTTTATGGGATGTTTTCACTCCCGAGAGGCGTCTGTATTTTCGAAGGTTCCAGTTACCGATAAGTCCGATCCAATAATTGTGGCGCTAACTTCTATCCATAACAGTTAGCGTAATGTAGCAGGTAGCTCTCTCGCAGTTTGCGAGTATTCGCTAACCGCGTGACTGAGTTTGCAAATGAGATATTATATCGGATCGTTACTCAAATATTACTCAAGTAGGAGAACGTGAAAAGTGAGAATTCATTCTTGACAAATAGCTCTAGGAAACTTGTACCTCTAAAGAATTTCGGAATTGACGACGAACTTGTTTTCAGCACCTGATGTCCGGCTGGCTGCTCGATTACAGCTACAAGTGTCAACCAGTGGATTACTCGCACAACCCGTCGGCATTGCGAATGGCGAATCTCTGCTGGTGGTACTTCATTAGCAAATTCACGGAATTCGCAGACACGGTAAGCACAACTATAGGCGATAAGCTGGCATCTGTCAGAGCGATTGCCGATCATGATTACGAAAACCACGTTGGAAAAGTTTTTCGGCCCCGATTATCCGAGTTTCATCGGACGAAACTCCGACCAGCCAACCAGAAACAACGCGATTTCGGCAATGGGCACCACCTTGTTCTGCCGTGAAGCTGTTTTACTTTTACCTCGTCTGTGCTTACTGCACAATCGCTTCTCGCTTTTCGCTTACCGATCGTTTCTAAACTCTGCTCTCGAGTACCAATTTCTATGCTCCGTTTGACCACGGAGCTGGGAAACACTGGGTTTTTGCAGCTCGGTAGCAAGCCGACATTCTAAATTGTCGATCGGCGAAATTTCCTAATAAATTTACGCTATTTGTTATATTGAAAGGAATAATCATAGTGGTAAAAGCTGTGATTATTAGATGATTCGTATGAACTCTATTGATTATCTTTCTTATTAAAATTGCAGATATTCTTTATACTGCGCAAGAAAGACAGCCAGGTGACCTTCTTACACCTGTACCACCACTCCCTGACACCCCTGGAGACATGGATCTGCGTGAAGTTCATCGCGGGTGGCCATGGAACCTTGGGCAACTTGATTAACAACGCTGTCCACGTGATTATGTACCTGTACTACATGGTGTCCGCGATGGGACCCGAGTACCAAAAATATTTGTGGTGGAAGAAGCACTTGACCACTGTACAACTGGTAGGTTCATCGCCAATAAACATTTGTAATAAATTCGACAATTTTTTTTCACAGCTGCATCCTCAACCGTTTGCCTTATACGTATACTTAGAAGCTTCGTACAAAATCATTCCAATTGACAAATTTCTAACCTCTAGCTGAATCATTAAATGCTCTCTTTGGAAAATTAATATACGGTTCCTGCCAGAAAATAATTAACAACGAAGGACCTCTGCGAATCTTGCCAGAAGAATCATATAAAACAAAGTGTTTGTCGGGAGAAAAAATAGTAGCTCAGAAACGAAAAACGAGGAACAGCTTTCATCGGTCACGAGGAAACGGCTTTTTGTAGGCTTTTTGCAACATTTCGATGGCGGAACTAACGAACCACGCGATCGCTATCCACCTATTACGGTCTATGGTAAGATCCTATCGCTTAACGAGGGTAACTCGTTGATCGCAATTAGACGATCATCTACAGATCGTGTAGATCGTCCGAGTCAGGTTAACTGTGCGAAGATTTTATCGGGGGAAGATTGATCATCTCCGAAGCATTCTGGTCATGCTCCGATGTTAATTTGTTGTCTCGTGGGAGGTTCTTTGACGTAGAAGTACAGAAGAAGCGGAGTAAACACAACGAGACCTGTTTTAAATCTGCGATTTCTTTTCGAACTTACAATTAGTCCAGATTTCGACAAAATCTCTCTATTTCCTGATGATCGTTGACGACTCGTCGTCGCTGTCCAAACGCCCCTGAAACATGATTCTCCTCCGTACGCTTCAGTAAGCAGAGAAGTGAAAACGAACTAACGGTTAGATTATCCTACTATTCGTTGCATAAAAATTACATATATCTGCGGCTATTCGAGAGAAATTTCCTAAGACATATATAATATTTTCGCTATCGTTTACGAGCATTCGTTATCGGAGCATCAAATCAGTTTTATTTATGCAAACAGGAAACTGTAATCATTTTTACCCTATGCAATTTATCACCAGATGGCAGTAACGTACGATCTTATCGAAGCTAGAGGCTAGATGAACTGTCCAGGTATAGTAGGACAGGTGTAGTTGCATATTTCAGGCGCGTCGGTGCAGTTTTTGGTTCGTTTAGAAATGATCGAATTATTTGGATCAATTAGGAATAATCGCTTTGCGCACCGAATCAGAACAAGTTCACAGTTTTTATTATGGAATTTCTAAAAACAAAAGCCCTCGAGGAAGCATTTACGAAAACGGATAAGAGAGATGTAGGACGATGAGGAAAAGAAAATCACTAGATCACCGTGCACGATGCAACATTCTCCTCCATCGACTCTTACATTCACTCGAGAAAGAGCAATCCGATTCGATAAATGTTGCAATGAATTTTCGGACGATTCAAATGACCAACATTAAAAGTGACTGGAGAAATATGAAGAAACAGGAGAACAAGAAAATGGAACAAAATGGAAGGGAAAAAGCGTCGACTAGAAAAACAGACCGAGTCAAAAGCTAAAGTAGCAGAAACATTGCACGCTAAAACGAGGGAAATAGGCGTGTAAGAAAGTAAAAAAGTAAAAAAGAAAGCTGCAGATCGCAATGGTGGCACGTTCATCGCGAAAAATCGCAGGAGGCTTGGAAAAACGTGGCGCACGTCAGCAAGGGACGCACGCGGAGGGGAACAGAAAGGCTTGGTCCGCTAACGCGGATAAATTTTAATCACCGAAACCAGATCTGGCCAGCGGGTTCGTTCGCGTATGTAGCTACACGTGACTAAAGATCGCCGTGTGGCAACAAGCAGCGCACACCGACGCACACACCGTGAGCAAATAGTTTTTCGCGAGGCGAGATTCGCGATACCTTCTTCTTGCACAATGAGCTGTGCTCGTTCCCGAATAGACTCGCGAAACCAGGCCCGCAACCGAACAACCAATCCGTATCGATGAAAGGGAACCGTCCTGGGACCTGTATACATTATACACACGTATATTACATACATTGAACCTGGGGTGGGTCTACGCTATACCAAACGCACCGCGATTGCAACGAGTACACATTTCAAGCGGAACGCCGGTTTTGGAGGCGAACCACGTTGATGCAATACTTGTGGCCTAACTAATACTGCTTTGGGACTTCATGCTATTGTGTAACGTTTTAGGTATAGGAGCATCTGTCGCGGAATTTGACCGCTTGCGGATAATTTAATGCCTCGAGGACTCGAGGATGATGTTGATGGCTTCGCTTGAGATACTATCGTAAAACTTGTGTTTTCTAATTTCTTCGAATTTTTGAGTTTCGTCTTTCGAAGCTTGAAAAATTCACGTTTGTTTGCAAAGAAACAGGTTTCCTTCTAGCCTCTACCGTCTAGCCTTTATGATCGAACTTTCAAACCGAGTGTAACCCCTTAATCAGCGAAATGGGTGGCGTGCTTGCAACAGCGGCCATTAAATGCCGTCTATGTGAATGGTATCTGGTTGTGTTTGGGGCCTTCGGGAATCATAAACCGCGTTAGACGTACACAAGCTGAGAGCGTGTTTTCTTTGGCCACGGTAGCAAAGCCGAGATACGCAATACGTAGGAAGGAACCAGGTCCACAGATCCATGGATCCGGGCGTTCGCTGTCTCCCACGGCGGATTCTGGGCCGTCGGTGTCCACTGGAGCACAAGCTGGACAAAATTTCACGGCGGCTCGTGGGTCTTGGGTAGGGGTTAGGGAAAGTGAAAAGTGCACCGTTAGTTAGGCAATTGCAGGCGACTCGCTTTGGCTGACTACGTCGCGCGCGGCACGGTGGCGCAACAATTTGGCATTCCTATATGCCGTATAGCTCACTGCCATGTTGTCGACGGTACCAGGACAGCGGCGCATGCTTGCGAAGCCTCACCTATTCGCTGGAGAGACGAGATCATCGTCATCGACCTCTGAAAGGGCACCCAACGCTGCTACTAGCTTCGCGTAGCTGACACGGAAAGTCAAGAGCAGCTCAACCTTCTTCTCGAGGCGATTTCGCTCGGACAACTTTGTTGCAACGTTGAACTTGTTGATCTTTGGACGAACGGGAAACACGATAGCAACACCTTGGTATTGGCCAAAGTGTGCCACAGTCGGGTAGCCGGATACCTAGAGTTGACAGTCAGTTGATCTTGCTTGGGTATAGGATCTTATGGTTTTTAATCGTAGAATTAGGATTTTCTGTGTACAAAGAGTTACATAGAGAATTTTTTTCTGATTCTTCCACTTTTGTTCCTGTTAGCTTCTCTCTGCGATTTCCTTGAAATTTAAGCATTTAAATCGAATCATCCCTAATAATCGCGAGAACGACAAGCATCATGATAATGTCTCGCTATGCTAGTGTCTCGCTAGCTAATCAGCATTACACATTCCAAACGTTCTTGCATTGAAACAGCGAGTCTGACCCTCGTATACATTTTCATTCTAATACCAATTAACGCGACCGACGACGTATTGACAAAGTAATTGCCCGGCTAGGACAGAAGGATAGCTGAAAAACACCTGTGCCGAAAGGCGCTAAGCAACTTTGTGCGCTAATAGTACGTTCCAAGATAAGTTGCTATAAAAATACCGTTCCTGTTGCCTCCAACCGAGATTGCATCCGGTAATTGACAAACACGTCCTGATCATTCTCTAATTTTTCATTTCTCTGAGGTAATCAATGTTTCCCAAGAACCTTAGGAACTCGCGTTACACATTCGTGGAGAACGTTCTTTGTATCGAGCAAAAGATGTAGAGGGGATAGATAAAAATTACGGATAGCCAAGTGTTACCGTAACTCCTAGGGAATCCGGAGAATTTTTTACTAGGTTTTGCAAACTTTCATACTTCGCTTGCGAAACGACTACTCGATGGAGGACTACTTAGGCTGTTCATTCGCGGATATTGTTTTACGTGGTTACGGGCTGTGTCGCATTCTATCGAGACGTCCTCCCGAGGCTGCACACTGTACATACACCTTCGACGTTCCGCAATCGCTTCGAAGAACATCACCTTTCGAACAGGTGCTATTGCTTTCACGAGTGCCACGGGCAGTTTCTTATTTTCCCATTACGCGAGATTAGAAAAGTTCGAAAGGTGATTTCGTGGGGACGGCGATTTACCTTGAAGCTCGGGAGACTCGACGCCTTCGGCTCTTTAACGGTTAATTAGCAAATTAGGATAACCCACTTCGTACTCTTTGCCTAGTAATTGTCGAAACACAATACATATGTATAAGAACCCGTTTTGTTTACAGTTTTCTTTCTTTAATGTCGAGTCACACTCGACAAAGGAGTGCAAAGGGTTCATAAACAATCACCAGTTGTAACAAAACTCGCAACAAACTCAAACAACTCGTACAACAACTTCCAAATAGTGGAATCATTGCGATAAATGATTAGTTTTCAGCGATTTGTTGGAAAATCGACAATGGAGAATGTCGAGATTCAGATGTTGGGTTGATATAGAGCGGACGAGTTCGCCTAATCGAACACAGTCGAATTATGAACAGCTTTGCCTTTTACCGGACGACGCGACCGCGCCGGGTGGGTTTTGGCGGCTCTTTGTGCGGTTCCCGCCGGTTTGATTTCGCGCTCGTACGAAATTACACGTCTTCAACTATGCTGCGCAACGAGAATTTCACTTTGCGCGCGATCGAAATCGATCGAAATTATTGCGTTGCGCCAGCTCTCTTGGCAGAATTCTGTAGCCGGCTATGCAAAATGATCTCCGATGATCTTTGCGCCATTGCTGCGATCGCATATAATCCGTACTCCATTAATTCGTCTGTCTTGCGCCGCGCCGCGCCGGTATGCATCCGTGTGCGTATCTTCGTGACACGATTTCGGGTTGCGACACGTTGCACCTCTTAGTGCAGCTGGAGAGCCGCGTGACCAGGCTCGAAGACGCCGCGCGCCGGTGTTTCCAAACGGTGTTTCATTTAATTACGAGCGGGAGAAGCTCTTTTAACATTTTTATTAACATTATAAGCCTCCTATAGTCGAACGAAAAGTTAAACTAGGCTGAAGAGTGACGAATGAAATTTTTGACACTCGAGAGGAATCCATCCATCCCTTTTTTGTGATTTCTTGAAGAACATCTGCACAGACAACGATATAAAATGAAAAAAAATCGACTCACCCTCAAGAGATGAAATGCATAATTTCTGTAAAATTGTCCACAGGTGCAGTTCTTCCTGGTGTTCGTGCACAGCACTCAAGCCCTGGTGTTTGACTGCGGCTACCCTAAGCTCGTGGCAGCGCTTCTTCTTCTGCACTCGACGATCTTCTTCGTCTTGTTCTCCGACTTCTACCGGCGGGTATACATGAAGTCCGGATCCAAGTCGCTGAAGGACGAATAGGTGGATACGAGCCTGACGCGCGCCTTAACCAGAACTCCGAGATACGAATCCTGAAAACGAGCGTCGATCACGAGTCAGCCGATGGAAGACCGACAGGATCCTTCAGATTCCCACGCAGAAACACACGATGTTCTACGACTCGTGCACCAATTCGAAGCCGATATGTACACACGCGAAACTAGTCACCGTATACAACTGTCTCGGAAGCTGATCCACCGAAGCAGGTCGGCCGGAAGATCGTGATCGATTCCGTTAGGGACGCAGCTGCTGACAGGATCGCTCCTATTAAGGATACGAGCCTAATCGTTAGCGTTATACCCCGCAGGGCTGCTCAGCTAGAGGTCTTGTGTAATTTTTAACCCAAAATCGCGGCCTCTAATCTCAGGTCTCGCGAACAGCTCGGACAATGGCTTGCGATCCACTAGTTCTCTCAACCCTTAATCGATCCGTTAATCGATGAATATAAAGGTTGAAATCCCGCGATTATAGAACCCAGAGAGAAGCGAAACGAAATGCATCGACGTAGATCTTGATACATCGATCGGTCCTTAGTGTCGATGATTTCGCGGTTCTTTTGTAATTCCGTTTTCTTTTTTCATTTCTATGGGTGTTACGCGTCGGTCGGATCTGTCATTAAGCTAATTGTAAATACATGAGTAGAATTAGCGCGCCGTGGAATAATTTTTATTGTTCCGCGGATTTATTTAAATCTTTGCGCGGGTTTAGAATTCGACGTTTTGGACGATTTTTCGAGATCTGATGGGGAAAGTATCCAAACGGTACGATGTGAAAATCATGATCTGTTTGATTCAGTCTATGATCAATTTTTGCAGGATCTTTTTTCAGTGGTGAAATTACATTGTCGAACTAAAGTTAAAATTTCAATTAATAGATATACCGCACATCGAACAGATAGTTTCCAACCATCGCTTGGTAGCAAAGTCCAAGGAACGTTCAGCTTTAGAACATCGTCGAAAAGCGTACGAAATCGATCCCGCGAATGTTCAAGCTCAATCTTTACCACTATTTATATGTCGCTTGATTAGCATGTAAGTTGAAACGTTCAGAGCAGGCAAGGGCACAGATTGCTCCCTGGGGCGCGGGCGCTGCCCTGTCCACTTGGCAAACAAAGTATAATATACTATTGGGAGCAGGAAAGTTGACGACGGAAGTGGAAGACAAGAAGCACACGCAATTCGCTTGATTTGTCCCTGGATTCCACTTTAACATAGTATTCAACGATTCAGTTACAGTTATATTTAATAGTCCCTTAAAATATCAAGAATAAATAGTCGAGGATACCAAATACATTTTGTAACAATCTAGCAATTTCAGTTCCACAGAACCAGAGTCAATATCGCAGTCACCTCCTTGGCTCCCAAGTCCCGACAGTAGTCGACGCCCCTTTCTCAACGTAACCCAGAGCGCTCCAGAGATTCTCTGACTCGAACCCTGCTATAGAATAAGTCTCAAGGCGATAATTCGCAAATGGATACTGCGTTCACACCCCGGCGAGCCCATGGACCGGGACAGATGTGTCGTGCGTTCGGTATCAATCTCCTGCGCGATAGCGATCTCGTGCGCACCTGAGACACGCACACTTTCACACGGTCGAACACTCGCGCCACGCTCTTAGAACGGCACCCTATGCGAGGTATGCATGTAGTATTACAACACGGTCCTTATTTTCTTCCAGAATGGGTACTGATCTTTCCAGATATTTTCAATTTAGATTTTATACCAGTAGTTTCGGATTGTATGCATTCTTGACATAATTCGGTACGTGAAATTTTAAATAGTAGAAGCGTTAAAAGAATTCCAATTCTTGATAATTGATAGATTAAAAATGATGCATTAATCTGCATAAATATCCGCAATACTCGCTAATTATTTTAGAAATAGTATCATACAATGTGTTCTTTAATTGATTCCTATATCTAGAATTTATCTGCACTTTTTTTTAATTTATAGATTGAATTCAGATTTGCAAAAACGGCATGACATTAATTTTCACACTGGTCTATCCCTTTCTAACATTGCTACTATGAATGAGAGTGGGGGTCCTTGTAAATTACGCAGGTTGTACACAGATTGTAAATTCAGTGTTCCAAAAACGAGGTCCCATTCTGAAAATAACGCTCAGTTTTTATCGTACCACGTGCATGCTACACAAGATCCTGTTCCAAAAGCGATCTTCGTACCAGTATAACTCCTCTCACTGATTGCGTGCGAGATAAAGGGAATCCGAAGACTTTTACGAAATCCTCGCAGGATCGCGACGATCACCGGCGAGTACGGTGGCGCAGTGCGGCGAAACTAGAGCAACGTGTCTTCGCAATGATAGACGACAAACCCTCGCGACGCGTTTCGCAACGAATGAGACGAGGGAGCTGACGCATCCTCCCACATCCTCCCTCGAACATCCCCGAAGCCCGAAGCCATGCACGCGTTCGGGGGGTTGAACGACACTCACTCGGTGTTCTGAAAATAAAACGGCGAGAAAATGATGTAACACAGGAGGTAATCCGTCCAGGGATTACAGGTGACGCTCCCTCTCGAATCTTTATCGAGGTATGAGCGATCTCTACCTTATCGATCAACTCCGAACTACCCCTGACGCAAGGGTGGGAGAGGGCGTCCCCTAACAATAGTTTCTCCTGATACGGATTTATCGTCGTGCCTCATCCTAAGATTGTAATTTATTCGCGTACCAGTCGGGCGCAACTGTTTTTTGTACATATGTAATTCTCTGTCCATTTTGTAACAAGAAATAAATAGCATTAGATACTCTAACAGTTGGTTTTTGTCTCTACTCTTTCGACTAGAGGAAATCAAAATAAGAAATAAATAGCGTTATTTAAAGTTAAAGGATTCTTACACTGGATTTCTATTTGTCATCGCTATTGCGGTGACTCTCAAAGGGATCCCTAGAATTCCATAGGAATGTATTATAGACCCAATGTGTTTCGTAAATCTAATGCAATTTCTTATCATTTATTTCTGTACAGAAAAATCCATCTCTATGTATAGATCCTAAGCATAACGATCAACGATCAATCAGTTTCCAGGCTAAGCCGTGGTGGCGATATCTGCTCGTGCGGCTTCCTTCTTCTTCTTTCTTAATCGAAGCCTACGTTCTCTTTCGACCTCCATCATCCTTATTAAAAAGCTGAAACGACAAGGAAGTCGCGACAACCACCTTGTAAACATCTAGACAAAAATGATATACTTACTCGTCTCTTAAGCAAGCATCATACTCGTGCTTTTCGTGTCTACATTTTTTAAACATTGGGAAATGCTTCCTCTGGCACACGTAACATTCTATTAATTTGTGGGCACAATAGTCTCTTAAATCCAATGGAATATTGGCGCTTCTCATTTCATCCAATGTTGCAACTGATACTGTAGAGAGCGATCACAATAATACTCGTTTAGTATTAATAGACCGAGAAAGAAATAAACGGTGTATCGGACATTAACATACGATATACACTTTACATTTAAATAGATTCTAATTCAAACACAATATTCGTAACTGTTAGAGGTTAGAATCGAATTGGAACACACTCACCTCTTTCTTTGCGACCTTTCGGAAATCCCAATTGTGGATCAAACGATGGAACTTCCTCAGGAAATGGAAAATCCTCCCAACCTCTGGAGTAAGGTCGCACTATACTTTGACCCATTCCTCTTAATTAATACTAAAGAGTTACGTAGAAACAATAATTTCTGTATACCTGAAAAACCAAGAGAGCTCGCATTTCGCATTGCGCGCTGCTGACATCTGGTGACATAACCTTACGTAACTAATTTCAAAATACTGTATTTATGTACTCTGCGAATTTTGATCAAAGTTCGGACATTCAGATACGTCGGATAATCATCTACCGAATCGTGAAATTATGATTTTTAAGTAGGAGAAAAATCAGACATGTGCGGCATTATAGAGAAATGATTTATTTGAATCGACACTGAAATAAATATACGTATACGTTAAAACTTTCAAAATATTTCGAAGAGTCGTTCAAAGATTGCGGATGTTCATGTGAGCGCATATTTTTACAGGCAATGCGTAACATTAAAAATGGTACAACTCTGTCAATCGAGTTTTATTTTGCTGGAAATAATTAGAAAACCGTACAGTTCGTGTATGTTACGAACACATAAATATCCATAATCCAGAGATTTGTAATGTAAACATATATTTATGAAATCGCTTCACGGCAATTCGGTATTTCAAACATTTTATTTTGAATCATTTGAATCATCTTCCATTGAAAATGGAATTGTGTAGTATATTCTTATTAGCTTAACAAACTGCATTCCTATCTGTTACAATTATCAATCAATACTTACAGCAAGAAAATGTACCTTGTGTTAACTTATCTGAGAATAATCTATCAGAAACTTAATCGTCTTCTTCTTCCATTGCTTCAGGTACTGTGTTTCCTAAAACAGTATTTACGACAATGTATTTTACTTAACAGATTTTAAATGCAAATTGTCTACTGCGAGAAACGTTGTAAACGTTAAAAATCAAACGAGTGCAATAAAACGGTAAGAGCCCCAATTTAAATAAAAGAGATTGCGTGACGAACCGTTCTGTAACCTCTCTTCGCTAGGCATGTGTCCAGCTTGCAACAGTTTGCTGAGGCGTTGTACTTCTTCCAGAGAAGAGGCGTTCGTAATAGCTTCTCTAATTTTGTTGCGTTCCTCTGGAGTGGTTAGAGGTTTATCCGTAAACGTGCCAGAGGCCTGTGTTTTTGCTTTCTTCGCGATCTCGCGAACCATCTCCTTTCCTCGATTGCTTCGGAAATAAGCAACGGCCGCGTCGCGTTCCTTCATCTTAATCTTCCTGAAATCTAGTAGCCTCAACTGTGGAAATCTGTATACCACGTACTGTCTGTACTGAGGTTTCGCGGAGACTGGATTTTGGAGTAGACACAGGTTGGACAGATTTTTGAGCTGGGTCAAAGGCTCCAGGTCGCCGAGCTCTTGAATCATATTCCCGGTTAGCATAAGCGTTTCCAAGTTTGGTATACAATGCTCCAACCCCTCGCCGATTCTGACAATACGATTATTATTAAAGAAAAGCGTTTTGATCCTCTTCAATAGTGGAAATCCATCTAGTTTTCTGATATCGTTGTCTGAAAAATCTATTGTATCAAACTGATCCTGAAAAGCATTGTCAACCACGAAAGATAAATAAAGGTAACTCTTAACTAAAATGATATAAACAAAAATTTCAATGGTATCGAAAAAAAAGTATTTATTCGATCAAATACGTACCAGAGTTGCACCCAAGTTTTCGATCGTTGGTATTTTGTAGCCTAGAACGAAGAAAAACGTACAAAATGAAAAATTCATGCGTTTAAGGTGAAAGGTTTATAGGTTAATTTCTTTGATATACTTTTTGTATCGTACCTCTGAGATCCAATTCACGGTCCTTTACAGGATTTATATACTGCATGGATTGTTGTATCAGATCTGGTGTTAACTTAACCATTGCTCAACAATTTCTTTATAATACTGTCACTTCTGTGTACTTGTTCCTCTCTCGATATACGCAAGCACCAGCAAGCACTTACACAGACACTTCGGCTGCCGCCGGCAATTTCAGCCTCAGTAACTCTTCGATAAAATGGGGTACCTTGAGCACCCCGTAGACTTGCGATGCGCGGGAGAAACATGTCGCTGAGACGCCACAAGTACCGCGCGTGGTTTTCCACGTGTATGTTCTTTTCTATTTTGAAAAATTCAAAAGACTACATATTTCATGCGATTGGGCATACCCTATGTGCAGCCGGGTTTAGCCTTTTGAAAATTTCGCTATTTTTGCGGTAGGGCGCACCGTACCCGAGATACAGCCATGCTCGACTAACCATCCCCACCATTTCCGTTACGCATTTTCGTGTCGCGAATTTCGTGACGCGAATTAGGCTTACTCCCAAAAGAAGTTTCACTTCAATAAACATATATCTCAAATACAGTTTATAATTGATTATTTCATGATACAATGCCAAATTCATAGCGCACTCGCTGATCCCCCTATGCCCCCTATAAGCTAAGCGTAGCCGTAGCCACTCATGGATATATATATCCATGTATACTGATGTATACATAGCCACTGCGTTATCAGCATAGTTTATACATCTTTTGAAAATATGACGTCACACTGTACTTCATCTTTGCCTATCTTTGTCGAGGGGAAAATTATCTGTGCCGGGTCTATAGGTATGCGCTATTTGGGTCTCTACCACTTGCGCCCTCTGGCGCAAGAAAACTGATTTTTTAGTTTCCCGTCTGGTGCAGCACTATCGCAGATGCAGAAATTAGAGATTGTTGGAGATGGAGACTGATGAAGATTGCAGCTGCAGGCTCAAAAATCACTAGAACAACATTAAACTTTGTTGTATGTTATTCACAATTTGAATCATAACTTATACTAAACGAAGGATCTCGAAAAAGAAATTTTCATTTACTGAATGTGCTGAGCGATACTTTACGTGTAAAATGCTTTAGAAACAGTACATCGTGCCATCGTGCTTCGTGACTGCATTTATAGTCAATGTCAGTAGTCAACTATGAAGTGGTTATATGTGTATCACTGTCCATCGATGACAGTTCTATGACATCTAATATACTAATAAACACTAAACCATGAGTGACACAACAAAAATTGAATGCAATTCTTATATAAGTATCAAATACAGGTAAACTAATCGAGCATATTAGATTTTAACTTGACATTTATTGATGTAACAATTTTTTAAAAACTTCGTTTCGATTGTAGTAGCCTGTGTGTGTATGTGTGTGTGTGTACTTTCCTTTAGCTGATAAGCTGATAACGGTTTAAATGCCACTGATCCGCAATAAACACATAACAAAACAATTCGTATCTTCCAATGCTGATAATAATTAGTACAATCGTTCATGTTGATAGTAACTATTCACGATGTTTGTTATTTTCATAATGTTGAGCAAAATAATATTTCTTCAAGTAATTTGTATCGGTGACGAAAATAAAAATTGATGAATTCACTTTAATATCTAATGTAATTGGTCAGTAAATTATAATGATTATTTTTAATTAGAACTCATCATTTAGGTTATGTTTACATACTTTTGCTTTTCCGTTTATCAGACTTGGAAGAACTAAATAAAATAAATTTCGTTTCGTTCTAAGATTAAAATTTAAAAACAATACTAAATTGTCAAAATAAGCAAAAGTTTTTACTATCACAATATTGTTTTGATAACATTTTTTGTGTTTTTAGCGTTTAATAACAAAATGAGTAACCACTCTTGATTTCGTGAATACAAGAAAGGCATCATCATGGAGGAGAACGAGCTGTATAATGTTACGGTTCCATCCTTCTCTGGAATTGAACCAGCTTTCTGGAATTATTCCGATCATGTCAACCTCGACGATATTAAGATGGATAGAAGTTTTATATATTTACTTTGTTCATTAGTATCTGCTACTTCTTGGATTATTTATATAGCTTATTATAATAGCAGAGTCATTGGCTATATATTAACAAAATTATTAAATCGATTTGTTATTAGAGACGGATACGTTAAAGTAGGTGAGTGTTGAAAATATGAAATACTGCTTCCACGTCCACGTGATGTATATCTTTGTTTTTTCAAAAAAATAATTGCAACGTGTTGTTTCTGTTATCAGGTTCTTTCACTCTAAGCGTACTAAGTGGAAAAATAATGTTTAGAGATATAGTTTATATTACAACAGATTATAGTCTCAGAGTTCAAGACGGATGGCTTATATTCAGATGGTGGAGGAGTTATGTTCCCAAAGATGTATCCGAAGGTTTGACAAATACAATTGCGTAACAATTACAACAAATATAAAAACAGAAATATACATTCATTCTTTTCAGATCTTTCACATTCCGATACTCGACTATCAGTCATGTTAAATGGCTTTGAGTTACACGTTTACAATCGCTGTCAACTGTATGCACAATTAGAAAAAACATTTGGTCTTGGACCCCAAATGTTTCCCGATGAAGAAGATTATACTGTTAATATTGATGATCGTGACGCAGAGTCAATTAGAAACTCTGCTAATCAAAATTGCCAGCAAACGAACGCTATGGATGTTTCGCGTCACGTTGATAATATTAGAAAAAAAGAAGCTCATGTTATAGCTCGAACTTGGAGAGATTTAATACCTGTTATTAAATTAGATGTCTGCACGGTTAGCTGACCATTCGTGTTTCCGATAGAGGTGTGCGAGAACCCGTTTTGATCCCGATTCCGAATAAAATTATCGACCCGATATTTTCGGGTTCGCGCACACCTCTAATAGATACAGAGTCTTTTTTAATGTGTGCATACAACAAAATTTTATTATTTTAGGGGAGAGTGGTGTTTGGTAATCGATTGGTTCCAACAACTTTGTCAATAACCGTAGAAGAAGCACATTTTGTATATTCTACAAAACCAGCGGCATCCCGACACGATCATTTTATGCACTTCACGAAATGTAAAGCAGAAAATTTCAAAGTGATTCTAGCACCTAGTCCGAAATACACTGGTATGGTGGATGATCCACCCAGATACATGGGAGAAGGGTTTGTTGTATTAAGCTCAAACAACATGGAAGTTTACTACTATATGGACGAACCTGGATTTGTCCCTGAACATCCAGAAATGATTCAACTGGTAAATGGGGATATGGTAGAGGCTATGCCACCGATTTGGGGTATCGATATTAAATGTGGCAAAGGTACAGATTTCAGTTATGGACCTTGGGCAGACCGACAACGAGAACACTTGTTTAAATTCTTTTTCCCTAATGACTATCAGCCGCTGAAAGTTACGAAACCTCCTGTAACTGGAGAAAAGAGGCAAGTTCAATCGTTCGACATCAGATTGTCAACGTTAAACGAAGCCACGATCGATATACTGTTTAGTAAGAATACGGAAACGAATGCTGTTCACGTGAACGTAGGGCCTGGTTCGTATCTGGAAATCACT
This sequence comes from Lasioglossum villosulum, assembly GCA_963971365.1. Lineage (NCBI taxonomy): Eukaryota > Metazoa > Arthropoda > Insecta > Hymenoptera > Halictidae > Lasioglossum > Lasioglossum villosulum. Next base: position 4,208,188 of record OZ020495.1, read on the forward strand.
ATGCCATGGATAGTTTTACAAGACGGTTACACCACGAAGATAACAGGCCAACTGTTACATTTAGAAGCAACCACGAGTTTACAATATCGAAGTTTAGTTCAAAGCGAAACGTTAGAATTCGGTATTAAATGCCATTATCCGATAAGATGGAACGATCACCAGGAATGGACTTTGAATTTAACTGGATGTAAAGCCACTGCTAACTTAGTTTACTCGCACAAAGAATTTTTTCAGGATATGATTAACGATTGGGCCAGCAAAGCCAGACCTGATATTTTACATTTTGTACCTTATACGTGGAAGTTTAACTTATTGTTAAAGGAGTTTGAATTGATTACGTTATGCAACGAGTATAATTGGATTGATTGTTCATCGCAGAATCAAGAAAATGCGCACATCGCTTTTTGTGGGGAATTCTTTGAGCTGTCGTTCGATCTTCCGTTCGTCGACTATCTGCCAGTGACGATACGTTTACGTTTCTGGATTCAAGGCGAGAGCGTCGATCTCTCCTTCTATCTACCGGAAGTCAACACGAATCATACGATTTTGTTAGCTTTGCATAAGAATGCGAAGATTATGACGCGTGACGGGTCACACATATATCTATCGGAATTAAGTAAAAATAAAAAGTGGAGAAATGTTTGTCAGAAGGGTGCAGGTTGGGTTGATTGTTGGTCTGTACCGATCGTGGCGTTAAGTATTAATTATACATATCATCTGTGTCCACCTCTTGGACCTACTCCTCAAGCAAATATTACAACACCGGAGAAAGAGGAGATTCTTTTGTCTCCAATGAGGATTCCTCGATGTAGAAAATCTCCTGGTCTTGAATGGACAACAAACGGTAGTCAGAAATTCGATCCGCAATCTATAGCTCCCGACAAAGTGACTTTAGATCTTGAGATAGGCCCGTCTATATTGTTTTTATATGGATCGTTGTTAAAAAATTTTATACATTTAAAAGAGAACTTGTTCGGCGATTATCAAACGTTCACCGACATGCAACAAAGTAGAACTAATCCTACGTCCACGACTACGGAAAGAAGCAAAGACAGAGATGTACAAAATAGTAGTATCGAATCTGTCGACGATGAAGACGCAAAATCAAAGGCGTTCGATCCCAGAGATTATAGACCGTTGGAAGTAATAGTTGGAATCACCATGCACGACATTCAAGCTCATCTAATAAAGAATTGTGGCGAGAATGATCCTCCTTGTCCTGTCATACTTCTCGAACGATTCGGATTCGAAATGAAGAAGCGGTATAGGGAGACGGAGCTTCAATTGCTTCTCTCGCCTGCTATCGCGTTGCTTACCGATAACGTGGTTCGATCAAGTAAGGACCGTCATATGAATCAAGGCCATTTAATGTTAAGTGCACTGCAAGTCAGGGGACACGCGATGTTCAGTAACGAAGGAAGAAGTTTAGACCAAGAGACGTTGGAGTATGCATGGCTAATCGAAGTGCAATTAGGTAAATTAGCTGGGAAAATGAGTTCTCCGCAATTGCACCATCTCATCACGTCTCTAGAAACATTTTTACTAATGGTCAAGAATAACGAAAACACTTTACGTCCTCCTGATTTACCGCATCATTGTCATCATGGTATTCCACCATTGCAATGCCCTGATAGCGACATCGACAAACATTACAGGTACGTAATCATTTCATACGAACGATAACGTCTACAATAAAGGCAATACTATACTTTGTATGTTGTTTTAGGTGTCCCAGTTCCGAGGATATAAAGTATAGGATGACAAGAATAGCGATAGACGCAGTTGATTTACATTTCCAAGAGGTGGGGACAGCCGTGCATCTTTGGATATCTCCTATTCGCGTTTCTACTTGCAATCTTCATGGTCACCAAGTCAAGTCTGGCGTAACTAGCGTACTACCTAGAATATTAATTCGGCAATTTGTATCAGCAGCTGATCATTTTGCGAATACGAGTAACACTAACACAACAGGCAGCGGAAGGTCACACAATAATGCAAGCAGTCGCATGTCAGGTATACTAACGTTACGTACAACTGTATGTTACTCTTGAAACCATACAACATTTTTTTCTATACATATAGTTTTGTTATTATAATACTTCACCGACTGGTTATGTATTTTAGGCGATGGTTCCGACGTCTGGTTAGAAGTTGGATCGGTAGCTCTAGGTCCAGTCATATTAGAAGCCGCAATTTCACTTCCAACCCCCGAACACAATTTGCATTTAGTACAAAACAAATATTTAAAGTTACACGACGAAGCCACGAAGCGTTTATGGTTTTTATGGCCCCAGGAAAGTTGCGTAAAGCCAACGAAGTGCGGTTGCATAGGTGGTTGTACATTTTTTGGAAATAATCGAAACGGGCCAAGATTCTTTAAGCCAAATTATCATGATTTTCAAGATGGCATTAATGTTGCTGCTTATAGGTATACGCAATGTTCAAACTTACAATATTCCTTCTTCGGATTTTGTTTCGGAGGAGCGAGAGAATACATCGTCGTCTTTATTTATTTTAGAATTAACGAATCCGGGAAGGAAAAGGGTTTCGGGCAGTCCATTTTACACGACGGTCAATTGGTATTCCACACTTCGCCTTATAACTTGCAAGATGTATCTTTGCAAGACTATCAAGTCGCAGGAGTAAAGTTGACTGCCACACAGGATGGAGTGCACACTTCGAAAAAAGTTGAACGTCCCAGGTCTGTGGCAGAGCATACTAAAGATTCCGGTATCGAGGAACATAGTAGTACAAAATTAATTACTGCAACGGCAAGTCCATTCGCATGCAGTGGGGATCGGAAAGTGCTGGGCAGAAGATTTTCTTATACATCACTGCGGTAATCCTCGGAATAGCTTTGAGCCGGCTTATTAACGATGTCAATTACTTGTGTGTTGTGTTACTTTTCTTTAAATACTGCATGGTTTTGCATACGTACGCTATAATTGATAAAAGATATCGCATACACTTGAAATGATTATAAAACGAAAGGATATCAGCGATATCATTTATGTTGCGCACCAATTTTTTTAACTATACTCCAAATTTTGTTTTTATGGATTTCTCTAAAAATTTTCTGGTTTTCGCAAGGCTCTTCACTTGTTTTCGATTAAAAAATCAATTGATGGTTTTGCAAATATTTATTTCTAATATGCTCGGTGCAATGGCAAAATAGAATAATGCTGCTAGTGCAAATGCGTTAAAATATTGGTTGTTTCGCTAATGTATCTAGATTTATTTATACATCTTATTTTCGTTATAGCGGAAGCAGCTCCAGAGATGTCCCTTATTCTCGTCTAGTCGATGCAAGTCCCGTAGCACATTTACCTCAAAAGTTGGATTCGGATTCTAAATTGCACACGGAACGTAGTAAATCGATTTTAAGCGTTCCCGAGATAGAAGCTACTCCCAAAAGTAGCGTGTCCGACTCTAAATTAGCGGTAGATTATTTCAACGCATCGGACATAGTAGAGCCATTCGAATCAAATAGTCCACAGTCGTTGCCAATAGTGTCCACAGACACGAATTACATCGAGTCGATGCAAACATCTACGAGAACTGATAGTATTAACATTTCTGATTCGCATCATTCGTTGTACGTTAACTCGGAGTCTGAAGAAAGAATGAAGCAAGAGGTGCGGTTAACACGTTTATCGGATTCGGATCTGTTACATCTTCTTGATTACATCGGATTGTATGTTCAGGTTCAACGGACAATATCTATGTCTTCGGAAAACCATTCGGAAGCTTTCTATTCTGCCGACGAGGACACGAGTCACGGTTTAAGCGGAAGTCGTACGTCCAGCTTGCGTCAATCCATCATTGGATCTGGTTCGGTTCTGACACGGAACGATAGCATGAAAAAGAAATTCTCGTCCGATTTATCTATTGTAGAAAGTTCCGCGAACGCTACTGTTCCGGTGTCCGAGAAAGCGCATACTTTGGAAAGAGCAAAGCCACATACGATAAGCACGAAACGTACTCCCAGGGTGAATCGAAACACCAGTTTCCAAAACGATCCCGATTCAACCGGAAACGGTATATTGCGTGACTCGTCCGACAGTCATTCCGTCTCTTCCACAAGTTTTATCTCGGCTGTGTCTTCGCAAGAAGACGTTACCCTGGTCAATTTGCATATGCAAGTGAACAAACCAATCGTTGATTCCCCGTTGCTAATGTCGAGTTACGTTAGTCACTTGACTCAGGTAATATCTAATACGGTTTTACTATTTCTCAAATATTCTCTAGCGATTGAAAATCTAATGCATTTCAGGTGCGTTGCGCGAATTGGAGTCAGTCCTCGATACCGGCTGGAAGTAGCGCGTTTACTACACCACTCTTCCAGCGCACCGAGGATGGTAGATTAGTTTACGTTGGTGCTAAACATGTGCCGAAATTTGAAACTATCGCTGAAGGATTTACATCGTTGAAAATGATCACTCGATCGGACGGTTCACCTACAGCTGGTTCGTCGAATAAGACACCTACACACCCATACCTTTGGGATAGCGCGACTATAAGTCAAATGGAAGGTAAAACGTACAACGGTTGAACAATTTTTACAAATACGACAACATTTATCGTTATTTGTAGGAGAAGTGGATCATACCACCCACAATGAAGAGGAATTGTTGGCAGCACAGCACGAAAGTGGATCCCGTACTACAGTAATAGTCAAATTCAAGGGAGATGTAGATATTATGTTAAGTCCCATGGTGTTAGAATCTTTGCAGCGTTTCATCGATGCGATCATTCCAACGTTAGCCACCTTACATCCACTGTCTATTTTAAATCATCTTCATCACGAATGCATCGGAAAAGTTGAAGACGCCAACGTTTTGAAGCAGGATCAAAGCTTATCGTACTGGAGTCAGGTGCAAACAAGTTCGAAACGATCTACCGCTGAAAGAAACATAAAAAATGGACAAGGTGACGATAAACGTTAGTTTGAATATTTAAAAGTTCTTTCGTGTGCAATGCTAGGAGTACTATTCACACACCCGGCTTTTCTTAATAACAGGTAAAATTGCTCTTCAAACCAACGTGTACGAAGAAAGTATTATGACACAAGTGCAAGGCAGTATCATTTTACCAAAAGTAAGTAAAAGTTTGTACAAGTTTCTGCTTTGTATAACGATGAGGTGCCTTTTTCAGATGAACATAACGTTGCTACAAGCTTCTGTCGTCGAAGAAATTATATCTTTCTCCGCCCTCGAAAATATTCGTGACTTAACGTGCGTATCATTATTCGCTACCTGTTTCGACGATGTAACAATACGGTTCTATATTGGCAAACAAGCACGAGAAGTCGTCCAAACGTTTCACAAACCAGCTGTATTAACAAATCAGAAAAAGGTTAACAAAATCAGCAAGGCATTTTTACCTGGTCATCAAACGACCGCCGTGGTTACCGACATCGGCAGCGGGGAGACAGTGTACATAGAGACTTCAGAGAAACAACAAGAAGAAATTGTAGTCACGTTGAATATAGGTAAATCTATACTATTCGGCGTACTTGTACAATCCGTAACTTGAACGATTGACTCAAACAATTAATATAATAGGCAAGGCTCACTCTCAATTACGTAGGCTACGAAACGAGTCTTCGATATTAAAAGATGCTGTTATAACAGCAATTCCCGCTCATTATTCGAGAGTATTGTTTACATGTACCAGAATAACTTCCCCGTTGAAGTGTGTTGACTATTATATGCATCAGTTCGTGGACGAGAAAGAAAAAAGCGTAGGTTTTTCTTATTTTTGCAATTCGTGTATAATAATGTCAACAATATAAATGAACTTAAACTTGTAAATGAATTTGTTATAGAAACAGAGCGGTCCTCCACAAGCTACAGAGGAATTTACTCTGGGAAGCGGGGAGGACAGATTGGGTTTTATAATGTTTGAATGTGGATTAGAAGGCATTAAACTGAAAGTGGTGAAAAGATCGCAATTTGAGAAAGGAGAAAACGGAGGTGATAGTAAAAAAGTAGACGCCGAAGTACTTTATACGGACAGCGTGAAAAGTCAAGAGGAATTAGATAACACAGCCGGTATACGATAAGCATAATTAAATAAATAAAAATCTATGGTGTGCATGCAAATACATGTTTACTTACGTCTGATTTATTAAAGTATCTGCTGCAACTGCAACTGCGACTGCGACTGCGACTGCGACTGAACCAGAAACAGCATCAACGAATTTACCTAACGGAGTTCAAATAAATCCGAGTGCTACATGCGCTAGTCTTGCATCGAAAGCGGGGAATGGAAACACGGTTTCTTGTATTATAGAATTGAAAACAGTGTGGTTCAATTTCGCGGCTCCACCGCGTACACCGATAACTAGAAAAATTGACTATACTCGATTAGATTGGAATTTATTGAGTACCGCGTCGCCAGCGATAAATGCTTGGATGAATCCTAGTAATAAATTCGCAATGAGGATCGTGCACATGTTTAAGACTATGTACAGAAGATCCACGGCTATCGTGGCCTGTCTTATGGCAGAAGCATTAGACGTACAAGCGATTCATATGCCCGCTAAGGTAATTCGCATATACTCTTTTTATGGAAAGGAAATAATGAATATTCAAGAATACTCTATTCATATGATTATTTTAGAGTCGTTACGGAAGATTGACTCCGTTGGCAAAAACATTGCAAGAAGATCCATCGTGTCAATTATGTACAATTCTTCAGAATTATGTTCTGTTAAACGATTTAACAAATATCGAAGCTAATTTAAAAGAGTCTGATTTACCTTTGTTATCGACACTTCGTCAGGTATGTTGTCTTTCGAGGATCATTTCCTTTCTTACTATTTAATATTTAATATAACGTTCGATCTTTAGGGTGTTATAGTACTGAGTAGACAATGGAAGAATGTTCTGTACACGCCACTGTTATTAGAACATAATTATAAAACGAAACATGTGAAACCATTGAATGTGACGTTCGCTGTGTCAGATCCAGAAGAGGTAAGAACAAATTCTATCACTTGCATAGACATAAACTGAAAAATTCATAACGTGTCTGAATTTTGAAATATGTGGAATGGAATTCTATATGTACTGTTTTCCAATCTAATGATAACTATTTTTACACGTATTAATTTTTTCGAATATAATCATTAACAGTATATTTGTTTCTCTAACTCTTTGTATGGATTTGGAATTAATTTCGTTCATTTTAATAACATAACTTCGATGTTACGGAAGAGGTTTTTTATTTCATTCAGAAGTATACGACATGACATAACATATAGGGAACATAATTCGGTAGATCATTTTTTTTTCAGCGAGTAAGGGAGGAAGTGCTGAAGGATGATAGCAAAATAAAATGGCGTAAGAACTTTAAAAATATTCGCACAAAGTAGCTTTAACACACTCGTACTTTTCCATAAAAAGATTCTATCAAAACTGCAATTTCTTGTTACAATAACAAAAAGTACAAGCTTCATCATGTGACTAAATAGTAACTCTGTTGTAACATTCAATAATGCTATTACGTGTTCTTAACATGTCTCTCATCTCCTAACACTATAGTATTCAAGTCGATCATTTTATACTATGTTCATATAAAATAATAATATCGTACAACAGAAAACCAAAAAATATTCGTATAGTATAACTGGTGATGGATTTCTAATCTTTGTGCAATATGTTATATAAGTGAAAATAGATATTATGAACTATACATACATTTTGTGATTATGCTACGACTTCCTGTGAAATTCAAAACTTCTGAAAACGTAAAAACAATGTCTCCTCAAAACTATTCTCACATTTATTTGTCGTCAGATCTATCGAATATCATGTTTCACTGAGAATTTAATTACCTAATTAAACGAGGTGTTCCGACAATAATCGTTAAGAATAGCGGATAGAAATTTGTAGTATTACTTACTCGTTCGCAGGAGAATTTGCTGACGGATGGTGAGGGTAGTGCGGGAGAAGTAGATGAACAGGAAGTCACAGATGAATGTGCTATGTTAATTCATACGGACCACATGCATAAACATATACATGTCAAGGGTGGACAAGATAAGACTACAGGTACTATAAACGATACTAAACAGAGTATTAATTACATAATTCTATATACTATACCCGAAATGCAATATATACATACTCAGAAAGTATATGGTACAGTATCTGTACTTAAATTCGATATAATTTTACTGGATTATCAAGTATCTCGAAAAGACTTGGATCGAATACACCTGCAGCTTCTTAGCATCTGCTTTAAATTGTGATTTCGACAACTGCTTAATGTTTTCCTATGCATTTTCATATAATAGGCACATTATAGCATGTGCCATTAGAAATAGTGATTGTAAAATATGTCGGCATTATGTTCAGTCTTTTCGTTAAAAACTTTTCTTTTGTGTTTTCTAAACATTCATTTGCTTCTACTAGTATTATCTGACTTTGTACCGTAACTATTATTAACGCTAGCTATAAATCTTAGACCTGTATACAGAGTTTTGTACAATCGAGCGACTTGTGACGAGTCTCTTACAGGGACTGAAACTGATTAATTGTAATTGTTCTCGATCCCTGGTTTCTCGACACTGGGACTAATATTGCAAGTCTACTCTGCATGCAAGTCTTTAACTTACTTCAGTTTCGAGTACTATTGTATTTTTAGAGTATTATCCGTAGAAGTCAATCGAATGATTGCATTTTGTAAATAACATTATTAACGTCATCGAGACTTTATGACGCTTCTTTTGAACATATTTTGGTAATATAATCTTGGGCTTTCTGAACAAAACACTTGGCTTGATATGGAATGACCAGGTATTTGTGGTGATGGTTTGACGGTTCCTGTAAGTTCTCCTCGGGGGAAAGATACAACCCCCATAGCAACACCGGTTCCAGGCCCGGATTCATTAACCTCCCCCTCTCCACCAGTAGTTCATCCAAAGAAAGGAAAATCACTACAACCCACGCAAGTGCCTGCTAGTACACGAGCAAGTATTGTTTTTCCATTGCTTGCAAGTGGCGGGTTATTCAATCAAACTCGGGAACCAAATAACATAAGTAAGTGCCAGATGATCAAACTCCATAGAGTAGTAGCAGTCTATACATTGGTGTAACGACAAATCAAAATTTCATTGAACGACTGAACGACTGATCAACAGAATTTTCCATTCGATCGATTTACAAATATTCCAGTGTGCAGACTGTTCAAAGTGTATCCGATTACATAGTGCCGTAAGTTCCCTTCATAGTTCGTATTGCTTCGCACTTGGATCACAGCACACCATTTTTGTCTATGCATCGATTCCTGTTTTCTTCGTACCTGTTACTGGCTTATAATTTCATAGTAGCACTTGTTAGGTATCTCCATCGTTAGATATATTCCACGTTTATTTCCCTTCATACGTTGTTCTATACTTCTAATCCTCTAACATTGTTTCCTACCCTCTGCGTACGGTGAATGTTGTTGCTGTTCTTAATCAAGTTTACATAAATGTACACAGAATTTTGTGTTCATTAGGTTATGGGACGCTCAGAGAAGAGAAGACACCTCAAATTCACATTTCCCATTCCCATCAACTTGGCTCCAATCCGAGTATTTATTCTGCCGGAGGTCATGGTAGCCAGCATAGCACTGGAAGTTTGGATCAAGTGACTTCTCCGACAAGTCATCACTCTACTAAGCCTTTGAACACAGGTGAAGATCTATATAGCTGGATGGCCAAACAACAAGAGTTTATAAAGGATAATGATAAAAGCAATTTGAAAGGGAATTGGGTGAGTACCATCTCTCAATGTTCCAACAATAATTCTGTAAAAACCATTCGCTTCAAAGTGGTTTTGTTTATCGATGTTCCTTTCGCATAGGTCTTTCGTGCAGAACAAAAGTCTTTGAAGGTATTTGAACTTTGCTTTTGATACCGATGCGATACTTTACGTACATGCTGTTTCGTACATTGCACCCAAAGTACTAGTTGATTCGATATAATTCGAAATATTGAAGAGACCATATTATTTTCAGGATTCGAAAATCAATACGATGACAACGGATGATACAGAAGACTCGGATGTCCATAGCGGTACTCTTCTTTATCCAATGAAAGATTCGCTCAGGCTGCTAGACGCGCATTTAATTTTCGAGCCACTTTTGTCTTCCTTATCCGTTATGCCGCAACAAATGCTTTCCGCTATTGGTTCAGGGAATGTGAACAATGTGTCTTCCTTAGATTCATTAGGATCTAATCTGTCTTTGGTGGGAAACATGGAAACTATGCGCATTGACATCGTCGTTAGCGAATTCGGAAAAGTAACAGACAAAAAGAAAGGTATACATATACCCATATACATATATTCAACTGTTGCCGCAAGAAACAGATTTATTTTGATTTATTTGATGCGCTAATACAGATTTAAACGACACAGGCAACAAATACCAAATGAAGAAAGGTAACAACAACAAATTCCATTTGGATATACCACCAGAAACCCCAGCATTTTTATGCGAGAAGATTGGCATCGATATAGATGTTAAGAAAATGGCTGACATGACTGTAGACGATATGATTCAAAAGCAAACTGTTTTATATATATCTCGGGGCCAATTGAAAAAGCATACAAGTACAGTTGTGAATTTTAGTTTAAATATACGGTACATTAGCCAACAAGTAAATATGCCTCTTCTCAGATTATTACATCAGATTAGTAATATGTATCAGAATGTTAAGGAAACCCAAATGGAATTAAAAGAGCAGCAACCGGAAAGCAAACGAAACAATAATCTAATTGTTAACGATATAGCGGCTAAGAATGGCTCGTCGTCAAGTAAATATACGATAACTTTCTAGCTTGGTTTTTTCAATATTTTTAGCACAGATTTAACGTTCACGTATTTATTCGACAGCCTCCGATCTACAAGAACAGCTTTTGCTAGGTGGTAAGAAGATGGATATTCCATTGCTTCGGAACAGTTTCGAACCGAATCTATCGAAAGTCACGTCGCCCGACACGAACAGTCGCTCTCGACCGCAAAGTTTTGCTCAAAAGTTACGCAGCACAGGGAAAAGCGTCAAGGGTTACATTAATTTGAGCGAAGGAATTATTACACCGAATTTCGGAGCAAGTCCAAGCGGATCTGGTTTGGATAAATTCTGCGTACTTCCCGATAAATGCAAAGATACCACCCCGCATACGACACCTCGATGTTGGAAAACAATCTATTACCTGCTGGATTTGTACGCTACACGTCCGGAGACTAAAACTATCACGCATCGATTTTCTATACCAGCGGACGCATCGGAACACTATAAAAGTGGTCGAAAGTATGAGCTGCTGAACGAAACGAAAGACACAGACCTTGAGAAAGGTCTGAATGCTGAAAACAGTTCGACGCCTGTTCCACTTCCGCGAGAACTGAGTTAGTACGCACCATTCACGAAATCAAACGTATCATTGAAACTGAAATCGTTTTATAATAATGTATTACAGGTATTGTTACAGGGGAACGTACAAGATTAATTATCTTCGGCGTCGCTAGGATACACAGAACTAGATGGTTAGCTACCCTCAGCGGTTTAAAACTCGAAGCGGAAATAACAAGTCTTCAAGCAAGTCTGACTTGTTGTAAGAAATCAAGACCGGCTAGTTTCGAATGCAGCTTGACCGGACAAATTGGCAGAACCATGATCGTGTTGTTAGAAGGTGTAGCTCCTAGCCAACAGACAGTTGTGAAAGTAACTGTGGGAAAGTCCCAAGCTTTATACTCCAGTATTAGTAAACATCAGAAGGATAAGAATAGCGGTCTGCTGACAGTCGGTGTTGTCAATATTGATATTCCTCAGCATCCGGTGGCTCTGCACGGTATGATGACCAGGGGCAGCAAACAGTTGTCATCGACGTTACAAGTAAATTTAGATACACTTCTTTTTTTCGTTTACCGTTTTTTCGTTTCGGTGGAACTGCGGAACAGCTACCTACGCTTCGATTTTGACGATTACCGGATCGGATAAGTTGTAGAAATCGATATTTTCAACAACTGTATATTAGCGTGGCTACCTCGCTTGGTTAGTTCTGCAAGTTCTCACCACTGTTTTCAATACCTACTCGTAACAGTTGGGTTATCTGCATCTCATGTAGGAACTCAGAGTAACAAGGACTTCCTCGAGAATGTCCAGAGGCCAACAGCAGGACGATGTGGACGCGGCTGTACCTGGTAGTCCGCATCGCTATCCCTCAGTCCCACAAGTTGATATACAGAAGCCACAAGTTATATCTAGTCTATTGGAACCTATTGTTATGCAGTTCAACATCATACTTCAAAGTTTGAGTATAACAGCGGCTTTGTTACCGTCTTTGCAAGCACAGTACAAAATGGATCAAGTTACTAGTTCCGGTATAACTGGCAGTAAAGCCAAGTTTACAATAGATCTACCTCATCACACTTTGAGTTTCACGACAAAGCTCCAAGTGACCGAAGCGAATTTACCTTCCGAAGCTAGTATTGAACTTCCTAAAGTACATGTATCCGCGGAATATATTCAAGATGGCAGTAGTAATATGAACGACAGTAAATTGGCTGGTCAGTGATCTATAATAATTTATGCCGTAATCAATTTAATTAATTAATTTCAAACATTACCCTTTACGGTATAAACATCTTATGATTTACAGACGGCGTGGTGTTAAGACAGGGCAGCTATCTGAGTGCTACTGCCGACATCGGTGTATTTGAACATTCTTTGACCACGGATCTCCTCAATCATTTAGTATTTGTGCAAAAAGTGTTCATGAAAGAAGTGAACGAAGTTGTACAGAAAGTATATGGCGGAGAGAAACCTGTTCCTTTGTGGTTAGAGGATGAGGAACCGAATAATTCACCAGTGAAAAGAATATTATTCTCATTAATTATTCGCATCAAGGTACAATGTATTCGTTATTACTATTATTTACAGTATTTACATTGAACGATGTCTCTTGAAATTTCTACATTTGTTTATGTGATATGTTATCGCAAACAGAGAGTGCAACTGACTGCAACAACTCCAACGAATTCAGCAGTACGCTTAGAGACTGGAGCCGTTGAACTTCAGTTGTCCAATAGAGTACAAAACGTTGTTGGTGCTACACAACCAAATCCGTATATGAAACTATTCGGGAAGGCACAGGTTGATATTAACTTGAGCCTCGGACAATTGCTGAAAAACGTTTTATTCGAAGAGGCCGAAACGGAATTTCAGCAGTTTGCGTTTTTCAACACTAGGGTAGGATTAAGAAATGCTTTTCAAGAAGAAATGGCGCAGGGAGAAGATAAAGAAGTGGTTTTAATCACGTTGAAACGCCCGTTGATATACATCCAACCGGTAGCTATCGACAAAGCCATTCTCGTCTGGTTGAATTATAAAAACGCGTACGAGTACTGGAACGAGAAGAGAGCGAACTTGAATAAAGAAGTTTTGACGGCTACGCAGCAAGTCTTCGAGAAGGTTCCATTTGGTCAGATAACGAGTCAGCTTAGCGCTCCTCATTTGGGAACGCTGTTTTTGCAATTAACTGTAGACGATATGGGTATTTGCGTACCGTTAAATCCTCTACCGCCTACTTGGGGAATGAACAGAGGACTCTACGATGGTGAATCGAGGGATGCTGTTGTAGTGACCTTGGAAAATACAAGCATATCTGCATGCAGCAGTGGTAGCTTAGTCAGTAAAGGAAGGTATGCTGTTCGCTAACTCTGTTGTGCTGGATGTGTCGCATCAAGAGGTACAAGGCGATTTCTCCGCCATTCTTTTATGCTTTTATACATGTTGTACTGGGAAATAACTTTTTTCAAGTTTTCTTTCGCAATTTCAAAGTCCTTGATGTTTTTTTGATTTTGACATTGTTGAAAGTCATCAAAACCAATGACACCTACCATTTGTAGGTGATAACATTTCATGACCTTCGCGCGATCTCGAGAACCAAAAATTTTCAAATTGTACCAATTGCGATGCATCCACTATTTAATAAATTTCGTAGGAGGACTTATAATATACCGATTACGTCGCACAGATTTATGGGCCTGTGCTTAAGATTTGCCGAAGATTTTGAAACCTCTTTGGATGATTGGAAACCAGACACGACTGATAGTAGCATAATGAATTTGTGTATGGTGTCGGAAGGCACTTACGAAGTCTGCAGTAGAACGATTGCACAAAAACCAGACAAGTCTGGTAATGAAAGCAGAATTATTCATATTGTATTGCAATAAGTTTCTTTGGACTGTGCGTGGAATGTACAATGTACTACTATTTCCATTCTATTTCCAGACAATGCCAAGTGGATTTTGAATGTACAATGGCAAATGGAAGGTGTTGTTATTCATTTGGATGTTAGTGTCGGACAACAACTGTCAGCACTCGGACATACGTTAACGATGTTGACAGGCTCCGAGGAAGACGACATTCACGCACCTGCGGAATACGATAGCGACGACGCGGATCAGCCAGATAATAGCACTAGCCAGGTTAAAAAAAAAGTATGGTTTAATTATATTTATTTTGTCCAAATTCCCTGGTCCCATTGGTTCGGTAATGTATTCAAATCGATACAAAGATGCCTCGTTATCCAAATATATATTTTAGTTCCCTATAGTTTACCATAGTAACGCGTGCCACTTTTAATGGCATATCTTTATCTATATCTATATATTTACAGGAAAGTATATTAATGAGGAAGTCGAAGAATTGGACAGACAGTTTACCAGCGTTTGTCTTCGATCCAACGCTCGATGCGAAGAAAAGATCGAAACTTATTGAGAAAGAAATGAACGAACAAGCGAAAATCATAAACGATCTTCGATCGCTAGGTGCTTCCCATGGAACCATAGAACAAGAAATGAAGCGCCTGCATGAACTAGAGGCTGTCGTGTTCAAAGATTTTAGAAGGTATTGCTGTAAGATGCGTTACGCGTAATAAGTTTCAACACCAAACGTTATTAAAACAATGGATTATTAATATTTCTTAATCTTTGCATATTATTCAGAGACATGATTCAGAAACTACGGAGGCAATCGGTCAAAGCGTCTGGGATAAAAGGTAAATTAGGGCTTGGTGGTAAGACAAATGCATATCGATCACGATCATTTATAGTACCATCGCCGACACTTGAAAACCAGCTAGAGAGTCCTGAAGATATAAACATGGAAGTCAATTTAGCCAATTCAGCCAATTCTGCCAGTTATGAAAGTAGTCCTAGGAGTGGTCCAAGTCGGTACGATATAGTTTTATTTCGGTGATTGATTGGATTTCGACTTAACAAAAAGAATAATAATAATAAATATTCTCTTGAAGGTCTGCTTCTCTTCGAGTAAGAGGTCTTAGTGGTCCGCGAGTTACATTTAGCGATACGCACACGATGGGAAGGTACGTTAAGGGTAGGTTCAATGTACTTTTGAGTGATCATGATCGATATAATTTCATTATGCAGGCAATCGTCTCTACCAAGCGCTGGATCAGAGTTAAGTTTACCAGAAGGAGAATTGGATTGGCCACAAACTATTGAAATAGAGGGAGAAAGAGTCGAATTGAGGAAGAAGAGCAGGGATATCAGTTGTACCTCGAGTTACGACAGTATGGAGGGAAAGTACGTGCAATACATAAGTTTGAAACATACTAGACAATCTTTTATTGTTATATCAAATAATTTCCAGCGCCCCGCTGCTCGATTCATTCGCAAAAGAGCAATCCTCTTCGACGTCGTCGCCATACATAACACCTCAAAAACCTCAAGATCCTAATATAGACTTTGAACTCGACGTGAAAGTTCTGATTAACAGTGGTCAGTGTGTACTCCACACAAAAGATCCAGGAAAGGAGGATGAAATTAAAATGTAAGTAATAGAGTCTATATTTTTGCGTGTTCCGTGAATTTCCATTGATTAATATGCACATTTCTCTTTGCAGTATGAGTAGAATGAAAAAGGAGAGATCGTGTTCGGGAGGCACGTTCGAATTTCAACCAAGCAGTCCTAGTAGTAGTAGAAAACACTTGAGTAGTAAAGAAAAGTCGTCTACTACGAGCACGTCTCGATTACGATATTTGCAACATACAAACGTACCCCTCGTGGACTTGACAATGTTTCATATTCCCGGTTTAGATGTAAAGGTAGGAAAACGTTTGTTGTTTAACACTCGGATGGCCGTCGCGACGGCGTGTCTTTTCAGATCTAGACAGTTCTATAATAATATTCACGTGACGATGGTTGTTGAATTTATCTTATCAAAAACGCGTCAAATTTTTACCTATGGCCGTGCGAGCGTTAACGATATGAGCAACATCATATTTTAATTTAATGATATTAACACCGGTAAAATTGTTCAGGTGCACTATGAATCTAAAACGCTTCCCGAAGAATCCATGTCTCCCCGCGTTTCATCGGACAATAGCATGCTGAATCCCACGCCATCGGCGACAGCGTTCAGAAAATCCAGCACAAAAAAGGCCAGTTTGTTCGCGTGGATGACGCTTCAGAGTATACCAGAAGAAACCATAATAAGTCCCCATATCCTTGAATTTTTGGAGCAAACGTTAGAGCCGATACCGTGTAAAACAAACTTCCATAGCAATGCACAAACGAACCCGGTTTATCCTATGGAAAACACAGAAAGTACATCCTGGGCAGCCACCGCGGCGAGCAGCAGCAATTACGTTTATGCGAGTTTTCCTGTCGATGTAATAGTATATTTTCATATGCAACCCTCTACATTTAGGTAAGCTGTACGATTACAATCTGTTAGCTTTTAATAGGAACCTGAATCGAATTCATCACGAGTCTGACGCGACGTTATGATAATGCAGTGGCTTGACGCGAAACGAATCCCATAATAACGTTGTTTCGTATTGCCAGGTTTTCCTGCTTACCAGTGTCTCGCGTAGAATGTATGCTTCAATTGCCGTCCCTCGACATAGTCTTTTCGTCCAAGCGAGCGGAAGAGGAGCTCATAGAATTTCGAGAGTACAAATCTCCAGGCCAATGCACGCAGTCCACAGGGAAAGAATCAAGTTCGGCCATCGGTGGATTATCCGTCACCGGTTGTCTTGCTGATTTTTCCATTTATATCTTCCATCCATATGGCGGTGGGAAAAAAACCGGCTTAAAAGAAACCCAGTGGTCGCCGCTATCGGACAGCGAGAGGAAGGATTCTTTAAGTATCAACGTCGAGTTTGTAAAGTTTCATATCGCGAGAAGTAGGAAGTTAAATTTCCAAAGCGAACAGGCGAAGAAGATGTTAGACACTAGCCGTGCAGTTATACGATTTTCTAGTACGTATAAATATTAATTTAATCGGTCGTTGGACTCGTTGCTAAAAGAAATACTAAATATTTTTTTAATAATTTTACAGCGATTGTTGATTTCGGGTCTGCGTCGTTCAAGTACGATATGCGAAGATTAAGCGAGATACTGGCCTTTCCAAAAGCGTGGTACAGACGCAGTATTATGCGACGATTATTCTTGGGTGATCTAAGTTCGGGTACAGCGTACTCCGAGGGCGATGGTAGTCCATCTATGAATCAAGACGAAGCTGTCATGGGTAGTTCTTTGCTGAAACACCACGAACGACAACATGGAACCAATGGTTTATCGAAGAGTGCTCCAGAACGAAGTCCAACGTTAAACAGAGACAAGCTAAGGTTGAGCTTGGAAAGTGATATGCCCAAGCACGCGCGATTGAAAGGTATGCTGTATCTTACCCTGTCTTTTCTATAATATTTCAGTCTGATTATTTTCTCATTAGATATTGGCAGAGGGTGGAGTTTCACTTCGGACAAACAAACAGCCTCGGAAGTGAAGCTGAGAGAGTCTGCATGGGAAACATTAGTATTGTTTGCTATAAATTTCACTCGCCTGAATGTTCACATGAACATGAGCAACGTGATGGGAAATGTTACTTGGATGACGAAGGATTTCTGTTCAGACGGAAGACTTTCCATCGGTAGCACGGGGCATAAAAATTTGTACATAGGTGTTGGTTTGGAAGGGTCCAGTCTAGACGCGAAGGGTGGTATCGTGGGAGGCACTATAGAATTGAGTAAAATTGATACGTGCAGTAAGTAAACAGACACGCTCTCTCTTTGCATCGGACAAATTCATGTTTCACGTGTTAATCGTCGTATTATTTTATAGTTCGTATTCGAGAAGAACCTGGAATAGAACCTGATCACACTCTAGGCTTGACGCTATTTGCGCTGGAATTGAGATTAGATTATATGGGGACCAGCGTGCTAATGTCCAGAGTCTCCTCGTTGCATGTTACTTTGAGAGACGAGTGGAAGATTAGTCGAAGTCACAGCGGAGAAACTTTCATGCCAACAAGAAGGTTGTTATATACATACACACATTTTTATATACATTCCTCTAGAAACTACACACTTCTGCACCGATCTCTCTAAATACACATTTTCACTAAATTCAAACAAGATTAATTCTTCAAATATTAATACAGGCCAGCGATCATTTTTATACACGGCGATTTAGGATGGGATCAATTGCAAATTATGATTAGCAAGTCAACAACGACAGATCTTCTAAAAATGTATTCTAAATTGGACGAGTTTTTTAATCAACAATTCAAGAGTAGCAAACGAGTATTCAGTTCTTTACAACCGAAACATCAAAAGATGAACAACAGCAGCTTTAGAAAGAGGCAGATGAAGTACAGAACTACCGGTGAAGGTATAAATATCATTGTTGAAAATTGTAAGTAAGGCAGTATATAAAGTTACATGTAAAATTACAGGTCCGTGTAATGTAAATCAAACAACGATATCAGACGCTCGTCATCACAGACATTGGCAAGGAGTGTTGGCTCAAGTAGCAAATCTCCAGTTGGGAAGTTTGAGATTCTCTCTACCAACAACAGGAACTGTGCTTGGTGGAACGATGGAGCTTCATGGTTGCAACATTAGCTTAGCCTGCTTCCACGGAATCAATTTTAAGAGCAAAAGTTGGGCGCTGTTTTCGTTAAAGGAACCTTGCATCAGTTTTGCTACGGAAGCTCAGGAAATCCCAAGCGTCGAATGTAAAGATTATTACGAGAATCAGTCAGATTCGGATAGAGTTGGGCAAAAGTTATTTCAAATAACGAATAAATCAGTTTATTCGACGACGTTTATTTCAAATAATGCCCAACTCCAGTTTTCAGGTTTTAATTGTATAAAAATGTCGAAAACTTATTAACGAGTACGCATTTTTCAGCTCCAAACACATGTGACGTACACGTCGTCCAAACATTGACCATCAGTTTAGGCCAACAACAGGAGCAACATGCGAGGCATCATTCAATGGCTAAAGTTTGTAAACTGAGCCGTAGCGTTCTATTCCCGCCGCAGTTCAAATCACTGCAAGAATGGTTCCACTATGCGTTTGCTGGCAGCGAAATTGATGGTAAATCGATGGTCTTTTAAGTTAACGCGTTGACCGTCTCGTAGATAGGACTTGCGCGAAACACACAAAATCCACACGACGGTCAACCTGTTGACAAATAACGCAAGCTCAGAATATGAAATTAACCGGTGTCTGCAATCTTTTATAGCCGTAGATCGTTTTCCATGCGTCGAAAGAGAACGCACAGACAGTGGTACGTCTGACAGTGGCAACGTGACTCGTGGACGAAGTACGTCAACAACTTCTGGAAAACTGCAGGAACACTCGCATGCGAGAGAAGTTATATTTGCGCTACCGTCGATGCAATTACACTTGAAAACTGAACATCTTCAGACAGCCAAAACTCCGGACGTTATTGGTGAGCAAGCCGCGTAATGGTTTATTTTAATTTCAAAACTCGTACAAACAAGTTCACAATTTCTTTCACTACAACATGTCTCTTATTGTTGTACATAAGTGTTCGTGAAAATAATTGACACGACTACGTGTTTGTTGCCAGAATTGTTGCAACTTTTTTCTTCGTATATTTTTAGGAGCTCCTAAACATATTTTATATAGTAAGTACAACGTGAAAGTTGACTTCATTCAAGTCTGGTAAGACGCATTGTGCGATCTGTAGACGGCTTTGTATTGTACGAAAATTGATTTGCATGATATTTATCGAACATGCATTCGCGTGCACATTTACGTTACAACATATACAGCATTAGTAAAATCATAATTCAACTAATCGCGCATGTCGTGCACAGACTAATACGATTAAAAAGCATTGTAGAATATTAAAAAATTCCACAATCAATGATACAACTAAAGAACATGTTGTATTACTCGTAACTCGTTCGTGTAATTGTCAGCGAAAAAGAGTAATTGCGTAGTTTAACGAAGAGCATAATATTAGCGTAGTAAAGTATCGCAAAACGCGAGAAACATATTTTGAAAGCTGCATAGCCGTAGATACCATTAGATACATGCTGTTACATATTAATTTTTAGAGCATTTTTAACTAATATACATATTATATTTATGCAAAAAAGTGATGTGATTAGCAGTGCAATGTAATTACTAGCTACGGTAAGATCATTAGAAAATATGTTATATAATAACTACTTGTTTAACAGGTGAAAAACCATTAGTCGAATGTAGTTTTATAACTGAATTTGAGAACCATATCTTTGTTACCATGGATGCAGCAGAGGCCTTTTTCTTCTTGCATGACTTGATTACCTCGTACGTAAAGGAAAAAGTGGTAAGAGTAGTTTTTATATTTTTCATTGCATCGAGATTATGGTATAAATCGCATAGTTATCTTTTGCATCGTTATTATGCAGAATATGGGTGTGCATAGTCCGGATCCTCAAGAAAAGAGAAGCGGAAGTGCGTCTACCGCAAGCACTTCCGGTACAGCATCGACTACTTCGGATGATGAAAAGAAACGAAAACAATTTGACCCTTCAGATATGTTCATTAAAGATTGGAGATCGTACAGATGTAAAACTTGGCACCTAGAACCGACTGTTAGGTAGTACCTTATCTTCTATATACGTAATCATAACTTCTATGAAAACACACAATTCAGGGTCTTAATTATGGAATAACTTTGAACGTTTCTGTTAAAGATTACTATCTTGGGGTGGCAAAAGTATCGAATCTTATGGCATCGACTACATCTTGCAAAAGTTAGGTTTTTCTCATGCCCGTACAACGATACCAAAATGGATTCAACGAGGTTTCATGGACCCGTTAGACAAACTATTGGCCATTCTCATGTTAAGAATGGTTTCAGCCGTGCGCGAAGAGTCGTCGGAGGAGCAGAAAGATTATAAACGTGAAAAATAAAATGGACGTTCTCAGCGGCAAGGACTGAGAAAACGAAAAGAATTCAGAGATGAAACCATATTGATAATCGTCCGTCGTAGTAGCAATGTTCTTTTGACAGGTTAGTAAAGCGAGGAAACGATACACGATTCTCTATTCTCTTCCGTATAATACGCAGAACGAGTTTGATCAGTCTGTAAGGGTCATTCTGCGGCAATCGCGAGGACTATTCACAATACGTAATCGTAGAATCGCGTGGGACTGAATCTTGACACTTCGAAAGCATAATGGGACACGTTTTAGGGGACATTTGTACGAAATGTAATTAGCAAAGTGCAACCTGTTATCGATTAAATGTACATTGAATTATAGATGAAGATTTATAATCATCGATATTCCGTTCAGACGGGTTAGATACTGCACAGAACGCCACGGACAAGTCCGATAGCGCGTTTAGAGTATAATTATAAGGATATAAATAATACACCTGCGTATATATATATACAGTGTTCAACGACGCCTCGTTATATTTTCATAACGTAATTCACAGGAAGTTTTAGTTCAGGAACGACAGTTCAGTCTCGCCGTCGGATTCGCGATGTTTTCTCGAACGGAACGCGTTTACCTGTACGATATTTAGACTCGAATATTTATCGACGTGGAGTAGTCGGTTAACGTGGTTTCAGCTGCTTTAGAATATTATAAATTACGTTCGTGTGTTGTGCAGAGACAAAAATGTCTAAACTTTATTTCTATACCAAAAATCTATGTGTTCAATAATTTATGCCATGTTTAGAATAAAGATTCATTCTATGTTATAGTTTTCGAAAGTCTGTAATGGATAGCAAACAAATTCTTAACGAATTCTTTGGTAGCGTTAGCAGTAAATTAATGTTCCTGTTGCGTCCATAAGTTGCTAATTTATTCTCTATTATTTTTTACCAGTTTTGGTACGATTTATTTAAAAATCCTAGACACGTTCCAATCTTTGACACAGTCCCGGATGCAATTAAAAGTTGAGACTGCCCAGACTAATTTCAGACATCTGATAATCCCATCAATAACATCAGAGCATCTTTTCATTCAGGCGTTTTCTTGTCTTTGCACAGTGCCTATTGTGTACAGTTAGTTTATAGCGATTTAAGAAGTTACGCGCCTAGATAAGGAAACAAAGGCAGTCGAAAGTTATGTACATACGTGTTACACGCGAAAGTACAAGGAAGCGTAAGGACTTCCGGTTCGGGAAATTTTGCAGCTTTGATAGCGCAAATTGTGCAGGGTGTCACGGGTGTTTTTCAGTTGCTTGGCCAGGGTTTACCAATGCGTTCGATTAGATCGCGAATATAAAAGTAATTTCACGCAAACGTCATTTCGTAAATGTTTCTTTTGTGATACGGTACAGCCAAAAATGGGGGGGGGTGCGTACGTTTGTTTTAGCTGTGATATACGTAACTATACATATACATATACAGACTTGGTAGAAATTATATTAACACTTGTATGAAAAATTACCTTTTCGTATAACAAGTAAACCTTTAATTTGAAAAAATATACAAAATTGCAAAAGCTGTTTAATTATCTTTCAAAAACATTCATTGTAGTATGTGAAAGTTTATCCTAATATCAAGTACCAAAAATTCTCTAAAATATACACTCTTCGTTACGCGTTGTATTTTGTTTTAAACACGGAAGGTGTTGTAATATTTACGAATGGATATATGATATGTGTACGTATAAGTATTAGACACGATTTTTGTTCGACTAATCCTGTATTACGACGAAGACTCCGGTTTGAATTAATGATAAAACACGAAAGCATAGAATGCCATGATTCTTTTTATCTGAATGTATATAATTATTTAGAGTGTCTCAGAATTGGCAGTGAAATTCGAAATGGGGTGAAAAATTTGGGAAAGATTTTCTCATGTAAATTCACTTTGTTTTAGAGTTGCACCACCAATTTCTGGGACACTCTTCACACGAAAGATACCAAAAGATAAGAAAGTTAGACTTCATTTCACTTGAATCACTTTTTTCAAAGCGGAACCTAACAGGGAAGCATTTGTGACTTTGCATTTGAGTTTAACGTTTTGTTTACGGGCATAGTTAACGAAATAGTTAAGTGACAACACTTTGGTCACAGAATTAGGACTACACACTAGGTAAGGGTTGATCTTTGTACGAACTGCTCACACGATTACGCTTACATTTTTAAGGATATTTTACGTTGCCGTATTTCCGTTGGTTTTTTATTACGTGGAAAAGAGAAAAGCTGGAATTCAATCGATAATGGGTTCGTAGCTTTCAGCCAATCGCAATCAATCGACACCGGGCGTATTTCTTGCTCAGCTTTACGGATAAATTTCGTGCGAGTTCTTTATTATACTATACAGTGATTTAATTTCAATTTTTTCCAAGGAGAACGATTCCTTTCGCTCTATCACGACACATACACACACACGCCGCTTTCGTGTATATGGATTTATAACTGCAATGTAATATATTTTTCTGTACGCGTGGCGATTATTTTAAATGTAAATTACAAATATTTATGTACGTGTGTGTATGTATATAAATATACACACGTACATAAATATTTGCAATTATTCTGCGTTGCTCGAATCTGTAACGACGACGTGCACTTAAGCAAATAATCGTAGCTGGTACATAATGTGCACAAGTCGTTACTTGTAGGATAAATTATACATATATACAAATAGTTCCAATGTACACATATACTGTATTTTAAATCTAATGTAAAAATTAAATGTAAAAGTAGAAGGGGTACAGACGTGCTGAATTGACGTATCGTTGTTCAAGCATCTTATTTCGTTCGGTATCGCGAAAACATCAAGCTTGTGTCACAGTCAACGATATCATTTTACTAAAATCTTGTCTTTCAATCTACAATTGACTTTAGAACAAATCGTTCTATGGTGACTTAGTTCTATCATCTCGAAATTAATTTGCTATACTAAAGGAAGAAATAAAATTAATTTAGTGCCTTTCCGCGTTTTATCAATTGCGATACACGATGCGTAGGCTGAATCAAAATTATGTTAATACTCGGAGAAATTTCCTGGGGGCGAAGCTATAGCTTCGAATATATTCGTGCAATGAAAATGCGGAAATAATTCTATTTTCTGCATGATGAATTATCAATTCAAGTAGACTTTAGTATCGCAATTCTCCTCTAGTCTCGATTCTCATAATTCATGATACGGAAAGTATATTTCCCTTTATTTCTATATTTTTATTACAATGCTCCGCTCATAGTAAAATTGTCGTTTTGCGTTGTTTGAAACTTTTATTAGCATTTTAAAAAAAGGACGAATAAATAATCCAAGCTTCATTGAGTTTTCATTAGACGCGACAGTATACTCTGTCCGCCTCTGATTCGAAATCTCTATAACAGTGGTTTGAAGAAACCTTGACTAGGCGGAAGAAAAATAATTTAGTTTGCTGACAGCACCTTTGGTCTTCTCACTGTTCACACACATCGCAATAATGTATAGTTTTCAGTAGGAGGATGAAAAGAACTACTACTTTTTGAATGTTGTAACGCCAAACGTATTCATATGTATACATATGTGTATTTCTACACGCGTCGCAATAGAATTTTGTTTAGTTTGTACGCAAATTCCGGCAACCATCCAGTTGTACAGTTCGTAACTAGTTGATATTAATTGTAAAAATGGTCACAGCGTCGAGCAAAGTTGTTCCATAGATGATTTTTTTCCACCAATTTTACGCGATTTCTTGTATTCATAAGGTAGACTTCCTGCGAATTAGGCAGCCGAATATCGTCAAATATCGTTCCATCATTCGAACGATACAAGACAAATTGACAATAGCGCACTTTTTTGCGAGGTATTTTACGATGAATCGTTAGAGTTTTGAATTATTCATATTACATTCAATTGGAGAATGAATGTTGGTCTCGAAAAATATGTAAAAGACAAGCGATATGCAAATCTTTGAATGGATTAAAGACAGGAGTGCCAGGAGAGCGAAGAGGCAATATTATCAAGATATGAGGAAAAATTGAGAATACCTTATGAAAAATTGCTGTTTCAACAGTTACATCGTGGGAAGTTTGATTGTCAAAGCTGCGTCAAGCTGTGCACATCGATGTAATCGATATTAAGTATATCTATACTTTCTGATCTACTTCGAAATCTCTGCTAGAAGGCTGTATTATACGCATGTACACTTGCTCATAATTATATGATCTTCTTCAAGCGTGTGTTTCTATGATAAAAAGGAAAGACTTGATAGATCCAGCCAGTACAAGGATAGCGAATTTTACATTGTACCGTTAGTATTATTAATTTACGGATACACTGCGTCTTTATGTATATTTTATCGTAAAATTATTTTATCATATATACACACATATTATACATATGATAAAATAATTTTTATTTATTCGTTTACTAAGTAGCTGATCTGTCGGATACGGTAGTATTCACGTGGTACATATACATGCATACATATACATAGCGCGAGTTAGCGAAAAGATATATTTGCGTAGCGAACGTGCCTGGAAACACCCGATTTCACAATATTTTCCCGCAGCATTTGTCGGTGCAGGCTTGATTAATTTCCTTTTACCGAATTATCAACCGTTGTTCTATTTTCTATGTATGTATATTTGTTATCGATATTTCAACAAACGAATAAAAACTTTTAAGCTGAGCTTGGTGTCAATTTATTCGCTGCTTTCAGCGCATGATTTATTTTTTGAAAATAATCGTTCCCCGAGTAATAGTTGTTCCTCTGGTAAAATGTACAACACTCGGTAACGTGGTTTATTTATTCGTGCATCGTGGTCACTGGACTGCGAGCGTTAATGGGTGAATAAAGTGTATAAATATCCTAAGCTATGTACCTCCATGTAATATCAGACGCGAAGAAACGGTACCGAGGCAGAAATGATCGAAAGGGAAAAGGAAGATCAAGGGATTAAGACGTCCCGTCCCGTCTTTCTCAAAACAGAAACAGGAAGCGGCAGCAGACAGTATGTAACGTGTCTTCGATTAATTAACGTTCGTGAGGTCGGTGTTAACATTTGCGTGCGTTTCAAGCCGGTATTGCGTAAGACCTTGTATAATTCAGGATGGGACACGATCTTCGAAAGTCGGTACCGAATTAACGAGGGCAAATTGTTCTCGGATCTCGACACGCACGCATTTAATCTGGATGGAAAGAGTTCGGTGTGAAAGAAATTCTGAACCAGCCGTCCCTTCTCAAGATTTACGACGGACGCGCACATTGCCGGGCAATCTGCGTGGATGATCGATCGAGATGCACGCAGCACGCAGGTTTCCGACACCGTGTCGCCGGATAATTATCATCGGGACACTTAATTGATCAAAGGTTTGGTTCCATGGCAGTGCGGAAAAATTGCGAAACAATGCGCACGCGAAATAATCGAAACGTTGCTGCCGTTTTTTGAAAAGTTACAAAAATAAACTGCAAAAAGTTGATAAACGTTGTCAAACTTTGCAACGCTCGAATACCCGTTCCGCTCAAAGATCGTAACTGATTACAAATCATTTTTACGGACAATCCAACGAAGCAAAATGCTTGGAACAATCATTCCTCTTACTCCTGGTCAGATCCATTTCCATTCAGTGACATTTAATTAATATCCACTTAATATCGAGAAACGAGCAACCCCCTATGGATCATCACTCGTTCCCGGTTACGAGGTATGGCATTGCCTTTTAATCGTAATTATTTATAACGATGCTACAGAATAGTGCAACCATTCGGTTGAAATGTGAACAACCGTGTCAAGGTGGTCCCAGAGTTAGTAGAACGGACTCTTAAGGATAATCGTTCTGCGCCATTCTCTTAGCGCGATGAACACCCGTAAAAAGGTTGTCCCCAGTTTCTATTAAACGAGCTCGTTTGATACTATTCTGCACTATTCTGCAGCGATTTCTATGCCCCTCCCTGGCTTGGAAGACTTCCCGTCTTCTAGCCCGTCGATTAAAAATGCTACTCGATCTGTCTTCCACTTAAAACTGTTCCTGGTTTATATTTCCTGTCTTAACCCTTTGCAGTCGGAGCTATTTTAACTCGAATATTAAACATGCTTTCGACTTAGAATATTTCTATTTTCCATGATTTTTTAAATTTCATGTGTATGGAATTGATGTAATAACTCATACAGTACTTAAATATTTAGTAACCGATTAGATACCAACATATTTAATAATGTAAACAATATTTTGATAATGATACAGCAATTTTTAGTGGTGCCTCAGAGTCACCACTCGAGCGCTAAGGGTGGTATCTCCTTTGCGCGTCTGGACGCAGCGTTTTCTTATCCATTGTTATCCGTACGCGTCTGTCTTTCCTTGTACTTCATTTGCGAAGAAAAGCGAAACAGCAATTACGATATGCGATCGACGCACACGTTTGCGTCTGCGTTTGCTCCGATAAGAGTTGTAATAACAACAAACAAATGATATTTGGTCCCTTAGGGTTTCAAATCCATTCACCATCTTTCTTTCCACTTCTCCGTATCGCCTAATTTCGGCCTACTTCAGCCTAATAGGAGTTACAATAATTAATTCGGTTTCTAGCCGGCGCGTGACTGATCGGCCGACGCGATCTCCATCACGAAGATGATATTCAGAATACGCTCTGCGTGTCTCTACAGATTGTGCAACAGTTCACGCGGTATTGGGGCCGGTGGGCGGCCCATTCTTTCGCGACATTAATATACACCTTCTTCTCTGTTATACGGTACGGTAATGTCGCTTCACGTGTCACGCAATTAATCAACGGCCAGTTTTCAGTTAAACCTGACACCCGACGAACTTTTCAGCTCGCGAGGTTTCGATCGTTTCACGTTCGCCGCTCGGAAACGTTCGTTTATCACTCTCGGGGCTTCAGTTCTGTCTAGTGACACGCGTATTATTTTCACTTTGCAGTTTCACATTTTGCGGTAATGAATATCGTTAAAAGTCTCACGGTTCGGGATACGCGTACTCATCGAATAAATATAAACATGAGATCAGCAGTTGCTGCCGATTTTATGCATTCGCGACAAACATGAACAAGTGCAGTTTAATATATGTATGTTCTTGGAACGAATACAGTTATGACTTCGCTAAACAAATTACATCCGGTATCGATGCACCCACGCTTTAACGGTGTGCCATTGAATTTCTCCAATTTGCATAACGCTTTTGAAACGCTTGAAAGTTGCTACAAAAATGATAAAATTATACAGGTGAAAGAATGTCTCATACCGTCATTGGACGTCACGGTCCAAGAAATTCAAATTCATCCGATTTTTGTTAGATCCTCCAATCAGCTTGCTATTTCAAGTGCCACGGGCCACGGGGTTATGAAAGACTCGCCATTTCGATTACTCGCAGAATTAAGTTTCCATTAAAGGAGGTGACTGTCACTGAGCAATGTCGATCGTGGATCCTAAAAGGTTTACAGCTTTCCCCGTCTGACCTTATCTGCACAGGTGTACAGCTAAAATCATTCGTCTTTCAATTCGCGATGTAATTGTCAGACTACGAAAAGTCAAGGTCGAGATCCGTCGAACCTATTCTCGACGTGGACGGATCGTTTACAATGGATGAGGTCTCGTGCTTTGAATTCACTGTAATCGAACGAGTTGGTGCCGGTGCAGGGGAAAACGAAATCTGCGTACCGCATATCAATTAGCAAAGATGAATGGATCGTCAGAGACTGTTTTCGAAACGACCTGTATAATCTGAAAAATTGGAAAACGTTAAAGTCGAGATTTTTCAGGAACGCGAGTCTACTGCATGGACGAATATCACCGTCTAGAATGTCTAGAATGAAAATGGCAGCTTTCTCCGGACCAGGAAACGGTCTCTGCGCATGAATGTCAAGGTTGGCTTATGCTCTTGATCTTCGGATAAAATATGACGTAACCGTGTCTGTACACAAAGAAGAACAGGACCATAAATTTTCCATCCCTGAGTGCCATCGACGGAGATACTAGCAATAAAGAACCATAATTAAGGCGATCCAGATGCGTAACGAAGCCACACAGTACATACAATAGCGATGGGAGTTACGGTTATCGGTAACAAGTTAATCGTTGAAATATACTTACTGCGTAGCCGATCGTTGATACCGTTCGCATCGGTAGTCGCCAAAGCCAATCGATAACGCGTGCTTCGATATCATCGAGCAACGAAATCGATTAATGGGCAAATTCTACAATTTCCTATTCGTATTCGCAACAATGAAAACATGTCGTTGCAGTAATTTAATGACAATGACGATAATTATGTAGAAAGTTACACGCGGCTACGTGAAAATTGAATCCGCAGACGAAACGTTGGGCAATCGGTTGCGAAAAGCCGAATTTTAACCGTTCGTGACATTCGAGCGAGATGGTCGAGTGTGGAAATCGGTTTCGCGCGTCCACGCGGCCAAACAATGGACAATTAATATCCTGGGAGGATCACGAGCGAGTGGCACCTCTTCGGTCACGCTTGGTCTCACCTGGCCTCACCTTGTAATTATTTGTGGGCTCGAGTGTCTTTGGTCCGTTCGCGAAACAGAGCCGCTCGGCACGAATGTCACGAGACGAAGATGAACGAGAGATCCGGCTGGCTGGCCTTATCTCGAGACCTATCGAACGAACCTATCACACTAGATTCGATAGCGAACAGACGATTCGACGAACTTTATCACATCGACGTTCCCCCTAGGCGAACCATGATCTTTCACTCGTAAATCCGCGACTTAATCGCCTGGTGCGCGTAGAATGCTTGCAATCACGCTGCCCCGTAAAATCAGACGTTCAAATAGTTTATTAGAAAAGAACAGGCGTGGAAAGGGCCTGAAAAGAGACACCCCGGGTGTATTACGAAAAGTAGGTCCCCGGGGGGCCTAGTTCGGGCATAATATCTTTTTTCAATTTATATCTACAAGTGTTATGTCTATCTTCTATAGATATCACTGCCGCGAAGAAATGCCGAATAGGCCGCCACGGTATCCTGCTATCTTGACGCGTTGTGTATACAGGGTGTTCCAAAACTACCCTAGGAGCCGAAAATGGGAGTTTCTTTGGGTCATTTGAAGCAACATTTTCCTTTACAAAAATGGTGTCCGTGACTTTGTTTAGGAGTTATGAACGAAAAACACGGACCAATTAGAGCGCGGCTACAGCGGATTGATTCTGAGTCGACCAATGGCGACACCACGCTTCACGGGACCTGTCGCAGAGTCGGACTCGGTTCACTATAGCTGCGCTCTGATTGGTCCGTGTTTTTCGTTAATAACTCCTAAACAAAGTGACGAACAACATTTTTGTAAAGGAAAATGTCGCTTCAAATGACCCAAGGAACCTCCCATTTTCGGCTCCTAGGGTAGTTCTGGGACACCCTGTATGTAGAGGGGGGTTTAACGCGGCAACCATCCATCTTTCGCCCAACTGTATTTTCCCTCCTGATAATAAAAAAAAAGTTTGGGCATAATATGAAAGTAGAGGGGCAACCTATCGGTTATCCCGGGAGGTGGATTGTTTTAAACTTTAACCACCTCCCTTAACAAAAAAGAAGAGATTCGAATAGTTATGGATTCTTCGATGTACTATGAAATTCATGTCAGATTTTTTGAAGACGCCACAGCACATTTGTACACTCGCACATCAGCGAAGAAACGGAGCCACGATAATCAAATTCGGTTGGCCACTCGACAAGTAGCACCATAATATTTTCTAAAAATGTGTTCAACGAATGGTAGTAGACGGAGAAGTTCTCAAGCATCCAGTCCGATAGTTTCACTGAAATGTTCCCATGTAAAATAGAGTTAGGAGAGAATTATCGGGTATTAATGGTAATATTGAAAGTTATGAAGTTCAATGCGGCAATAGTTACAGGGAACGTCGTCCGGGACAGAATTCTGAGATTCCGGGATTCCGGGATTCCGTGTCGCGCAGTCGGAATCACGAATTAACGTGGTTCGAGGGATCGAATAATAATTTTCTAATTGCCGTACATAGTTGATTCCTACACGATCAAAGCGATCAGGGATTAAATACTTTTTGACGAATTCAAGTTTTTTCATCCCGATTTTTACGAAACAACTTGCGGAATCGAAGATTTGATTTTTATCAAATAATTCACAACAGGAATTTAATTTTTATCAAATAATTCGAGACAAGAATTGAGTTGTACGGAAAAGCATCGTCGTCGCGTCGATCCGGTAAAGATGAAGGATTCTTTTTCTAGGATTGGAAAGAACAAGTTCCCAAACGAACCGACCAGAATCGGCCCAGCAATCCCAGCATCGACTACTTATTTCGAGCCGGAGTTTCGCGCTAATGTGCAAAAAGGTACGATCGTGGGATGAATTGAGACACACGCGAGCCCGAGCGGTATCGATGGGACGCGCGACGGATCGACAAATTAAAATGCCGCATGCCTCTCGTCGACACATGTAGCGATGGCGAGCCGACAGTGAAGTTCAATGTTTTGTGTCGGTATTGCTCGTACAACCACTTGTCTCCGCAACGAGCGGAGCATTAGAAAGTAAGAACGAACGATTAGTCATTGACGATCTCGTAAGGTAATCCCGCGAGCAAATACGTTTCGATTTCTATTCAGCTTCGATGTAACCGCCGTGCCACCGAATAGTGCCAATTCGTAAATTGATCCTCCGTTTATTACCAACAACTTTCGAGCAAAATCTTATTAAGTTAAGGCCGCGACTCAAATAAAGCTCTTAATCGCGTAATTTCGCGAGACAAGCGCGACTCGAACGAGTCACGCGCAGGAATACGGAGTTCAGGTGCCGAGTGCTCGCTTGATCGCGGCATGGCAACGCGCGATCCACGTTGAACTTTCGAACGACCTGTGAGATTCGTCGTTGAGGGCCCCGCTTTGACGGACGCTCGATCAAGATTACGAGCCGCGACCAATTAAGATTTCGCAGAAGCAAGGAGACGGAGCAAGGCCGGCACTGACAATTTCACGGTGTCATCCCGCGTGAGCGAACAGTTCACTGACTTTCACCCTACATGGAGATGTTCTTGAAAGGAAGGACGAAAACAGAATCCGTCTAGAACGACTTTGGGCAAAACCGACCGGGGGACGCGCGTCCCCGTGTTTTTACGTTATCATAATCAGTTGGAGTTTATTATCGTTGTTGACGGCACGGAAAAACGCGAGATCATTTCGGAATAGAATACCGGATCCTCTATAGATTGAAAATGTCTAGACGATTCGCAGAACAATAGTTTTTGCTTGCTTCGTGGATCTTCCTAATTAACAATCTGAGAATTAATGGACCTCTTTTTTAAAAGACGCCGTATTTAAAAGTACATCGAGCGTAGTTCATAACTAACAGTTCTCTGTATCTCGATTGACAATTGTTCGCAACTACAATAAATGTTGTTGGCGCACTGGTGCGATCATTTGGAAACAATAAGCAATTTTGCAAAATATCACATAAAATTTATTCAACGTTTCGGTCTGAATTTAGACCATTTTCAAGAATGTAAATTTTCTGCCATTGCGTTTGTAAGAATTTATCAATCCTTACAAAAAGAAAAACATCAAGAAATTAAAAACGAAACAAATGTATAAACTCACTTGCTTAGAAAAATATATTATTTCAAATTCTTAAGAGTCAAGGAACAGCATGTTGGTTCCATGCCGGTGACATGTGGACTGAGTAAACTGTGAAGACGTGAAACGAAAATGGTCTAAATTCAGACCGAAACGTTGAATAAATCTGATGTGATATTTTGCAAAATTGCATATTGTCTCCAAATGATCGTGCCAGTGCGCCAATAACATTTATTGTAGTTTATAACTGTATAACAGCCTCTCTCCTAGACACTGTGAGCCCATTTTTCGGAGATCATTTTTCGTATGGTACAAAATAAAAAATGTCTTGAGCGATGTACCATTATTCATCGTTCGTTGACGTATACTAAACGCGTTACAGATCATAATGCATTCTTCCTTTTAATATGCCGCACGCGTGACATCCGCGTTGCAACAGAAAAATCTGCAGCGGACTTCATCCGGGTAAAGGTTTAATTTCATGTAACTCGTGAGTCTACTATCAAGACGTCTGTTGCGGACCGTTTCAAAACGGAATCTACATTTTAAGCGAGTATTCCACTGCGTTTTTTGATATCTGAAAATCTGGCTAGTCTTCTGTACGCGTCGGCCATTTCGAAATTGCGAGAGGATAAAGGAAAATTGCATTGAACATTTTTACGCATCCACTCCTACCGTCCAATGGTTTCGTTTCTCTTTTGTTCGGAACAATTGTCCCTCCCACAAGTTTATAAGAATCGTACGCGCTTCTGGGCTTTGTGTTTTGCAATATTTCTCGTGCGGCGCGGTGTTTCGTCAAAGAGAGAGAGAGAGAGCCGTACCGAGCCGTGTTCGCGAAGTCATTATGCTTTAGAGACGATTTATAACGTCTACCGAAGCACGGTATGTATCCATTCGACGTGTTATGTCTGCCGGTTTCTGTACTCCGATACTGACGCATTCCCAACCTGGCGCGGACGGCGCGGCGTTCCAAACATTCCAATTCAATTAGTTGCGAAAGTCGAAAAATCGCATGGGCTAGAAGAGAAAGAAAGGAGGAAGAACGTGGACGTGTCTGTCTCCCATCGACGTATGTCACTTCCTCTTTCGCGCTCGATCTTGTCGTTTACCTAGGCTAACGATTCTTTACCCACACCTATTCCGAGCGAAACTCTTGTACATTTCCTTCAACGCTGCACATTTATTTTCCAACTATTTATTTCGATCGAGATTTAATTTTACTTTAACCTTCGTTTTCAGATAGATGAATTAATTGCTTAAAATTTGATTCCTCCTTAAGGAAGTCGCGAATCTTCGAATCATTTGAAATGATTACTGAATTAGAATATTGACAGTAATATTAATTACTTGCAGCATGCGAGGAAAGCGTGCGGTAAGCGCCAGGGTAGATTCCTTATGCAACAATTGTGTAATGCATTCTCGCGGATTGTAAGTAATTGCATATTTAGCGGACATGATTCAGACAAATGCAGGCGAGTTCAAGGAAGAGTTGAACACGAAGTATAGACGCAACACACCGTAGACAGTCGAACATTTGTTACCATTGGTGTGCGGATGTTCGCATAATTGTTGCACATTTATCTCTATCCCCATAAAATGCAATTGTGCGTTTCAACTTTCAATCTTGTCATTTTTACGCTACTTCAAATGAGTTTCCATTCGATCGTCGGATTTCTTCTTCAAACCAGAAAATCGCGTTCGAACAAATATTACGGTTGCACGCTTTTTGCCCTTTTTTTCCTATTTAATATCGTTGCCAGCAGTTTTGTAACTACATATTTGCAGAAACGTATCCATGTTTCGAGATTGACCGGATCACTTTCCTTCAGTATGTCACGTTTTCCATTCTGCGTAGGGCAGTAATTTTTTATTAAAGGCTGATGCGTCTGTCCGTTCAGCGGACATATTTATTCGACGCACGGTGAGTTATACAACCGTAGATCTCGGTGCAAAATCGAAATTTTATGTGTCAACGGAGAAAAAGAAAAATCACACGAATTTCTTCTTCCAATAATTCTCCCAAATCGAAAACGGTGTAACAATATTTTCAAGTTCTTCTAATGTTTTCGTTTAATTAATTTTCTCAGATATTTCGATATTTGTCTTTCGGTGAAACTGTCTAACGTAATAAGAAAAATCCAGGTAGCAGAGAAATCTCGAAATCTTTGAACGACAGGCTGTGTATAAACGAAGTAGAAAGAGTGTGCGTAAACACCGGTGGTAAGCAAGCAAAGCTGAGCGTTACGAAAAGAAGCGTAAGTAAAGAAGAAAGAGGATTAAATCGATCATAAACTCGTGAAAATAGGAAATAGGTTTTACAAAAACCGCTGAGAACATTTTCACGCGGATCCGTGGCTGTCGGATTATTTTCGAGAAATCAAATCGAATAAAGATAAATAGCGCCGCTCGACGCAGAGCAGATTACCAAACAGATCGAAACGTGAAGGATGGAGGAGCGCTCGTTTCGGTTCACGATACGTAAGAAACGATCGGGTCTCGGCACGGGCACGGGCACGGGTTCTAGGGGAAAAGGTTAATTATCCGGAGTCACCGGGAAGAATTCCGGAAGATGTTTGGCAACTGTGCCTGCAGTGGAAGCGAAAGTCTTACTCCCATTGGCCTGCTCGAATCGGGGTTACTGGTCAGCTCGCAAAACAGCCGTTCGATGCCTCCAGCCGGCCTTTCGGCGTGATATTGAATAATACTCGCGTTAAGCGTATACGAGTTAATTGTCGGTAATGACCGTGTTACGACAGCTTCCGCTTTCTACAGCGGATTCGGCTGCGATACCGCACTTCTTCTTCTTCTTCTTCTTCTATGTACTTCTTCGAGTCTCTCCGTCTCCTGCACCGCGAGGCACTTAATCTTTTCACGCCGATTTCGTCGATTGTTCTCTGTTAAAGACGCGCACCCTTGACCCGAAACTCCGTTCGAGTTTTGCAAATCCGCAGATCAATAATATAATTAAACGGAAGAACGAAAATGTTGACGCTGCTGTTTGCGCTTTGCGTTGATTCGGCTACTT
The DNA here is from genome assembly GCA_963971365.1 of Lasioglossum villosulum. NCBI lineage: Eukaryota > Metazoa > Arthropoda > Insecta > Hymenoptera > Halictidae > Lasioglossum > Lasioglossum villosulum. The sequence continues at coordinate 4,244,015 of OZ020495.1, forward strand.
TCGAGAAGAAAGGTTCGGCTACTTGGCCGAGGAAAGGTTCGAGAAGTCGAACGAAATGTTTCTGTCCTTCACTGTGCAAACAAGTAGAAATAGTAATAGATAAATTCCTCTCGATCGAAAATTAATAGTATAATATATTGTATGATATCGGCGCGCAGGTTCGATCTTTGATAGAAAAAAAAAAAACAACAAATGTGCAATTATTCACATGTTTCTAACGTTTCGATCCCTATGTGGATCTTTTTCAAAGAGACATTTTTGCGTCTGAAAACGAGAAAATAAAAATTAATTTTCAATGTAATACCAAATACTTGAAAACAGCGTGGTTCCAAAAGGAAAAAATAAAAGAAAACTAAAAATCATATACATACTTGCTGTATCAAAAGTGGACAAAACATTTTTACAAAAATTTAAAGAGTTACAACGTGTGAGTATTTTACCCCATGATGGCAGATATGTAACTGTCCTTTTGGAACCACGCTGTTTTCAAGTATTTGGTATTACATTGAAAATTAATTTTTATTTTCTCGTTTTCAGACGCAAAAATGTCTCTTTGAAAAAGATCCATATAGGGATCGAAACGTTAGAAACATGTGAATAATTGCACATTTGTTGTTTTTTTTTTTTTCTATCAAAGATCGAACCTGCGCGCCGATATCATACAATATATTATACAAGTAGAAATAGTGTTTGTTGTAAATTGAATTTGAACATTTATGTTATTATATTCTTCTCTTGTTCTGTGCTATTCCGACCATCAGACTTTTCCAATTTCTCCAGAGAGAATCGATGCTTAAGAATCGAAATAAACAATTTTTACCTTACGAATGCTCGAAATTAATCGTTCTTTTGCAAACATAGATTGTTGAATAAAATATAAAGATTGGTAGAGAGTATAGGTACGGATTAGGGGAGGTAGTGAAACGTCTACGGGTTTTCCAAATCTGACAGTTCGCAGAGAGAAGAAAACGGTGTTTGCTCGGTGTCAAAGGTTTCCTATTACATTCCCGTTTTGAGAACTGTATCGGCGACGTATATCGACATTTCGACAGGCAACAGGCGACAGCCGACAGGCGACAGGTTGCCTCGACATTGACATTTCGATCGCAGAATTTAGGTTGATCACGTATAGGCCCGCTATGAAAGAACGAGCTCATATGTACCCGGTTCACCGTTCTCGTAACTCCGGGGTCAATAAACCGCGTGTCCGTCGGCGCACATGTAGCGAATCTGCTTAAGTTTCTTAAAAATTCACGCACGGGGGTCAAACGTGTACGGCATATCACGTCGGATAGTAAGAGTCTGTTTTCCGGTACGAAATTCAGTTACGTACACTGTGCGGACCAATGGCGCTTTCCCATCAAACAGCCTTCCCATTCTCCGTTCGTTTGATAAAAACAATTACGTCAGCATATTTATTAACCGGACTCTAAAGGATTGTAAAGGATCCAGTCAAATCTGAAAGTGAAACTGACTCTAGTTTCGACCAGCAAAATTCTAACAAAGCCGAAGATTTAGTATTCGACGAATGGACAAAGTAACACGACCGATGTTAGAGAAAGCACGAAGTATGGGACACATATAAATTATTTCCGCTCTCGCCGAAAGTAAAAATCTGATTAAAAGGAGTCCATTTCGCTTCGAGACGTCCATACAAAGGTGTTGAGTAGATCACAAAACGTTGTGCATTCGTTGCGCCATGCATTCGTATAGTACAAGGAAACGTTTCCATTAACGCCTAGATTTATGGTGCTCTAACGACAAAACTATTCTACGTTACTTCGTAACGATAACCAGAATGTTTTTACTCGGATGTTTAAAACGCGTCCGTAGATGAAGATTGTTGTACTTGTAATACGAAGTTGTTCGATCCGCTTTAAGGTTCCAAGATCCAACGCAAATATTCGCGTCACCAGTGGAATTTACGTGGTAGCACGTGTATTTGTTGACACCGCTGCGAACAAGCCACATGCATTAACATCAGAGACAATATCCGCGAAATATCCGCTGCCATCGTAAAATATACCGACTCGCCGGCGTCCTCGCCCGCGCCCGTAGAATCTTTAAGAGCAACGCCAAAACGCGTATCCGTTACGGAACTTTCTTCCTTCCACCAACCGTGATCCGCCTCGTAAAGTTTTTCGCTTTGAAAACCACTTATTTCAACGAAATTGGCCGAACTTTCGGCAATCGTAACATCTGAGAACATCTCAATCTGTTTCTTCCTGAGCACTTGTAGTCTGGACTGGTTTGAAATTCAGCGAGTAACGAACGACGTGGATTTATTGCTTTCACGCTGAGAGCAGAACGAAATAATTGTTAAATAACGCTCAAGAAACTGCAATTTTTATGCAGACATTTGTTTATCGGAGACACGTCTATAACGAACAAATTTTTTTTACAAGAACACTACCATCTCTTATAAGAAAACAATTATGTGTGTTTATCTCGTTGTCCCGTGAAAGTATAATCAATATAAAACACTAAGGGGCTCCGCCCCCTGCTCGCTCCGTTCGCCAACCCCCGCGGCGCCTGGCTTCCTATCCCACTCTCCCGCTCCCCTCTCTCTCACATTCTCACTCTCTCCCACTCTCCCTCCCTCCCTCTATCTCTTTTTCTCACAGTTAAGTAGACTCCAAAAAGCGCAAAATAGAGCGATGAGATTCCTATTGCAATGTGACAGACGTATAAAAATTAATTGTATGCTCCAAACGCTGCAATTTATGAGTATAAGACAAAGGCTGTACTACAATAGTGCATATTTATTTAAAAATCTTAAATAATACGATGCCTGTGCAATTTAGTAATAGACTTAGAATAGTAGGGAAAGTATGCGAAACTAGGCAGGCGGGGGATATTGCTATCGAATTTCGCAAAACAAGAAGCGCGCAAAATATATGAGGGTGTGTTAATGTATAACGCATCACTACCTGACATTAAAAAATATGATCGATTAGTAATGTTTAAATGAATGTTGAAAGGGTTTGTCATAAATGATGTAACATGAAACTGTATATGTATAGCTGAGAAAGCTAATAAATAATCAATCAATCTCTCTCTCTGAAAAATACACACTGTCATGGCGCTCAATTTTCGGTTCCCGTTCAGTAGGCAACCCGATTCTCAATTTTATATTGTATTGTATCGTATCGTGTATCGTAACGTGTATCATATTGTGTATCGCATCGTGTATCGTATCCTATCGTATCCTATCTTATCCTATCTAATCTAGTATCGTATCTTGTATCGTACGTGTACCTTATCGTATCCTTCGGGAGGCAACCCGCTTGTCAGTGTTCTGTTATCGTTCGGAAGGCAACCTGCTCGTCAATTTTCTGTACACTTTCCAAGGCTACCCGTTCGGCGTTTTAGCGTGACAGAAACTACAGAACTATTTTATACAACAGAAAGATTGAGTAAACGATAATGTGCTCACACGCGCACAGCAATTTCGTTGAGCATAGACAATTTTCAAGTGATCGCCGATATGTGGAATTTCACCGTTCGAAAATCAGGGTTCATAAATAAAATCTCATCCGGGTCGTGACTCGCAACGAATCCAAGATGGTTGCGTATTCAGCGTCGTAGGAGAAAAATGTGTCACTTATGCGATCTCCCAGAGCCCGTAGTTCGGAGCACGCCTCCGGACTGTGTTCGAGCGGTCGTAATGATCACTCCGCTGTGACTTGGCTTTTTCGGTTTTCGAAGCTTGGGAAAGTGGACTGAAAGATTCAGTGCGTTGAACGTTTTCCGATACGTGGGACGTGCGCCGTGCGTCGTTTCCACATCTCCTTTGCGCCTCTGAGCGCAGCGTTTTCTTATCCATTGTTATGCGCACTCCATTCTTCTGGACACAAGCACAAGTTTGCGTTCCTATCACGCGATTCGATATGTTTTTCCTCGTTTTTCACTTGCGAAGAAAAGCGAAAGAGCATCGCTCAAACTCAAACACGTGCAATGATCGATTTACGATACGTGTCCGACGCACACGTTTGCGTTTGCTCCGATAAAAGCAATAATTAGGTTCGTGGGGTTCGATGCACTTTTATTTTTCGTTGGCAGTAGGATTAACGGATCAGAAGCAGCCGATAGGATAAGAAGATTACCATTTTATTGAATTCAACGGAAACAGTGATTTGAAAAAGGAAGCGAAAAGTAGTAGAAGAACGTAGGTACGTTCCGAGGGAGTGCAAACGATGTAGTATACGATATTAATGTTGCCATTAATCTAATCGAGCTAATGGGACAGAATGAAATGCAAAAATATGCAGGTCTCTGGAATAGACGCGACGCGACACGCGACGGCCAGATAAATCTATTCGAAACGAGTCGTCGTCGATCCACGAGAACGTCGCGGATGCAGACGTATTAACGTCGGTATAGTTGTTGACTCGTAGATTACGATCTAAACTCTAAACGAAGTAACGGTACCGTTCGCGAGATTAAATGTAATGATACGATGTTACAACAGGCTCGGAAGATCGGTGACGCGTTCCTTGGTAACCTGGAAAAACAATCCGACCAAAAATCTTCTGGTAAACCAGTCGAAACAACGGTGTTCGATTCTGAACGATACACGCACTTAACGGTACACGAGTATCATCTTATCGCTTCAAAGATCGCTGCGCCGCCATTTTTACTTCCATTCAAATTAAACCTAGAGACGTACAGCTTTGGCAAATTATAACGCGGTCCTTTTTCTTGGTTTAAGAAGTTCGTTACGAGTTACAACGTTACACTCGACCGGGTCAGAGGTCAGTGACTCGCTGAAGAATTTCGTGTTATCCTCTTCTCCGAAAAGTTTGCTGATTTAAACGCTGAAACGCGAGGAACTGATTTGTGACACGCTATTTCGCCATTTATTCGACAGTCCCGTTCCCACAAAATTCGGTGGTGGGTCTCACAGAATTTTTATTAGTTTCCTCGTAAAACGATCATTGGAATTCGTACGATCTGGAAGAATCAGCAGACTAATTAATAGGATAAACTTGAATTGCGAAGTTTCGGTTTAATTTTAATGAACGGCTAAACGAAGTGACGCAACCAACGTCGAAAATCAAGTGAAAAGAATCGAGAAAGAACTTCGAACGCAGCTGGAACGCATCGGAAAATGCTACCGGCAAGGTCCTGGACGCTGCTGGTGCCTCTCGCGCATCGCTCGGACTGGCTGATTGTCCCATCAAGGGATGCAAATTGTTGCGAAGCGCAGCACGCTCGTTCTGGCCCGGTGAGGATGCGGTTGCCATAATTGGTGTCCTATATGTAGATACGCGGCAACATGCGTCTTTAAAGGTATTATCGAACGCGTTACAAAACGTCGGCTTGGCGACTTGGCGATTCGCTCGCTATTTGTCATGCGAATGGCAAATGAAGATCTCCCTCTGGAAAAGGCATTATCTTGAGAGACGAAAACAATTTACAGGGCAGAGGGTTCCGCGCAAGGCTAGCTCAGCTCCCCGGTTAACGAAGGATCCGAGAGAGCATGTTGTTTCCAGCAGTGCCACAGGAACCCTGAATTCGTACCATGCAACCTGCTCGAAAGAGGAGCGATCGCGGTCGTCTACATATGTAATAGATTGATCAATCGCTCTGGCTCATCCATCCTTACAAGTAAATACTATCCTCACCGCACCGCTCCGGGCCGTGACGCATCTCACCGAGAAATCCGATTTACTGGTTTCATTACGATACGGCTCCATTTCGTATACCGCGAATGTACTCTTCCAAGCTGAAGATGCTGATGCTGCCTTAACGAGAATCGGTTTTATACTATTCAGATCGAAAGACCGACTCTTCGCAGACGTTTTCAGCAAATTTTATTTCTCGTGGTCTAGAAGAGTCGATCAATGATCTCTATTTCTAAGAAATTGTGGAGATTTTTAGAATGCATAATTATATTTTTATAACGTAAGAAGTTATGTTAAACGACGTCCGAGTTTTGTTCATTTTCATAAAACATTCTGAACGTTATTTCCATTCCGGACGAGTTTCTAATTATACCCATTTGTTGCACGAATCACGTTAAGAAGAAACAGCATGTTTCCTTAAAAACAGGAATCTTGTGATTCATGGCTGAATATATGTAGCAGTTAATGCGTCGGTCAACTGAAATGTTTTCTTGTTAACTGCCAAGCAGATACGTATCTGCTATAAATTCCGTTAGACGATTCAGTCCAAGTATGGAAGAACGCGCGAAATTTTATAAATGTCTTTTGTAACATGATTTTATAATAATATTCCATAATCAATAGTTCAACGTCACTTAATCGACCGAACCTTCGTACTCCGCAACTTTTTAAACGTTTGCCATTACGACCGTTCAAGAAATTGTTAAGAAAAAAGAACAAGGAGGAGGAAAATGTTAATTTTACGATATAATTAAGCTGTCGCCTGTCGTCTTTACAGGGACCGTGAGCTTAATGTAAGGATAGGTTACTTAACGCGATCCCGATGCTTCCGAGCTTCCGTGCTTCGAGCTCCCTAGAACTGAAAAAGGAGAGATGCTTATCGGAATCCCCGCGTCCAGTGAAATTACTAAACGTTATTAAGATTTTTCTCACTTGCATGTCACTCTTGCAAAAATGCATTTTACGTACAGTGGCGCGATCGGAGTGAATTGATTAAACAGCTTCACGATCAAGAAATAAAATGCTTCGATGGCTGGCTACGTAGCTACTTGCTGCAGAAACGAAAGAGCACAGATGAAAAGCGTAGGTCCCAGGCTCTTAAGGATGTTCTGGAGGTACAATGAGAGACAAAAGTACAAGAAATTCGAAATCTATCAATATATTGCAATGAAAGCCATTCACGAGTATATTTTTCGTGAAAAAATAGATTAATTTAAAAAGCTTTCCTTTCATTAGTGAATTTCATGTTATATTTATTTTTTAATCAAATTGTCTTCATACTATAAAAAATTGTAAGTGACTTTTGTGATATTCAATATATATAATTACGCAATAAAAAGTTAAAAATAAATATTTAAATAAATTTAAGATACTCCAGAAAGCAATATGCATGGTAATTATTGCAAAGAAAACATGTGAAATTTGCGTAAAATTATGTTCTGATAATAACAAAAACGTTTTACTCTGGAACTGTTTAGTTAATCCTAATAAATTTTGAACATAATTAATTACATAATTTTTACTATGTATATAAAAAACTGGAGTTTCTAGTTGCATTTTTTCAAGGATTAAATAGGCTTTGAAGTAGAATTCTCCATAAGAAGACGTGTTAAAATGTGCAAACTTTAAGTTGATATAATTCTTAAACGGTGCAGTGAATCGAACCCAAACTTTGGTAATTGCATTAATTTAGTAAAAATTATATCTTGTCAAGATTACAAAAATTTTGTTGCGTTTTTATATACCTCCGAAACATCCTTAATAGAGACAAGACAACCGTCGCGGCGATTACATCTAGTCGATTCTATCGACCGCACGTTGTCGTACATGTTTCGTGCAAACGCACCCATACCTTCGAAGACAAAGCTAGAGAAGCTGAGAACTATCTAATAAGGCTAGAGCGTCTTGCGTAGAAACAACGCACCTGGAATTCTGCTTTCGGTAAAAGACCCATGTCCCAGACCACCTACAGAAATTCCACGCTGTCGGATGATTGCGTAAGACTGCCACCGTCAACCTCGGAAAGCATCACCGGTATCGCGATATCGGGTAGCAAAATAGATTTCGGATATATGCGGGGCTTTCGCGGGTGGGTATCTGTAGGACGAAATTTAATTTGTTCGAGATCGAACCGGTTTGCCCACGGCCGGGCCGGGCCTTGACCTTCCCACGAAAAGGGACAATAATTTTGGTACAATGATAAGTGGCCGCGATACACCAACCACGATGCCTCCACGTCCACGTGCACGGGTCACCGGGAAGTAGCCGCCTCGGAACTCCGATTTGCCAGGGAACACGGTCGGTACCCTGGCCCATGGAATCTGGAATTACCCTTTTGGTTTGCAAGATGCGTTGAAAACGGTTTTCTCGTTTCGGCTGGCCGTAATTGCACACGTAAGAACGCCTCTGTTACGTTTCATCCGAGCATTCGCGATTCAGGTGCAAGAATAATCGCGGTGCATCGAGGTCCTCGAGTCTTGAGTTCTCGGATCTGAAAATCTTCGAACGTCTACAGGGTGTCCCAAAACTATCCTAGGAGCCGAAAATGGGAGGATCCTTGGGTCATTTGAAGCGACATTTTCCTTTACAAAAATGGCGTTCGCGGCTTTGTTTAGGAGTTATTAACGAAAAACACGGACCAATAAGAGCGCGATCTAGACATGCGGTGACACGTTCGGCCAATTGACAGTTATCGCGTCGGGTTGACTGTGCTAACTCGCGTCTACGTCGCGCTCTGATTGGTCCGTGTTTTTCGTTAATAACTCCTAAACAAAGCCGCGGACGTCATTTTTGTAGAGAAAAATGTAGTTTCAAATGACCCACGGAACCTCCCATTTTCGGCTCCTAGGGTAGTTTTGGGACACCCTGTAGAGTTCCTCGAGCTTGGTTCCTCCTCGTGTCTAGAGAACTGACGATTAAATAGACCAAGGTTGTGCAAAAATGTGCGGTAACGTTAGCGTTTCCTCCCACGTCCTATTAATCGTTATAAACGTTGAATTCGAGAAGGGAGAAATATTCTCGAAGAAAGTTCGCGAATGTTTCCACGGAAGTCATAACCCTCGTGAAACTGGGAGTCGATGGTACCATTAGATTCTCTTTCGTTACGCAAGGACGACTCTATCGAGATAATGCGTACAGCTTCCCGGTTGCTATTTTTTCTTAATCCGCTCGCCGCTCATTGACTCCGGTGGCAATGCGTGCGATCACCTGACGCGGCGTGATTATATCATCAGCGACAACAATGTCAGCGTCGAGTCGAGGAAACGGAACGCGGAGGTAACCAGCAACGAGCAAGTCACGACCACCATCGGCGCGGCGACTGATTCTTCTTTCTTCTTTCTCCTTTCTTCCCTCTTTCTTTTTCTTCTTCTCCTGTATGCCGTCTGCGAAAGTTACACGTCACATGCCGGCCGGGACGGGCTGCGGCCGCGTCAAACCAGTTAGCTCATGTAAATTACGTCTTCGGACATTATCAAGAGGATTCGCGCGGAGGGTATCGTTCTATCTGGCGCTCAAGCATCCAGAGAAAGTGATTTGTGTCGCGATAACTTGTCGCTTGTGATTCATGATCATCGGTAATCCCTGACACGCCGTGATTCTTTCGTTTCCACGTTCGACGTTAACGCGTGATTCGGGAAATCGCGGAAAAATCTACATTGGAAACCAAGTTCTTTCTGAATCACGCGTCTGCGATTAATATCGTTGATGGAATGATCGCTCTGTTGCTCAGAGTCAACGAGAGTCTGAGCAGCAGTTCGATAAATAATCGACGTTCCATGCATGCGTCCACGATGTTTCGTGACTGATCCGTTACTGACAGACGAAGGCTAACTTTTTCCCCTCATCCGACGACTCTGCTAACCGTCAAGATGACTTTATTAAAAAAAGTCGTTCGCAATTATTAAGATGACGTGTTGAACCAGCATCTCGATCAGTTTGGAAAGTTTCAATTTTCTTATTTGAAACTTTCGAATCGAAGGGGCACGCCTTTCGACGGTTTAATTATTGAAATCGCGTGGCGAGGAAAAGAAAGATCTTAATTTGACATAAGATGCTGTCGGATATCGAGGTATTCCTCAGTATGTTATGTTAATTTAGAGTGACTAGATACTTTCTTCGTATCCGAATCAATTCGAACAGTTTGTTTGCACGGCACCGTGTACGTCGCGCCCTTCCTTCTATTGCGACACACGGCTCGCCGAACATTGTGGACGACACTCCCGAATCTTATATTTGTACGCAATACGCAATCGTCAAACGAATAAAAAAATCACTGGAGAATCTAGCATCTTGTTATACGAACGTGTTCGGCTCGTGTATCCAGCTTCCAAAGTTGTAAACAAATTGTCCAATTAACTATTTCAATAACAATTTTAGTAGTGTTCCAGCTTCTACGGTTGCACACAAATAGTTCGACAATAAATATTTTAACTTTTTTTTGTTTACAACAAGAAATTAGCGCGGATCGATCGAATTAATTAGACAAATTGGTGTGCCGATACACATCTCGGAGAATCCTCTGCGGAATTTGTACGATGAACGCTATTGCGGGAGAAAGTGGTTGCAAATATCATTCTCACGGTCATGGACAGGATCCGGTATGAGAGAACGTCGTCCTACGACAAATTCCTTCCAAATTTCTATCGAATTTATTCGCGTTAGGAAATTTACAACGTTTACAATTTAGACAACGACCGCGGAATTACATCGAGCGTGTCGCTGCCCACACACGGATCTAGAAAGTTCGCGCTTTATTTGCTTCTCTTCAGGCCGAGAGGAAAAAGTGTGCAACATCAAAAACGTTAGAAAAGAAAGCAAATAATTTTCCTGCTATCGCGTTCGCTGAATTCGCCGGGAATTTCGACTAAAATGTGCGAACCATGGAGTTTCTGCATTTTCACATAAAACATGAAAATGGTCAACGAAAGATCAGGAAAGAATGGTCACTTCCACGAAGCGAATGAAAATTTACATTTCGCTTCTGGACACGAACGAACGAATTAGCATAAACCATTGCGTTTATTTTTGTATCGTATTTAATATCTAAATCGATGCAATCAGTCGTTGTACATCATTTGAACGATTGGGTGATATAAAATATAAAAAAATTGAAGTTTCGGCTGGCACGTTCGCAGAATAAGCTTATAAAAATTACCAATTATTTAATCGTGTTAGGACATTTTTCGGAGACTTAGCTGAATCGATTTGAATTCGATGGGATTTCAGCGAACGTGCAATATTACCTTCGTTTGTGACTCTTTCAGAAATGTTGCGAACGAGACGTTAACTGGATGTAGCCTTTCAATTGAATTAACGCGTCACCGTCACTGGCGGAAGTCTACTCGTTTTGCTCGGGGCATTGGCTCTGGAAGTATTATAAATTAACTAAAAGTTGTCGATAAACAGCTTATAAACAATTTCCGTAAGGAACTAAGCGATCTGTAAAAAGCCCGATGAAAGACGAAGCACGGTCGACGTATTAGCCGAGTTAAATCGGATCAATATCTTCTCACCAGCAGGCTTTCAACTAAATTCCCATTTCAATCTTCCTTCATTTTACGTTTGTAAACGCACCGCGAAAGCACGTGATTTCCCGCAGATAATTCATCCGATAATTCGATTTGAATAAGCTCGGCAAAAAATTAAAACGGTTTTCGAAGAGCTTTGCTACACCCTCTAAATTTTCACATTTATCTAATGGTAAATACAGTTACAATTTGTAAGAGATGGCCGGGATTAAGACAAAGGGAATCAATTAACTTTATTTAAACGTACGTCTTTTTCCGGCGACGGACCTGACGAGACTCGTCGCCGTTCGCTTCGTCAGACGTTCGTTTTTGTTCATTACATTTGTTTATCGTTGGTAACAAACAGTTGGTATTCGATATATTCGATATCAAGAATATACCGGGTGGCCATAACAGCTTACAAATTGTAATTGTGGAAAGCCCAAAAAGGGCTTTATCCAAAAAGAAATCGTAGCCTACGCGCTCTACGTACAATATCAGGTTGGCTAAAAAATTCGTATCTGTCAGCTGCGATCGGTAGGAACCATACTACGACGCATCTGGCATGCAAAACATCCTACATGCCGCAGCGGAATGGTAACAAGTAGTAGAAACTTTTTGCGGTAAATTTCAATGTCGTGCGACTCGATCGTGTTTTTAGCATTCTTTGCTAATCTTGCCTTTCTTATATTATACGTACGTATAGCAAAATATTATTATTATTTTTGTTGTTGTTAGAAGCGGTAGCAAAGGTTTGTTTAGTAGACCAAGCAAGGACGAGGTCGAATGTACGCACAACTCGAATCCGATCCGAATGTGGGCCACCGCGCGGAATTGGGTTTTTCTTGATCAGCGTTGAGTCGCTGTACCTGCATATGTATAGTATAATACTTTCTTTTATGCTTGATTTGCTAGTCACGGATCACACGTTACCTGTAGTTTTACCGATGATCGCTGAAACGCGAGGATAAATGTTAATTCTATTAACCTCCTGACTCCTGATTGACAACTCCGCGGATTTTCGCGTAATTCCGAACGTAAAGACGGCCATAAATAAGCTGAATAATAAATATTATTTACATAATGAACGTGTACACTGATACTCGAACCGTCTGGAATGCATGTCAAAACGAGTTAGGTATTCTTTCAGCAAATACTGATTAAACAATTTCGTTGGAAATATTACACTATAAATACCGTAATTAAAATTAAAAATGTATTTATTAAACAAGGGTCGTGTGGGATGTTGTTTTCTTCGCATTGAATAAGCATTATACCTTAAATCACCTTGTTCCTGGAAATAATTTATAGTTATACGTATATCCATCCTCGTCTAACTCTCCTTTAACTCGCAATAACTGGCAATTTTCTAATAGTCTTTTTAAAATAAAAACTCAACGATTCCTCGATGAATTTCTTTATTCGAACGGTCGATTAATCACGATTCACTGGCTCTGTTTTGTATTCCGCGTGTCGGGAACCTATATATTTATTCTGCCTTCTCCACAGTTCGGCTGCCTTACATTTTAGGTTCCATAGCTTCTCCAGTGTATATTGCACACATAAAAGCTCTAGGAACGCGCGATTTCGTTTACATGTCACCGTAAAATCACCCTCATTCGCCACCTCCTCAAGATCGAAAGAGCTGGCGAAAGATTCTAGGAACTTTCCAAATCACTATGTACTTACTGGGAGAAATCCCTCGTGCCGCGATATTTTCAGAAAATATTATTTTTTTATCGCTTTCGAGTTCCGTAAGGATCGGCCGAGAAAAGGAGCCGAGAGGAGTGGATATTAATGGCGTGTGAGAAAAGAACCAAACTCCTCTTCAACTTTAAGGCAACAAATTTCTGCCAAACATCTGCGCTTCAAATTCTTTCTGATTTTTTCACACTCGTTTTCACGCAAGTGTTGCAATTACGATTTATTAATGCTAACATTGTTAACGCGTTACTGCTTTTGTTCAATCTTATCACGCTCAAGAGCACAATAACCGTTCCACACACGTTTTAGTAGGAAATTTTAGGGTTCGCGGTCGTTTCATCGTTACGACTCGTTCTCCAGGCCAGAAAATGTATCAACGTATAATCTAGAGTCTGGATTCTAGACAACGGCACTTAGGTCCTGTGCAGAATCGTTTGAACTTTGCTACGGGACATAAATTTTTGGGGCATGCTCGTAGCGAAAGATAAATTCTCCCGAAGATATGTATACGCGTTCTCACGAGGGTGCTCAAGAAATTGCCACGTTCGTTCCAGCTCCGGGAAATCGAACCATCGAAAAACACGGAGTTCTTGTGTACGCTAACGAAGAAATTATCGAGTCCCAGTGCTTATCGACACAAAATTATTTCCCCGGATGGAAAGATGACGATATAAGCTTATTATTATTTCACGCCGCCAAGTAATAAAATGTTTCCACTCTGATCGCAGTTTTAGCTTGGAAACGCTCAATAAAGTGTCGTAAATAAGTGTCGCAATAAATAAACAATTGTGTTGCAACGTGATTGTCAGATAGAAAAGATCTTCTGATTCTATGTCGTACTTTTAAAACTTTTAATCTGTAGTGGTGTGTATTCCATGTTTATTTTCCATAAAGATCCCGCAGTCTGATCCTATATTATCCTTTTTTAAGGGGTTGCGCGTTAAAATAAAGATTACGCGCTTCTCGAGCGTCTTGATCACGATTTGGTCCCATCCTTCGCGAAGAAAGTGATTCGGATTCGCATCCGGCGTTGCGTCCGGGCAAGCTGTGGGACCAGTTTTAAAGTCAAGGTTTGTGTCTTAAATTTCAGTTATGCAAGCCGTGCACACACGAGCGCCGCGCCGTCCACACACAGTTCAAACAGCACGGCACTCGGTTATATCAACGAGCTTGCAGTTGCGCACCTTGCGCACAACGCTCGACTCGTTAATTAGACTCACCTATACCGAGCCTGAGGTTTTCATGGAACGCAATCTGCTGTCTCCTTTGGTCGCGGTGTGTGCAAAGTGATACTAATGGCAACGGTATGCATAACAGCACCGGAAACCACGTCACCGATTTGATTAATTATTTCGGGTATCACAAGCGTCCATTATCCCTTCCCTCGCTGTCTACGAAATCGTTGTTTCGCATTGGGTGCGCGTAAAATTCGGCCAAAGGCAACATTTCAATCCGGTAAACGTTTCTCTAACAAAGACTTGCATAAACGTCGGTCGTACAGTATATTAAACTCTTCCATGGCAAATATATGATTTTAAACAATGATTCATGAGAGTTGAACGTTCCTTAATTTATGTAATTATTATAGTACAACGTCATCGTCCACATTAAAAATAAACGGTATGAAAACCGACTTAAACTAAGCTAATATCTTGTACATACTCGGAACACGTTATCGAAAACACTGCGCTTATGTTTAATTCATCCAATTAAAACTGTCCACCTAACGTTCCCATTCGGGAACACGTCAAGAACAAGATAATCCCGGATACCCAGGATTCCCCGTTGTTAATTTGACCAAGGTCCACGAACGGTGCTTTATCCTCGCAACTGTATCGCGTGTTACCATCGAAACAACGACTAGGCGCCATTTTTGGTGCCATCGGCGTTACTTCCTCGTGTACGTCGAATAAAGAATAAAAAGAAACGAGAACTGTCGGGTTACCTGGCCGTTTGCAAATGAAGAATTCATTCGGGAACTGGACCGAACAGAATTTTTACGAAAACGGTTCGGCTACAGCGAACGACTTAAGGAAAATGGCCCAAACCCGACAATTCCCTTTGCGAATATTAAAGCGTAGACAATAAAATAATAGAGAGAGAGAGAGCGATATGCTTTTACAGCAATCAGAAATTTATAAGTGCATGTCTGACACGCGCATCAAGTTTTTTGTAAAATTTAGGTTTTTTATTAATTGCTAGCCTCAAGGTCCCACAATCTAGCTACACAGATTGTCCTTAAAACGTGTACAGATTTTTTCAAGATAGTTTAGCTTCACCTGGCATCATTCATTTTACCATTTACGCCATCCATGCCATTTTTCCAGCGATTCTCTCAATTTGCGACGTTTTCGTTGACCTTAGCTTACATATTGCTTGCTAATTGGAATTCCTTCGGTTCGAAGGTTGCCCCAGGGTACCGAAGCAGCTTGTCAATTGTTTAATCGATGACTAATCAGCATCCCTTTTCCGTTGATTGCGTTTTTTTCGCTGGTCGGCCCAGTGAACGACGATTTCTCACGATCTTGTAACCGTTTTCAGATGTGCAAAACATGAGACTGTGAGACACGCGGATACAATTGCGTGGATTCACGTAGCCGCTGAAGAATGCGTTCCTGTTTGCACGCACGCACGGGTCTAATTCAGCCGGAGGCCGAATTGGCCAAAAGCTCACGGCCTTCCCCAATCGTAACCCACGAAAATCAAACACGATAAATCGAATGGCCACGATTGCTCGGAGGATCTTCGACGAGAGATGATTCACTCCCGTCTCCCGTCTGGTGCCGACTACGAAACAACTATCTATGGTCGGCGATGCGACTACGACATATACTGCAAATGGTACGAAGTATACCAAGGATACCAAGAAGTTTTGAGCCGCACACTCTCAAGACCGAAGCATTCAGGTTTCCAAGTCATGGGAGCCTCGAAAGTTTTGAAAGAGATACTCTGCTGTATCTGAAACTGAGTTTGAAATTAGCGAGCATGTTAAACATATTGGAATGTACTAACCTTTTAGCGAATCGTTTCCAACAACTGTTCGTCGAACAGGTGTACGTAAGCACGATCCAATAAATTGAAGCTGGACAAGGAAAGCCTGGACAGGAAAACGTCTGACAAAATGTTGGCAAAATAATTTTCTTCAAAGGTTCAGAAAAATAATCTTCTTTGCAAATAGTTGGAGTTGAGAACACTTCTAGTATTATTTCTCGCAATGATCCCAACCGTGGTCAGAATTGACAGAATTAAACAGAGTATACTCATGCTTGACGTTGTTCAAAATAATAATTTAATCTTGTAGTTAGTTTGCCGAGAAAGTTTGTTTCGAACACCATTGTTTTATGATAGGTTTTTATAAAACTTGCATCGGTCACTTGGAAACCTAATCCCAGACTTTTTATCTTTGGTCAAATCCCAGAATCGACCGAGGCTAATCGAATTGTGATTTTTTTTGCGATCAAGGTCCTTGAAGAGTTCCGCGCGTCATCATTGGGATCGATGGTTGTTGAACGAACAATACAATATTTTGACAGCATGATGCGTGTTCCGGATGTAGAGTTATAGATGTTGATGTATTCATGATTAAATCTGACACAACAAATCGAAGGAGTTATTGAACAAACCCATGAAATCATACTAAAATAGTACGAATGAAATGATTAGCTTAATGAAATAGAATCTGCAAGAGCCACGATTTAATTAAAGAAGCGAAAGAAGCAGCGAATGATTATTTGCAACACCTGTCGAATCTAATATGGATTCGTTAATTGAAAATGCATCTAATCGTCGATCTTGAGCAATCCATCCTGAAAAACTCGTATACTTAGTTAAGTTAGCTCCGACGTCAAAATAGCGGACAGAGTTCATAGTCGGCCGCATAGTCGGTTTCTTGCGTACACATGGTAATCGATTGTGATTAATTGCTTCGCGTAGAACCCTAGGAAGAAAGACGTTTAACCAAAATCAATGAGAACCACTACCACCACCGACAGAATCGAAACGTATCAGAATCATGAAACATATAAAATTTACACGAGACACAAATTCCATTTATCCCTAAATTATTTTGACCTACTACGCATTTGTATGGTTCTGTTCTTCGAATAAATTTTATGATTTCGGCGCAAGGTTCGATCATTTATAGAAAAAACAACAAATGACCAATTCTTTAAACATGTCTCTCGACGTTTCGATCCCTATGTGGATCATTCTCAAAGAGACATTTTTTGCGCCTGAAAAATAATGTAAGAATAATATAATTTGAAAAAATATTTTGGCACAGCCGTGTAAATCCAACGAAAAAAACCAAAATTCTGTTCTTCCTCGAATAAAACGATACCTCGCCGAGCTTCGCTCATCTGAAACAGGAACAGGGAATTACCGAAAGGGCCGAAATCGAAGTGTCCATTCGACAGAATCTCCTACGATTTAAAAGGCCAAAAGATAAGGTGCTTCTGTCAAGCAATTACAAAAGATTTCCAATCAAGAAATACAAACCAGCGAATACCGCGCAATCAAGAGCAAAATCGATATCGCACAATTAATTTTCCTGAATAGACCCTAGAAGTTCGATCGAGGGATGCCCATATCAGGACTCTGCGAGAACAGAGAGATCGAATCTTCCCGATAGCAAAACGAAAACCGTTTTCCGTTTTCCATTTTCCACGATCGGAGAGCAGCGCGTGGTCGCTCTCGAATAAGAGCAGAAAGGTTAAAAAGTACTCCAAAGAAGACGAGCATCGTTTTACAACCACCCGTTCCCATTCTACTTGACGTCACAGCGCGATTGATCTGGCCGAATGAAAATCATTTCGATGCTTCCATTTGAAGAAACGAAAGAAATGACTTTCTTCGAAGCAATTCTATTACAACTGATGTTATAACGATTCTGTTATAACGATGGGCAATGACGAATGACTGTCAGCTCCGCTTCGGCAACGAAATCGGAACGATATCGCGGAGTGATTCGGCCGCGATTAGTATCGTTTCGGTACGGAAGGGTCCTCGGTAGGCGAACAAGGATCGCAAGTCCGTATTCGGAGGATCGTCGGTGTTGGTCAGGTGAGCGGGGGTCTTGAAGTTGCGAGGTGAGGGAGGCAGGTGGGGGAGAACACGCAAGAATTATCCCTGAAGAGACGAAACGGAGAAGAATGGGGAAAAGAGAGGACACCAAGGAGGATGGGCACCAAGTTGGTCTGGTTGCCGACCCCCACCCTGTATACATATAAGCGTTCTTCTGCCGGCTACGTCTTCAGTCTTACAGTTCGAACGGCACACTGCGTCTACAAACTACAAACCGAAGAGATCATCATCCGGCGAAAAAAAACAAAAAACCAAAGAAAACACCAGAGACATCGTCGGGGACGATGCCTTCATCTTGCTGACGGAAGAAACTAACGCGCCAGGATGATCGGCCGTGTCCGCGCCGCATTCTTCAGCCTGGTACGTTGCCCCCATTTTAGATCCTGATCCTCGATACCCGAGAGGATTACCATAGTGATCTCAGGACTCACCATGCTCGGTCAGTGTGCTTCGATAACCGCTTCCGGTTTGCCGATTCGATTCGATTCGGTAAAGAGTGCGACAGAGTTCAAGTTACTTTTCTCATTGACGGACGGCAAAGCACGCGCGCTGCTGTTTTCTTTATCCACGCCGACTCGTCCCGTTCGATCGAGTACAGAATACGAGTATAGAGTGCCAAATCAAAATTGTCTGCATCCGTTGCGAGGACCAGGAGCTACTTAACCATTTTTTTCCTTCTTCGATCATTGTAATTGATCAACGCTCTTCAATTCGGTCCACTGTTTCCAGTTACGGCTATTCATTGCACTTTTATTAGACTAAAATCGTTCCCTTCGGTTCAGAACTCGATTGCAGGAGGGAAAGAACATGGGAGGGAAACAACCGCAATTTATCGCGCGGATAATTGATCGTAGCCGGTTCTTAGAATCGATGAAAGAAAAGGAGCTTCCCCAGTATTTCGGTAAAAAGTAAAAACACATTCCGATCGTCAGAGTAATTCTCCGCGTTATTAAATGTCCAGCGAACGCGCGAAGCCGACCGAACGATGATTACGTTGACATAATACTATTGTCGGCCTGTGTATACCGCGAATGTGTATAACGGCTCTGTGTCTGTGTACGTCTGTGTGTTCCATTGATCTTCGCACTTGAACAGAATGTCGTTGCACTACATTTCATTCATAACTCTCAATGCCGCGCCGCTGCCGCCACCACCGCCGCCGCCGTGCCTCGCGCAACTCTATTATGTTCGCCGGGAATCACGCGGATCGTTAGATCGTGACTCGTTTTATCGGACCGTGAATTGACAGCTACGATCGTGGTACGCGGAGCGATCATTGTTCTCTAAATCGTGAATTAAGCCATTCGATTGATTATCAGGTTGTACTTATTATAACTTCCCAGTTGTAATAACTACGATCGATCGATCAACGCTGTATGTAAACGGATCGATACGGAGATTACTTTGTCAAAAGGATAAGAACGTATTTATACAGAATTTTAGCGATTCTTTATGATAATTAAAATATCTGTCGATGTTTCGTCTGATCCTGTTTCTATGCCAAGTGCAAATTCTTTAGTCGTTCAGTGGCTTGCTTTATAACGGGAATTCTGATGCAAATAACGCGGTATGAAGATCGACTTAACGAAAACGGCGAAAACGGAATAACGAAGAATTTCCAGGCGATCGTCCCTGAGGATGGTCAAACGCGTTATGAAACGCTCTGTAGGCCGAGATTCAGGCCGAGAAAAAGAAAGGGCTTGTGAAATAATAGTCAGTCAATGGTTAACACAAGATCTGCTCATCTGTCGGAGCATTTCCATTACGAATAGCCCCTTCTATCGAAAGTCTGGCAATGATTGACGACTACCGGTTGAACTATAGGTGCCCGGCCGCTATCTCTGAATCAGCAGAAATTATCTTGAGATGCGATCCGTTTGTACTGTTTACAAATCCGGCGAGATACAGCGTTTAACGCTTTGATACGGCTAGTTAAATACAAAAGCTCAGCTAATTTGTTCCGGTCCGCAGCTGCTCGTTTGCTGCGCTTCTGCGATAGCACTGTAAATACATTGGCGATTTGCAAATTTTCACCGATCCGTCCACCGCACCGCAGTACGAACCGCGTCTAGAAGCTTACCGGGACATTCGAAAACTCGCGTCTTAAGAACGATCATTCGTAAACTCGTTTACGTTTGCGATGTTTCGAAGCGCGCGTTGGTCCGCGATCAATTGCCAATGTGGTTGTTACTATGAAAATAACTTTGTGATTTTGCACTGTTGTCGAAAACGTCAACTTTCTGATTTCTTCGAGTTTCAATGAAATTATTGATTAACAACTGCAGAACTCCAGAATAGTCCTCGAAGGGTTAAATTGCTCAAAGTAACGATAACGGCATCTTTATCGTCAATAAAATCGCAATAAACCACTGAAAGACAGAAGTAGAAGTACTCGCGAAACAATATAACATTTATGGCAGCCACATGAAAGACGAACGTCTTTTTTATATTTTTTTAAGCGTCCCTGCTGCTCGCAGGAGTATAAAGCACGAGTACCGAAGTTGAAATATTTTTACTCGTCGCGCGGTGCATCGTCAAGACACGTACAGAGCAACAGTTTTATACCGTTCTGTATTTACGTTACTTAATTTGCTTTAATTTGCTGTGTTGAGTAAATAGCACCAAAGGTGATCATTACGTTTATGATTTGTGGAGTGATCGATATACGGCGCGAACTATCCCTCCCGGCTCGAGGTTCCCGGTCGAACAACCGCGATGAGAGAACCTGGAACTGAAGCGAACGAAAACGAATGACGTATGATCTCAGAATCAAAATGACCATTGCTCGTTTCATCACGGGGTTTAAAGGTTACAAATTCATTTGTAATATGCAAGCGATCATAATGTTCGAATAAAGTGACAGTGATTTAACTATATTCCGGGACGTTGTAGATGAATCGCAATTTCCCTGATTAATACCACGTAAGATCGCAATGGTAGATCCAAGAATTTATAATTTACTATAATCAATAACGCAAGCAAAGTGTTAAGCAATTCGAGACGATCTCACCGCAAGCACACGTCCGTAGCAATGTTAAAAGGTTATGCAGAGAGCTCTTCTGGTAAACGAACATCGAGAACAGTACCTTTTTTTATTGATTATCGTTGAACCGATGGAATTAGATTTCCACCGATCCCTCGAGTTCAAAAATCTTGCGAACGAATCGTTTCTTCAAGTGGGACGCAGTAAAAAAATATTTGAAAAATCACTTTCAATTTTTCGGAATCATTATTCAACAGAAATATCCATTTCGGAGTTTTCGCTGTAACGAGGAGAACAGAGGGATTTTGAAGAACAACGACCATAATGTTGCCCTTTGTTCGTAGGATGGACGGCTTTCGATTCTGTATTCGCGTTTTCATTGGACGACGCTAGAAACCCGCAACAACGTTGAGCCTTCGCACACTTGTTGCGACGACCTCCGGGACCGGAGCTGACAATGAATCCGTGTAGATGGTATCGAGGCAACTTTCTTTTCGTAATCCTCCCAATAACGCAAACGCCTCCATCTGGTTTCGGTAATATCCCCCATCTGGCATTCTGATATTAAATTACTTCTCCCCCTCGCAACCGGCCATTGTTCTGGCGAGCAATTAGTACGATTACGTTGATGAAGGAAGAAGAAAAACCGACGAGAGAGAGACAATCTCCGAACAACGGGTAACGGGTTTAGAGTAAGGCGACTGAGAACAGAAGGTGATTTCCAAGTGTCGCGTTTGAATCCGATTGCGAGACCCAAGAATTATCTTGATTTTTGGAATGACGCTCGCCGGGAGTTCACTTTTAGCTGTTTCAAGGCCGAGATGGAACGGTTCATGCGAACGATAGCAACCGCTTGCTTGGTGTGAACGCACTACTTCGGAGTTACGCGATCTCGACCAACTACAACGGGAAATAGAAAAACGGCTGTACGTTAGAATTAGCAATTGCTCAATTTGCTTCTGAACAATCGTCTTCTCGTTGTCACTCGTCGACAAGACGAGATTACATTTATGTAGGTATTCGTAGAATTGTTATTGCAAAAATGATGGTAGTAGTAAAAGTTAGTTCTTCGTGAAATGGTTCGAGTCAGAGGTTGTTGGTTCTCGATTGCCCGATGGACGCGATCGAGCCTCGAAATTCGCGGCAGCTCGGGACACTCGTTTAGGGGAACTTTCTCCGAATAGAGAGAAACCGATCTAAAGCAAAACTCGTAAACTCGGGTCAGCCGGTTGTTGCGTGGTGCCGTGCTTCCAAACAGCGAAACACAGTCGAGCACGATCGAGTACGATCTTATGCGAATGCTGGGCCAGAGGCATCGCCTCCAGCTGTATTGACGTTTGATTGCGCAACTCCGCGAGGACTTTCACTGCGAAATGATGCGCTGATACTAGTTTTCGCGATGCACGGGACATCGGTCCCGGGGTGATCTAGGGTCGCACGGACTGCTCTGGAACGCAGCAGGCTGATCCCGCTTCGATGGCTGGTTGTGTTCTTCGGAGATCCCAGCCGCCCCCGATTAGCTTAGGAAAGGTTATTATGAGGTTTTTAGTGGATACTGTGAGCCCTTCTGGCCACGTAAGCCCCACATAACCCTGCATCTCTTCCAGGGGTACAGGGTATGCGTAAAAGGATTTTCCTCATGTAAAAAAAGGCTGATTCCGCTTGAACGCTTCGACGCGATCGTTACATGACTCCTCGGGAACTGGTACCTTTCGAGATTCGATTTTTCATCGTTTTTTATTTTGCACAAACATTATTTTACAATGGAATCAGAAAATTTCTACCTTGCAGTCGATTGAAACGATTTCCATCTCTCGCAAAAACCATTTTGATTCAACCCCTACCTCTCGTATTCGATTCGGACAGTTTCTACGATATTTAGCGCAAACACCAGTTCTGTGTCACGAGCAAGCACTCCAATTACCATCGCCTAAAATTCAAGACGATGCTTCAGAAGCTTCCTTCGTCCGTGCACGTAATACCCAGAGTTATGTTCGATAATGGCGGTGCTGAAGCGTGAGCTGCGCTTTACGTCCTCGCAAAATTACCCTTTGAATCACGGGCATAGCCAATTTAACGGTATAAACGAGGTCGTACGGATTGTTTATATACCTGGTATAAAACCTGGTCCTGGTGGTAATATCCAAGTACGAAGAACAAAGAATTTTCGTAATAACGTCGAACACTCGGAAAATCAATTCCAAGTTCGAGTACACTGGAAATTGAGCAATTGATCGATCGATAAATTATTACCTGAATAGAAGAAAGAATGGAGAGAAGAAAATTGAGTTATACAGGATCATAAACAATTTAATTGATTGCACATTCACACCAACTGATTTTCTCATTTTCCTTCTCGCGCGTGACTCTAACTGTTGATGATCGATGCCGTCAACGATCCCGCCTCAATGACAGAAACAGGAATCCAGTATTACGAAGTTTATGACCGATCGGTGTCGTCAGGGTCACAAACTAAAAGAGTCGATTAATTTTAAAGCGTACGCAGCTGCGGATGAGGGAGCCCTTAAAAACGTCTTCACTCCGTAATGGAACTGTGAATGAATGATACTTTCCTTTTGCTCTTTAACTTTCGCTATGGCTGCGCTGCATGCCCCTTATGGCATTAATATGCAGGCATTACGGGATGATTTTTTTCATGGATCAGTTGATCGCTCAACGCGTTCTCGGCGGTCTTCGACTTTGCTCAGGTCACGTGGAGACGCGCGAGACTCTAGAACGTTTCTTCGTCCATGTATGATGATTGTATCGCGATCACGTGTACGGGACACTTTACTTGATCAACGGGAAACCGTAAAAGAAATTGCACTGAAAATATAATCACCTATTAACGCGAACTCCTTATGAGTGCGTAAATCGATTTTCAAATGCATTTCTCTTGGAAAATATTGAGAAGCGCGCGCTACTGCTGTGCCAAATTATATTTCCAGAAGAACGTGTCTGAACGTGTTTCGCGGTAAAAAATATTTCTTATCTATACCGTGCAAGATGTAAAAGGAGCGTTTCATTATCCTTAGTAGCAACATCCTTTCGCGGCTGGTATCGAGTTGCCAAACCGTGATATCTGATCACATTTTTTTTGCACAGTCTTTTACTTATCATTTTTTTCCTCTTTTTTTTATTGTAGTTGGCGGGGTGGGAGGTAACAATGAATAAATAGAACGCGATGGAATGCGAATGCTGTCATACGATTAAAGTTATTCGAATTTGACATTCGCAACTATACCGTGGTGCATCAACCGATATGTACAATAGTTGTAAAGATAGACACGATCATGTTGATAACAAAGAATTGATTGATTTAATTGACGATTTATCTAGAGAATTTATGTAGATATGACGAAAATAATACATATACTAAATTTGAAATGCACAAAGATAATGATAGTTGTTACAAAGGATAAAGAATTAAGCGGTGTCGATTTCATATCCCTTATCCAGTAATGAGAAAAACGATGATTCTTGAATCATTAAATAAAAATGAAATAGCACCTAACTCCTATAAACTTATTGATGAATTAATAAATGAATTTTATAATAAAAGAAAATGGTTATATATAGGCTCTACTAGCCATGCGTACCATCAACCCTCTCGCAAGAGTAGTCCGGCTCGCGATCTCGCGAAGCGAGCGAGCAAAAACAATCTCACTCGTTTTAAAAATAAAATTATTCGAGAATATCTCTTTCTTTCCAGTCATTGAAGCGATGACGGATTCAACTACCCATCTCGTCGAAAGCTGCTATCCAACTCGTAAAAAAAACGTCTGTTCGTCGTTCGTAGATAAATGACAATTCGGCAAGACCTATGCAGGTCCGAAGGATAAGATTCAAATATCAAAAGCTAAGGAGACGTTACGGTTCAAATCTAAAATCTGTAATTTCATCGAAGAGGCAGTTTAACAGATTGTATCTGAGATTTCATGGTAGTTCCGCGGAAA
This sequence comes from Lasioglossum villosulum, assembly GCA_963971365.1. Taxonomy (NCBI): domain Eukaryota; kingdom Metazoa; phylum Arthropoda; class Insecta; order Hymenoptera; family Halictidae; genus Lasioglossum; species Lasioglossum villosulum. The sequence continues at coordinate 4,268,874 of OZ020495.1, forward strand.
ATCTTTAATACATAGTTCGAACGTGATCACATCGTGAATGGCACTCTGCTGCTAACCTTTATGCGCAACACGATTCGAATTTGCAATGAACGGAGACAAGAATTTTTCAATGTGCTTCGAAATGCAAATTCCATTGTCCCTTTTGTACGCGAAACCATACTCACATTTACATTCACGCGTACTGTACATTTGTGCAGAAATTAAACACCATAAAAGCATACTTTGAAGTGACAAAATTGTTGATAAATTTTTCCAACGATCGCATCGAACGGAAAGCGACAAGTTCTGAATTATCAACGATGATGCCTCGTAATTAAAAGGCATCATCGGTTACTCGAGGCTGTTTAGTAGAGAAACTTGCGTAACACGCTGTATGTGTACTTTGATCTCGATCCATCTGGTAACCGCTTAATTAAGCATCGTTTAATCAAGCACGATAACTCTCGAAATTATGGTGTCGGAGTATTGATTTCTTCGTCGATGTAAACACGACGCGGAAGCTGTGATGTAATGAGAGCGTATAGCTCCTCAAATAAGATTCTCCGATTAAGCTAAACCGTGTTAATCTGAAATCACTATCAAACATTCCAATAATAGTCAGACAGATTTTAATCTTACCAAAACTTTTTATTACCAAAATTTAATGGGTTCCGTCATGCACTAATCAAGCTATTCGAACCGCAGATCATTCAAACTACTCGAACAAGCGCAAAACAAGCAACTTGCAATTCAGCAAAACCTATTCCAATTTCCAATGTAAGTTAGTTCCTCTGGTAACATTTGCTACAGGCCCCGCGCTAGCTTAATCCGGCACTGGGTACGCACCGCAGTGAGCCATCGATCAGCGCTCGAGATTTATGATTTTTAGCACCGACCCCTGGAGTCGGCATCCGTATGAACGCACCCTTATGCTCGGAACGTGGAACACAAATGCAGCCCAGGTATCGAATAACTCTCACTCATTGTCAGTGCCATACAAATTGTCAATTCACGTCGATTACACCGATCGACCGAGATGCTTGGACGCGGATGCTCGTCGGCTCGGTTAGTTTCGCCTGTTGATTCTCATTGTCCACTAAAATATCACGGCACGAATACCACAGGTATTAGCGTCGCCGCTGATGGTTGATTCGTGACACAGGGCAGGTCGAGCGTCAGCACGCATTAACCTTTCGTACTCGCCTGCGAGAGACGCTCATAGAGCTACCGTGTCCGAGAATGGGAAGAAGAGCTCTCCGTCGAATCTCGCTTTCCCTTTTCGTGGGTGGAACAACAGGGCGACGGCTGAGATCATCAATCCCGAGATCATGGTTGATCCGAGCAGGATGCGAGCTGCTGCGCCACTTCTGAATAACGGCGAACACGTTTCGTCCTTTTCGTTTATTATTCATGGGCGAAACTAGAATGTAGAACCGATTGATTTCTCGAACACGTTACCGGCCATGTAAATGGAAAGCAATTTCTTCCAGGCGTCTACTGTAAGGGAATAATAATGGACGAATTGTCAAAAGCGTGGCTTCATGCGCGCGGACGCGAAAGACTCTGAGGAAAGCGCTCCACCGGGCAGAAAGCGTTTAATCGTGCGAATTCAGAGACTGTGTTGCAACTGGACTGTGCGATTGTACGCGTTTCTGGGCCGAAAGTAACATTTCACCTTTCAGCTGTCTTCGAAGGACCTAAGTTGAACCGCGGCTAGGACTAATCATTAATCATGCACTGCGATCACAGCTCGATCGTGTTAAACGTCTGTGTTAATACTACTTACGCTCGGCTAATTACTTGAAAAAATGCGCTATCGTTTGCAACACAGCTTCTTTTCACCTTTCCCAATTTTTATATTTGTGTATCGATGCTGAAATTATTCGCAGCTTGTTAATGGTGACGTACATTAAGTATGTCAACGATTATAATGAATGACAATGAAAGATAGACAAGCGTGACATTAAATTTACTAGGAAAATCATCGTCGAAACGTGGCACGCGAAGAACGTACGAATACGATTTTTTTAGATAAACTGTGGCATCAGCCGTGTCGATAGAAAATATTATTTTGAAATTTAATGCCGCGTGCGACTAAAAACAATTGAAATTTTTCTACTCGCAGTGGCAATATTTTACCGTAAATCCGAACCACGACCGAGACCAAGAAGCTTGAATAAAATTACACTGCGACGAAGCTAGGAAAAATGACGCTGACCTTAAAGAACCGACGTTGATCGATGTCCCTTCTGTTTCTCGGCTTTGGCTCGCCGATTCGAGAATAACACTCGAGAGGAGAAACCGAAATCGACAAGCCCGGTGTCGATAATGATAAAGAAAACAGCTACGTCGCTGTACAAGCGCGATCCGTCGGATGTTCGATTACGAAACGTTACCGCTGCTCCCTCGGAAGAGCGCGCGACCTTTACTTTTAATTACCCTAAATGGCGACGCAAACGAAAAAGTAATCATGCGAGAAATAAATCAGGGATTCTTCACGGGGCTGACTTTTACGGGCGATCGTGGCATGAAAAGATTAAGAGCCGTGTCAGAGGCAGCCTGCGCTACAAAAACGCCGTACTATACCACTGTTCGCTTACGCTAATATGGCGTTGGTTATTTATAGGCAGTGGACAGACGGAATTGATGGCAGCGGGAATGTAATCCCGGTTTATCTTGCTTTTTCAACAAGACGTTGCAGAACGTAGTCTCGGTATTCGCGGTCGAAACGAACCAAACCTTTCTTATCCGCAAACTATCGACAGCTTTCAAACGCATCAATTTAGACGTGGACGGGAGCAGTCTAGTTTTCCTCGTGGTTTGGTCAAAGTCAGTTTAAAAAAATTTCTGAAGTACTTCACAGTCGTGTATACTTAATAGTACAACGGCTATGAATTATTTGGGAATTTTTGGTTGAGCAGAAAAGAAGAAATGGAACAAAGTGTAAACCAGACGAAAGTGAGATAGGGAACAAACAAGAACAAAATCGATTTTCCAACCAAAAATTCTGAAATAATTCACGGTCATTTATGGCGCCGTCGCGCGCTGCCTGTTTTTAATCAGGACCGTGAGATTGATGAAAGCGTTCAAGGGAATTATAAAGTTAGACATGGTTCGAAAATTATTGGAATGCGCACTTTACTATTGACACGAAGGCACGAGAGGTACTTCAATCTGTCTGGGAGGTGATAGTTTTTAAAGAGAACATCGTCTCAAGGGACTAATTGAACGTTTGTATGCAACAGGTGATTGCCACATCTCTGTGGCAAGGCACTCAGCAACAAGGAAACAGACGGAGTAGAGACGTGATATTGGACATCAGCGATGATCAGAAAACGCAATATCTAAATCAAGACTTCTACTCCAGTAAGCATTCCATATGTAACTAGATGCAAACATATAATACGATACAAGTAGAAATGTGAAGTACAATGTGTTCATATTCTGTTTATAGATGCATACAATTATGGGTACGAAATTAGCCCAACCGGACAGTTCCATCACGAGATTCATGGACAGGATGACATAACGTACGGTTGCTATGGGTACATAGACCCGTACGGAAAACTGAAGACTACATTTTATATAAGTGATGGTTGGGGATATCGAGTAGTGATGCCAGGAAAGGCGATCGAACTGTTCCTACACGAGCACGAGCACAATCAACCCGATGACTCTCAGCAAAATAACCACGAACATGAGCATCATGAACACCATGGTGTAATAACAGAGTGGAAGGACTTACACTTCCCTGAAGTATGTAAACAGTTCGATGGAACGAGCAACGTACCGGGCATGGTTCCACCGGGAGGTCAAGGTATGTACCATCAGTTAGCATAGGTTACCGCAATAAAAGATGAACATGAACATAAAGTAGTTAATAATGCCACACCTTTTTACAGCACCAGGCGGTGGATCAAGCAACGGGGGAACTCCTGTCTCGGGTGGACAACCACAATATCCACCACCGCCTGGATCAGGTCATCCTGTGACACCACCGCCAGGACATCGTACGTATCATCAAGTTCGCGCGATCAAAGGTAAACATGAATAAAACGTACTATAATTTATGCAAACCCATTTTTCAGCACCAAGCGGTGGATCAGGCAACGGGGGAACTCCTATATCAGGAGGACAACCACAATATCCACCACCATCTGGATCAGGTCACCCTGGGCCGCCATCACAAGGTCACCGTACGTATTATCAAGTTACCGAGATCAAAGATACATGTTATTGAAAAGCAAATAATACTATACGTTTTTACAGCACCAAGCGGTGGATCAAGCAACGCGGGAACTCCTGTAACGGGAGGGCAACCACAATATCCAACACCGCCTGGATCAGGTCACCCCGGGACACCATCGCAAGGTCATCGTACGTACCATCAAGTTAATACCATCAAAGAGGAACATGAATTAGAAGTAATTAATACCACACCATTTTACAGCACCAAACGGTGGACCGAGCCACGGCGGAACACCTACATCGGGAGGACAACCACAATATCCACCACCATCTGGATCAGGTCACCCTGGGACACCATCGCAAGGTCACCGTACGTACCATCAAGTTACACAGATCAACGATTCGTGTGAATAAAAACAGCAATTAATATCACGCCCTTCCACAGCACCGAGCGGTGGATCAAGCAACGGGGGCACTCCTGTATCGGGAGGACACCCACAATATCCACCACCGCCTGGATCGGGACACCCACTACCGCCTGGATCAGGTCACCCTGGAACCCCATCGCAAGGTCATCGTACGTACCATCCAGTTAATACCATCAAAGAGGAACATGAATGAGAAGTAATTATACCACACCATTTTACAGCACCAAACGGTGGATCGAGCCACGGCGGAACACCTACATCGGGAGGACAACCACAATATCCACCACCATCTGGATCAGGTCACCCTGGGACACCATCGCAAGGTCATCGTATGTATCATCAAGTTACCGAGGTCAAAAAAGCACTTATATGAAAAGTAAAAGTAATTACAACCACGCCTTTTTACAGCACCAACTGGCGGATCGAGCAATGGAGGCTCTCCTGTATCGGGAGGACACCCACAATATCCATCACCGCCTGGATCAGGACACCCACAGTATCCAACACCGCCTGGATCAGGACACCCACAATATCCAACACCGCCTGGATCAGGACACCCACAATACCCACTACCACCTGGATCTGGTCACCCTGGGACACCATCGCAAGGTCACCGTACGTACAATCAAGTTAATACCATCAAAAAGAAGCATGAATGGAAAGTAATAAAAACCACTCCTTTTTACAGCACCAAGCGGTGGGTCGAGCAATGGTGGAACTCCTATATCGGGAGGACAACCACAATATCCACCACCATCTGAATCAGGTCACCCTGGGCCACCATCGCAAGGTCATCGTACGTACCATCACGTTAATACCATCAAGGAGGAGCATGATTGAAAATTAATTAAAACCGCTCCTGTTTACAGCACCAAGCGGTGGATCGAGCAATGGGGGAACTCCGATACCGGGTGGACCACCACAATATCCACCACCGCCTGCATCAGGACACCCACAATACCCACAACCGCCTGGATCAGGTCATCCTGGGACACCATCGCAAGGTCATCGTACGTATCAACAAGTTACAGAGATCAAAGATCCGCGTGAATGAAAAGCAATTAATGTCACACCCTTTTACAGCACCGAGCGGTGGATCAAGCAACGGGGGCACTCCCATATCAGAAGGACATCCACAATATCCATCGCCACCTGGGTCAGGTCATCCTGGGACACCATCGCAAGGTCATCGTACGTACCATCACGTTAATGCCATCAAATAGAAGCATGATTGAAAAGTAATTAAAACCGCTCCTGTTTACAGCACCAAGCGGTGGATCGAGCAACGGGGGAACTCCGATATCGGGTGGACAACCACAATATCCACAACCGCCTGGATCAGGTCATCCTGTGACACCACCGCCAGGACATCGTACGTATCATCAAGTTAGCGCGATCAAAGGTAAACATGAATAAAACGTACTATAATTTATGCCAACCCATTTTTCAGCACCAAGCGGTGGATCAGAACACGGCGGAACTCCTACATCAGGAGGACAACCACAATATCCATCACCACCTGGGTCAGGTCACCCAGGGACACCATCACAAGGTCACCGTACGTATTATCAAGTTCCCGAGATCAAAGGTACATGTTAATGAAAAGCAAATAATACTATACGTTTTTACAGCACCAAGCGGTGGATCAAGCAACGGGGGAACTCCTGTAACGGGAGGGCAACCACAATATCCACTACCGCCTGGATCAGGTCACCCTGGGACACCATCGCAAGGTCATCGTACGTACCGTCAAGTTAACACCATCAAGGAGGAGCATGATTAAAAAATAATTAAAACCACTCCCGTTTGCAGCACCAAGCGGTGGATCGAGCAACGGCGGGACTCCTGTATCGGGGGGACAACCACAATATCCACCTCCATCTGGATCAGGTCACCCTGGCCCACCATCGCAGGGTCATCGTACGTATCATCAAATTACCGAGACTAAAGTGCACGTGAATGAAAAGCAATTAATACCATACATTTTACAGCACCGAGCGGTGGATCAAGCAACGGGGGAACTCCTGTATCGGGAGGACAACCACAATATCCATCACCACCTGGGTCAGGTCACCCAGTGACACCTCCGCAAGGTCATCGTACGTACCATCAAGTTTCCGCGATCAAACATATACACGAATGAAAAGTAATTAGTATCACTGCTCTTTACAGCACCTAAACCTAGTAAACCTAAACCCGGAAAACCTGGTCATCACGGTCAACCTGGTCAACAATATCCACCACAACCTGGTTCAGGTCAGCCTGGGACACCAGAGCAAGGTCATCGTATGTACCAACAAACTACCCCGATCAAAGATAAACGTTGAATGAAAAGTAATTGGTTCCACTCTTTTTTACAGCACCTAAACCTAGTAAACCTAAACCCGGAAAACCTGGTCATCACGGTCAACCTGGTCAACAATATCCACCATCACCTGTACCAGGTCACCCTGTAACGCCACCGCAAGGGCACCGTACGTACCTTCAAGTCACTGCGATCGACGATGAAGATGAATGAAGAGTAATTAGTGCCTCTCCTTTTTGCAGCACCTAAACCTAGTAAACCGAGACCTGGAAAACCTGGACATAACGGTCATCCTAGTCAACAACATCCACCACCACCACCACCTGGACCAGGTCACCCGGGAACACCAACGCAAGGTTATCGTACGTGTCATCAAATTGTCGCGAACAAAGACAAACGTGAATGTGAGGTAATTAATGCCTCACCATTTTACAGCTCCAAGCGGAGGACCAAGCAACGGGGGAACTCCTACATCGGGAGGACACCCACCATATCCACCTACACCTGGATCAGGTTATCCTGGAACACCACCGCAAGGTTATCGTACGTACCATCAAATTGTCGCGAACAAAGATGGACGTGAATGTGAAGTAACTAATTCCTCACCATTTTACAGCACCAAGCGGTGGACCAAGCAACGGGGGAACTCCTGTATCAGGAGGATATCCGCAGTATCCAACACCGCCTGAATCAGGACACCCACAATACCCACTACCGCCTGGATCAGGTCACCCTGGGACACCATCGCAAGGTCACCGTACGTACCATCAAGTTAATACCATCAAAAAGAAGCATGAATTAAAAGTAATAAAAACCACTCCTTTTTACAGCACCAAGCGGTGGGTCGAGCAATGGTGGAACTCCTATATCGGGAGGACAGCCACAATATCCACCACCATCTGGATCAGGTCACCCTGGGCCACCATCGCAAGGTCATCGTACGTACCATCAAATTGTCGCGATCAAAGATGGACATGAATGTGAAGTAACTTATTCCTCACCATTTTACAGCACCGAGCGGTGGACCAAGCAACGGGGGAACTCCTGTATCAGGAGGATATCCACAGTATCCAACACCGCCTGAATCAGGACACCCACAATACCCACTACCGCCTGGATCAGGTCACCCTGGGACACCATCGCAAGGTCATCGTACGTACCATCAAGTTAATACCATCAAGGAGGAACATGATTGAAAAGTAATTAAAACGACTCCTGTTTACAGCACCAAGCGGTGGATCGAGCCACGGCGGAACACCTACATCGGAAGGATACCCACAATATCCATCGCCACCTGGGTCAGGTCATCCTGGAACACCATCGCAAGGTCATCGTACGTACCATGAAGTTTGTGCCATCAAAGATGAACATGAATGAAAAGTAATTAGCGGCATTCGATTTTACAGCACATAAGCCTAGTAAACCTAGACCCGGAAAACCTGGTCATCACGGTCATCCTAGTCAACCGTATCCCCCACCATCACCTGGACCTGATTACCCTGCGCCACCGCCGCCAGGGCACCGTATGTACCATCAAATGACCGCGATCAAAGATGAATATGAATGAAAAGTAATTAGTGCCATTCGTTTTTGCAGCACCTAAACCTAGTAAACCTAGGCCCGGAAAACCTGGTCATCACGGTCATCCTAGTCAACAACATCCACCACCACCACCTGGACCTGTTAACCCCGCAACACCGCCGCAAGGGCACCGTATGTACCATCAAATTACCGCGATCAAAGATGAACGTGAATCAGAAGTAATTAATGCCGCACCTTTTCACAGCACCCAGTGGACCGAGCAACGGGGGAACTCCGGTTTCCGAAGGGTATCCACAATATCCGTCACCACCGCAAGATCATCGTACGTATCATCAAGTTTCCGCGACAAACACGAATGTGAATGAAAAGTATCATAATTAACGTCACACCTTTTGACAGCACCAAGTGGCGGATCGGGCAACGGTGGAACTCCTGTATCGGAGGGGCATCCGCAATATCCACCACCATCACCTGGACCTGTTTATCCTGTGACACCACCGCAAGGTCATCGTATGTATCATCAAGTTGCCGTGATCAAAGACGAACGCGAGTGAAAAGTATCATAATTAATCTCACACCTTTTTACAGTACCAAGCGGTGGATCGAACAACGGTGGAACTCCTGTACCAGAAGGGCACCATCACGGTCAACCTAGTCAACCGAGTCCGCCGGAAACAGTACCCGGAACGGATCAAATTCCGGGAATTCCGCCATACCCATCGCACCCTGGATACCCTCCAAGTCCTGGGTCACCGTCGGCAGGTATTTGAAGCACATATTCACGTGATAGTTTTGAAATTCTCTAAATCCGTTGAGTGAATTATTGATTAAAACGTGTACCATAATTACAGGCGGTGGCCACTATCCTGGATATCCCACGGATCCTCAAGGTCCAATTGGCGGCGTCGGTCCTGATGGTCCCAATGGTCCGTGGCCCGAAGGCCCTAACGGTCCCGAAGGTCCAGAAGGCCCAGGGGGTCCCGTAGGTCCAGAAGGCCCTGGGGGTCCCGTAGGTCCAGAAGGCCCTGGGGGTCCTGATGGTCCTGGAGGACCAGTCGGCGGTGTTGGAGGAGTTGGCGGGGTAGGCGGCGATGGTGGGGTAGGTCCCAATGGCCCAGATGGACCGTGGCCAACAGGTTCACCTGGTCCAGACGGTCCATGGCCTGGCGACCCGGACTATGTACCTGGCGCGCAACCAACATCCGAACCTCATCACGAAGGACCGGTCAAAGTTCAATATCCGATAAAGTACTACGAGCCTACGACCCCACCCAGCTTAAGAGAACCAGTTAAGGAAGGTCGTAAGGAAATAGAACGTTTAAGTACTAATTCTCAGTATAGTACGGACTACAGAAAGGGCGAGACGCAGGGCGAAAGTTACGAGAAGAGAGTGGATTCCGCCGGGTTCGTGTACCCACTCAAGATTAGCAGTCCGTTCGGTGTAAAGGATACAAAGTACCAATCTCAGTATCCCCAAGGACAAGTGAATCAGAACGCGGACGCCATAAACTCTCTTCTCCAGCGCCGCAAAGAATCTCGCAAGTACGCGAACGAGAACAAAAACGGGAATGAGAACGAGAACAATTCGGTTAGGAAAACGAGACCGTTGGGAACCAGTTACAACGAGGTGAAGACTTCGAGCAGCGTGAAGTATTCCGAAGAATTCGAGGAAAGCTCCAGAGGACATCGTAAATTCTCGCAGCAGGTGACCAAAGCTAGTCGACCCGACCTAAAACTTCCAATCATTCAGTTAGAGACGAACGGCGGCGCCACGTATCAGCAAGGCGAGGCCCATAAGAACGTAAAGTATCAGGAGGGCGATAACGCTGCGCTGATCAAACAGGTAAACGAATTGTCCGAGACGCTAGAAGGTGTCACCGCTATCGGGGTTCAACCTCCAACCAGCAAAAAGCCCTACGAACAATCAATAGGGCCCGACCCCAAATCCTGTCCTTGCTATCTCGTCGAGCCCGGCAACGAGACCGCCGCGATTACCGCCGCGATCACCGCCGCGGCCATCAGCACGACGTCCGCTCCCATAATCGGTCAGCTTGGCTTCATTCCCGTGGTGTTCGTGCCTTACTGTCCCGGCGGCGACGAGACGGACGGGCAAAACATGAAAGACGTGTTCCCATCCGCCATGCCGGTCCCGTACACGTGCAACGCATGCGGCGCGCAAACCGGCAAGATCGAAACGAAGCTTCTCAGCCTGCATCAGCTTGGCAACATCGAGAATCTGAGGGAGGCGTTGCGTCAAGCGAATCTTGGATTTTTGAATGTTTCAGCCAGGAGCAGGACCGAGAGGCGACGGACGAAGAACAGAAACGTTAAACGAAGAGTGCAATTGTAACGCGATGCAATCGAGCCGCGGTCTAACCTTCACCAAATTCTCCCGTGTACAAACTAGAAGCCCCAGAAGATGATAAGCCACCGATGCTACCCCGCCTGATAACACGCCTGCCCGTCCATCGGCTGCTGGACAGCTGACGGATGGCCGTACCGATCATGACAAACGCGTTTACCATCGCCACGGTCTGAAACAGAATCTCTGTACTCTTCATCACGTTTCAACGCTAAGGCTTCTCGTTTCCCTGCGTTAACCCTCGCTAGCCAGCTTTTGTCGAGTTCACGGTGCTCGCCAATAGAGCCCTTCCAGTTTAACACCTTGATGACGCAACTCGGTAAGTCTACGTTTTCAGACTTGTCTAGGAAGTTGACGCAGAGAACAGAGAGATAACTTCGGACGTCAAGTAATATTTTCAAATCCTCCTGATTCTTCTTCTTCTCTTTCTTCTTCTTGTTAGTTCTAACGCAAGTTATATTCCCATCATTTCATTCTCATCAAGTTATATTTAATTTCAAGAATACCATCTCGTTTCGCACGATGTTTATCGAGCCGATTCTTCGAACGTGAAACGTCGCGAGAAACGAAAGCATTCCGCCCCGATGTTCGTACGCTTGAAATTAGATATTGATCGTTCAAGTGCTAATAACACGTTAAGATAGCTACAAGCTAAGATAGCGTTAACAATAGATAATCCATTGTATTCTGAATTTAATATTTATTTTCATAGCGACTACTGCTGCGATTTCATTTTACTCTGTAACACCTTCCGCCATTTTCTAAAAGGCGAGTACGTTACCAATGGAGGAAAGGTAATGGATTACTTGTTGGCGCATCTACATAATAATATTCATTGAGCGCGTACAGAACGGCTGTCGTATTTATATAAATCTTGATGGTTTAACGATCTTCGTCACTTGATTTTACGTAAATCGTAACGATTGCGATTTACGTTCTGTGGAACAGACCGTGTGCTCCTGTACGTGCTCGATACGCTCTTCTATCTTAACGGATGGTGGTTGTACCGTGGATGTCCACTTCTTGGCGTGACGGTCGACAAAGTTTCAATAAATTATATAAATAATTGTACATATTAATATTGCGGTCGTTCAGTGTTCCTTTACGAGCATCAATCATGTATTTTTAATAAATAAAACTAATCACGAAACATATAATTCTATTTTATTGAACGGAATCCTTGTTAAATCTTGTATTTTTGCGCGCGCACGTTAGTCATTTCACGAAATGATCTACCGATCCCTCTTGAAGATCAAGGACGGATAGTGATATCGAATAGAAACTTATCTTATTCGTGTAAAAATTCTTCCCATAATATTATTCAAGAGCTTCTTCTATCTTCTTGTTTCTTACGCTTTCGAATATAACTTGAAACGTTACGTATCCGATTACGTCCGAATATTATTATTTACATATTATTATCGATATGTATGTACATTAGACGAGGTGTAATAAAAATAAAAAATTAATGTAGCTTAATGAAACAATGAACGCGCAAACGGTACTTAAATGCCACAATCGCAGTCGATCAGTATCACTATCCGCGGATATTGCTGCGCTGCTTCGTATGCAGTATGTACCTTATTTGTTAGGACGACGAATAAAGAGAAATACTGGAAAATACATTTATAAAAATGATTATACCACTGTGATCAAATTTTCAACACCGTGGAAGCATGAGGATAGGCTAACGAAAGTCGAGATCGCGTTGGTGCTTTCAGGACGCGCGTTTAAAATGAAACATCTGTTAAACAACCCGAAAAGTTGACTTCAGTTCTTGCATCTATTTTTGAAAAATTGTCGAAGTAATATTCTTTGATGCCTCATAAAGGATAATACCGAAGCTAATACATTTTTCCAAGGTGTCGGAATTTTGATGCACAGCAGTATACGTGTTCGATGTTGAATCTCGAGAGTAAACTAAGAATAGCCTCTGTATCCTGAAGGATAACTATAAGTTCCATAGCCGCTTCCATAGTAAGGCTCATAGTTACTCCTCGAGCCGTACGCGGATCCATAATTCGATCCCCCATATCCGCCGTATCCTGATCCATACCCATAACCGTCGTAACCGCTGTTGCGCCCGTAAACACCGCGTCCGTATCCATTGTACCCGTCATCGTAGCCTGAACCGTAACTTCCGGTATTGTATGAACCGTAATTACCATAACCTAATCCACTTCCGTATCCACTTCCATATCCACTTCCATATCCAGTTCCGTATCCAGTTCCGTATCCAGTTCCATATCCACTGCCATAACTGGGGTTATATCCACTGTTTCCGTAATAACCGTACCTAAGGATGTACAATTTACATTATCGTTTTAAAATATCGATGACAGCGTACGTTTGGCGATGCGCAACATTTTTCTGGACTCTCAGCTGAAGAAACGAAACGAAGACTCAAAGACACGACCCAAACAACAGCAAGCTCGTCTTTCCTGGTTACGTTGAATCATGAAAGGTTCAAGGCTCGCCATAATTTGGCCGATCTCTGTGTCTCTCGTGTCTTTCGGTACGCGAAAGCTGTCATGCCAATTCCAGCCAGACGACGATCACGCGACAAGTTTACGACGTGGAGGACGTTATTCCACTTTAAATTGCAGCGGCGGGGACCTTACCCGAGATGACCGCCTCCGACGATTCCATTCAGTCCGTATCCCTTGTTGTATCCAGGATTCAGGTATCCGGGATTCAATCCTGCTCCGCGGTATCCCTGTCCAGGGCCATAAATCGAACCATAGTACGTCCCATACGGCACGTTCCCGCCGTATCCGAGCTGACCATAATCTTTACTAATGTGGAACGCTGGAATCAACGAAGCTTTTAAGACAATCAAAACAGAAGTTCATTTCTTCCGATCCTGTCTTACGAAGATAGTTTCAAAATCACAAGATCGTTTCAATGAAACAAATAGAAGCTGTTTTTCAATGTCCGCGTGTACACATTACCAATGCATATTTAACATGCTATTCGCTGTTAATTGTCACCAAGCACGCAGGTCTCTACTCGCGTCCACTTTGACGCGGTATTAATAATTTATGGGTAGCAGTCGGGGAGTTGCGAGTGTTTCACCAAAACAATGTTCAACGATACCTATACATATGTATAGCAATCGATAAAGTTCCATCCCGCTACTATGAACGTTAGTTTCAGCAGTCCTTGTTGAATCGTTTGAAATGTACCACGCCTTCCAGACACGGTCGGCAGGAGGCAGGAGTTTAGAACTATCTAACTTTTGCGATTTTAAAGTCCGTAGTTTCCCACTGAACATCGGGATATTTAAAATTCAACCGGCAGCTTCGACGTTTATTGTCAAAGGTTACGATGCAGTTTGAACGACTGCAGCAAGTACAGGAACTCGGCGAGTACTCCATATTCCATACGCAAGGAATAACAGAGCCTACAGCAGCGTGATTCTGATTATCTTATTCCGCGGAGTGATTCTGATTAGAAGTCGCGAAGCTTGATGTTAATCAATGACTGCGGCGAGATGCTTATCGAAGCGTGATTTACGTTTCTTGTACTATTCGTAAACTATTACGCATGAATGAACGCGTGTAAAAAGTTGGCAGTATGAAACACTGAAAAAGCGTGGAAAAATTGCGCGAGGATGTCGTTCGAGGATCAAGAGTTTCGAATCAAGGCTTTCTCGATCCAAGCGAGTTCATTTTCTCACACGCTTTTTCATTTTTCACGCGTGCTCGTTCTCCGTTGGCTCGTGCCCTAATCGCGGAAGTGACGCGACGTGACGGGACGCGTCCAGAGGACGATCATAATTGTGCAATCATATTGACCACGTGAATTCATTGTCCGAGCGGAATTACGGCTATCCTCGGGATAAACAATCAATCGTTATCCAACGTTCTCGTATTAAATAAGTATGTCACTGCCGTTCCCACGATCGGACGTCTCAAACGCCGCAGCCAACGTGAAAAAGTGACATTCGTTATAATAACATGCTAATGCAACGAGACCACCGAAGGTCCTTCAACGTCCGCCGGTGTCTTTCTAATGCAGTGCAGCTTAGTTCTGCATTAGATCATGCATATAATGACTAGCGTAACGGGAAAACAGAATTTCCATAGGTGATTCATCTACGATTCAGCTACGATTTTCACAGACTGAGTTTTCCAGTGTTTGAAAGAAAGAAACTGGGTGAATCGTTATTCTCAGGTACGCATGAATTACGTTGAGATACGTTGACAGGCACCCGAGTTCATTTCGTTTATTAATGTAAACTACGGTCTGGTTTTTGAAAAAGGGAGCTCCAGTTATGTCAACAACCATAACGGATGTCCATCCTGCGCTCGGAACCTACGTAACATAAACGTAGAATGTGCTGGGCAGTTGTTATGGCTAGACTCCATTTTTCCGAAAAATGAACCGCTTAGAGTTGCACAACTACTCTAATAATAATATAGGAAAATTTAATAATTTGTCCGGACGTTTGTCTCACAAAATTGTCACTGACATTGTCAGCTGGAATGCGCGAAACACCGAGCACGCGAATCATATCATATAAACTACTGCAGCCCGAAGGTAGAAATGCTAGAAGGTAGAAATACTGGCGAGAACGTAGGACGTAGGAGAACTCGAGAAAATGATGACACGGTGAATCAGGTTGTAAAATATGCCTAGACTGCAGACGTTTGTTAAATCTCGGCGATACTTGAGAAGAGAAAATTCTGAAACGTTAGAAAAATGTTGTTTCAACGGGGGAGAACGGGAGGAAACTCCATTGATTCTCAGATTGCTGCGCGAATGAAATCAGTTTGGAGTCAGTCGCTTACTTCGATCGCTAGCGGCCGCTGTCAAATCTTTGGCAGTGTCTTCGTATGATGCGCTGTTTACTGGCGCAAGTTTGGTAACCAACTTCGGTTCTGGCGCAGTAATGGCACCACTGCTGAGTGCAAACAGACAGGCGAAAGAGAATATCTGAAACAGAATTATAGGGAATTGAATTTCGTTGCACGCGATCCTCTCTCTCTCTCTCTCTCTCTAAGTACCAGGCTCGGTTAATTAAATTCGCGAGTGTCGAAGTACATTTATAGATCGATGCGTCTATCTGTGATTTTATCAATGAGGCAACAGATGCGTGCGATTACAATAGATTTAATTAGAAAACGTACATTATATTCGCGGATTTATCGTTGCGTTTAATTTATTGTACAAACAAGAAATTATACAATTTCATGAAGATGAAGATTTATCTACATTTAAGTCCATGGGAATTTGTTTCGGATGAAACATCGAGCGGAACGATCGCGTTTCATATATTTTGTAGTATCTCGGGGTAAACAGCAAGCGCGTGTGCAAACGTGTGTGCAAGTGTGGATGGTCTTGACTTTCACTTCCTTTAATGGCAAATATTGACACAGAACAATGTGTTCTTAAGAATGGAAATAGGATTGTATCTTTTGGGTTATGTACACTGCACTTTACGTAATGCGGAAGATAAGAGAGGACAGAAGATAAAAAACTCTGCAACGGAGGTGGTGAAAAAGTCGTGAATAGACTGCGGAACTGTCCTTAAGCTTGCTGTTTTATGGAGTGCGTCGGGAAACAGACGTACAGGAATATTTTGTTTTCTTATTTAACACTGTCCATTCTTGTGCTTCACTCGTTAATACTATACTACTACGCTCTCTCTGTTAGCATCTTCTACGCTCTCTACTCAACCCTGCGTAAACGGAAAATATAATGAAATTATATTGAATTTTAGGACATCTGCCGAGAAAGAAGGATTTCATAGGTTGTACAGCATACTGTATGCATACACATGCATAATTAGCAAATTCCATCGAAAATGTTCAAAAATCGTACGTAATTGTGAAACACCGATGCAAAACGCTGTTCCAGCCTCATCGTTCCAAGTCAAAGACACCGAACAAGAAAGAAACCCGTTACTTCGTCACTGTGAAAATACACCTGTCGCTCTAACAAGAATATCATTCATTCCACGCGCTAATTGTTCCTCTTTCGCCTTTTTTCTACGTCCTACCGGATTTTTTCCGAGCGCGGTGCACACGAAACGCACGATCGGATACGTGCGCGCGCTCCGTTTTGCCCGGTCAGAATTTTTCACTCAAAGAATGATTCGCCATCGCTGTGCTGTGTACGAATGAAAAAGCTAACCCATTCACGAACTCACCCTGTGCACTTCGCAATCGTTCAAGCGGAAAATTTAGAGTCGCCTCTTTTCGATGGATACATTTGCATTTTTCACGCGGTAGCGTTGCATGCAAACAATTTGCAATAAAAGTATTCCATGTATCATTATACTAAATTATTTTTGTAAAATAAACAATCGCAAGAATTTTGAGCCGATCTACGATCTTAGGTTCAGTCTTAACTTGAGCGGACCTTGAAAATCTACTTGATAAAATGCAACTTTTCAATTAAATGAAATATAAGATTATATCATATGTAATAGTAATCTCAGAAATAGTTATACATATTATTAATATTATTTCGACTTTACCGACAATGGAAAGCAGCTACGCTCTGAGAACAGTTTCAAGAACATTGCTCAGCTCCAAACCCCAAACCGATTTCAATCCACGACCAAAGAACGTAACGAAAAGCAGCACTTGGCCAGCCCGAAAGCAAGCTTCGCCCCGAGTAAAAGCTACGTCCCGTTGACGAGAGGAGTGAAAGAGCAGCCGAAGAGAGGGTGAGTTGCTCGCGGAGTCCACTTACCAACAAAAGTGGCTGCATTTTTCTTGACACCACTCGGATCTTCCAAGGAAACGCGTTCGACGATGTTTCGATGATTTGTTCTCGGACCACGGCTCGAATTGCCCCTATATACCTACAGGTTTCGCGAGCCCCTCCTCGTCTCTTCTGAACCGATCCGAGTTTGTTTAAACTGTGTTGCTCAGCGGACGACGTTGACAAGGCCGCATCGCATCGGCTCGAGAGAATCGGCCACGTCGCGTCGCGTCGGGTCGTTTCGCGTGACACGCCTATGAACAACGTTTCGCCGTGGTTCCGTAGACGATAGTCTACGAGCTATGTCTATGGGAAAACGTGTTTCCTTCTTGCACCGGACCGTACGTATGCACATTGTGGCAGCCGAGGCATCCTCGATTATCCTTCGATTTGAGCGGACGTCATCGCGCGAGGACGCGAAATTAACCGAAAGTAGCTCAAGACCGGTGGAACCGAGCTTGAACCGACCGCGACCGGGCGGAAATCTTCCGCGTGGTGCACGCGACGATTCGTTAATCATACCATTTCGATTTTTAATCGTCGAGACTGTCACGATCGTGTTTGATCGCGTGAACGGGAAAGAGAATTGCCAACAATTTTTCCGTTTTGCTTACACACGCTGACTCGCTGACCATACGACTTGGATTTTATTGACAATGAATTCTTCCAACTGAAAATACCAAAAGTTGCTTCTCACAACTTTTTTACCCATTTAATTAATAAATATGAATTTTCTTCTTCGTCGATGAGATTGCGGAGCACAAAGAAGTCTTTGTAAATTATCGTAACCACGAAGGATAGCATACGAGCAACGGGGCCAATCGCACTTCACTGACCTGAAAACTGGGTTTTTTGTTAAACTTTGCAGGAGAGATCTCGGGTCTTCAGGGTGAACATTGGATCTTCAAGATTAATGCGAGTTTTCCCGTGTCTTTTATATCTTGGAGATTAAGTTAGACAGAGGACAAGTTTGTCGAGATGATGAATTAATGGTTTCCTGGGCTGTGTTATTCAAATAAAAAAGGTTTCTTTAACCTTGCTGCAGTCTCCAGTTTAGATTGAATACGTTCACGTTTTTATCCTTTTAATTATACCAGCATGACTGTGTAATATTTTTTTAAGTAAACAAGTCAGTGCTTTAAAAGATAAATGGTTTATCAATAGTTGCGTATGTTAGAAGAATGTGGATTAATCGATGGTAATATCTCACTTAACAATGTTCTCGAAACGTTGCAATAATAATACATTATTATATTTCAATTAACAGACAGTATTCACGATTAATACTCGCCACATTTAATTTAATTAGTTTATCTCGTGGCCGGTTCTCGTCGAATCAATACCCAATTAATTGTACACGCACGAAAGAGAAATCAATCTACCTAAATAGTTGCAAAGCTGTATACATATGTATTAAGTTCCGACAGAAAAGCCGATATTTCTACAAATGGAATGAATTTGTAATTTAAATTCGCGGCATTCTGCAACAACAATTCAGTCCTGAAGTTATTCGTAGAATTATGTAAGTCCAACGATTCAGCTGCAGTCTCTGGTGGTCTACCACTGTATTTAAATAACATTCGCCAAATATTAATTTACGCTATTCTGTTTAGTTTTCCACCGGCACCGTGTGGCTGTAATCCACGTACAGCCCGGTGGTATTTATATGTAGCCGGTTTTCGGAGTGGCAGGAAAGTTGCGTGGAAATTACAGTAGTGCGGAATAGAAATTTGCGATTTCGAAGTCCAATATTCGGTCTCGCTGTTCGCAGCGAATTCGGTGTCCTACCGTTTTGCAAACTATTCCCCGTTGACACCATACGGTTTCTCGGCTTCTGAAAATTTTATTTGGTTCCTGTTACTTACAACTCGGAACAGAGAATTTTTTCTATAAAAAAATTTTTTGTACTGCCAGCATAACCTCCAGTAACTAAAATAATTTAATATCACTCGTTTGTGATCAATAGCCGACCATGTTTTTCACAGTCAGAAAACCGTATTGTAGTACCTAGTTATTATAAATCGAGAATAATAATAGTTCGACAAGGCATCTACCCTATAATACGCTCTACACTCTACACCTTAAGAAAGTAGCCACCGTTTTTATCCGAGCATCCCCTTCGATTTATGAGCTCGTAGTTCCTAAGCTACAAAAGGTATCGAAAAAACAGTTACATAAATTTAAATGCCTTTTCCGAAAGTATATACACTGATAACAAGGCATCTTGTACTGAAAAACTAAAGTCCGAAGAAAAACTAAATATCATCTCCATAAATCTTTCGTATCATCCAAGAGAACAAGGTTTCTTATTTTCACTGGAACGATGTACGATGTACATGCATACATAGTTACACATCGTCCTTCAGAAAACCCATAAAATTTATTTAAACATTTTCTTGGTACTTACCTTTAATGACGAGTCGTATCGATAAAAACGGTGATTTCTCCCTGAGAAAGTTTTCGTTTTAGTTGAATAAATAATCGCGGAGGGTGATGTGAAAATCTGACGATCGCTATAATTTATGCATGCGTTCATACTTCATACTATGAGTAATAAATCCGAAGACCACGTTTCGACGATTCCAGTGCAAAAAGTACCGCATTACGATCATTCTACGTATAAACAGACTGATCCTTAGCGTAACGGTACATTAACCACGCCTTCTTTATTGTATTTGATCTACTGGTTTATTCCCAGGTTAAATTGCGTGTTGCGTCAGTGTAGTCCTTCCAGTACAGATATTTACCAATGACTCATTGATAGGTGACTACAACCTCCTCGGAAAATTATCGATTTCTCTTCAACAATCATGCTACGCTGTTGCATATGAAATGTTCAATTCTAGAGGCTGTAATCTGTTTCCTAGCTGGGTATAAAAATCTTCCGTAATTTCCAGCACAATCACTAGAGTCACTTTTTATCATTAGGATAATTCTTTGAATTTGAAAATTATTCTTTCCCTCTCTCTGAAAAATACACAATGTCGGTCGCTCAATTTTCGCTTCCCCTTTAGACAACCCATTCATACATGAAACTATTTAGATTATAAAATAACACGAAAAATACCGCGTGTATTGCATTACTTAATTTTGAACGGATGATCGAAGTTAGTGATGCGAAAAAAATAGTCGCAATTTCCATAAACTTCAATATATTATATGTATGTGTATAGCGCATAAAATTCAGCGCTCGCACACATCGTTCACGGTAACGTTGAGATAAGGTGCGAGCCTCGCTGTAACGGGCACATTTAATCCACCGATAGAGACAAATGATATAATGCGCATGCATATGCATGAAAACCTAATGTGTAGACCACGGGCTCGTTTGCCTGATTGTTTGGCGACACGGTTGAACCACCCTTCGAAAATCTCATTATTTTCAACAAACGACTCTGCTTCCATTGAAGAAACCAAGCATCCTAATTGAATTTCTAATTGACCACACTGGCGTCTTGTCAGGTTGTGACCGTAAATCGATTCGTTCAGAAAGACCCGATTCTGAGAATTTAATTGGGACTCGTTACAGCAATTAATTCGCTGAGAGACGTAACTGTTAATGGAGATCACATTATACGTATATTTTCCATTGTTTCATATACGTATTACATTCGTCTTTCGGAATTTTTTTCTTTCAACCAAGAATGAAACTACGTACAATATGTATTACATCGTATCCAGACCAATCGTGTTTACGACAGGACACGATTACACTTGCCACCACCCGGGAACTCGCTTTTAAATTTAAAACGTTAAACGTAAAATATGGGTTGTATTTTCCAGTGGGCGTTCATCAACGTGATTTTTCTCGCGAAACGAATTACCGTTGGTTAAAGTCTTTTTGAATAAAACTCAGTCATTTTTTTTATCAAATCCATCCAGATCTAGTTTCCGATTTAATGACAGTTAAATGACTCCAACAAAATTTCTGTACAATTCAGTGCGATAATTGCAAATATCAAGTTTCTTTCTTCTTTCGAATATTTCAAGTATTTAGTATTCAATTATACGTATGTAGTTACGAGTAAAGATACTTACGATACTTCGTAATCTAAGCGAACACTGTACCCGCTTAAAGTTACTTGAACTGAATTCATTGACGTTTTAATAAACCATTTTAATTAAAACGTATCCTGGAAATTTGTAACTGAAACGTTGAAGGTTACTCAAGGATTTACCGCGTACAAATACACTTGAAAATAGTGTCTGTCGAAATTGTAATTATAACCGACTTCGACACTCGAAAGTTTGCTTCTTGTTGGCGACACACGGGCCTTTATCGATTTTCTGTCAGAGACACGTAGATACGTCGCGTCGCGTCGCGTCGGTTCTTTTGTTTTAGCGAAAACGATAGGCTTCTAATACGATTACGATGAACGAGAGACTAATGGTGATTCAGCTGATGGATGTTGTGAAGTAGATAATGGGTAATACAAATTGTTACGAATGATCAACAGAGAAAACCACATGATCGTTGTAATATTTTCTCAAAATGTAATAGTTTCGCCGATTCCAATGAAATTTCATCTACGTAATAGATATTGTACTCAAAATGAATTTGCAAATTTGATTAAAAAAATGTGTCGGTTAATCAAATGACGAAAAAATATAGAATTTCATTGAAAAGAAAGAAGCATTCTAAAAAGATACAACAAAATAAATTAATCTAATGACGACGTAATTGATGCTGCATTCATCCTATCCGAGAAGATTTACACGACTCGAGCGTCTCACACAAGTTCGTAGATTTTATGTTTGCGCTGGCAAAGACAAATTAACTCGTCTCATTAAATTTCCGTGTGCAAGCGCGCGTCGTAAAGACGCTTTTGATAACGGATACCCTGCTTAATAGATTAAAAGTGACTTCCCGAAGCATTCGCCGCATCTTCTGCAATTAGAAACATCCGCTAGAGTTTCACAGACGACGCGCGACGCGACAGCACGTTTCGGTCTTCTGAATGACGCCCAAAGTTCCAGAGGAACGGAGGTGGCGTCCAAGGCATCTTGATTATGTATGTATACTTAGGATCAGAAGTTTCAAGCTTCGATGGTCGTCGAGGGAAAACGTACGCGTTGTTTTCTCACCGCATGGCAGACGTTTCTCTTTCGAACCATTCTTATTCTCGGTGTAATAATCCAATTTGAAAAAAAACATTCTCACGGGAAGAATCAACGAGCATGCATAAAACATCGACGCGGCGTTCTGGCTGTTCGAACCATCGCACTCTGCGACCGCTTTCGCGATATTCCGGAATTTGCATCGCGGCTCAATATGCGCGACGTTACTATTGTGTCCGTGGTCATTTTCATCTCTCTCTCTTCCTCTCTCCCTTAGACTCGGGTAATAACGAGTTTAATATCGCAGAGTGGGTGGAATTATAAAACGGCGAAAAGATTGAAGGAATTTCAACATTTTTCTAGGGTTACTGCCTTCCCTCGAATTGCACGATCCTCTTGAATGTCTAAAATTCACGATCTCTTCGGTGAATTTCAGTGAAATAACTGACATCGCGCACGGAGCGCATTTGGCGAAACGATCACACGTGGAAAATGTCTATCTGCCCTTCCGGACGTTGCAGTTCCGCCACAGACAATGCAACGCACCAGAAGAGCCCCGTGGCGAGACCAAGAAGATCCGTAGACTGATGAGCATCGTAAGCAATCAGATGCATCTCTGTAAGATCTAGGTCCTTTGTTTCCCGGCAAGTTGTAACGAAACCGTGTTACAACTTACAACGATAGAATCGATTCCGGCGCGGTGCAGCTCGCAGCTCGGAGAGGAAACGCATCTGGTGGCTGCTATTGGCATGTCGATGCACCATGTGCACCACTCCGTTCAACCTATGCATACGTCTTTCGCGCAAATGCATTTGCTTAACGCTAGAAACGCTGACGGATCGAAGTGAAAATTCCGTTATCATTTTCTAACGGATTGTCATTTTATTTTTGGTGTTGATCCATTATTTTGTTCGATTTTACTTTTATTTTCACGTAGGAACAATTCTCAAGACGGATATTGCAACAGCAGCAACATCTGTTTGCTACAAAGTGAAACGGAAATGCCCCTTAACCATTGCAACCAGAATGACAGGTTCGTAAGACGGTGCAAATACGATCCCTCGCACTGCCTGGCGCACGGCGCGGCGGTTGGTAGCAGAGAGATGAATGGTGGTTGCTCCTAACAAGCTCGTTAGACAGAACAAGATGATATCGGCTTGAAAAAGCAATTTTTTCAGAGAAACGAGTGGAAAAATAAAATCTTCTTTTACATTTTTTTACATATGACTGCACGGTGCAGTGACCAAAATATAAAACGTAGAATATTAGAAAGTGTAACGCCGTATTAGTTTATTGAAAGAGAGAGAGAGAGAGAGAGAGAGAGAGAGAGAGAGAGAGAGAATCGATACAGGTCGACGTCAAATCGATCGTCAATGCATGCCGTAACAAAGGCGTTCAATCACTTCCAGCATGTAATGGCACCCCGCGTATTATGTATTATGCATTCAAGTACACGACACGCAGTTACAATAGATTACTAGAGGGACTAAAAAAATAATTCCACTCAAAAATCGAAGAGTTCATTGTTATCGATGAAGCACATTTATCGTAATCTTTAAGAATTTTCGAAACGGAATTACTCGAGAGAATGGAGTTGATTTTGTAGAGCTTAATACATTCCGTATGCTTTCATTTACTTTTCGATAATTCAAGTTCGTGAAAGAGCAACTAAGATTGCGAGCTTATAGCCAATAATGGCCAATGGGAAACGTGAGTAAAATTTTCATTGCGCACAATGAAAACGTATCACTTAAATCGATACGAACTTCGATTGTCGGCTGAATTGTGCCAACAAACTGCTGAAAAATTCAGTGACCATTCGAACTATATAAAACTCTTGATAAAATGGAAACGAAAATGTAGACGACTAATGGAATCACTCGTTCTCAGCGATCATTGATATGGTAAACGCAATGTGATCTCCTGAAAATCGATAATCAATTTTTAAAAAAAATTTTTTAAATATATATTGTAAGACACATAATGTTATATAAACAAATACGTTTACAATTATTTAATAGATTTTCTCGAACATCGTTGTTGCGCTTACGCGGGAGCAAAATCAATTCTAGATTGAACGCGTTAATGAAAACTAGTAAAATTTGTTTACGTATTACAAGTGCGTCTTGAATTTTTCTCTCTCGATTATTCTGTATTTTGACTTTAGTGAACCAGAGAAGGGCTTCCCTTAAACATATCAGCGTCAAGATGTAACGGCGCGACACGGCTTGCGTTTATATGTACAACACTTTATTGATTAGGGATGGGATCAAGTTCTACATGTACTCACGAATCCGAGTCATTTTTAATAACCAAGTTTCATTTCATGGATTTGGATTACTACTTCAAAGCGATAACGATTCAATGATTATGTTCGAACAGTATTCATTTGATATAAACTGATATCGAACCTGGGAACGAGTACTTACAAGTTTCGAAAAGATACTTATAAGTACTTCGACGTTGAAAGTAGTAGGTTTTAAGCATATTCATAAAAGTTTCGAAACTGTCTGGCATAGGTTCGAGTATACGTAGGAGTACTATGTATTTCTGTTTTTCGAAGTACTTATACGTAGAGAGTTCGAATTCAATCAATCAAAGTTCGGACCTGTTTGCGAGGTACTTGATCCCATCCCTAACCTTGATCGTTTCAAATATGTTTTTCGCTGGATCGACCGCATAATTCGTGGCTGCCGCTGCTTTACGCCGTTTTACGCGGGTTTCTGGCGTCGCGTCGTTTTCGCGGATGAACGAACGGAAATGCACGAGAATGATACGGACATAGTATTCTTAAATTCTTCTAACGTGTTCACAGTTTTGTATTTTTGAATTTTAGTATTTGACCTACATATGTTTCAAACATTTCATATTAAAAGTTGTTTTACGCATTTTTTGTTAAAGGATCTTGTCAACATCGTTCTCGAGCTTGTTGTTATTAATGTTACGAGCGACAATATCAACAAATATGCCAACACGCTTCCAGCTATTATCGCTATTCAACGGTTGCAAAAAATTGCTACCCAGTTTCTCCTGTACGATGCGCGAAATGTGAGAATTACATTTCTCGTCTGATTCATGGGAGGCATTATATAAACTTTATACTTTTTATTTTTAATTTCCATTTTTCCACTCCGTATTCGTTAATATAATTTTCGAAACAGTAACGCGAACTCCGTGACATTTTATTCTTGATAATAATGTTCCGAGGGTCGAGGCGCGACGGTACGAAGTTGGAGATTGAAACCTTCTCTTCGGAACGACCACCTAAAATTAGATTTACGATTTTTGTTTTATCGTTTCATCCAGTTTTAACGGAAACGAACGATACCATTCTTCATTTATGTTTCATGGGACAATTAAAAAAAATCGTAAAGTAAATTTCAGGAAGTCGTTAAAAAAGGAAAGTTTCGATCTTCAAATCTAAGTTATATTTGGTCGCGATAAAAATTCTGCAACATTTTCACAGACCAAAAACCAAAAAATAATCGAATTTCCATCGTTTTACCCATGCATCTGCTATCGCGTCTCGTTGCGTAAATTCGCGTTCTGAATGCTGCGCGAGCACGATACAGCACAATACGCGAATAAAACGAAAAATAAGGCTGAATAGAGATACTGTATCTGACAACCAGGTTTCTTCATTATTCAAACGTAAATTTCCGGAAACGGATATAGTCGTGGCTTCGTCGAAAATAGCAGGGTGAGAGTTCACGGTAGGTAGTGTGCAGCGCGTTCGGATTCGCGGCGCGCGGAGCGGCAGGGTCACGAAGAGCGCAGGTTCGACGATCATCAAGTGTAGCGCCCCACCGCAAAGATCCTGAAAACCAACGACATTTCGTCGCGAGTTCTCGGAACGCGCGGTTCTGTCCGCAACGGTTGCCGATCGCGCGCTGGATCAATCGATCTCGTCAAACCCTCGTCAATCAACACTCCTCAACCCTAATCCTCACGAATCCTCGCTACTCGGCACTCGTGCTAGTCACTTGTATTTTCAAGCTACCTCACGCAACCGCGAACAACTATCAAGATCCATCGATCTTGCAGAGTCCTCGGTGATCAGCGCTCACCGGTCAGCTGCGTATCCCTGAGATTCCTCGCTGATCAGCACACTTGAAACCATCCTGCGCCAAAGAAAAAAGACCTCGCGCCAAAATGAAAGAAAAAAGAAGGATCTGCGGCTTCAGTCTGCGTATCGTCCCCCAGTGAATAATGTTTCGACGGGTTATGAGCCTTTAAATAGAGGCAGAATGTCAAAGAGGGGTGCTAAGAAGTGAGTGGGGCGACGGAGTCCTGGAAAAGTGGAGTTTGAGGCTTGAGGCGAGCAGCCTGCCGCAGCGCAGCGCCCGCAGCCCTTTGATCCGGGGCGTCGCGGCGCCGCGCTGTCAACGTTCAACGCGTCGCGTCGAGCGCAACCAAGCGCAACCAAGCGCGGCAACTGACCGAGCCCGCGATTGTTGACAACGGTAGTCGAGCCATGACAGCGGCAGGATGGCTGAATGGTTGAATGGTTGAATGGTTACGCGCGGCGTGCCGGGAATTAGTAACGGCGACGCGTGCTCTTAATCGAGGATCTACCGACTCGAATTCGGCTAGACGCAGATGTGCGGGATTTTCGGAAGTTTCGGGACGCCAGGTGCTGGAAGAGTTGCGCGAAAGTTTGTCATCCAGTCTCTGAATTCAGAGGATCTGAAGATCGCTCTTCAGTTTGGCAACCTGTGCGATCCAATGGACCTGGTGGCTCAGCTACGATCGGCTATTTGCGGCATCGAATCGGGATCTCTTCAGATGTTCGCCAGTCAGTCGGGTTAGCTCTGGATCACGCTACTTTTCGGTATGACGACCGTTCCATGATACAGTGAAATCGTGAACTTGCCATCGATCAACTATACGTATAAATAATCTGGATCATTCAGTTAGTTGATTCCTTGTTGCGCGATCATGCGATCTCGGTCACCAGGATAGTCGATCTTCGGAGAATTTTTACGAGGCTGCTTGACTTTCATGATGATGCTTTGACGCGTTAGATATGATCGACAGACTAGATATGATCATCCTCGCGACCTCGAGGACCGAAGAGGTGAAAATGACAGCGCAGATCCGGGCGATGGTGGAACCCACCATGGAACGGCAATTCTAACTCTGATTGAAACCCTTTTCTGCGATTAAACGATGTCCGGATCGTGGTGATAGGAAATAGGAACAGAGGAACCGTAGATTGCGATCGTTCGAAAATATCTGACAGGAAGGGCAGTCTCCACGTCTCCATGATTGATCTTTAAGTGGATGCTGAGGTGATCGGTGAATTGCATTACCCGTAATTCAATAATTTCGTAGTTACAGAGTGAACGTTGTTTAGTAATTGCAAGAAGCACGGTAAGTTTGTTCTCGAATGGCTGGTGATTATAAATGTTTAAGTGGCGAATAAGATGCGCGAGCACATTTATTTAAGCACCAGCTCATTTGCACGCCTTGCTATTATTTTATTATTTCCTAAGTTTTAATTATTTAACCGCACCATTAGCTCGCTGAAAAAAGCCAATCTAAATTCACACCGTGCTCGTTAGTTGGACATAAAACCAACTCTTTCAAGCAACAACCTGATATAATAATAATTCAGTTTGTAACGCTTTTCAGTGTTTTTTCAGCAGTCATTTTTGCGAACCAAGTTTTAACGAACCAGTGTTTTAGCTACGCTTTTGTGGAATTTTGGAAAAAGTTATTATTACAAGAAAAAAATTAATTACAAAGAACGTTAAGTATTTTCTGAACACAGTTCTTAATGTGAAATTAAGTGAAAAACGTATATTTTTGCCTCGAATTTAATTCGCTGCATTGAATTACCAGACAGAAAATGCGAAAATTATGTATAATCGAAATTCTTGTATTGCAAATTGGTAGCGTTGTGTAAGTAAAATCACCGTTATTTTGGTTGTTTTCCAAACTTTCATTCGTGGACTTGAATACTTTCGACGCTTCGTGACGTTAATTATACACAATGCTATAACGCCAGAGTTCAAGAACAGTAACTCCGAAGATATTTTTTATTTTACACCCCTCGAATGACACTTTATGAACCGCTTACAATTAATATAAATGCTTCTATTTTGAAAGATTATTTATAAACACTTAATTCAAATTAAAACACGAATTCTTAGGGGATCTCGATAAAAGAAAAAAAAATGCGTTACGTATTGATGAAGATTACCCAGGTGGCTCTGTCAGTAACATTTTTATGACTCCGTGGATCCGCCTGCTTGATCAACTATTTCGGGAACAACGGTTCACTGGATTTTAGCAAAAATACCACGACGGTTGCACATGGAATTATTTTGAATATCGATACGCATTGTTGACTTGAACGAGCACGCGATACCATGCCATATACTAGCATACATATACTACGTATATGTAGTCCGACGCATCGTCGAAAATGATGAACAGAGAAATACAAGAGAACTGCAAGAGAAACGTCTTCGCAAAATTATCATGAACAACGAGTATCTACGCTTCTTTGAACGAATACATGAAAACTTTCTGCAAAACAAATAATATTTTAGCTCTTCCATTTTCAATGACGAATGCGTATCTCGTTCGTATGCTATGTTCATGAACAGAAATTTATCACGTTTGAACGCTACTGGAGCTGATGTTGATCTTCGTAAACTTAAATATCGATACAGCTACCTACGTATACATATACATTATAAGGAACGATAATATTAGCGTTAATACAATAATATTATGTATTTATTGATGTTCCAAGTGTTCGAGGTATTCAACGAAAGAGAACAGCAAGAAAGAATTGTATGCATTACCAAGTTATTTCGGTTGCCGACAAAACGGTGTGCACTCGGATACAATCGAAATCGCGATAGTCAAATCGGACGGCCATGTCGCCGCCGTCACCGCTACCTCCGTCACTGCCACCGCCGTGATCAAATTCTGATATTAGAATTAGAACGGAAACACCGCGCCGGAGTGGTTGTGTGCGCGATCTTCACTGATCTTCACTTATCTTCACGGATACCCCCGGTACAACATCCGAAAGTAATCATGTTTGCCCCGAAATTCCACTCGAAATGCTACTCGAAATACTACTCGAAATACCGATCCGCAAGCTTTTACCGGCGAAATTTGATGATACGGCAACCGAATCGCAAACCGCGATGACGGGACGTTTAATTTTGTCACTGCTTGCAGATTGTTTCTTTCGAAGAATGCTGGCGAAACGCTTTCTAGTCATTCTACTCATACACGTACACGCAGTGATTACATAAATTTTACGAAACAGCTAAACGGCGACTGCAGGGTTCATGTGAAAAATCTATAAAACCAGTACCCTGCTTAAGCGTAGATTGTAGATATCTGACTCGTGTAATGTTATTATTCCGCCGCGATTATTATGTATTTATGGAAAAGGAATATTAGGTTTTTCTTACATTGTTCTCGACTTGGTAAAATGTTTATAAAGAAAAATACATTCTCTTTTTCATTTCTGCGTTTTGTTATTACTGAGGATTCGAGAAAATGATAATGACTATCATATAGACATACCTGTTGTACCTGTTTTATTTGAAAACGAAGATGTTTTACTCTGTAAAGTAATAATATGAATGAATTCCAAATAACTATATTCGGTTTTGAATTTATTCATTGAAACATTTGGTACGATAAGACCAGCCAACGCGATTTCTGTCTGGACCCTGAATTCTGCACTGACTGGCCGGGTGAAGGTAGCCGATTCCCACGATTCTCGTCGCTCGTATCTCGTATCTCGTATCTCATATCTTGTCTCTCGAAACCCTAGTTGCCCAGACCTGGTTGAATTGTCTTGACGGATCCTTATATTCTAAAAAATAGCTACGCTTTCACGAAATATTTCGGATTCACAGAATTTCTGTAATCTCTCCGCGTATTTGAATGCTCGTTTATTTTCAGTCATGTTTATTTGGTGGACCGTCGCGCGTCGGGAAAAACGTGAAAGGTTCGCCGGTGGTCTATATTTGAAAATAACGTATGAAATAAAGCTCCGTAATGAAATTCTTGGAGGGTATACGATAGCTATTGAAAGAATTCACGGTCTGGGTTAATAATGTTGAGTCTACTATTTGCAATGCAAGCATGTTTTTACACCGCGCTCGATTATTGTTACTGTTCTGCTGATTACGAATGCATACATTACTCGATTCTATAATGC
This sequence comes from Lasioglossum villosulum, assembly GCA_963971365.1. Classification (NCBI taxonomy): domain Eukaryota; kingdom Metazoa; phylum Arthropoda; class Insecta; order Hymenoptera; family Halictidae; genus Lasioglossum; species Lasioglossum villosulum. Next base: position 4,299,647 of record OZ020495.1, read on the forward strand.
GTGATCATATTTCGAATAAAAACCTGCGATTAACATTATTATGCGGAAACTTTGACCATTGTTTTTGAGGTGGGGAGGTAAATCGGAGTGAAAAGTGAATTTCTAATACTTCATATTCGAATAAATTTAAATGAATCTCAATAAATTCCCTGCGAAAGTACAATAATAATTTGATTGATGAAATATTTCATGCTTTTTCTGCGTCATACGTCACTGAATATCATTTAAAGAGTTCAGAACATCTTTACGATGTGCCAAATTAAATTCTCGGGAAGCAGTTTCCAATAAAACAGGGAGGAATTTGTTGTGAACACGAGTGTCTTGCAAAACACTTCACATTTCGATCGTCGCGTGGAGTAAGTATTGAATCGCTTGAACCTCGGTCTTTGCTACTTTGCTGTCCGAAGTACTTGAAGAAGTAGAAGCTGCTCCTCTTGCACTTGTTCTACGTCGAACACTCGAATCGAAGGTTTAGGCGACACAGATTAGATCGTGTTCGGTCACCCGAAGAAGTACTTGTAGCGATTCTATAAATTTAAACGTCGCGTCGCGCGTCGGGAGGAATACAAGTCTGCGGAGTAACACAAACGAATAGCAGGAATTTTTGTGCTTCGCTATCACATTAAATCTGACATGCAATTACACCGGTATCGCACTTGGTTGCACAACTGCAGTTTTACTACGGCAGTAGCAGACAGGGTGCGTTCAGAATCGAGTCACGTTTTCACCAAGGATTCACTTCTTCTTAATTTTAGTATTTACGCAGCAGGACGCGTTAACCTCGACGATCGCGAGGCATAATCAAAATATCATTTGCCCTGATGAAAAGGGTACGATAAGAGAAAAATCGTAACTCGTAATTACAAAACGCAATTCGCTAAATGAAAGTGCTAAACAAGCATAAAACGGCGCGTTGCGTATACAACCTCCATTTTATTTTTATGTTTTCCATCCACACGTATTCCTGTACGTGTACATAGATGGTTGGCTAGAAAAATTAATTTGACAGTTCTGACGTTAATAAAAGAAAACTGTATATTTTCCACGATTCAAAATTAAATGATTGTACATTGCAGTCAAACAATGTTATGCATTTGCAATTTGATCAACGTGTCAATAACTCGTTTAGTATGTTGTAAGATTTCATATTTTTAACAACCGTCGAAAGTATCAAGTTTCATCTTAAATGCTCCGATAATCTCAGGTATTTCGAACCGCCTGTTCTACTTTGGTTGATATGCAACCAGTGTACTATTACATTATTCTCGACTTCCTAATAAAATTATTCAATCAGACAGTCAATTTTTCATCCGCGGTCTAATCAAGAACTTGCCAGGCCAATACTAAATCATGAAGTTTCCGGGTTACGATAGAAAAAGCAATTCCTGAGTGAGTGAAACTTTTGAAAACTTGTCTCCCAGAAAATTCTGATTGCACGGTGCATGTACATGTACACGTACGTATGCGATGTATTACATGCTAACCAGGAATTTCAAACTGTCTGAAAATATTATTCTTTAGTTGTCATCGGTATGAGAATGCACCTTTCTAGCAGACAAGTGCGACAAAAAGGAGATTCTAAAGACAGATCCAGACAGAAAAATGTTTAACTGTTATTCTTGAAATTCCATAATGGTATATATGTTTATCGTTTGCCGTATTGTTTGGTTTCACGACGTAAGTTCGGCACGAACATTTTCGCCCAACTTATCGCGAAACGTGCAGAAAGAGGGATAGGGATCGTTTCGCTTCGTGTCAGCCTCTGTTGCTTTTATAAACTAAGAGTATATGGTTTTTGTTCATTTAATACTCGTCGTTGTACGCTCGGTGAGAAGCATTCGAAATATGAAAAAGAAAAAAGATGAAAAGTAAGTACGACCTTTATTGCGAATCGTGGACCCGAACAAAAATACATACTATCTTTTTCAAAGCGACAGAGCTCGCGTGTTATCGTAGCGCCACTTCTGTATACATAAATTTTGTTGCGAGAACGCGAAAAGAAATAAGATTTAGCGAAATACTGCGCGGCGTTGCGTTTGATCAAGTAAAAACTACCTTGTTCTAAAAGCAAACTCGAAAAGAGACAGTCGCTAGAGCCGGCGCGAAAAGAGAACGCCTAACGAGAAAGCACGGCTTAATCGCCGTGAAATTGTTCAAATAGTTTCATATACTTGATGCTATCTCGTTACGTGCTAACCTATCCTCGATCAATTAATCGTGGGAATACAGTGAATCCAGCGAACGCTGGCAAAATTTCGGAGAGACGAGACTATACGTAGCACGGCTTCTAATTAACCGACACGGAAAGATAAAAGTACGAACGACAGTACAGTATGGCTGTGCGTGAGAGGTCCGGCGAAAAACCCTCTTCTCAGGGACGAGGCTAACAAACCATTCGAGATCCTATATTGGTCAACGCAACGGTGCCTGAATCATTAAACGCGTGAAGCAATTTCTCTCCTGAGCCACTCGTAAACCTTACGAAAATTTCACTGAACGACGAGAACGTGTCCCGAAAATACCGTTTAATACCGATGTAATTCGTGGTTCAATTAAGAAGATTGCTTTTGCCTGTGACGAATAAAAACATTCGATGAATAGAATGGAGCAAATAGATCTTGGCTATTATTGTCGATGCTGAAGTTCAAAGAATAAATGACAAGCAGATATTGTAAATTGCATTTGTTAGAATTACACAATCGGCGTAAGAAGTTTCGCGAATGAATCGTCTTCCGGCAGAACAATGCACAACCAAGAAATAGCTTCGAACTAGTTAAAAAGTGTCTGTCCAGACTGTCCAGATGGACCTGAACGTCTAGCACGGCACGCAAAAAAATTGTTCGATCTGGTTTCTTGCCAGACGATTGGTACAAACACACAAGACGTCGCGTCGCGCGTCGCCTATTAAAGTGGCCTTTGCATACTCGTATTACGTCGGCCAAATGGCATAATCGCGTTATCAAGCACAAAGTGCATATTGTCCGGAGGAAGCGTGGCCGTAACAAGGTACTGTCGGAGCGTCTCCAATGACCATAGCGCCGCAACATGTTACACTACATAGATGTATGTAATATGTATATGTACCTAACATGTAGTCCGATGAGGGGATGAGACGATTAAACCTTATGTACCTTATGATCATCTTTCACTTACCCCGTTAGAAACGGCTTAAAAAACTCCAATTATAAATCGAGTCCTTATTCTCGCAATTTTCTGCCATCTTCTTAATTTAGTTGCAACCCCAAGTCTTAATCGAAAGCAATGGAAAGCACGTTAAATACTATTTAATCAGTATTCGACGTGCGCCGTGTTTTTTCTCTTCGCCTGTTATCTATTTCGATATCGACATAATTGCACGGTCGGATAATTTTCCGATGAACGTGGCGGTTGAGAATCGTTGTTCAAATGGTTAAAAATCTTTGGATATTCCCATTCCGTCTCGTGTAAGTTTGTACAAGCTACAGATTTAATTAATCACCTCGATTTCCCTGCTGAGTTCGGGAGTGTTATTACTATTATATAATCTGAGTAATTTTATTGTATGCTCCGCAACGCCTTGGAATCTGGAAATTCATTTCAACGACGACATTCTCTTTTTTAATTAACGCCTTTGAGACGGGCAGGTACATACATACATGCAATTCTCTTCTCGCGGAGGAACGCGCGACTCTTTAAATTAATGTTTCTCGCAAAATCTCTGTACGTAGATGTTTGTATGTATTTTTCGCAAATGATTTTGGTGGTTTTTGAAATGCGTTCATGAATATTTCGCTCATTAGAGCTCGAGCCGTGCAAAAAATCGATGCCGAGATGCAAATTATACTTAGGTATATATAGGTATATTCGTCGCAGCTGTCATATTCGTACTTATCACAGAATTTTAATATCAGGTTTTCCCTACGTAAATTGTATAAAGGAAACGAGGAGGAAAATCCGTAAGGACAGCGAATTTTAAGGAACGTGAAGGGTTGCAAATATTAGTATAAGTTAAAAGCAGTTTACAGCATAATCAAACGATACGCGTGTACGTGTTCGATACGCGTGTTCAAGTAGAAAATATGTAATCGTGTATCAGCATGATTAAACGAAGAAAATGGACGATGGAATGGTAGAAATGCGCACCTGAGAAAAAACTTTTTGGCGCAGAGATGAATAAAAGCAATTGCAAGGGCTGAACTGGGTTATAAGTAAGGAGAGTTATGGTCGAACGAGAGTCAGGTCTGCAGATAAAAAACTCGATGCGGGGATTAGCCCAGCTAAGATGGACTGTAGCTTGGACTCGATGAAAAGTGTAATTTCTAATTGCAAGAATAAATTCACTGACCGAATTTCTCCTTCTGTCGTACTGGACATATGTTCATATGTTAGTGTACATATATTCAGAAAAATCGAGAAAGTCACTGTAAAACATCCATTTAAAAAATCAATTTTTCACGGGAATATGTTGTTGCGCTTCATTGTTCACTTTTATGAGGCTTTTATAATTCCATGCGATAGCGCCTTGACTAAGCAGGAATTATTAACATCGTCGATTATCCTTTCACAAGAAACGTGCACATTTATGTAGCTAATTAATATTATTCATTCTGGAGTTTGAAACTTTTCCAACTTGACTTTAATAAACCGCTCGAAAATGATCGATTGTACCTCGTCAAATCGATTACACTTTAACCACGCTTAACGCGAGCATTGATTTATTTACATAATCGGAAGCCTCCTCAATGAATTCGCTAAATTCGCCGTTGAAAAAATTTCTCGGGTACAGGCAAGGTGGTTAAATTCGCGCAAATATCGTAGTTCCTGACGAATGGGATCGATTTCAACCGTAGAGAAATGTTCTTTCGTGTTTTATTCTGGTTCTGTTGCAGTAAACGAAATATGCATTCATTCTTTTCTGGGTAGAATGGATATGGAAGTTCTATCGGAATTTTTTCTATTTTTCGATCGCTCATTGCTTTCGTTGTCGGAATTCTGTACCGTTACAGATTATAGATTAGATCGATTCGTATGAGATATGCGATTTCTCTTTATCAAGAATCCAGAATGATTCAAATCCAGTGATTCTACGTCGACATGGAAATAGACCTTGATTTAATATTATATTTAATCGTTAATTCTATACAACTTTTTTACCCGTGAATAATTTCTTTTATAATTCGATCGACGATCCCGTCGCCTATAAATTACTATTCATCTCTCAAGTGCATTGAAACAATTGGACGATTCCTGCTCCTGCCGCACCGACGCCGCGACATGCAACAGTTTGTCATGCACAGGCTATGTTTGCGAATTCATTCGTGACGGAACGATGGAAAATAATCGATCCTTCGATAAAACAATCTGAAAATTTCGACTAACCAAGCTCCCCAAAAGAAAAGATACACGCGTGGCGAATGGAATGATAAAAATAAAAGTTTTCATTTTCATAATTTTTCAAATTATTAGTACTTAAATCCAATTTATTAGTCGAGGATCGATAATATGTACAACGTTTTCCAATTACAATTAGTCGGAGATCCTATTTAACGTCAAGCTTCGGCGTCGTGATTAACTTTGAAATCTATCCTAATGAATTAATCAGCGGGAATTTAATTAGTAGTAGGATTACGTGGATTCCAGTGGCCTTTCATTTAAACTTCAGTCTTCGCGTCACAACATTAATTAGGTAATTAGTAAGTTCTCCGTGATCGTTCGATCGTTCGATCGTTTAACTTGTTTCTTCTATTTTATGTTGTTACTTTCTTTTCATTGTTTAACGTAGGTATATTGTTTCTTCGTTTATCGATTTTCTTTTTCCAATCGTCGAGATTCACTTAATTCGAATGACGCAGACACAATTTGTTTCAAGTTGAACTGGATACAATACATCGCTGAATCCACAATCCCAGCCCTTGGTTTAATGAACGTAACAGCCAATACCATTTAGACGAACCGAAGACAATGCAATATTTTACAGTGAATTTCTCGTTACCGTGTTAATTAAAGTTTTATCGGTTTTATTGCTTTTATCGAATGTTTCGCATGTTCAAATCTGTCGTGGTATTTTATCGGACGTCAACAAGATTCTCTCATTTACCGGAAATTCTCTGCTCTAGTTTTCAATGACACGCGGCGGCATTCGCCGCGGACTCGGGCACGATCCGTATCAATCCGTATCCAATTAACGCATTGGCAGCCATAAGCAACAAGCACGTTCGCGGGGCGACACTCTCCGCGATCTTCATTTTTGCAATCACAGCGCTCGCCGTTTCCGATTCTCGTGAAAATACCGATGGCACGATCCGTTTACCCGAATTCGAATCTAAACCTCAAAGAATGCACATACAGAGGAATTCGAATTGAGAATATGAGAAAATTGAGAACTTGAAATCATTTCGCGACAATCGACTCGCTCATTTTTGGCAAACACCATGCATCTTCCTTCAACAACCATCTGCAATTGTTTGAACGGCCTACATAGACGGTGTTACGGACCAGAATTTATGGTAAGCCGCTCAGGGTCCTGCATGGTCACAGAATCGATTATAACCAATCCATTATCGTTATAAATGTATTTACATCGATACGAACAAAGTCGTAGACTGTATTATACAGAATAGCACCGTTGTCGAAACTTGCATAATTTATGCAAATACCGTGTTGTAGAGTACTAACATGACAGAAGATTGAGAGGGAAGATAGTTAACAAACCGAATGCACCGCGATACCTTTTCGAAACCTATGATAATTAAATTACTGTACTGTACGCGGTACTGCTGTTAACCAGCATAACGTTGTTGCAGATTCTTATTGTATTCTCTTTGGTGTTATATGTATAATGTTAGATTGAGTAGCGAACGATTTCTGTTACGTTAATCATTTTATTCGCCACTTGCAATTGTATGTCGTTAGAATGATAAAAGCTCCATTACGATTAGGTACGTTGTTTCATTTGTTGCAGATGGACACTGTCACCATGAACGCTTCGTGGCCTAACAATAACGACACTTACATGATCGGAAATGGTTCAATGTACAATATTTCCAGTGGTACGACCAATACTATTTATATAAATTAGAAACTAACGTTCGCTCATTTTCTGCTTTTACATGGATATTTTGAAATTAGCCACTCCTCTTATTTGCTTTCATTGTAAAATGGATCCCTTAAAACCACAATGACATGCAGACTCGGCTGGGGAAAATCGAGTGAAACATAGTCTTTTGTCTCCGCAGATAAATTGGGTATTTACCCAAGTTTATGCAACAGTTCGCATTCGCAACATTCGCAACAAAGCCCTCGGCATTATAATTCATGCTAATTCTCGCGAGAGTTATTTTGACTTACCCCACCGACGTGCAAACTTTCGTTAACACGACAACGGCCGGGCACGGACGTAAACGCGCTACGTATCTTATTCTTATCTCATAACTTTTAACGAACATAGTCTTCGCAATTCGAGCTGTTCCGAAACTTGCGATCCAAGTCACTCGTTAAACAATAAAACCTTCAACTGATGATTAACTTCCTGAAGCTCTCGTCGCATTAAGCTTTGCTAACAATATGTCAACCTGAACTTTCGTTCAGCTTCTCTTCGAGAACAATGAGTATACATATAGGCTTTCTTTCACGGCGCGGCGCAATGGCGTTGTCTGTGATTTTACTTTATCGTATATATGTATGTATGTCAGCGGATTGTACAGAATTTATTGTAATTGAACGTTCATCTATGTATCTCGATTGTTCTGCAAAGTGGAATATAATTTTCATTGATATACGATACGCGTAAAATATCTGATCGCGTCTCGTGCGTTGAACGTCGGCGATCAATCTTCTAGCGAGGACTAGACTGCGGATGACTAAAAGAATTTAAGGGTATTATGTACCATCTGCTCGTTAAAATGATTCAAGGGAGGAATACGTACGTTTTTATTCGACAATTCGGCTACCGGTAATTTCGTTGAATCCTAATTTTTTTCAGATATGAGAGCAGATTTATCCAGCCCGTACGAAGTGCCAACGCTGATCGTCGTGATCCTCAGCATACTATACGGCAGCCTATCGATCTTGGCAGTGGTAGGGAACTCTCTCGTGATGTGGATAATATCGACGTCCAAGCGGATGCAGAACGTAACGAATTTCTTCATAGCGAATCTGGCGCTGGCTGACATTGTCATAGGTTTGTTCGTGATTCCATTTCAGGTACGACCACTATTCTTGTTTACATTGCCAAACATACAAACAGACAGCTCATACGAGACATATGTACGCGAACAGCCAAATCCTTTGAGACCCGAAAGATAAATTGTGGCAACGCTAAGTCATCCTTTACAACGGACGCGAACAAATTACTCCCGTCTCGTTTCTCATTTTTGATCGAAATCTGCTCTGGCTCCTCAAAGAAACATCTCGGGGAAACCTCGGAAAAATATTATCGATCAGAAGTTTGAATCTGGAATATATTTATTTATGGTCTCCGCAGAGAATAGTATATTAACCAGTAATATTTATTACTGTTATTCCAAGTGTGGAAACCCGAACTGTGGTAATTTTATGAAAGCACAATATTTATCGACGCGTACGACAACGGCGGGGCGTAATGAGCATGGTCGATAAATCTCTCGTTTCGGTGCTATTAAATGTTCCGATCGGATCTCGTATTTCTATCGTATATTATATGCGACCACTATTTGCCAAGCTTATATAGGATGTCGAGAGAATTTTATGAATTTACAATGTTAAAAGAATTTAACGATATCGATGGATTGAACGATTGCTAACGTCCATCTTGAATTGGCAGTCTCGTTTCACAATTAACGCAAGCGATTTTTCATTTGCACAAAGCTCCGCGGATCCAGTCATCAAATTTCATTGTTTCTCTTTCAGTTTCAAGCAGCGCTATTGCAACGATGGAATCTGCCTCATTTCATGTGTGCCTTTTGTCCCTTCGTGCAAGGCGTTTCTGTCAGTGTTTCGGTCTTCACGCTGACAGCGATTGCGATCGATCGACATCGAGCAATTTTGAAACCACTCAGGTGCGTTCGCGTGCGATGTAATCAATCTTCTCGTTGCTTTCCATTCTTTGGAAAATAATAAACGATCGATTATTCTTAACAGCGCGAAGCCGAGCAAACGAACTGCCAAAATGATCATCATCGGAATTTGGTTACTCGCTGCGGTGGTGTCGACGCCGATGGCGGTAGGGCTTAGAGTGATCATGGTGTCCGAGGACGACGACGGTGAGTTTCAAATTACGGGATGGGGATTAACACGGATTGGCAAATATTTCACTCGTACCCATAGTATAACCGGATAATTGTCACATAACTACGAGTATTGTCATCGCTAGACTGCGGATCTTATGCATTTATGACAAAAATGGGTAAGCACAATTTAAATTAGAGTACATATTAAAAAGGCTTAAAGACATCAGCGTATTGGTTTCAGCTTAATCGGATAATTAAAAGAAGAGCAAAATGTTTATTTCACTCTTGTGTCTTGCAATCAATGCAAACATTTTTTATTTTGCATAAAGATCCGCAGTCTAGTCATCACCGACCCGTTCGTTCTGTAAAGACGTTTTTTCACCGTTTCACCGTTTGCGTCGCTACAAATTACAAAACGAGCACTTCGCTTATCAACGCTGTATTGTGTGTAACGTGTATCGTTTCTTTCGTTTGACATCATTGGATTTTTGGACCTTTACAGAGAATTCAGTGCACACGAAACCGTTCTGTTACCCCGTGAATTTGTCCAGAGAAACGATGCGTGTGTACTCCGGACTGTTGGTAATTCTGCGGTACCTTATACCACTGACAGTGATTTCTTTCGTTTATGCCAGGATGGCAGTGAAATTATGGGGCAACAGGGCGCCCGGGAACGCTGAAGATTCTCGGGATGCGAATTTGATGAAAAACAAAATGAAGGTAGGATCAATCACTTTCCTGAATTCCATCGATATCGAAAGAGTGGTAAACGCTATTTTTCCGCCACATTTGCGCCACAGGCTGGCGCGAATCTAAACGTAACGAGTATTAATTGATAATAATCAATGAATTCTACACTTGAAACATATCATTTAATCAAATATTTTATTATATTTGTAGGTAATCAAAATGTTAATTATTGTCGTCGCCCTTTTCGCAGTTTGCTGGCTACCCCTTCAAACATACAACTTTTTCCAATATTGTTTTCCAATAAACGAGTGAGTAATGCGATTACGTGCACACATACGTTACGCGAAAATTATGCATTTTTGCGTAATATTTATCACATCGAACAGACATATTCATTACTCTAATTTCAGCTACGAATATATTAATTACATATATTTCGTCTGCGACTGGTTGGCAATGTCGAATAGTTGTTATAATCCGTTTATCTACGGAATATACAACGTAAGTAATCCAATATTTATTCGCAGAAGATAAAAATCAAATTAAAAGACCATTTTTCAAGAACATTTTAAGCTTCAAAGATATACGATACATAAGTAAATACTTATAGGATCCTTAAACGTAGAACGGTAACTGTGACACAAACAGACACGAAAATGTTTGCAAAACGACCATATCTTTACAGGAAAAATTCAGAAGAGAATTCCAACAGAGATGTCCCTTTAAATCGCGAAAATGGTCATCTACTCCGCCAATAGATAATACGGAGATAGATAAGACGCAAAGTAGTCGTGCTTCTATCAGGTATGATTTATAGCATAGCAGCGGTATACATATGTATCCATATTATTTATATAATATATATAAATTTTCAATATAGGCCCACATAAAAAAGTTGTAAAATGTAGCTTTTAGTATTTTTTCTACAATTCCGATCAATTGCAATTTTTGACAAAATTTTTTTTCGCATCCTGTGGCAAACCAATTGCTCTAGCTTCCCAAAAAAATTCAAATCGTATATTAGTAAGAGTCACTGTATCTATACGAGTACGGTATGCTATCCTCTAGATTGCAGATTTTACGCATTTGTGGCAAGAATGGGTTGGCGAAATATAAAACGGTAGACAGACTAAGAGAATTTAAAAGTCAGTATATTTACTGAATGCGTATACTACACCATACATACATATGTATGTGTTATCAAATTATCAAACTTATTCAGGGAAAAACGGAACAAATTTAAACAAATTATTATATCGTGTAAAGATCTGCAGTCGAATCATTATTAATACAGAATCAAAACCATCGTAGCGATTTCGTCGAATACCATACTTTGCAGATACGAATGGAGACGAACAATTTCCGGAAGTTACCCGACAGTCGCGTCGTTTTGCAAAGGAATACCGATCAGAGGATCAACGCAATCGTTCATCGAGAAGCATCAAACTTGCACACGCAGTAAAAAAGGAAGCGGACATTACATTCGTAGCGGCAATGAAAATAGGTGCTCGATTTCATCGAACAAAACCGAGGAATTATATGTTTTCTCTTCGCGAAAACACATGCAAGATCCTGACATGGACGAGTTATGCTTGTAACATCGAAAACTTCATAAAGTACAATAGAGAACAGGCTTACCAAACGCTAATGGATAGGAAAATCGCTTATGCTTTTTTCCTTGAGCGTGTAATTTCATTTTCCATCGATGGGACATTATTTGTCCCGTACGTATATGGATGTACAAAGTTTATTTCTAGAATTAATTCTAGAAAAATTAAGAAAAAGATAAAATTATCTTTTAATCGGTTCTAAAATATTTATTTCGTGTAAACTCCATTTTTTTAAATTACTTTGCTGTCGTACCTGTTTTCATGTAAAAAATAGTCTTTCTAAGATTAGTTTCTAAGACTACCTCTCGCGAAGTCAACGAAACATTCATACATATCAGAATTTCTTTCTATTCTATTTTACTCATTGCACAGACTTTCAGACTCGTCGGTGAACCCCTTATGGCTATTGTACTTACTGATTTTGTACATATACCAACTGTATTTGCATTTTTAGATAAGTTATCGTGTAATTATTCATCAGAACGTCTATATACATACGTGTTCGTGTTCCTCTTTGCATCTAACAATTGAAATTTCACGGTGGTTTATCAGTACTTAGTAGGACTTGTAGATAAATCAAACCACACGAAAGATATACTAATAAAAATTTCAAAGATTTTACGTTACTCCTATTCCCTTTTTGCAAGTAAAATACGTACAAATAAGTACAAAAGGACTCTACAACGGTAAATGTGTATAAGGCCGTGACCGGCTGTGACCGACTGTGACCAGCTGTGACAAACTAATTAGAATTTTATTACACAAATTTTATATACGTACCTCAAGTATTATATCTTATAAAGAAGAGATTTTATTGTACAAATAAGGTGGTTTCAAATTATTTCAGATATTATGACTTACCTTTGGCAGGAAGACTATTACTCGCAACAGTTGTAACATAGTCTTCTATCAAAAAATAGATCATTACTTCTCGTTTTTGTATTATATAATGTATATGAAATTTGGAGTGGGTTTGGATACGACGTTATACATATACGTACAGTGATCTCGCTCATTAGTTCTCGAAGCATTAATGGAACCATTATAGTATATTGGTTGTTTTCAAAAAAATAAACTTCTGAATATTGGTAGTAGTAGTAGTCACATTGTTATAACATAACGAATGTTGCTATAATAATGTCATAAAAAAATGTTTTTAGGCGTTATAAATATTTACAATAACTTTTTAATTTCAACACCTCTTTTTGCGTTAATGTTAATACAGGGTGTTTGCGAAATCGTAGCACAACCGGGCAGGGAGTGTTTGCAATAGTTTGCATTCTACATGGAGAAATAAGTCGAAAACAAGGAATTACATTTAACATTTTTTTCGCTTGGCACCTGGTTTTCGAGAAAATCGAGTTCGAAGTTTGAAAATGCAGCGAATACACGTGCTATTGCATAGGAATCGTCTGACGCGTCTGACCATGATCAACCAATTCTACTTTGTGCTAAATTATCTATGTATGCAAGTACTAAAGCACGCGAAGTTGGCGCTGGCGGAACTTCAAACTTTAAACCGCAGCTAATTGGCGGGTTTTAACAAGCTGTCAAACGAAAAGGTTATACGTTATTCCTTTTCTTCGCCTAATTTTGCGTTATAGTTTCATAAGACGGTAAAACAATGTGATATAGAAATTTCTATCAATAAAATAATAGCTTAAACAATCATTCATTCAGCTTAAACGATAGTTAACCGGCCTGTAAATATTTATGCTACAAGAAAAGAAAGATTTCTACATATTCTTATTCTTAATCGTATGAATGATGATTGTGACCACATCCCATATTGTCGTCACATGTGAAATTATAATGAACAGGGTACAGCAAATTTCGATGTATGAACTTATTTTTTGCATCTACAAAAACTAATAGATTCTGGGAAATATAATTTAAAATGTTTCTAGTCGGTGAGTCTATTGAAATTTAAGATAACGTTTATCTACTACTATCGTCATCATCATCAAAATATATGTAGCATCTTATGCAAATAAAATGTATTAGCTTAGGGGAAGAGAAAAGGGAGCAGAGAATGCGTAAAACAGTTATACTTCTATACGTATAATTTCTCTTTATCGCTTATTCTATTTACTGACTACGTATCTCAAACTTTCATTCAAAATGCAAACATTTTCTGTGAAAATGTGATGGAATAAAAACAATTAATGCGTATGAAATGATTTTATATTACAAGTAATGAAAAAAATAATTTTTCATCTATTTCTATATAAAAATATAATATATACATACATGTACAGCTCCTGTATTATTTGTGCATTTATTATGCTATTATAATGATCAAATATACAAATTTTCTTATCGTATATTAGCATAAAAATAAAGCTCCATTATAAATAAATTACAAGCTTAATGCAACCTATCGCGTAGGTCGTGCTAATCAAAATTTAAATTATTACGTCGTTCGATATCCTTAATTTCCAACATATCCGTTTTCAGATGTAATTTCATGATTTCTCTCCAGATATCCATTCTATGCTGTTCATTATCAATTCCTAGCCTCAATAAAATATTTTCATTAATTCTCAGCAGTACTCTCCCTGTGATGTCGTGCTGAGAGAAACATTTATAATATTAATCGCACATTCATAGCTACCAGTACAGAAAATGCATTATGTTCATAAAGAACTTTTACTTACATATAAGAACTTTTCATGATACAATTGATAATAATCGCTACAGTGCCTCCTTAGCCATTTTTGTACATCCAACACATTCCACAAGTAAACTGGACGTGGTCGAGTAGTTTTAGTCTGTAACATAGCGTAACGCATAATGCATTAAATATATATAAATATTTAGTAATCAATCTAACGAACATAACCTAATGAAAATTGAGAAGACTGCATCATACCGATACTATTTACATACTGAATTAGTAGAGACTGAACATTTATATTTTTAGAATTTCCAATAACTTTTCTAATATTATTCATAATATTAGTATACCTTCGGTTTGTTAGTAGAATTAACTACTTCTTCCACCATTCTGTATAAAATAACGATTACACCGTGGCAAAGACTAAATACGTAAAATGATGTAAATAAACAGTGAACGGAAAGGTTATATTTAGGATGAAACAGATTAAAAGAGATTCGTGGTCATTGTATTTCTTGACAACACATGTTCTTTCAACGATACACTTGTTCAAAAATATATCATTTAACTTATTACATAGTTACAGCTATCAATCACAATTCTTTTAGTTTTATATTATAGACAATTACTCATATATGTACAATATGACAGCAGTTGACAGCAGTTGACTTGAAATCAGGGATGTGATTCTTGGCGCTTTTCACGCGCATGCGTGACGATTCTAGCTGCAGTCAAGTACGAAGATTGGGTAAATTCGGGTGCCTTGGTCGCCCCGCTAATTTCGCATATCATACTACCCCATTATTTTCCCTCAAACAATCCCCCACAAACTTCGGACGCAGATACGTTCCTGTCGAAACTCGCGTATGCGCGTGAAAAGCGCCAAGAATCTCTTCTTGAAATCAACTGTTGCGTGGAAATCAAACTACCGCGCAGCTTTTTTTTAGATGCGCCAGCTATATATAAATAATAAATTTATCAATAATTGTTGTCACGGAGATCGATATCGACCGATATTTGAGGAGTTATTAACGAAAAACACGGACTAATCAGAACGCGGCTAGAGTGAACGGAGTCCAACTCGGCGACAATTCCTACTTAGCGTAGCGTCGCTGTTGGCCGAGCCAGAATCAGCCAGAATCAATCCGCTGTAGCCGCGCTCTGATTGGTCCGTGTTTTTTCGTTAATAACTCCCAAACAAATCCGCGAACGCTATATGTATTTGCAAAGGAAAATGTCGCTTGAAATGATTTCAAGTGTATCGTGTATCTATACTGTATATGTAGTATGACATCGAAGATTTTAGTTTTCTCTTAAAAATAACATTATATTTTTGACAGAATTTCAAACAGTATTTTGATTATTATCAGATTTCTTGATTATTCGAACGTATGATTTTGATAGAATATTTCTGGTTTCAGTTCGAAATCGTTTAGCATTCAGCATCATTCAGCATTCAGCACACAACCACAACTGTGAACTGATGAACTGACGAACTGACTGACCGATCACCGACTGACTCGTTCAATTCAATTGTACATGATTGTACACTACATACACGTCGATCAACGTCGATTGAAAAGCCTCTATAATTCTTGCTTATTGTGCAATACCATTATCATTCTTGCTAATCGTCTTACAATTTACGATACCTCCTGTAAAATCGACAAGTGTTCAGCACCTTTAAATTTAACAAGTACAATTCCGAAAAACGCCATATATTTAGTCATTCGACGAGAGACGAAAAGAAAGTTAACCATATTTTTCGTTTAATTGCTCCATGCTGATCGATATAACAAACGGTACGAAAGTATCAAACAAAACTGTATTTAGTCCGTTATCTCTTCGCATACGGTGAGGGTTATTCTCAGGGACACGTGTGAAATCGAAAAAGTTATGGCTACATGGGATGGTTCGTATTCTGAGCCGGATGATCCACATTTTTATATGTATTCTGATCAAAATGTTGCTGCTTCTACAACCGGAAACTGGACATTTTTTCCTAACGATGTAAGTAACAATTATACACGAGAGAATCGAGAATTTTATGTACAAAATGATTCTGTGTTCCATCAAAATTGTCCAAGTACTTTGTATCATTCGAATACGAATGTAATGCCCAACATTGTGACGAGTGGTCGTAGTTACCAGGGACATTTAAGAAATGCCTCAGATAATTCGGAAACGTTGACTAATATGCAACACTTGCCAAAAAATGTGAAACCAGAAAATTGCCTTGTACCCACTGTCGATTATTGGAGCAACGATTACGATGCGAACGAGACAAAGATTAAACATAATTATGCAAAAGGAACTAAACAAATTGGAATCATTATGAAAAAAGAGTCAAATTTACATGCTACAGCTCGAGAATTCGTACCGAATCTGAATTCCAAGTTTGCTAATAAAAGACAGGAATCACAAAATATGGAGCTTCCTTGTTCCATCGACCGTGTCGGTTATTATGCCAGAGATGCAAACTTTACGGAAGAAGAAACAACCGTCGATAGATCTTCTATTGACAACGTAAATAAATGTGAACAAAAACAATACGAGAACAAAAGAAATTATAAGCTCAAAGAAGGACAACAAGATCATCAATTTTATAAAAAAAACAGATATACCAACTCGTATCATCAGAGAGGCAGAAGTTCTTACAAGTATCAAGGTAATAAATATTATACTAATAAACATTATTCGGATAGATTGCAAGCAGATACGCAAGATGTATCGAGCTTAAACAAGGAAGAACCATATTCTAGTACGGATACAAATCCACATAGGAATAAGAAGCTATCGGTTGAAAACAAGGATAGAAGAAACACTGTTACCAAAGACGATAATGTAGAGTCTAATGGCATAAAGCAGTATAATAATCAAGACAAAGAATATACGTATTCCAGTTCAGGTTCAGGGTCGAAACAATCGAATACGTACCATAAAAATGCAAGGAAATATCCATATAATGCTAGACATAATAGGGAAGAATACAATTACAAAGAAAGAAAACATAATTACCAAGCGCAGAATGGAACTTGGCAAGGTTGTACCATGGAAGACAAGCAATCAGATAGAAATGAACAAACGTGCGATCGAAGAGATTCTAATGATACTAAGCAAGATATTAGCGAAGAAACTAATAAAGCCATGGTAAAAGAAACCAAAGAAAGAGGATACAATTACCAAGGACGCAACGGATTCAAAGAATACAGAAAAGGAGACAAAACTGAAGCATACAAAGAAAGAGATAGAAGCAAGAATAGTATATTCGATAATAAAGAAAAGGAAAATGAAAATTGGAGGAGTAAGGGAGAAATCAGTGAAAAGGGCAGTATTCAAAAACGAACACAAAATAGAAGATCTCCGCTCGGTACGTATACGTTGGTACTCTGACGAAATGAGTCAGACCTTTGGTGAGATCAGATTATTTTTACAGTTAGATACTGTAAAAACTATCATAGTTTTGACTACGATGCATTGTTTTTCTCAAATATATATATTTCATCTTTTTCCAATTTAGATGACGACGCGAATCAGAGGGAAAGACTAGCTGATCAATTAAACAGAGGACAGCTGGAATGTTTAGTCTGTTGCGAGTGGATTAGACAAAACGACTATATTTGGTCGTGTTCTAATTGCTATCATGTTTTACATCTGAAATGTGTGAAAAAATGGGCAAAATCTTCGCAAGCGGGTAAGCGAACGTGCAGCACACCTATATTAATATCGCATTCGTTTGATTAGAGCTACAAGTGATTCGATTCCTTTTCAGATAACGGTTGGAGGTGTCCGGCATGTCAGAACGTAAGTATAACGATTCCCGACGAGTATTTCTGCTTCTGCGGTAAGACGAGAGCTCCAGAATGGAATCGTAGAGACGTTGCGCATTCTTGTGGAGAAGTTTGTGGTAGAACATTATCAAAAAATACTTGTCCTCACAAGTGTACTCTTCTCTGTCATCCTGGATCGTGTCCGCAATGCGTAGCAATGGTTACGAGGTATTGTGGCTGCGGTAAAACATCGCAAACGGTACAATGTAGCGCGCACAAGCTGTTATTGTGCGACGATACGTGCGACAAGGATTTAAATTGTGGCACGCATAAGTGCGAGAAAAAGTGTCATCATGGAGAATGTCCAAGTTGCGAGAAAACAGTTGAGCAAGGTACAAAATTGAAGCGTAACAACAACAATTTGGTAATTTTGAAACTCCAGTATATATATTACCATGAAATATGTAGGATCGACATAATTTTCGTTTCAGAATGTTATTGCGGTAAAGACAAGAGAAAAATAACTTGTCAAAGTAATATTTCGCTTACGTATTCTTGCAAAAGCGTCTGCGGTAAATTATTAGATTGTGGTAATCATACGTGCACAAACCTGTGCCATCCAGGTGTTTGCGATCCATGTAGTTTGATCCCAGAGAAAGTAACGACTTGCTGCTGCGGCCAAACACCGTTGACAGAGAAACGACAAACTTGTTTAGACCCAATTCCAGTTTGTGGCAAAGTATGTTCGAAAAGTCTAAAATGTGGTCAACCGAGTAAGTACTTAAAACATCAAAACAATACATATGTGTTATACGTATATTTTAAAAGAATAATCGTGATCATAATCACGTTTCGTTGCAGATAATCCTCACATATGCAAAGCAACGTGTCACGAAGGGGATTGTCCCATTTGCGATTTAACTACAGACGTTAAGTGTCGTTGCGGAAACATGGACAGAGAAATAGCTTGTAAGGATTTAATATCAAAAGCTGACGATGCTAGATGTGAAAAACGATGCACAAAAAAACGATCCTGTGGCAAACATAAATGTAACCAGCTGTGTTGCATAGAAGTAGAACACGTTTGTCCTTTGATGTGTTGTAAAACTTTGAGCTGTGGCAAACACAAATGCGAACAAACTTGTCACAAAGGTATCGTATCGTATCGCATTGTACAAGCAAAACGAAATATATATTATACATATTTGACCATGTGCAATAAATACACTCCACGACAAAGCTATAGGACACTCTGGGTTTTTCATGTAAACAAATATACTATGTAGATCGTATATAAATAGTAGGACACATCGTTGGTATCGAGAAACATTAGAAATCCGGGGTGTCCTATCGTCGCTTTGTCGCGGAGTGTATGCATTGTAAATATAATGTCGTTAATATAGGAAGATGTCAACCTTGTTGGCGTAGCAGCTTCGAAGAATTATATTGCGAATGTGGAGCTGCCGTGATATATCCTCCAGTGCCCTGTGGTACTAGAAGACCCGTTTGCGATAGGTCTTGTTCTCGTCAACATTCCTGTGGGCACGAAGTGTTCCATAATTGCCATAACGAGCCTGCGTGTCCTCCCTGCACCGTCCTTACGCAGAGGTGGTGTCACGGTAAACACGAGCTTCGGAAAGCTGTACCGTGTCACTTTAATGGAATTTCGTGCGGTTTACCGTGTAACAAGCCTATTTCTTGCGGCCGACACAAATGTCTCACAATTTGTCATCCTGGTCAGTGCGAAAAACCTGGACAGCAATGTTCCCAACCGTGTACTACTCCAAGAGAAATGTGTGGACACATTTGCGCCGCTCCGTGTCACGACGGTAAATGCCTAGACACGCCGTGCAAAGAAATGGTGAAGGTAATCCGCTCTACACACGTATTTATTCGTATACACCGTACGCGATAGATGTAATTACTCATTGAAACGTTTTGAACTAACATTGTCTTGCGCAGGTAACATGCCAGTGCGGACATAGAACTACATCTCGTGCTTGCGCAGAGAATTCGAAAGAGTATCAAAGAATAGCGAGCAGCATATTAGCTAGTAAAATGGCTGATATGCAATTAGGTCATTCCGTTGATTTGGAAGAGGTGTTTGGTCAAGGAGCAAAGAAACAGAATCAGTTGAAAACGCTAGAATGTAACGACGAATGCAAGCTGATAGAACGAAATCGAAGATTAGCACTAGGTTTACAAATTGTAAACCCGGATTTGAGTGGAAAATTAATGCCAAGATATAGTGATTTCATGAAGCAGTGGGCTAAAAAAGATCCACTCTTTTGTCAAATGGTCCATGAAAAATTGACAGAATTAGTTCAATTGGCAAAGACCTCGAAGCAAAAATCGCGCAGTTATTCGTTCGATAGCATGAATAAGGATAGACGTCATTTCATTCACGAGTCCTGCGAGCATTTTGGGTGTGAAAGTCAAGCATACGATCAGGAGCCTAAAAGAAATGTTGTTGCCACTGCTGTAAAAGATAAGGTAATTCCAACACTTTATTTTTAACTATATTATAATGGTATTATTACATTGATTATTCAAGTAATTTCATTGCAGTGTTGGTTGCCGAGCTATAGTTTATTAGAAATTGTGCAACGAAAAAATGGCCAGAGAAAAGTTCCTGGTCCAATGTTGAATACTTCAAAAGCTAACGGATCTGTAAAGTAAGTATTTCAAAGACGTAAATTCGTTAATATTTTATCAACATACTATTTTCTCTGTTAGGACGATATTGTCACTGCCTACAAAAAAGAACCAAAAAGTAGAAATACAGTCTAATACAAAAATCCCGGAACCAGAACCAGAACCAGAACTAGAACCAGAAATAGACTACTTTGATTACAAAGGTTAAGATTATTATTGTACATACACACGCGCACGCACGCACGCACGCGCACACCACACACACACACACACATTCACTCTCTCTCTCTCTCTCTCTCTCTCTCTCTCTCTCTCTCTCTCTCTCTCTCTCTCATTCACACAAACACGCGCGCGCGCGCATACATACATACATCATGTACAGCATAACACGAATGAAATAGTTAATAACATAATATGGGGAAATTGGTGTTACTAGGTATAATTAATTATTATCTGCTTTCCGAAAGACGATACCTAAAGTTATAATAGCTGTTCATCTGATTTCTACCACTTCAGACTGGCAACGTAGGAGCGATACGGTCAGCGGTTATTACTAAATACTTAAGCTATTTTCTTTCGAAAAACAGACCGTAAACGGTTCTCAGTATATTCTTATTTGTAAAACATCAACGCTCGTTTAATATTATAACATACATGTAAGTTGTTAAAATTATATTTGAAATACCAATGTATTGAAATTGTAAAATTAGATAATAACAAGAATAAGATTATTAACGTGTATAATTTTTTTTACTTGCATTTAACGATACTAGATCGTCCTTCATCGCATCTACATAAAAATAAAAAGTATGGCAATCGCATTCACGACTGGAGACGTATTTATTGATTCATGATCTTTTATCGTTTGTATATATATTTTTTTTTGATAGTACGTTTATTCGTGGTATATTTGTGAAATGGAAATGTCATGAAACGAGGAAACAATATATTGTACATATACTTATATCTATGTGACGCGATACTATGATTCTACGAACATTAGCTAATACATATATATGTACGTATAACGTATATATGTATTAGTTACCAGTACCAAAAATATATACTTCTGAAATAAATGTTACACCAACGAAAGCAAAATCTAAACGTTTCTGATCAAATTATCATTATGACTAGGCTGACGCTACTTGGAACTGATCAAACATCACGTATATTACGATCTATCTACTACTTAATCGAAAACTATATACGGTCATATAGTACATAATATATTCTATTACATCAGCTTTAGTTCTTGAAATATATATATATATATATATATATATATATATATATATAGCGTCTTCTGAGATAACTTGTTCTTATAAATTGTTTCCAATTTTTATGTGATATTTTGCACGAACCTTTGCAACAGGTACAGCACAGGTATCGTAATAATATGTATAATTTTCATCAATAAAAATAGTGATTTATTATGCACCATTTTGAACAGCACGTATCAGTTTAATTGAAACGATGATCCATTTGTTATTATTGTATGTACAATGAGTTTGTATATAAATATCCATTTATATATGAATATAAGACTAGATCGCGTGAGTCGATTTTCATAAACATTTAATGTAGGTAACACATGTATTTGGCACATTGAACATCGACGACATTATATTACGTATCAAGAATTATTGTAGCGTCAAATAAATAATCAACGAGAACCTTCACGCTCGTCTAAGTACAGATAACATTTTTCTACGCTTCTGTATTTTTAGATTCCATAGTAAAAGTTGCGTAAACTGAAGCGACATTATCAACAATATTAGAATTTCATATAAATGAATGCGTTGAGTTTTAATGGGAGTGTAACTAAATGCATTAGTTTCCTTAACCTACATAATTTTGTTATATCATCACTTATTATATTTATATAATACTTATAATATAACTTTGGGAAAATATTGCGACTGTACGCATGTTGGCGTTGACGCGACGGGTGGCGCGACGCTTCTCGCAGACACTCTATCATTCTAAATATCTCTATTACCGTTCTTTGTTCTACTACCCTACTTGACTTCTCGCGACGCCATGCGTTCTTTTTATTTGCTACCTAAAAATCTAAAATGATGTTGAGTACCATCTGCGTTATATACACAATGGAAACACCCTCCAACAGAAATATTAATAATTCTATTAAACAGGTTGATCGGCGAAACTTAATCAAAAACAACTCTAACCAAAACCTGCCGAAACTATCACATCCCTGCACGAATAATTATTTATCGCCAGCCGCCAGTCTCTTATTTCATAAAATAATGTATTCTTATTTCACACTTGTATAAACACGAAAGAATCACCTTCTATATACTTCGTAATTATTCACTCGTGACGGCTAATTTTCAAAGGCTACGCGCCACTTCGGCCGCGCGTCTCGCTTCCCGTCTGTGTCGCCAGATCGAGAAAATCGAGGGGAAACAATTACCCCCCCCCCCCGCCCCCTATGATGACGAGCAATATGTGACACCAGTGATGCTAGAATCGTGGGTTCAGTGGGTTGTGGGTTTTTTCACCTCCTCTCGCTCAGCTGGTTCAACCCCCCACTCTAACGCACTGTCGTCGCTACATTGCATCTAGTGCGCACGTGCTACACACGAACGTACCTCTACTTTCTACTCCTAGTTCTCCACGTTTTTTGAGAGTTCTCCGAGAAAATTTTGGACCTTCACGGGAACTGACGGCAAGCGAGACGCGCGATCGGTTCGAGGAGGGGGGGAGCGGCGTCGTAGTCTTCGAAAATCGGCCGTCACGAGCCAATTCCGAACCCTGTTCTACTCTACAAATAAATTGTGTATCACATATAGAATCACAACATTGTTAAAACTTGCATTTGTAAATAGGATATATATACCCAGTCAAGCCAGGCCTGCCTCGAGTACAGCCTGGCAAGCAGATGGCGGGCATTATGCTGGCAGGGTCTACCTGGCAGAAGCTGACGGCAGAATGCTGGTAACTCGGTCCTGAATTCTGTCTTCGTTTAAGAGGGTAGCAGCACGGTTGCACTAATTTAGGCCCCAGCTGCCAGCATTAAACCGAGCAGATGCCGGGTCGTTCTGCCAGCAAAAATCGAGCATTTTGCTTAAGAATTTTTGTTAAACATTCAATAGTAGGGCACTTCAATGTTGAACTGGTATTATTACTACTAATTATCAGTTGGTGCAGTATAGATGTAGAGTAAAAATTCCTTACTTACGAGTGATTTACCTACCTAGTACTACCTAACATATATTTGTATACGCATATACGTTTCAGGTTTTTTCAGTAAGAAACAGAGTATAGTTTCTCTTTTCCCTTCTGTTTTGCACGAGTCACCAATACTATTCCTATTTCTATATGAGAAGATTTCTTGTTTTAGGTTTCAATACACTGTTTTGTAAGAATTTACCAAGGAAGTGAGAAACCTAAAATATTATTAAAATAATACTTTTTCAAACTAATCTAATTCGAAGAATAGAAATATTTGTCAATCAAAATATATTCTTTAGAAGAATATCTTTTGTGTAAAGCTTCTTTAAAAACATGATATATATGTATTGTATATATATCTTTTTATATATGTGTATAAGCTATTAGAGCTAGAACATGTTCTTTTTTTATGGAATTGACATGTTCATCTATTGCTATGTTCAGTTGAACAACATTTTCTGTTCACCATCAATATAATTAGGATAACGTAACTCCGTTACGATGTTGGACCGATAGTAATTAATGAAAAAAAATATTACAACTCTTGAACAGATACGTTCAGCAAGTAGTGCAGCGGGCTACCCGTGACAGTCACGAAGCCTACAGTTTGTATACATATACGTGTACACGCACATATACATATATGTATATTCCATCTTTTTTTAATCTTACAGCTGAATAACTCTCCCCCGTGCTTGTTTCTTGCACGGAGGAGTTATAGCAATCTAAGAGATCAAAAATTTTGAATTTTCCATCGATTAGAGGAATTATTAATTATTAAATCATAGTATGCTTTCCTTCATTTATCTATCGTTTTCTTTGAAAGATTCTAACGATAAGTGGCATTCAGTCATTGAACTGTGTAAGATGTACAAAAATGTCAATAAACGTGAAAGAATGTCACGATTATTATATACATATACATACATATATTGCATATACGTATACGTATTGTTGTACATTTCGAAATAGAATCGTAAATAAAATATATAGTCTTAGAAATGTTCGCGGTTCGACATATCATTCCATTGTTCCACTGCTTACTGCTTAATGTATTGCTTTAAAATTGAAGGATTATTACCTCGTTTTCACATATACATACATTATAATTAGGGTAACTGCCCGCTTGGATACCGATGTCTCGAACTTACTGATGGTTATTTAGCAATACTTGCCATTGCCCAACCCATCGTTAGTTCTATACCTCTGCAGAAAGTTTGATACACAATCCATGGCCAAGGTCTTGGATACTGAGTTACGGCTGGTTGCATACCATACTCCACTCTTTCGGCTAAAAGTCCTAAAACAGTGTAAATCAAGAATGTTCATCCACAGTATCTCAACCAAGAAAAAAAATTACATATATTACATATATGACATTACCATATGGACCAAAAATACGTGCAATATCTGCAACGCACAAAATGATTCCTAAAATCGCAGTTGCATATATAACATTCAATACTTTTCGAATTTGTCGTCTCCTAGGTGCAGCAGTATTCGCTTCCAACATATGCAGAGGTGTCATATCAGACTTGGATCTGTTTACGTATGCAATGTGATTTAATATCGAATGAAGCGTAAGGTCGTTACTCTGAAAAAAAGTTTATTTTTACATCAACACCTTCTACTCATTGAGAAGAAAAAATAATTTGATTGCGATTGAGTTATACGTATAGACGAGAAGCTACTTTTCGTCGCTTTTATCTATACCAGGGCTCGACCCGGCCGCGCGTCTCGCTTCCCGTTGCTTTCTCGAGCTCGAGGGAGTTCAGGTTCAGGCGCTATTCGTGGTGCTTAGGAGAATTAGAACTGCCACGGGAGACGGCAAGCGAGACGCGCGGCCGAGTCGAAGGAGCGTAGCAGCCTTTGAAAATTGGCTGTCGCGAGTCAATAATTCTGAGCCCTGGCCTTTACACCTATACTCTTATACGTAAACTCAATATCAACTTGATACGTATCACTATGGAAACTCGAAGATAAAAGTACCGCAATTTTAGTATCGGTTGCAGTTTTTTCAGGAAGTAAAGTCTCGACGGTTATGTTTTCGGTATCCTCTTTTCCCTTTTCGTTTTTCCAAGATAAACTCTTCTTGCGACCTTTCCCATCGTCTTCTTTGTCTTTGGTCTTTTCTGTCATCAAGGCTGCTTTCTCGTTACAATCAGGCTGATCCGAGTCCGATTCGGATTTCTCTTGTATCTGAATCTTTTCAGGAACTATATTACGACCGTGGGTAGGACTTCTACTTAAAGTTTTAATACTTATATCGCTGCTTCGGCGGTCCAAGTTTAATGGCTTGATTTGTATCATCTCGGAATTACGTCGAAAAGAAATATCTGAATTTCTACGTAACTCGCCTTTTGAAACGATTCCGCTGATATCCGAGTTGCGTCTTGAGCCTGAAGCGTATACGTCGAGGGCAGTTATTCAGTATATCCAATACGATACGATATTACTTACTATCTCGATGATGTAATCATAATCGACGCGTTACCTGCAGGACTTAAATCCACGACTCTGGATAATTTGTAATGTTCGTTCGGAGGTAACATTCTTCTTGGTGTTCTATTTCCAAAATCGCTGTTACGTTTTAGTTTGGCCGCAAATTGGGAACCTCTGGTCTTTTCATGTGTAAAATCAGAACACCGCCTTAAATCTTTCACGCTTCCTACAGGAGTAACGTTTTCCGAATGTCTCCTGGACAGTCTGTCCGGAGATCGTCTTCGATCAATATCGGGCGAATGCCTTGGGCTAAAATCCGAGTTTCGTCGACATTCTGGCGTAGTAGAGCCATCCTCGTCGTTCATAAACCGAACGCTGCACTCTGAATTTCTACGCGAGGATCTGGAAGCATCGCTGCTCCGTCTGCTGCCTACAGAGCTTCTACGGCTCGGACTCGATACCGTTATTATAGGCAAATTAGCTGCCGACGGCGTAGGTGTTGGAGGTCGAACGTACACTTCTGGTACCGTCGACGAAGACGATACAGGTTTCTCAGCTTGTCGCGATGGACTTTTGCAAAATTTTTCACATTCTCTTTGTAGTTTTTGTTCGTTTCTAGGTTGTTTTGCAAGTCGATCTGCAACACACGTAACGCGAACATTTATGTTTACGTGTCTCGATTCATTTCGGCATTTCATCAAGTTCAGAGTTCGGAGTTGCGCAAATAACACTTTTACAATTACCTTTACAATTTTTCTCAGATTCGATCAGAAAAGTGGAAGGCTCTGTTTCTTCCACGGTCTTAGGTTTAGCATTGAGCAAAGTAGGTACTAGAGCAGCTGCAACGGACGATGCCAAATTACCGTACGGTGCTAACATCGCCAACTGCATGATACCTTGGAGAACATTCGGCACGTCGTAATTTCAAAATCTTTAGTATCTTTCGTACGTCGACAATTCGCGAGAACTTACCTTTCTGATGGCTACTGGAATTGTCTCTCATCAGCATACTACTCGGTACAGTTTTTAACAAGCATATTATCTTGTATCCTGCACGTAGGGATGACAGATACAAAAGAATACTCCAGATGAGGAACACAGACTGAACCATGTAATTTACGACGCAAATATTTGGCGAAGCGAAAGCAATATGGCTGGCGATAAGCAAAAACAAGTGTCCTGCCATAGTGAAACTCACGCATGATTCCTTTTGTATATTTTGCGGTCCAAACTTAAGCTGAAACTTTATCGAGTTGTACGTTGAGCCTGTTTTCAATAAGATTCGTGTATCAGTTGCGTTCATATTACCTGAGTTAGTTGCAGGAAAGCCAATTGTACAAGACTAAAGGCATACGTTATGTAAGGGAATCCGACGTCCCATCCTATCAACGTAATGGTTTTTGTCACGATATCCTTAAGATTATATGGATCTATAAAGAGACAAATTGCTCTTGTAGTCCCGAGTATACATAAAAACATATTAATCGTTGACATATAAGGCCTGCTCGATATAAGAGACCTGAAAAACAAACAGAATTTGTATTACCACATTTATATATATGATATTATAATATACTATATTACGTATATTTTAGGCAAGAGATTCGTTCTTTAGTACCTCAAATGTAGCATGGATAAAAATGTATAAAATGCCAGTACAAAAAAGAGGCACGCGAAACCATACGCGTGTAAAAAAAAAATCCATTTCAGTTCTTGTTTTATAGAAACCAATGATGGAGAGACGAGTAGAAACTTGTGTTCTAAAATTGAAGACGTCGACAAATTTGAGACACAATTTTGTCCAGTTATTGGCGTCGACGTTGTTTCATTCATACCTATATTAATAAAGCAAAAATCATAAGATTTCTATATTTATAATTACTACGATACATTTTGTACGCTACATTTTTATGATATCTATCTTTCAAATCCTTCAAACTATTCATACATACATACATATGTCTATACATATGTACATTGTATGTATATATGTGTGCGTGTGCGTAGTATGTACATATATATTTGAGCTAAGCAACGAATTTATTCAAGTCGGTATTCATTTAACTGATAAATTAATAAATAATTTTTTATTATAAATAATGACAAATTATTTTCTATTGCTTAAGAACAATTAATGTCAAATCATTAATTATTACACAATATAAAAACATCTAATAAATGTAACACTCGCAGTTGTAATCATGCAAAGAATAATTTATAAAATAAGGAAAAACTGACCATGAGTCCAATTAGTCAGCCTATCCATAATCTCTGGATTGATGTCCAGAGCACATCACTATTTAATGCTTATTCCGATCCAAATTGTTTCAACTGCAGCCGATCAAGTAATTGCGAAGACGAATTTTGAAATGTGGTAGCAGCAACAGGCTTTACCTATAGTCTATAGTGTAGCATCCGCGTAGCCGGACTTGCATCCCTCCTACGTCTCCGACGCCGCCTCCACCACCCGACCACCGCCTCCGGGTCGCGGACACTCATGGTCCCGTCCCGTCCCGTACCTTTCTTCTCTCACCCCTGTTAGAAATATTGATTTTACACAAACAGGATTGGTAGCTTGGAGGGAGAGAGTTCAGATTGTACCATGGTGCTGTACTAAGCTTGACGCTTGTCGATTATTTATCTTTAGAATTTAAATAGAGCACTACTAAATATATCAAATTAATCTCGTTTCATATTGTTTATTATTACCTTGTTACATATTATGCACAGTATATATATATTATACTCACACACAAAGAGAGAGAGAAAGAAAGAGAGAGAGATATATATAATATATAACGTTCTCTAATAACTCTGTATTTTTAAAACAGGGTTTTTTTTAACACAAAAAATTAAATTAGATTTGCCTCCTTCTTTATAGAAGACACATATGTGATACGAATATCTAGATATATGGTGTGTATCAAAATTCCTTAAATATCCGGAAATGTTGGAAAGATTTTCATTTGCAAAAATGGCAAAAACACGGACCAGTCCGAGCGCAGCGACAGGTCCCGCTTAGCGTGGCGTCGCCGTTTTTCCGAGCAAAAATCAATCCGCTGTAGCTGTGCTCTGATTGGTTCGTGTTTTTCGTTAATAACTTCTAAACAAAACCGCGAACGACATTTTTCACTTTTGTCCTTTGTGAAAATGTCGCTTCAAATGATCTCAGGAACGTCCATGTTGAAGGAGTTTTGAGACACACTGTACATATATATAT
Source organism: Lasioglossum villosulum (assembly GCA_963971365.1). NCBI lineage: Eukaryota > Metazoa > Arthropoda > Insecta > Hymenoptera > Halictidae > Lasioglossum > Lasioglossum villosulum. The sequence goes on from OZ020495.1 coordinate 4,329,034, forward strand.
GTATTTGTCCCCTTTTACTTTGTTCTAGTTTTATCACATAGTATTTTTTATGTTAACAATTTTACTTTTCCCTTCCGAAATTATTATCTACATTTGCATCTACATTTACATACATAAGCACAAGCATTTCTTTTTGACGTAAAACAAACTCACCAATATTTATAACAGCAAAGATGTACATGTATAAATATATGTAATACGCTTACTTTTCCGTTATGTCTATTGAAATAGCATGGCATTTGATACATCTAATTTATTCAAGTTTCAAAGTATTGATCCAGTAGTCCAGATGACTACCCAGGTGGTATTGATCATTATCATTCAAGTAAGTTCCAAGTTAAATTATGGATGTCTTAGAGTTAAAAATATCGTCGTTCTGCCAATTGTGCACCGTAAAATGTGAATAACGTAACATTATGACCCGTTTAAGGTAACATTGATAAAACATTAGTTCTGATATAAAACATCCTTTATTACAATGCGATATTTACATTTGAAAGCTAGTTCTTGAAAATTAATCTTAACTAACCATTTTAAGAAAGATATAATGAGAAAAAAGTATGATAAACGCAAAGAAGAAAACCAAAAATCTGTTAAAGAATAGAATATTATGATGAGAAGTGATTATGGTGAGAATCAATTACGTAAACATGCCCTAACTGCAATTAATTGCCAGAGGACGAATATAGGACTCATCATTTCCGAGTATTCCAAAGTGCTTTGGCCTGTCAACTTTCTGCATAAAAGATATTTGAAAACAAACAACAACAGTAGCGTTGTAAGGCTCCGTAGTGCTCGGAAATTAGCACCTCTGAACACTCCCTCCATATGCATTCTCATAAAAATAATTGCGCAGAAGTAAGTGTTCAAGCCATCCGCGATAAAGAGAGGTGAAAATACTATCCACCAGCCTGTATTACCCAAGAAATAATTGTCATCCAGCTTTAGAGCTAGTAACATTGTGAACATGGTCAATGAAACTAAATTTATCCATATTTCAAAAATTGTTAGGTCCAACCAATCTACTAGTTCATCCAAAGAAAACATCATTTTGACTCCCTTCAATTTCAAACGAATCCAACACAATTACCATACTTTCCTGTTTGTCGTATCGCAATCCAACATTTATTATTCAAAATTTTATCGCTTTAACTCATTGGGAATATTGGAATGCTTTTACAGATTATACAGCTATTCGGGATATTTGAGATTACCTATTGAAAATTTTCTAAATATACGAATATGTATTGCAGAATTATTCCTACTAATTGTTTCATAATCAGCGCTGTCGTGAAGGGGTTCAAAGTCATCTGTAACGAAACATAATAGTGTTAGTCCATATAGCAAATATTTTCAAAATTTAATGTTTCCTATGATTCAGAATGCTTACGCACCAATGACAGATGTAGTAGATGTCTTGACATCCAAATCGATTCCACTATAATGTATTTCCTTCAACTGAAGAGCCAAATTACAAGCCCTAAGTACAGCAGCTCCAAGACCATGAATGATCACTTCGTGGGCACCATTGTTAAGAAGTTTTTCACATATTTTTAATTGTGCCTTGTATTATAAAAACAACAAAAGTACTAATTAAAATTAATTAAACAAATAGTTTGTATTAATGGTAAAAAAGGAAAACGAAAAACAAAAAAGAAAAAAAGAGGCAGATTTATGCGTGTGTGTGCGTCGTGCACGTGCGCGCGCGCTCGCCTGTGTGTATATATTTATAAGTATTATATTACATACATGTGTGTATGTAAGTACTATGTGTACAGTACATATGTATACACATATGCTATTGGATCAACTGAATTGTAAAGTAACCGAATATAAAAATATAAGAAGAAATTATAAACGAATCTATTTAATAATCGGGTTTTATTTTTCGTTACTATTGACAGTGACAAAAGACAAGGTTATAATCGGTAAAGAATAATTACCTTAAAATTCGTTTTATTAGTCACAAATATATCTTCGTTCCGTTTTCTCGATAGACCGAAAGGTTGCCTCTTTTTAATAGAGTAGTCAGAGGACAGTAACTTCCTGCGTTTCGTTCTAGGCGCGTTTCTCTCTTTCGAAAAATCCGGACTGCCTTCCGAACCCTTGTGCACATCGGTCATTCTGACAGTTACTGCATGGAATTTTCTACTAATTTTCCATCTGCGATAAATTCTTCTTATCGGCAAAGATCCTTATCTAAGCAAATTAATAGGCCATTTAAATAAATTGTGTAGAATTGAAATAGCAAATCTGCTCGTCGAAATCAGTTGGAAACAACAATTTCTAACCTTAAAACTCGAAGGCATCGATTGATGGACGTTTAAATAGACAACGATTTAGCGCGTTCTACTGGAAACCGTGGTATCGCGTATATCTTCGTAAAATACAGAATTCCAGCGAAATGAAGGAACCCGAGGTAGACCCGAAAAATATTATAAAAAGCAGAGAATTACTCTACAGACTTATGATCAGGTTACATATTTTTCTTATTATTCTTTTTCTTTCTTTTTTCCGTCTCATAGTTCCGTATTAGAAATAACGATTTCTACTGTTTCAACTTGTAGATATATACAGTTAGATATAAAATGTAAAGTTTTATGCATGTATCATTCTTTATGGCAACAGTGGAAAGTCGAAAATACTAACACAATATAACAAACGTTTTAGTCAACTATTTTACGATGGACATCAAACATTGGCTGTACAATTGTCAAATATAATTCAAGCGGAACCTCCATGTCCACCTTCGGACCGATTACTCCATCTAATGTTGATCGGATTGGCTCATGAACCTGATCGTTCCAAGAAAGACACGAGCAATGTATCCACGTTTTCATCAACATTCGATAATACTTTGGGTCCTGGTCTGGACTTGGAATTTGAAACAGAAGCTCAAACGCAAGCTCCAGAACCAGCGCAATACGAGACCGCTTACGTTACCTCGCATAAAGGAAATTGCAGAGCAGGAGCATTTTCCGCGGATGGTCAACTAATAGCAACTGGATCAGTGGACGCATCGATTAAAATTTTAGACGTTGATAGAATGTTAGCTAAATCAGCTCCAGATGAGATGGCACCTGGCGATCAAACAGGCGGTCACCCCGTCATAAGAACATTGTACGATCATTTGGAAGAAGTGACGTGTCTAGAATTCCATCCGAGGGAACCTATTCTGGTGTCTGGCAGCAGAGATTTTTCCATTAAACTGTTTGATTTCAGCAAGGCTAGCGTTAAAAAAGCATTTCGAACTATTACAGACGCGGATCAGATACGATGTTTATCTTTCCATCCAACTGGTGATTTTTTAGTTGTTGGGACTAATCATCCAGTTGTAAGACTGTACGACGTTAATACAGCTCAGTGTTCCGTATGTAGTATACCAAGCCATCAGCACACAGCTGGAATAACTAGTATCAAATATTCTCCAGATGCAAAAACTTATGCATCCGCTGGTAAAGACGGAAGTATAAAATTGTGGGATGGAGTGTCGAATCGATGTATAAATACCTTCGTAAAGGCTCATGACGGCTATGAAGTATGTTCGGTAACATTCACAAGAAACGGAAAGGTTCGTAGTAACTGAAAAAAATGAATTTATTTACATTGTACGATTTATCCGGACATAATATTTTTAAATTGACAGAATTTTGTAATTTTACCATATCTGCGTGTGCGTGTGTGTTTCAGTATTTACTATCATCAGGGAAAGATTCCTTGATAAAATTATGGGAGTTGTCGACTAGCAGATGTTTGATAGCGTATACAGGTGCCGGAACTACAGGTAAAAGGCTGAATCCTAAGCATATATTTAGAATATACTTGAAGATTACGCTATATAGACCGCAGAATATAATACAGTGCAGCTAATTCTTTTATGGAATATTATAGTAATCGTAATTAATCACTACCTTTCCATAGGCAAACAAGAACACAAAGCACAAGCTATATTTAATCATACCGAAGATTATGTAATGTTTCCCGACGAAGCCACGACATCGCTGTGCGCATGGAATTCTCGAAACGCATCTAGAAAACAATTGCTATCATTGGGACATAATGGTCCAGTGAGACTAATCGTCCATTCGCCAACTGCTCCAGCATTCTTGACATGTAGTGACGATTTCAGAGCAAGATTTTGGTTTAGAAGAATGCCAACTCATTAAAGCGCGATATTGATCGTCGATATCAAGAGCATAGAGATGTTGGTTGTTGGACGTAAAGTTGGATACGATTTGTGACAACACGAATACGAACACGGAAGATTAAGTACCGAAGCAAACAATTAAAAACGGCAATATACATACATATAAGAACACGTGTAAGTTTGTACAAAGATACCGTTGTACAATCAGTTAGTTGTTGTTGTTGTTATTATTGTTGTTGTTCGGTGATCTAACATTCGGCTACCGTATCTCAAAGTACAAAACAATTGATTTGACTAATTTATGTTGGGATTGCAATATATACGCAAGGCAACTGAAAATATTGTATATATCCGTTTGGTTTATCGTTAAAGTAAAGATAACGTTATTTTCTTTTGATACCAATCTATATCGATGTTAAGATTTACTAATGCTTGAGAAACATGTAACTGGAGACGCAACTTGTGCGTCCATTAAATGGTCGACTATAATACTTGCAATTAAACGGTTGAAAATGTTTTTTTTGTTCTTTTAAGCGTAGAGGGGTAAGTAGTAGATTATACGAAGTACATAATTCGTATTGCAAAAGCTACGAACGTATATATGGTCTACATATATATACATATATATGTATACATATGTATGTATATATACAAGAATCGGATGCACGTTGCGTTTCGTTTAGTGTCGTTTCGTTAATAAACGTGAAACCGGAAACGGTGTGGCGAAACGTTTTGACGATTTTGAAGAGAAATCGAAAGGTTAGGTGAAAAAAAGAAATTGACGATAAAAAAAGGAATACGTTATGCAGTACATGCGTGGTAAGAAGAAAGAAGAAGAGCAGATATCGGTGTGGTAAAATATAAAGTAAAAATGAAAGGATAGAATTGTGAAAATGTCGCTCGTTTATATTGCGTCGCTACGCGTCGAATTAGCGAGTCAATCGCGAGGCGGCGCTCAGGCGCTCTGAACTCCCGCTCTACGTTTGATGATGTGTCACGTGACCCACGCTAACCGCCATCTTTGCTTATCGTATAAACAGTGCGACCGGGCTCAGCACGAATTCTTGCCGAGAAATCGCGGTTTTTCCAGTGTTTTTGAGTGATTCGATCGCGGGGAAATGTCCGAGATCAAGGCGGAAAACAAGAACGATAACAATATCGAGGATGCGTCGAAGGTAAGCAGACAGGAAGACGAGAAACATGTTCATCAAGCCGAGTTTTCATGCCAAGGCGGCGTGCGCTCCCCTCGAATACGAGGAGACGCTCGTTCTCTCGAAAATTCGATACGATAACGCGTGCTACGACGAACGAACCATGTTCGAGGAGTGATTACGCGAGATACGAGCTCGTACGATCACGGATAATGGTGCCTTATTGCGCGGGGCTATGGATTCGGTGATTTTTCAAAGCTGCGCCGTTTGTCCTTCATTCGCAAAGATGGTGGATGTTTTTTTATTGTGACTCTTGTAACGAGGAGAGTTGCTGACCGGTGGCGATAGGGCTGCTGTACCAAAAAGGCGGGAAACGAGTTTCGATAGGACGGTGATGTTCCACGCGGTTTTCCACGAAAATGTCGCCTTGTCTCGCCTCGTCTCGTCTCGCCTCGCCTCGCCTCACTTCGGAACAGTGTTGGTGGCTACGACCTACGACGCTATGTAGAAATACATATCGACTTGGCAAAATGGCGGGAAACTTAAACAAACTTGGCGTGTATCTCGTGTAGTTTAACGGTCCTTCATAAATTTTACCTTGCACGCATGAAACTACCTCGTTGGCGTTACTTTTACATTCGTAGGCTATCGTAATCCTTACCGAACCTCGGTCACGAAATCTCCGATATTTCAATAGTTTTTACTCTGAACCCAAATTGAACGCGCACGATCTATTCATCTTTGATTCACCTAAGTAGCGGTGACTCTTCAATCTTGCTCGCGTCTTCACGTTTATCGGAATCGAATAAAACGGATTGATGAAATATTTGCAGGACCATTCCGCAGATGAAAAACCTACTCCAGCGAAAAATAAACGAGGAGGCACCAAAAGACTTTCCACATTGGAAAGGACCACTCAGGAAGGCGAACGACTCACAAAGGTCTTTTCGTTTTCTGCTATTTACATTCGATCGTATGATCATAGTTTATTCCGGCTTTTCGCCTTTTAAAGTATAAAAACCAAAGCTTTGCTTGACTATTTCCCTCCATTTAACCTGCTTGGTGACTCTCCCGCTCCCGTTCCCGCTGCGTTGTCTACGTGAGCAAAAGAGTATGGGAAAAGTTCGAATGGAAGGGGCGCTGCAGGGTATAAGGGGAATGTCACGAATCTATGGTGGGGAGAGAGAGAGAGAGAGAGAGAGAGAGAGAGAGAGAGAGCTCACTACAAATACGTTGCATGCCCGCCAATTATGAATAGCCAACAGGCACGTTGGCACGTTCTTTATTACCAGCATTGTTTCGATCACTATATTTATTTATTTATTTAGTTAATTTAGTTAATTCATTAATTATACTCTACAATTCAGCATATGCTATTCTGCTATCACAGAATATATTTATAATTTAAATAATTTCATTAAATTTTGTCACATCTAGTATCTACTTTTTAAATTCTATGCTCGCATGCTGAAACACGAAAATGTATCACTATTAGTTTTCTTATTTTAATATGCTTTTACTATTATAGGATTTAAATGCATCTGTTGGAGAAGTGGAAGGGAGGAGACGTACTCGTAGTTCAGCGAGAGGACTTGCATCATCTACGCCTGTACCATCTCCACCTAAAAAGGAGAAGAGGGATACATCGACAAAGAGTACTGGTCGTGGACGCGGGCGTCCGAAACGGCAAGAGAAAAACAATGAGAACAACACGGACGAAGAAGCAGCAAATAATAAGGGTGAGAAGCATTCCGAAGAGGAATCTATGAAAATGGAAGTGGACGAGAACAAAGAAGAAACGGAAAAATTAGTAGAAAACGAGAATAAAAGTGCTACAAAAATGGAAAGTAAAGAAAGCACTGAAAAGACTCAGGAATCCAATTTCAAGGAAGAGAAAATGATAGAGGAATCAGAAAATTTTACGGAAGACGCTAAGAGTACCGGAACCAGTGAAGAAAAGAAGGAGGAAGACATAAAGGATAGCTCGGATTCGAGTCAGGATGCGACAGACACAGCGACAGAAGCACCTCCTTCGTCTTCTTCGGAGTCTCAAAACCCTTCTAATATTACTACCACAACCCCTACCACCGCCGCCACCACCACCCCCACCACCACCACCACCACCAGCACCACCATCACTGAGGAAAATAAGGAATAACCTCCTTTCGCCTGTTTACCAACTTCATGTAAGCATTCTTCTTTTGTCGTTGTTTTGCCTAGCATCAAAAACTCTGTCTGATTAGTTTTGTTTAAAGGTACATTTGAAATTAACATTTCGATCTAATAGCTCTCAAATACCATACAGATGGTTAACAACTCTGTACAGTGTCGTGATTATATAGGGATCTCTACTATTCTGATTACCTTTTTTCAAAACATTAGAAGCATAGACATAATTCATACGTATGTAAAATAATTTTTTTTGTAAATAATCACAAGACGCGTTGAATTCTGGAGAAAAAAGTTAGAATATGTTTAGAATGTTTAGAAAGATTTATCTACATAAAATGTTCATTTTTGCTGCAGCAGGTACCAGGGCGGCGCACACATTGGGGTTACAAATCCAGTCCCCACGTCTATTTTAACAAATTGACACCTACTTGCCAATCGTTGTTCTGATCAGCGCACGCGAGTTGTATTTTACGTTTCTTATTAATTCGAAGATGAAAGACTAAAAAATAAAATGTGTGTTACGACGGTGTATTGTTTGCCAGGCTTAATACATGTTTCACACGTGCACACACATACACACGCACGCGCATACACACACAATATATATATATACATATATATATATATATATTTTCAATGGTATCGAGCATACCGTAGAATAATTATTTTAATCCAGTTTTACTCTGATCGAGTAAAATTACTCGTTGCACTGGTTAGTTGACGATAGCAAGCGAGGTGTAGAGCATACGTTGTTCATGTACAATGATAATATTATTGTAAAATATATTTAATATGGACTTATATAGAGACAAGTTGTTTTCAAATCAGAGCTGAGATTATTGGACTTTCCAAATACTGTCTGTAATTCAGATCTGACATGGAAGTAGCTAAAATTAATTCGTACATAGCAAATTACTGTAATACCTTATCTTATATAAATAATGACTGAATGAAATGGAATATATGAGAATTATGGTGAAACGATTTCTCTTTTTTCATGAAATACAGAAATAAAATTTCTGAGTAACGCGTCTTAGCGTGAAATCTATTGTCTCCTTCCTTGCGGAACGCTATTATACGTACTATGTTATATGTACTATTAACCGAGATAAGATTTTTAATTTAAAAAATTTTTTCACGTTTTCTTAACTAATACTTTAACGAAATCTCTTTCGTTTCTATTTTTCAAGAAAATATTACGAAAGAAAATGAACATAAGAAAAGAAAAAAGGAAGACAAAGACGGAATTACTGTAAGATAGACGTGTGCATATATGTATTTTTCGCTATAGAATTTCGCGACACGTTAATATTCTGTGATCTGTAAATTTATCCATTAAGCATCTTTTTTTTGTTCATAATGGTCCAATATTAAATATGTTGATATTATTGTGTATTTGAACGGTTGTGAGTGTACAGATAGATTATATAATTCAATGCATTATGATTAAAAGATTTTCATTTCTCAATGAAACATGGAAATGGAATGATAAATCTGATCATCGAAAGCGAAGAACATTGATAAAATGTGTGTGTGTGTGTGCGTGTGTGTGTGCGCGCGTGTGTGTGCAATCAAGAGAAAAAGCGAATTGTTTCGATCGCGCTTGTTCGTAGTGTCTTTCTTTCTTTTTTTATTAAATGTACGTACATGAACGGGAACCATACTCCAGATCGTGTACGAATATTTTCTGCCAGATAATCTTCTGACATTTAAATTTTACAATTTGTCTATCGGATAAGTTTTTAATTTAATCGGGCGTCGTTAGAGAGAAAGAGAGAGAGTGAGAGAGTCATAAATCCGTTTTTTATAAAGACAAGAGGAGCTTCTGATCATCGAAGGTATTTGAAAAAAGCTGAAAAGACAATGGGATTGTTTTTAGCTGAATTGCACATTCTTCCGATAACAATAGGCATTATTGCTTCGTCGTGACGAGTCACGGGAAAAGCGATGGGATTTGCCATTCCATGTGTTCTTTTTCTTTTTTTTTTCTTATTGATAAACGTTTAAAGAACGAAAGCTTCGACAAGAGATTAAAATCAAATGCGATACGCGTGTATATAATAGTTAAGGTTAAGCGCGTCGTGTATGGCAATTGATCTTATCTCTTTGCAGTAGCGTGAAGAATGGGAACGTAGCGTGTGTCAGTGTGAGAGCACCATCTTACATAAGATATACATATATAAAGCATAGCCCGAGAGACGTGTTTTCTCCCTATCGAATCAAACAAAATGAAGTTTTACGATACATAGTACTATATTATACATTCACTAGGAAATCCTATCCCATTATACCTAGGAGAATCAACGTGAAACTTATTTTATCTATACGCATGTATCCAGACAATTATTATCATCTGTCAATGAAAATATGCCTAGGATGTTCAGTGTTAGTATTTTTACGATATATTTACAATCTGAATAATTGTATTCATTCTTTTTTCGTAAAGGTTAAAGTTGCTTATATATTTGGTCCGTACGATAATATTTTCTTTGATTCTGCATATACAAAAAATTTCATGGAACTAATGTTCTTATAGAAGCAATCTTCTTGATCTTTTTTTTTGTTCTTGTTTTTATGTTAAAGCAGTCTAGTTTTTCGATAGATACGTAGCAATTAATCGGTATAGAGATAGACCAATGTAGACTGTTAAAAGTGTGAACGTGTATTACGCATGCTTGTACAGTTTTTGCATAACGATTTTCATACGATTCGTCCTATGTAAATGTACTATTAGACGTTGTTTTGGTTCGATTACTGCGTGGTTGTAATCGATCACACACACATATGCAACATGAGCGCGCGCGCGCGCACGCGATAACGATCTCAACGCTGCTGTATTACCCGTGCGTTTTTCACAATTAATTCTATCTGTATCACTTTTGTTTTAGAGTTTTCTGGAACGCTCGGTATGCGCGGTTGTTTCCCGCGTTGATACAAAATTTTATCGTTAACTGTTTACGAGGTGACGGATTACGGTTTTAACGATGCATTTTCTCGAAATGCAATGAATTTTATAGGAATTTCAACGAATTTGTATTTCCACTATAATAGAAGAGGAAAATAAAACGATCAAGAATTCATTGAACGAAGCGTCATGCGTTCTTTGGATCTTGCTGATATTATCTACGTACAAAAGTTGTCCAGCTGGGGAACATCGTTGTCTGCGTAGACAAATCGTACGATTCGTTAACCAAAACCGTTCAACCAACTGTCCGTAAGCAGGTATTTGTGTTTATTTTTTTTCTTTCTCCTAACGCGGGAATAGTAAGTTTACCAAGTACAAGATTCTTAATAATGTGTGCGTTAAAGAAAAAAAAAAATTACAAGACATGAGATATCATCACGTGGCGAACGTAAAGCAACGACAAATCATCGATTTTTTTTTTAAGTATTACTTTCATTTTTCTACCAATTGTACATCAGGCACGAGTTGTTAATTCCATTTTTATTTCAGAATCAATCCGCTGTAGCCGCGCTCTAATTGGTTCGTGTTTCTCGTTAATAACTCCTAAACGGACCCAATTTTTGTAAAGGAAAATGTCTCTTCAAATGACCCAAGGAACCTCCCATTTCCGGGAGTTACACTTATTTTGGGACACCCTGTAGACTTGAAAGATACAAAGCTCGTTCGTTGGGAGGGGGTGGGAGAGTTGGTAATACAGCGATCCCTCTTATCAAGGACAGTTTCGTGGTATCTCGTCGGTCTAGTAGTTTTCGAAAGAAAAGTGCTCCGCCGGTAACATTCGGCTATCAGTTTGAGCAGTTTACGGCTACGTTAATTGGCGCTGACGCGCGCTTCAACTGTGCTTCGAGATGTCGTCACAAGTGGCACTACCATCGCGACGCCGCGCCGTTTTCAAATGATAAAAAACAAATGTTTCTAGTCTTGGCATCGCTAATGTGCCGAGCAGTCCCTTTCCGAATCGTACTCTTCTTATTAGTAGTTCTTTAACCAAGTAAACTGATCGCTGACGCAACTTTGAGAATGGATAATGGGAGGAGCAGTGATGATTGGGTCCTACGGTCCCAACGCAATCAATCTATCCAGCAATCCCTTCCTGAATCGTACTCGTCTTGTTAATAATTCTTTGGCGGAGCAACACGGAGAATGGATAATGGGAGGAGCAGTGATGATTGGGTCCTACGGTCCCAACGCAACCAATCTATCCAGAAGTCCCTTCCTGAATCGTACTCGTCGTGTTAATAATTCTTTGGCGGAGCAACACGGAGAATGGATAATGGGAGGAGCAGTGATGATTGGGTCCTACGGTCCCAACGCAACCAATCTATCCAGCAATCCCTTCCTGAATCGTACTCGTCTTGTTAATAATTCTTTGGCGGAGCAACTTTGAGAATGGATAATGGGAGGAGCAGTGATGATTGGGTCCTACGGTCCCAACGCAACCAATCTATCCAGAAGTCCCTTCCTGAATCGTACTCGTCTTGTTAATAGTTCTTTGGCGGAGCAACACGGAGAATGGATAATGGGAGGAGCAGTGATGATTGGGTCCTACGGTCCCAATGCAACCAATCTATCCAGAAGTCCCTTCCTGAATCGTACTCGTCTTGTTAATAGTTCTTTGGCGGAGCAACACGGAGAATGGATAATGGGAGGAGCAGTGATGATTGGGTCCTACGGTCCCAATGCAACCAATCTATCCAGCAATCCCTTCCTGAATCGTACCCGTCTTGTTAATAATTCTTTGGCGGAGCAACACGGAGAATGGATAATGGGAGGAGCAGTGATGATTGGGTCCTACGGTCCCAATGAAACGAATCTATCCGAAACGAACCAGCGCCGGCACTAATTTTCATCGGTGAAAGTGGCGGCCCGGCCGTGGTGAAAGTCGTGGGGCCATGCGACGTAAAGGAGGCTCCGGATAAACTGCATACGCCTCGCTAATGCATGCGTTCTACGTGCTAATGTATTACGACAGATAGATCGTGCTTTTACCCAGTGATTACGATACCGGCGAGCCGCGGGCTCGGACCGCGCGAAACCAGAATTCGTAATCGAGGGTCCGAGCGAGTCTCGTGTGCTGAAACCGGGACCGACCATGCCATTGTTTGCGGTCAATTATAGTGACACAAGCACGACGCTCAATGCTGTTTCGTTAGAGCTCCTTCTGACCACTTCGGTGGAGCGTTGCTTTCTAGAAACCATCGTTCACTATATCCCCTGACCAGAATTAAGGGTGCAAAACCTGATAATTCTCGGTCACACCTGAAAACAATCTTACAAGAAGAAATTTTTTTTTATTTCGGCTTCGTAGCCCAGAAACGGACTTGGTTATTATACATTCTAATATCACATTTATTCTTTAACACACTGCACACTTATTCTACACATAAATATTAACACACATCCTTCAGCGGAAAACAATCTTACAACGTTACTGCAAAGTTTGCCACTCCTGTCGCTAAATGTGCGGGAGTTATTTTAAAAATGTAATTGATTGGGTGAAATATAAAACAATAAAGGATTAGAAAAATTTCAAAACATCATAATGTTGTCTTTAATGTAACAAAGTCATTAAGGGATGAAATCAATTTTTATTTTATTCCCGCTTCCCACAATCAATGTGAATTAAATAACGCCAAACCGTTATATTGTAACGACGGCAGACACCAACTTGTAAAAGGTGAAACACCGATTGAAAAATGCCGCGATCAGCTAAAATCTGTTATGTATATTCGATCGTATAATAAGTAGCGTTCCGTTTCACACGACATGTTCACACGGATTACATACTGTTTTTTTTACTGATAATTGTATGTAAAAAGTAGCACATTGAAACGAACGAGTCGCGTCAGTGCGTCACGAAGAAAAAAAATAATACACGCTCGATTAGGTACAAGAAAACCAAACAGTCGACCAGTGTAATTAGTCGCGTTTGCAAAAAAAATCTGTTTGTGTACGCCGGAGTTAATTCATAGCGTTGCGTGATTGTCAAACAAGGATGTTGATACTTTAATCATATTAATTATGCAAATATCTGCTGGAATATTTCTGAAAATTCCATCGAATTCGTCGCAGTTCGTTGACGCTCACTTCTATTTTCGTCGCTAATGAATTATTCTCTCCGATCCACCATAAACGTCGATCTAGTAATATATACGTATAGTTTTGCATATTACGAACTTCAACTCCTAACGCTTCGAAATCATGTTTCTTTTTTTCCTTCCTTTTATGCTACGATTCTAATGAATTGCGGGATTTTAAGGACAGTTTCTGAAGGTTTTATCTAAATTATTTTTTTCGGCGTCCTTGTTCGTAGACATATTTATGACGATCTTTGTTTTTCCGTTCTCGGGAGAATTGATGTATGTAGTCGTTGGCGTTTAGTATAATTAGATTGGAGAATCTTCGAGTAAAAAACTCAGAAGTAACAGACTCGGACTAGCCTCGAGATCAAGTTAATTGATCTTTCACAAGTAACACTCTCAATTAAAAGATTAATACATTATTTCTTTTCATATCACACTAAACTGCGGATAAACTGCATATAAATGAATAATGTACAAAGAAGATCGGAATTTCAAAAAACTTATACATAGTACTATGTTATATTATTTTCAATCTATTAAACATATTACGAAAGAAAATGAATTTTCATTTCACTCCAGTTTGTTGCAATTCAGACAGAACATTTTTATTTCGCGTAAAGATCCGCCGTCTAATAAGTAAAAATTGATTTAGAAGATCAGTAAAGCAAATTGCGCGGTTCCAATATGGCCTGCATGGAGCTCAAAGTGTTGGACGGAAAGTATCGAGAAATTCCACAGCCTTCCGAGTCTCTGATTAGAAAAATTTATACAAATGCGTTCGAAATAAGAGTAGGGTACAAACGTAAATTGCTGACGTGTGTTTTCAGCGTTTGTCTGCTTGGAAAGCAAGTAAAATTCCACCGGAAAGAAACGGCGAACGCAAAGGGAGGGACAACGTCCGTTCGCGACCGCTGCCAGTGGAAAACTTTGCCCGGTATAAATAGTGGATCAAAGAATACGATGATTGCGCGTTAAGAAATTACAGTATTTTTCGAGAAATTAAAATCTAGGAAAATTCTTATGAATCTCATTTATTTGTATATTACTTATATATTTATATATTACTAATCAGTCGCGTACATATAAGCATATCTACAAGTAGCATATCGATGCCTACGTATGCATGTTTACACTGTAATAATTTATAATAATTGTTGGGATTGCGTGTCGATGTGAGGTAATGCACTTGGTGATCTCATGTTCGCTGCACGACACAATGTGATATAATGTTTAGGCGGCAAGACAAATTCTACGTAGACTTCTCGGAAAATATAACAATGATTCTTACGAAAATAGTGAGAAACTTCCAGAATCTCAAAATTAGGAACCATCGCTGGAGAAACAGTTAGAATTATAAATTCCAGATGGCCTTCAAAAATTCAGTGGCAAGAGTTTAGCATCAGAAGAAAATCAATTCCGGACTTAAACAAAAGAATTCCAGATTTTTCAATTCACTGGAAAAAGGATACCCAATCTGTAGCAACTTTTGGATGTTCTATACACAATAAAGCCAACATCCACACGAAATGAAAGAAATTTTTGTGCGGCTACAGATTTCGTTACAAAAACAACTAGATTGTCTGATTCTACATTAGACGCATTACGCTTGAACAATTAATTCTAGAGAAGTCGGAAGCAATTAACTGTTTAATGACGTTTTTTTCGAGACGTTGTCTTGACGTCTGAAACAAGACGTCTTACTATCAGGGATATATGTATATATTGTGCATACGTGTTTCTATGTATCGAGGCGTTGTAGACAGAGGACAAAAACGAGAACAAAAAAAGCAACGTCATTTGCGTCAACGGATACGCAACGCGATTCAACGATTCCGCTGCGGTGACGCAGGAGAGCCGCGATTCCATCGAGAAAATGAGAATGCAATGACATGTGCAGGGAAATTCGCGTCGCATTGTATGCCGATTTATTGATGCACGAATTTTATCGCGAAACGAATAGAACTTCGAACTTCGATGAACATTTTTATTTTGTTCAGTGATAATTGGCCTGATATTCTGCACTTATATGGAAAAAATCGCCTAGGTCGCGTTCAGATTGGTCTGTGTCTTGCGTTAATAACTCTATTCTAAAGGAAAATGTCGCTTCAAATGACCTAAGGAACCTCCCATTTTCCGCTCCTACACTAGTTTTGAGACACCCTGTATAGGGTAATCTTTCTATTCCTGGATTTTCGTATGCGTGGTCCTCTCCGCCCCTTCACGACCTAACCACAACTCATTTTATTCGCATAATCTTTGCATTGTAGGAGTTATCTAGAATTTGAACTAGTAATGGAAAAATCGGGCGATCAGAATGAGTTGTGATTAGGTCGTGGAAGGGGCGGACAGGACCGGCCGTCAGGCGTACAAACATTCAATACAGTATTAGCAATAGTTTTTTGCGAATATCTCGAAAACTAAAAGCGACCCCCTATATCGGAAAAGGAAAAAGTTGTTTAAAATATCGAAATCTATAACATATTAAAATTTCATCAAAACCGGAGTAGGTAGACCTTTTCTATATAATGAAAGGTTAATTCTTCTCGATCGCAAATTTAGATAATTAAATTTTTAAATGTTATCGGCGCCAGGTTATCGGTGCACATTTGTTGTTTTTCTGAGAATGATCGAACCTGGCGCCGATAACATTTAAAAATTTAATTTTCTATATAATTACCGAAGTTGTAATTACTCTAATTGGTGTAGCCACGAAGAAGATCGTACGTCAAGGGGTTAATTTTCTTCTTCTCGAGAATCGAGGAGGTAGTCCATATGAAAATCGCATTCAATGATTTCTCCCTAATAATGAACAGGGACGCCGCAGGATATGGGGAAATTCAACACGACGGTGACGATGTTGCGCGCGAAGGACGAAAGGGGACGTAGGATGGGAAGTGGCGAGTCATCGTTCGGCCCCGATTATGGCAAGGAAAGAACGGGCAAGTGGACCGGAATGAGAGTAATTCCGACCAGCAAGGAAACTAACAGAAAGTGTAATGCCGTGTAACAGCCTTGCGAGAGGTTATGCAAGTCACGAGCAGCTTGGTCGGCGACGACGATCGGCGAAAGTGATTCTTGGCTGGGCTGCACGGTCACGAGATGCTTGCGAATCGTTTCTTCTTCTTCGTCGACTCTATCCGGGCCAGCATCAGGCAAACAGACACCATACTTGATCCTGTGGAATAGAGTTTCTTTACGAACGAAGCCGCAGGAGGAGCCCGAGGAAAGGAATTTGACGAAACCACGAAACGCGAGTCATCGTGATCTTCGTTTCTCTCGGTTCCTGGTGGCCTCCTTACTCGAGCCGGTAATGCGGAAATTCCAATCAAATTATTCAGCCAGGTCTGTCAAGATTACGTTCGAAAATGATTTTAAGATTTGTATTGTGATTTATTCAATTATACCGTCCTTCAAGAGTGACGAACCTGGCCGGGTAATTTCATTAACATGCTTGTAGAATAATGTTACGACTCATTTCATTTCTAACGAAAGTGACGGGCAATTTCTACGCTGAATAAAGCCAATGTCAATTTCATTAATGAACGCTTTACTAAAATAATTTGAATGAAACGAACCAGCCAGGTTCGTCAAAAGCAAGTTTCGATGTTATCCTTCGAATTTCCGAACTCCGTCACTCTTTTCCAACAATAACAGTGACGAACCGAACATCCTTCGACTGATCCTCCTTGGCCGTTTTACAATCTTGCTTGCAGACGCTTGTGTTGCGTCGAGGGAAGTGTTTACCATTTACTCTTCGTTAGGATTGCAAACTCCGCCGAGACGCAATTCAAATATAATTGAACACTCGCCATTGTTGCGTTTACTCTGTTCCGAAACTGCGCCTGATCCTTCGCGGAACTGATTTGCAATCGCGCGCGGTGTTTGTACAACATGCGCCACGCAGGAAGAGGATTACACGGAACTCGCGGATGAGAAATGGTATGCATCGGACCGCGATAACGTCTTCTAGTCTCGGGTTCCAGTGAAAAATGCTGAAGACGATCGAGTTAAAATTTAGGGATCGTTTCTTTAATGTGAGAGGAGAACTAGAGAGAGGAAAAATTCAGCTGAGAAAATGCTGGAGAGGAGGAAGTGGAGGAAAGTTCAACCGCCAACCTAATACATCAGAAATAGTTGATAGAATCCAATCTGTGCCAAGCGATTATGCAACGGGAACGACAGGTTACCGTCTCCGAATTGTCCGAGAGAGCGGATGAACGTAACAACGATACTTTCACAGCGGGGGTTCAAGGTTCTTGGATCGCTTTCATCCGACGTCGACGTTCGCTGACTCCGGTCCACGCGAACCTACACGTTGTTGCATTGCTGACCTGACGGATGTCGCGATTCGCAGTTTTACCTCATAACACGGTCCAACAGCCAAAAAACGTTTCGATTCTCACTATGCGATTCTTATACAGCACCTAAATATCTCTTCAGGTCGTTGCGATGCAACATATGTTTGTTACGTAATGTGCATGGTGTCCATGGACCAATATCTGCTAAGAATATTTTGTCCAAAGGTCATTTTCTTCGAAGTTATCAACGTCATTGGTGTTTTTTTATACATAACTACATTTTTGTTATTGCATCATGTATGTAGCTGATCGAAAAATACATTCAGAAATGTATAGTAACATGACCTTGAAATCACCTTGATCTTCTAAAATTGGCGTTCCTTTTGCGTGGTAAGGGCACCTAAATATCTCTTCAGGTCATTGTGATGCAACAAATATTTTTTTACGTAATGTGCATGGTGTCCATGGACCAATATCTGCTAAGAATATTTGTGTCCAAAGGTCATTTTTTTCAAAGTTATCAAGGTCATTGGTGTTTTTTAATACATAACTACATCTTTGTTATTGCATCGTGTAGCTGATCGAAAAATACATTCAGATATGCATAATAACAAGACCTTGAAATGACCCATCTCGTTGCACCGAGCAACCGAATACAATCAAAGTCATTTCAAGGTCATGTCATTATGCATACCTGAATGTATTTTTCTATCAGTTACACGATGCAATAAAAAAAATGTAGTTATGTTTCAAACAACACGGCCAACAGTTACATGGAAACATTTTTGGTGTTGGACAGTGTTTTTAGGCAATCGTTTCTAGTGATATTTAGGAAGTTTTGATGATTCGAATGGAAGATTACGTTGCAAACTCAGCGCTGCCGAAACTATTCTGCTACGCCTGTCCCGCACAAAAGTAAACGTTTCTCGTTGATTTTCCAGGAAGTCGTCCGATAAACGTGCAACTGCGAAAACATGGAATGGCGTCGCGTCTCGGTGCGTTTAAATAAAATGTTTTTACTGGTCGACGAAGGTAAACAAGGATCCGATTAACACCGCCTTGCGACGGTTCGTATAATACACCCTTGAAGCGAATTATCCGGGTCCACATCACAAAATCTGCGGAAACACGTGAACAAATAACAAATAATTCACTGCTCAAAATCTATTTGTACGAGTGGTCCAAATATAATAGGTGTCACCTACTATAATACGGTATTGCGTCAATCAATGCGAGCACAGGTTATTTGATTTCAAACATGCTTCATTCATCAAATTTACAATGGTAGACTTTTCAGTAGGAAATCGTCCTTTGGCCACAACATTCTGCCCACTTGACTTGTAAATATTAAATCGCACAACCTTGTCTAATGCAATGTCGTTTCCACTGTGCGGTATGTGTACAATGCTCGCTTTTAGCGCTGACTGGTTCAATACTATCTAAGAAGTCTATGGCAAATTGTTTTTGTGGCTCCGGAACCGGTTTGCAACCGAAGACTTCTTGATCCTTACTTCCGATGACACTGCGTAAAACGTTTGCAAGATCGCATAAACGCGTATGTTTCTCGGAGAGATAAGAACCTAGTTCTCAAAAAATTCTTGTCCGAGGTTAAACGATTCGACATGTATGACGCCTGATTTATGCGTTTATAATAAAAATATGTGTACCCGGAACATAATGTAAACAAGAAGTGCACGGTATAAACAGATCAGAAGAATCGACGTATATTGTTGGATCATGCATTAAAACGATAAAATAGAAAGAGAAACATTTTCACATCCTGTTTCCCGCGGTTAATGCAGACGATTTTTTAATGTTGCATTATAGAAACAGAGTATGTGTCGGGCACGTCGATATCCTTGAGAATTGTTAATGCATTTCGTTTGTACGATGCCCGTAATGCTTTCTCCCAGTTTTCACACGATATTATGGAACGTGGCAGCACACTGAAACGCGATTTCCGCAAGTATCGGTAATGGGAATTAACCTTTGATTCTTTCCATATTTCTAGCTAATATCGTCAGCAGCGCCAATCAGTTTTAATACGCGGCGACACGTGGTCGAGCACTGCGTTCTTAAATCCCAATCGAATTAGCATAGAACGCGACAGTGTTAAATAGCATTAGCATAATCTACGCACAGCGATTAGGGGACACCGAGGGCAAAAGGAGGATTCACGACGATTTTTATGTCGATTTTATGCGATCGCGGTGACGCAGATTTGGACCCGTCGTAAAAATTATACCTTCATCCACGACACTGTCTGCGTATATTATACTTCTTCATTCGAGTTACCATAAAAATTGTATGAGATCTGAATCGACTCGATCCTGGTATTACTATACAGTAGGTGTACAAAGTGTTCGTACACTTTTTAAAATGGAATAACTTTTTTTGTAATTGTACCAACCGACCTGATTTTTTATAATTAATTAGAAGCATTGGTTTATGAAATGATATGCAAAAAAGATTTTCCAAAAAATTATTATTTACATGCAAGTTAGTATTTTAGATGATGACTTGACTTGAATTATTAATTGCTAACTTCACTGACTGAATTCTACTGCCTCGTCCTGATGAGGAGCCATTGTTCTACTCTTAATCTCCTTAGGGTGGGTCCATCCTCATTGATTTTTCGTAATCGCTTTTCTTTTTAATTCGTCGTTTCTCTTTTGACCGGATGTATGGTATTCGATTCATTTTAATTATTCTCTTGGCTAATATACGATGATTCAATTATTAATTACAATATTTGATGTTACAGTTCTCGTGCAACATTAATAGAACAAATACGAAAAGCAATGCAGAAATTGTATGTTATTCATGATTGAGTTTATTAATTATTATCTATGGCAGAACCACCGGACGTGACAAAAGAAAGACATGCATATTTAGCGGATTACACTTCAAGAATTCGTCTCGGGTCTGGTTCGTTATTATACGGCAAGGGGTTAATCAACTCCAACTTCCTCGAAACGATTTAAATGTTTTGGATCGTCCGCGACAGTGCAAAGATCAATGGACCTGATGGATCCCGAGCCGATGACGTTCTTCCGGCGTCACGGTTCCCAAGGTCCGCTGGGAGTAGTTCGACGCGAAATAATTCGTCCGGTCGTTTTCCTCGCGTTTTCAACCCCCACCGGGTGCCTTGACGTCTTGTTATCTTTTCGCATGATTTACCACGGTTCTCGTCGTCGGCAGCGTCCCGATGTTGCACGCGTTTTCCTCTCCATCCTCGTTGCTGAATTTAAGACTCCTCTCGGTTTCGAAGTTCGGCTCGGATTACCTCGTTCCTGGCCGATTACTTCGCACCGAGAGTCGCCTTGCAGAAAACAAAGTTAACGAGGCAACGCGCCAATTGCCAGCTCGTTAAAAATCACCGGACACGATCGACCTCGGGACGGACGCGATTATTATCCGCGCGACACGATCGGTAAACATCCTTCGCGATTTCCTTCGTTTTCCTTCCGATCGACGAAATCACCGAGACTACGTTTCCAGCTGGGAAAATGAAGAAATTTCTTTTAAACCAGATCATTGTTATTCTATGTAATCTTTTTTACATCGTGCACACCGAATTGAACCGGTTTTCTCGTACAACGGTTGAGCTCTTCACAATTTATAAAATACAAACGAATTTAATAACATTGCAACGTTTTGAGTTTAAGTTAATTAACGTTATAGTACAAGGGATTCATGGTATATAAGCAGCCCGTGTAATTAAAGTCAGAATATACAAATTTGGTAAGGCTTAAATGATTTTCGAAAAAGCTTTGAAGCCGAATAAAATATATCCTAATGTTTACAAAATTGAGGAAATGATTACCTGGAAGAATGAACTAAATAATTTTGAATAAGAGACGACCAAAATCAAAGAACTGATTCAATAAGATTTTTGCGAATTGTTTTTGACGAACCTTCGAATCCGCTCGACCGAAAGCTTCCTGTTTCTTCCTCACGATGATGGAAAGCAAGAAAGTTGTAAAAACTATAGCAAAGAGTACGGCTGTTTTGCAGGAAGGAACTCGATTGTTGCGAAAGGAAGAAAATTACATCAAGAAGGTTCGCTTAAAGTTAGTTTCGAAGCAATGGCCAATGTAACGCTCGACGTCGAAGGGCTACCGCCATTCCAGACAGACTTCAAGTAGGTTAAGCTGAACAAATATGGCTTGCAACAGACAATTGGCCACTTTCCCAGCCTGGGCGATGTAGTTCAATATCGAAGAATCGACTGATCGTAATACGTTGCAATAAATATTGATTCTTCAAGCTTCTGGGAACAAGGGAGAGAACGTGCGGATTTGCAGACTGGATTTCGCTGGTGCTAAGTATCACTCACCCTGTAAGTAATGCAAATTTTATATGTTTTTGCAAAGAAACATAGTCGGATCAAATCGAAATTTTTGCATCGAGTTATTTTCACTGGGTGTATCTCCAGAATTTCGATAATTCCAGACTAAGAGTTCATCGTTATCAGATCAAATCAAAACCTGTGCTTTGCACTACTCGGTTCTGTGATATCTTGATAATTGTTAAACCCCTGATTTGCATTGAGTTATTTTCACTGCGTGTATCTCCACAATTTCGATAATTGCAGACTGAATGTTTATCGTGATATGTATAATCGGTAGATTCTAGTCCCGTCCAACGATATTCTCATTATCGTCGTTCTTCATTCCGCAATATTGCAATACCAATGGCGGAAATCATTAACAATTTGACCCAATATTATGATTTACTTGGACATTTCATCAACTGTCACCTAGAAATTAAAAATAGTCGAACTTCTTAAGCGTGTTTTGTAGTCAAATATTCTAATGAGTGCAATTGTGCAATCGTGAAACTGGGAAAAATTTATATTACGCGCGTAGATAATCAAGTATGTTTGTTGTATAAAAATGATACAGCTACGACCGGAAGTGACGACCATTTTAGTTCTCACGGTAGAATTAGGGCACGGAAAACAAACGAAAGTATGTAAATCTTTTCCATTATTCCAGAGGACATCGGGTGACGGCAATATTGTATTATGTACTCGCGTTAATAGCGAGTGACGGCTAATCCTTTCTCGAGAATAAGAAGCAAGCAGTTACGAAACTAACATTCGCAGCAGCTCGTCATTATTTTCTTGCGTTGGTGGAATGGATAAGTGTCTGTAAACACATCAGTGACGTAATCGTTGTACAAAGAAAGTAAAGAGCTAGAAGGATTGACGATGCAGCTACCGAGTAATTAGGATCACCAATCTCTAATTAGCTGCGCTCATTCATCTTAAATTTCTCTGACAATCCGAGAACAGATTCAGGAACGAGCAACTTTGTGATTCGAATAGTGACCGAAGAAGATCACCAACCCCTAATTGTGCCCATAATTTTGAAAGTGGTCCGAGTAAAAATTTCAAAAAAAATTAACTGGAAAATTATTTCAACATTACATGGAATTCATTTAGTGTTAATATCCTTTCCCTTAAATATCTCGAGACAGGAAATATACCGTTTAGACCACTTTCATAATTATGAGCACAATTAACGATATGTATTCGTAAACGATATATAGTTCACTAATTTTGATTGACAAAATAATTAAAGAATGTTATTATCATTTTTTTCTTTAGTTTCTGATCTCACTGATTAGCCAAGAACATTTCTTGTTCGCACAGAGATCCGCAATTCCGTTTCGAGCTTTATTTTTTTAACTTTTGTATTTTTGAATACACTGTTTTCACTACGCCCAATGTACAAGATTCTTCAAACGAATCGAAATGCGCACATTGAATTGCAAATGTATAGTATACATTGTATACATATTAGTATCCATTAACAACTGTTGAAATTCTTGAGAAAATAGACTCAACGGTGTATGTTTGGATTCTTAATTAAAATATCACTTCGTCAGGATTGTTTGCGATGATCCAACCACTGATTTAAGAAACGAACGATAATATAGTATTATGAATCGATATATGGATAATGTTTCCGCTCTTGTATTTAAAATGCGAGCCTCATTTCCCGCGCAAACTAGGGCACCTGATTCGTCGAGCCACCAGATCGGCGTATCTTCAATTTTCGAACCGCGAATGCTGCTTTACCGACACGATCCAGTTCATAAATAAATCACAGATTAATTCGATCATATTCATTCGTAAAGGAATTCTGTTAATCGTAATATTGACTTGAACTCTGTCGCTGTCGTAACAAATAATGAGAATCGCGCTTGATTTTATACATGTATGTACACAGACGTATAAATGAATTTATATTTTACCGTCACCATTGTCTTTCACGAATATCTCACAATTTCAATAAATATTAAAAATCTCAGTGTTGGGCATTATATGATAATGGAAGTTACATACCCGTTGCACACGTGTAAACACGCGCGCACACTTCAACCGTTATCATCCACAGCTCTACTCGTGTCTGTTGCAATTTAAATCTAAATACATTACTATGGAAACTAGTCTCTCACAATGTCCTCGCGTAAACGCGCATAAATTCACACTGAATTCTTATGAACGTTTCAAACCGGAAACACTCTATTTCAAAGATGTTCTAGTCTCTTGATGGATATATACCATAGAAATAATGCAATTTGAGCGATGTCCTATACAGTGGGGGTACAGTGTTCGTACACTTTTTAAAATGGAATAACTTTTTTTACAATTCTAGCCGGATTTTTTATCATCAATTAGAAGCATTGGTTTGCTTAATGACCTGCAAAAAGGATTTTCCGAAAATTACAATTTACAACGTTGCATACCAAAATGAAATTACAGTAACTTCCCTATAAATCGGGAAGTTAAAAAGCATTTCTTTTAATTTTTGTATTAGGGCCATTATTGAAAATTTAAAATATATAGTTTTTGTAGATCCATGCTCACGATCTTATCTCGATTTTTTTTGCAAAAATAGTATTTCCTAATTATACCGATAACTATTAGACATCCTACTAAAAAGTCCAACTTTGCCTTCATATAGCATTATTACGATAAAGGATAAATAACAATTTATACGTTTTTAAATTTTAGTTTATAATTACTTATTGCTTGTAATCGTGATTTATAGGTTACAATTATTATAAGTTAATGTCAATAAGAGATTTGAAAATTCAATTTTTTCGCTGTAAGAGTGAGTGAGAGATGAGATATATCCATTGGCATAGACTATAGCCCGCAATCTAGACATGACCACTAACACGAAATATCAGTCGACTATATATTAGATAATATGTAGTAATAAATAGTAATTAGTCGGTAATTGAATTTAGTCGATGGTACCCATCACTAAATAAGCACAAGATCCACGCCATGAGAACCGCCCGAAATCGATGCTGAAAACCAACGCGAGATGTCGTACAGTTTTCAACGTCGTTTACGGTCCTCGTAGTTCCATCTAATTCAGTGTTCGGATCCGGCACATCGATTCGCACGCGATGGCCACCAGATGGCGGCGTCTTCGACCTCAGTAACAAAAAAATGGGGTACATCGAGTACCCCGCAGAATTTTACAAAATTATTAGTATATGCATATGATAAGGTAAGGGGTTAAGCTACCCTTAAAACGTTAGCAATTAAGTTTCAAGATGGAATACTCGTCCCACCAATAATACCAGTACACTCTCGCTTATTAACTGCCTCAGGGCTCTGGCCGCTCTGCTACCCTCATTCTAGACACGGCACTGTTTTCACGCCATCTGATGACCATCGCGTGCGAATCGGTGCGCCGGATCCGAACACTGATCTAATCTTGACCGCGTGGTCCTGGTTGTGGTCCTCCCCTCGCGGTCTTTCGTTTCCGTGTGATCTACATTCGAGCAACAACCTCTCGAAGAAGCCTATATGGAACCGTCGAAAATCCTGGTGCGATTCGTTGGTCGAGTGTCCGTCCATCCTACGTAAAACATAAACAAAAAAAAACCAGCAGAAAGAAAGATCAGACTAAAATCTCGAAAGAAAGAGTAGTAACAGAAATCAATCGTATGGAGATCGTTCGGAGTCTAGGTGGGAAATCCGTATGCGAGGAGCGGGTCGAGTCGTGACAGGTTACGAGCCACGGGATCGCTCGGTGTTTGGTACGAAGTGGGAGGAAGAGAAAAGGAAAAGAGGACGGAAGGAAGGAAAAAGGTGGGAGGGAGGGGGTGAGATAGAGGAGAGAGGGAGGAAGAAAGAAAGAGAGAGAGAGAGAGAGAGAGGAGAGAGTGGTAGAACAGACAACAGAGAGAATGAAGCACCGTGGCTCGGTGGAGTAGCTTAGTAGTAGGGTGACGGCGAGTCCGCTGCGGTGGCAAGGTGTACGACGAGCAGGTAGCGTGAACGTTAAACGGCCGCGCGCGTCTTGCACGTAAAGGAACCCCGTCATCAGTCGAGTGCGGCCGCGTGCACAGGAAGCCGTCTACGCTTGACACTTCTCCTTCCTCTCTCTCTCTTTCTCTCTTCTCTCTTTTGTTTTTTCTCCATCCCTCCGTCACTACACGTACATGCACACGCTCGTTCTCTCTCTCCCTCTTTCTTTCTTTTTCTGACTCTCTGTTCTCTCTCTCTCCTCTTTTTCTTCGCGCGACGCGACCACGGAGAGGAGGAAGAAGACGCGTGCCGCCGATGAAGAAAACCGGCGACCGCCAGTCCTCGTTCTTACTCGCGCACACTCGCTCGTAACAGCGGCGGGCAGTGCCGAACGACCGATCTCGCCCGAGTTCGTAACCGATCCGCGACACGGCTACCGTAGCCGATCATCCTCCTCGTCGCCGTCGTCGTCGCCGTCGCCGTCGCCGTCATCGTTGTTGTTATTGTTCGAAACCGAGTGTTTGTTCCGCGACGGCCGAGGATAAACGGGAGCGTTTATCGGGACGCGCGCTGCATGTACAAACGGCACAGGTGACAGTAAGAGAACCACGGCAGCGAGACATCGTCCTCGAGAACAAGCCGGTGTACGCGAGTCGAAGGACCACCAGCAGGTTGTTCCCGAGGGAATCACCCGATAAGGAATACCACGGTGAACGCAGGTGGGTGTTCTCTCCTTATACGCTCTCTTTAATCGGAAACGACGAGTATCTGTGCGCGACGAGGCGTGCCTCCGCGCCGGCCGCGCGCTTTGAGGTTAGGACAGACCAATCGATCTGGCTCTCGCCACCGATGAAACATGACGCGGCCACACGGATATTCGCATTTTCCACAGAATTTTCTGTGAGAATTTTTTCCGCTTTTTTACTCGCCACGAGAGAGATTGTATTAGAGATTGTGGGGAACCTGGTTTCGAGAAGGGTTTCGCGGGTAAATCGACCGGGAGGGAACAGGAACTTCAGGGGAATCTTCATGGGCCGACCTAACCTCGAAATGGATCGATTGTGCGGGCTGCCGGAAAGACTTCGATTTTTGGATAATTCTTTTCGAGGTGGTTCGAAGGGGAATATCATAGATTCTTCGTGTGGTTTGCGTCGTGGAGTTATTGTGTTTGTGTGTACTGTGCGTTGTACTCGCTTCGCGGTATCCCATGTAGACGATTAGGTATGCAGCAATTGCTTTAAGAAGGTTTAAAGGCTCTGTTGGGAAGCTAGATGATATAACCGGGATTGAAGTCTTTGTGGTTTTGTCTAGCTGGAATTCCTGTATTTGTTTGTTAATCGGAGGAATTGAATTAGTATGATTTTTGTGTCTCGTTCTCGTGTATTCTTCCATTTGTCAAATGGGAGGATCCACTTTAATGCTGTCGATATATCCGAAATTGTCAATTGGAAGCGTCGATATTTACGGGGTGGACATTTTTTAGAATTGTTTTCGATATTATTTTGGAGAGTTTCTTTTCCATAGAAAAGCGAAGAGTGGCAACCTTGGTATTAACGGAAGCGTTAAATCCGGCCTGAATTTCCCCGCCTTAATTCGGCCAAGACATTTTTTTTCCTCCTATCATACAATGCCGCATAATAACGGTGTTACAACGATTACATCGGTTTTGTAACGAACCGTTTCGCGTGACAGTTACCGAGGCTTTTCAGTGTAAGCTCGCGTCGAGCTCGGTTCGAGGAAGTATACCGAGCAATTAGTCACCGGTGAAAAGATAATCGTGAAATAATCACGCTCGGTATCTCAATCGGAACAGTTTTATATTTAAATTGAAAATGAGGCGGCCCGATTATTATTCCGAGAAAAATGATAAATATGATTCATCGGCGTGAACGTATTACTGGGGTTTGTTCCAGCAAACAAATTAAAACACAAATGCCTCGCGAATAACTGTATGTGCAATAAATCGGTTTGACGAACGTATAAGTGCACGAATAAAATTTTTGGACGATTTCAAATAGCATATATTAAAACAATCAGCCTGTTGATCAAAATAACTAATTAAATCAGAAAGAATCGAAGGGCACGAATATAATTTTCGGACGAGTTAACTCGTCGATCTTGGTGATAAGTAATCAAATATGAAAGAGTCGAAGAGTACGAATAAAGTAGTTGGACGAGTTAACTCGTTGGTCTTGGTAATAAGCACAACAGCTGCCAAATGAAATAGCACGTATTAATATAATTGGCCAGATTATTTTATAATAGAATAAGAAAGAGTTGAAGGGCACGAAAAAAGTAGTTGGACGTGTTAACTCGTCGGTGTTGGTAATAAGTACAACAGCTGCTAAATAAAATATTATTTTAGTATCAATATAATTGGCCACATTATATTATAATAAAATAAGAAAGAGTCGAAGGGTACTAATAAAGTAGTTGGACGAGTTAACTCGTCGGTCTCGGTAACAAGTACAATAATTGCATATAAAATAGCGCACATAAATCGAATAAAATAAACAATCGAGGAACAAGCGAAAATACGAACGACGAATTAACTCGTCCGTAGCAAGTTGAAGAACGCAATTCCAAGTAAACTTCATCGCAGAACGAGAGAAAAATGTTGTTCAGACAAATATCGTAGGAAATATTATTCCGGTATCTTCCAGTCTGGATTTCGATAGAAATAACCATTTGCAAGGCCATATGGTCTAGATAACGTCCCGGTGTGGAATGTTTACTCCAAAGCTGTCTAAGAGACTAGACGGTGGTTCGTCGGAGTATTTATTTTTTCGTAATCGATGAATCACTCTCTCTCTCGGCGGGTAAACAGAAATTGTTGAAAGCGTGAAATAACATTGTTTACGAAGTACAATTGTTTCTGGAGGAATTGAACGGCAGGTTTCGAGCGGTGTATCGATATCGAGCGTAATCTCTGGCACGTGTACGATGCCAACACGTAACATAAATTCACCAGTTTGAACTATTATATATATCGCAACGCGAAAAGGAACTATGTTATATAAAGCGAGGAGAAAACGTCGGTTTTCTCTCTCTGTGTGCGAGTGTATATTTGCGGCGCCGTAGCCCGACCCACCTTGTTTCACGTTCAACTTGTTAATCGGATAGGACGACTCAACTCGTCCAAAACGGAAAATGGATTAGTCAGATTTTTTCCCTCGATTGCAGATAGACGCACAGTGTCAATTATGTCGCGTTCACATCCATTACGGTGTAATTGGCTTTGGAATGCTCACCTTTATACGCGTCCGGGTTTTATTGGAGGAAGTATGATCTGTTCAAGGATATCGTACACTGAGTTTCACTGTGTAATTACTGTCGATTAACTTTAAGGAGGGGATCTTATCCTCGGTCTTGAAGTCCTTAGAATCTCATTAAAAACCGTTGTATTTGTCTAACGAGTTTGGGCATCTAAATTTTGCAGAAGTAGATTTCGCAGAGCCATAAATGCATAAAAATCCGTTGTTCAGCGATCACACTTCAGTCGTTCGCGTGGCGCCCGATTTTTAGTCTGCATACGAATTAATGAACCGGTGGCGGAATAAATATTTAGGCAGGCCAAGAAGTGAATGAAACAATACGAGGAACGTTTACGACGCTATAGCGCGGGATATAATGTAAAGTGAATACCGAACGAGCATTGAGAAAAAACCGACAATTTTACAAGATAATAATTCTGCTATACACGAGTGTGTTAATTGTAGAGATAATTACGGTATTACACTTGTAAACTGAGTCATCGTCATTATCACTGCAATTTATCGATTGTAATGATATCTTTCTAAAAGAAGAAACGTCCACTTAAACAGCCATACAGTGGTGAAGTATTCGAATAATTCGCGATTTCAAGAAATGTAAAAAAAAATTGTAACAACGCGAGGGACGGTAATGAAAAAGAAAAATTGAAGATTACAGAGAGAAAGCAGACTGTCATTGACACAGTATCTATCCTCGCTATCGTGCAGCAGCACCGAGGTCCAATTTGTACCGGAAACGAGCATTACGTCCCGGTGTATTATCATTTTCAAACGCGACACGTTTGCCGGGCCGCGTGCGACGGAATTATTAATTCCCTGGTAACCGGAAGTAACGGCACCCGCGTGAAATGATCGCCTCGATCATCGATCTATCCGCGATCTATGGCCGAGTAAATCGTTCGGATCCACACAGATGGAAACGATCCAGTGAGAAACGGAAAGAGAAATATTTACCGAAGTGTTTTATAACCGGAAGTTGGGGAGCAGGGCGGAAACACAATGCGCCGAAATTCTAGATACAAAACGTAAACGCGTGTGTGTACGTTTGTGAATCATCGTGATTCACTCGATCAAGGCACCCGCTTCTTGCGAAACGAGAGTCGCCTTCCGAGCAACAGATTTGCCGACGAATGGCCCGTGAACACTCGCGAAAATCGTCTCTTTCGCGAATCTCGAACGGTTTTATTGGGTTTCTGTCATCCGGGATGGAGAGTTACCGATGTCGTTCCCCTCCCTCCCCAAACCCCTCTTGCCAAGATTTTCTTCCGGGATTTGGATATTTAACGCTCTCGGAACTGCCGAGCAATAAAAGTGACTAGTTTGTATTGCCTCTCGAGAGCAACAACGTTTACGGGGACATTGAGCGATTTTTCCGGAAAATATTTTTCCATAAAAGTAGGAGGTACAACGGTGTACTTTATTTTAAAGTTTCAAGCTTTTTTTTATAGAAAATCTCATAAGAGAATTATTTCAACATAATTATAATACAGAATACAATACATACAGTACATAATGTAAAAGTTATAAAACAGAATAGGATACTCAAGATATATAAATATTACAATAAAGACACAAGAATGGTAGAAACGGTATAGACCAAACACTCGTACTTTAAGGCCGCAGCTCTTAAAAAATGATAATATGTAACGACAGGCTTTAAAATTAGGTTTGGCTATTAACATTACGACATTCATTGGTAGCTGGAAGTTAATTGAAGTTTGAAGCTTGTACCATCCATCCAAATCAATTTTATAGAACCTTTCGACATGTACCATTTTCGCATTAAATGGCACATTTGAAGGTCTACTTTGGGGTAAATTGAATCGTTGATCGCACAATTAAATATTTCTACAGCATGTCGATAGCGATGATTGTCTGTTGCTCGATTGCTCGTCGTATTTGTGAAGGAATCCCGGGGACCTAGGTTCAACAGCGAGGGTCACCGATGCCAACTTCATTTCGTCGAGAATCGAACATGTTATTCGGAATCGATCAAGTATCCGTTTGATACGTGGCCGAGCAATTGTTTGGGGGATTGGCCCCGCGAGGCCAAACCAGTTTGGCACCGTTCTCGATGCTTTGCAACTTTAATACTCTTGCTTGGGGAAACTTTCGAGCAGTCTCGAGCTGCTCCAGAATCGAATTTGAGAACGGAGCCTTGAACGTTCGCCGGCTTCTCTCTTTATCTGCGGTTTTGCGGACGCGACCGTTCCTGCTCGCACGTTGCGAAACACTGTGCACTGTTCGTCTAACAATAAAATCCGAAATCTAACACTGGTTTACATGTGCATTGCTCCTTCGATGCACGATCTAGGATAAATACTGCAACGTTTAAGGAATCGGCGAGGTTGCAAAATATAGCAGAACTGGACGATCTAAGGAAGAGCACGGACCCGATGGTTTTTCTTGAATCAAGACTCTACTGTATATTTGGTAGAGAGTTTGCTAAAAGCTTGTGCCAACTGGTTTGAAGGTTCCGCGGATGTACAGCGTGCAATCAAGACGACAAAACACAGTTTCCCTGATCACGTTGATCGGTTAGAATCCACGACAGCCGAAAATTTATCGAATCCGCGAGGCCTTCAACCGCAGACACATTTTACGATTCCTCGAGAGAGCCTGGTTCGTTGACTCAAGATTGTTTCACGACAGTTCGAATCCCCTTTGCTCTGTCTGTTACATACTAATGACTCTCTCGGTTTGTACACCGAGCACATATCGCTCCTCGGTCCCTATTATTTGTTCCTGGCCTCGGTCGCTGTGTTTCCCTTTGCTTCCTTGCTCGGATCGTAAATCCTCGATGTAAAGGTGCGTTTTCACAGTGTGGCTTGTCTTGACACTAGCCGACAGTATTAGTCTGCTGCATTCGTAAAACAAATAATAAGCGCACGCTTTGTATAGCAAACGCAGAAATTGTTTCAAGGCACACCGGAGAATTGCTCATAAACTTTCAAAGTACCAGTTAGTTTAACTTATTTTCAGCCTCGACGGCCTTGGCAAAGGACTTGGGGTTTAGTTTCATCGCTCTCGGTTGCATAAGTTTGCAAATAACTAAATTGTAAATTTATAATAATATTGTAAAAGACAGTTTCACCTTTTATTGATACTGGGTTCACAGGGCGAGTCGAAATTATTAGTTCTAATATTTCACGATTGTCAAGATTGTAGAGATGTGCGAGGAATTGTTCAACGAAATTTATTTCGTTGGGTATATATTATTTAAAATATTTGGATAAGCACTGTCTTGCTGTATAGAGATTCATTTTTGTTCGAAATGTTTTTGGAGGCTAGATAAAATTTGTGGTGTAGGCAGGACATTAGGTGTTTCGATAGTGATAATTCCGATTTATTGCGACGCGAGAACAGACCTTACGGAACAGAGTTGTAAGTCCGATTCGAGGGAAGTTTCTGTGTTCGGGGTCGGCAATCATTTTTACCGGACAGAAGCGTGTCGGGTCGAGTTTTATTGCTTTATTGCGCACGGCTCGCAGAGACCGCGTTATTTCCGCAGGACGACCCAATGATTTCGTTCAAGGATTACTGTATCGGGTTCGCGAAAGCTCCTTGAGCCCCAATTAAACCTGCATTAGTCCCGAGGGCTGCAAACCCCCAAGGAATTTGTTTGGATTCAATTAACACACCCTGGTTACCGAACAGAACGCATCAAAATATCCACGACACAACAGCGATACGACAAACTTGAAAAAATATCTTCTATAACCAGACTGCGGATCTTTATACAAAATAAAAATGGTCTGCTTCGATTAAAAGTCGCAGGAACCAAATAAAAAATTCTGTCTTTTGATTATTTCGTTAAGCTGAAACTAATACGCCGATGTCCTTAAATCGTTTTTATATGTCCACTGTTCCAGATCACCGCAGTCTATTTATGACAATTGTTTCGAATACTTCTGAAATAACATTAGAAAATCTATTCTAATTTTCTATTAACTTTTTTAGACACAATCTTACTTGATAATGGAGTGCGTCCAACCCCAACCGAGTAATAACACTGATCTTCCCGACGCGAATAATTCAGGGTTCTGTGACATTATGGCTGGAATGTCCCGGTAATGGCGTTGGGCAAAACTTAATTCGATTACACGCTATTGAGACATAACTGTTTATGCAAACTCCCGTTTTATACGTTTAGAGAAAGCGACGTTGTGTACGAGCACGATTTATTACGGTTCCAAGGGGCTTCGGTTATGCATCACGTACGCACGAATAAGTTATATTTATATAATGGAACTCGCGAAAGCATCTTGATTAATTCGCTCATCGTGCAAGTCATTCAAGTTCAGGGAAAAATTATGTGATCACATTCAAATCAATTTTGCATGCGTACAGTAATAGTACCTTCCTCGACTCGTTTTAATTTCTGGAAAAATTTCCGAACTCGTGTACTCCCGTCCATAAATCACCGGACACTTATTTGTCTTCGAGTGCTAAGAAGTTCACAACAAAAATTCGTCCGCATCGAATTTTGAGTAAGTGTGCGGTGACTTGTAGACGGGAGTGTATATTCGGCGTAATGGATTCGCGGAGGAATCGATAGAGACGAATGCCAAATGGTGAAGCCATAAGTCGCCCGGCGTCTACCGTTCATCGATTGCGACTTTAATCGCGTCCGATAAAAAGATTCCAGTTTCCGTGTTATCGGCCGATGACGTAAAACGGGACAGACGTGCCTTAGGAATCTGCACAACACGGTTTCGTCAATAACGTCGGTAGTTTCCGAATTGAACGACCTCCGTGGAAATAATTAATCGGCCGTTTCGCTGTTTCCCACCGCGCGAGAACTATCTCCCCTGGGAATCTGCTTCTTGGGGCAATCTTGACTAATCTAGGCCGCTATATCGATGTCTTAATTGTTAATCGGTCTTTGGAAACATTCACGGAACATCGTTGCTCCAGACTTTTCAAGTATCTGTTCGATTATGCACTAATTCGAGTACTCTTGTTCAACAACTGTTAAAGTCAGATCTCTTCGTGAATGTTTTTTTGTAGAGAACCTCTGAAGTTATGGGAATAAATTTCTTTGGAGTTGGTAGGTACGTCGTTTGGCTATAAGAAGATATTTTTTTCGATGAAAGTTTGTCTCGAAGACGAAAATTGTAGAACGTAGAAGTCGAAGGGTTACATAAAAGTAGCGGCGTTTAATTGTTGCTTGGAAAGTGGGCGAATGTGCGAATTCACTTTACGTTCATCCTTTCACCGATATTTCAAACGTTCGTACCCTGATACTTCCTGTTCCAATTAATTAGACGGATCCGGGTGATTCATCTATTCGAAAGAAGAATGAATTCCGCGCTGTATGAAATTCAACAGGTATTATGCAACGACCTGGTAGCTGATTTTCTGGGAACGAGCGGCCGTGTATGTATGTACATGTATAGTGTCCCGAAAGATTCAGGTGTCCAGTAACGCGTTGATAATCGATTAGAGGCGGGTTAGTCTTATGCAACGGGATCAAAGGGAGGCTCTCAAACCGACAAGCAAAACGCGATTGCTTGGCTGATTGGAACAAAAATAATGTTCGGGTGGATGGAACTATTTCAAGCCCCTAAGATCCACTTGCATCCATCCCCCGAGGGCACATCTGCCAATTATCAAATTCCCCATGAGGAACGTCTTGAAAGCGAACGTCCGTTGGATTGGAAGATAAATATCTTTCACTTTCCTGGGGTTCGGCAGATGCCGCGTCACGGTGAAACCGAACGATTCCTGGGAATCAGTTCTACTTATCATTATCGAATACCTGTACCGCCTAGATTAGGATCGGCACGAATTTTTCACGGTTCCCGGAATGTTCATGATAAACTCGGAGCGTAACTAACGCGACTCAATCGCTGTTTTGCAGTCCTCCCTGGCTCGTGCCAGCCAGATTCAATAAATTATAAAAATTAGTAAATAGCTTTCCAAACTTATAAATTAATTCATATCGATAACAAGCTTCAGTTTATTCGAACTTTGTACGGTTCATATCAAAATATCTGTTCCACTAAATATACTAATTTAATAATTTACCACAAAAGCATCTTCATAATTTCAGTGATCGCGAAATAAAAAATCTGGAACGGTTCGTTTGACCGGTAGTCAGTTTAGCGTTAATTGATATAGTGTGCGATTTGTAAGATTGCTGGAGATCGACAGAGTTAATCTTCATCCATCCAAGAATAATTTGGACGCAGCTTTTAGTTCGAGGCGGAAACAAATTAATTGGACTAATTGACCGTTAGTCGAAGATCAGAGGGAAATATTCGAGAGATATTCGTACGCGTCCGTTTCGATGAAAGAAACGGAGAAACTAGTTCTTCCTTATCGTCTGGTCCCTCGCCCGAGCCTCTTTATCTGGATAACGAATTCGACCCGTTTCCCTGGATCAGATTAAGAGTGCTCGAATCCGATTCGACGAAAGCGAATTATAGCTCTCTGCTCTGGAATGAATTGAACCGCGGGGAACGCATGCGCAACTTCGCAAACAGAGTGACGTGCCACACATAGGGTCTCTTGCGTTCTCCTGCCGAAAAAATAATACCCGAGCCGAGACTTTCGCGTTCACAGACACACGTATAC
Organism: Lasioglossum villosulum; assembly: GCA_963971365.1. Taxonomy (NCBI): domain Eukaryota; kingdom Metazoa; phylum Arthropoda; class Insecta; order Hymenoptera; family Halictidae; genus Lasioglossum; species Lasioglossum villosulum. The sequence goes on from OZ020495.1 coordinate 4,364,982, forward strand.
GCTGGCGTTACAATAGTCGGTCAATATTGAGTGAGCACCTTATTAACTGGGTCGGGTTTCCGCAGCGGGTAACCTAACCGTCGTCGTCTACCTTCTATCTTGTCAGAGACCGGTTGTCCAAGCACTGCCATTTCGGGTCAAGCCGTTATGGGAGACCGTCAACCCCCTTTGGCAGTCCCGCAACCTGTAGCGTCTAGATTCGCCAATTTTCTTTCAGATTTTCTTTCAGGGTAAACGATCAGTGGAAATCTCAAATTTCTTAGGACCTACGGAGGCATCGTTTAGCTTCCATCTGCTCGTTATTCTTTGCGTTATCTGGTCGTTACTTTTTAAACTAATGGCCATAAAAGGTGTTAGCTCTTTAAAAATTAAGTAGCGTTCTTTTAAACAAATTTTTACAAACGCTTTTCTCAGTATTGCAAGAGGTATTTCTGCTAACAAACTTAGTCGTATTTTATTTGATCTCACAACTTTTTACGGCCATAGGAACTTGGCTGCTGTTTACAAGATGTTTTTTTGGGATTCGTTTATACAGGTCGCATCACCATCAAGGTCATTAGCGATCACAAGGATTATGACATCTGATTACACCATTACATTTTTATACTTAGAAATATTTATGGGTGTATTATGAGAAGATCAATCTGTAGTTATTATTACACAAGATTACGGAGTGTGAAAAATTTTGGTAGATTCCAGAAATTTTAAGACTTGGATTATGTTCTTACTAATGTTGAAACATTCACTTAACTTGTTAAAAAAGGGGGCATTGCAGGATGAAATGTTCGACAAGTCTCCAGCACTGTAAGTTGACTTCACACGTCCCATTGAAAGTTCAATAGAACGATTCAAAAAAGTTGTACCTCGAATTTTTTGCCGTCGTTTGAAAGAACAAGTTTCACCCTTTGAATTCACTTGAAACTCTTTCCCCAGAAAAATTCTGCAACGGCTATAAAAATTGTCCCAGTCCCCCAAAAAACACGCTACATAGTCGCAAAGTCGCAACCTGATACGCGTTATCAGTCTCCCACCCCTTTCATCGACGGCACGTGGCTCGTAGGGGAAGGTATGGAAGAAAAGGCACGCGATTCGTGTGCGTGCGTGGAGCCACCCCCTAAATTACCTTTAGGAGACCGGTGTGTGGCAAGGGTCGCTGTTCCGAACGGAAGGAACGGGAAAATCAATACGAAAGTGACCGCGTGTGCTCCGTCACGAAACAACAAGCGCGCGCGGGGCGTCTGTACATAAATTATACACGCGAAAGAGAGAGAAAGAGAAGGGAGTGCGCGGGGCAACCCCATGGTAAACTCGCCCCCGTGACACCTGCCCTAAAGGGGAACAACCACCACCCACCGAGAGAGAATCTCGCCCCCGATTACAGAGCGGTTCTCATTTCTACGTCAGCATGGCCGGCTTTTAACCCTGCGGGAGATCTTCGTGTCCAATTTTCATCACCCTTAATGGACGGGAGATGGTGGGGATCGTGTTAACGACTTTATGATTCACACGTCCAACGTTCGCGCACCCAAATCGTCCCGGGGCTTTTCTCGATATGCTTTTGGGCTTGGCTTCTCTCTGTGGTGTCGTTTAGCTTTGACGATGGAGAGTTTAGGGGATGGTAATAATCGTTTAAGTCCATAGCAATGTAGTTGGCCTTTTTGTTAGTCCCGTTGCGAACTACTCAAATTACTTCATGTAGAGTCGGGAAGGTTCAATTTGGTTTCTTTGAGAGCTGTTTACTAAATATTTAAATAATACATTTAAAACATCAACTCGCGCTTTTCCGTCTTACTACGCGTCTCGTATTCTCGTGTTCTCGTAATGGAGAAACCTTTTGAACTCTTAATTCACAATCTTCGGGTCTCGTGTACTCGTGTAATCTCTTAAAAAACTATGTCTGCTTTTAAATTTCTCTGAAGACTGTCTTTTCTGACTGACCTACCTCGCCACATATATATCTAATTGCGCTCTCTTCTTATTTATTGTTATCTCGCTCGCTCGTTTGCTCGGTCGTTAACCCATCGCGCATTTAAATTTTTGTATTCCAACTGTCGGCGGTCAACCGCTGACCAGTTAGATCGAGACAACGTGTTTTTCACTTGGATCAACGTCGTCGTTCGACTTTTCAGGCTCGACTTCCTACATTAATTGTTTCATTGCCATAAGAAAATTGAAAAATGCATAAAGATTTGTTGTACATAAAACATTGCATCTAAATGTCTCGAAATGAAACGAACTGCACCATTCTGAAGAGCGCTGATTAGCTATTGGAGAACTCTTCCGGTAAGCTTGAAGGATCGCTGGTGTCTCTGAGAGCCAGCTAAAGAGCGTATAGTCGGAGATGGCCGAAGGAATTCGGGAAGTATGGCCGAGAGCAGATGCTCAGGGCTACCGGCCAAAGACTGTCCAAGTGGCGATCAGCCTGAGTGGACAAAGATGGCTCACAGAATATTGGGGATGGTGGTTCAGGAAGAAGATGTTCGAGGGAGGCTGAATAGAGCTCCGACGAGCGCGCAGTAGGCTACACGAAAAATTACAATTTCTGGCTTCGCTGGTTTCGTTTACATTCTTCGAGGGCGAACAAAGGTTGTACATGCTCTCCTTGTGTGTACGATCGATTATTGATTCGATCGTATCGCCGATACTATGAATAATTGCTTGCTGTTCCGCTACGAGTACGTTTGCTTGTCGCAATTATTTTAAGATCGTTTTTTAACTTTGAAAATCTTTATAAACTTGCAGTATTTCAAGAAAATCCAACACCATGTACGGATAGATTTGTCTCTTGACATCATTTCCCACAGATTCTGGTCGTGAAATTTGTCTCCCATCTGATGATTTTACAAAAAATCGATTTTCGTGAACAAACTAATGATGTGAACTTTCCGTTGAAATGACTCGATAACTCACTAGTTTGAAGGTATATTGGAGAGTACGCGCGTTCTAAAATCATTGGTAAAAATCACTGTTAAATGACGCCGCAGGATTGAGCATCGCCATTCGCCTCGTGTCCCCTCGCGTAACGCGTTCAAATGAACGCGCGGCGGGCAACGGGACAAACTTGATTACGCGGGAACAATCGTGAAAGGTCAATATTAATTTAGCAAATAATCCGATCGATCCGGCGCGGCGCTGCCCGTGACACAGCCGCGGAGTTAGTTTTTCGCCATAACCGCGGGTGTAACGACGACGCGGTTCTCCGAAGGGCATCGGGACAATTGTCGCTGCTTAGCTAGCGTAATTTTCGACCGAAACGAACATAAACTCGACGCTGATACGCTCGTAACCGTGGCATTTTCAGCCGTTTCTACTGTCTTCTAAAAAGATGTCGTAAATCTGAATTTCCCCTCCGAAAGGACATCAAAAGATTACCGACAAATGCTCCGTCCTAACGTAAGCAGTAAAAGAAACGTTTTTGTTGTTTCGTGAAACGAGCAGGTAATCGAGAGCTGTTCTCTACAGTTAGCGGCGTGAGTTCGATGGGAGAATTTCATGGTCATGCCAGTGGACGACGGGTCTATTTCTATCCAAACATTTCCTCTGTCCGAACGATCCCTCGTCGATGGAATGCTGGCTCGAATTACGACGATCATGATTCGCTTATGCTGCAGGTTCAACTTGTTCGATTAGCTGGAAGGGATTGCTGTTTACGTTAGGATTTGGATTTCAGCGATTACGCTGGCTCGATCAGCATCGTTTTGATCCGAGAACCTGATCGGTCAGAAACCTTTCCTTGTTTAACTTCAAACATTTCTTTCGATCTACATAGATTAATTGAATTCCTTTTTTTTTTGTTCAACGCACACCAAGTAGCAGTCAACCCGCTCGACTGATAATTTGACAGTTTCACTTAAACCTGGGTAACTTTATTTTGATGGGTCCCATGGAAATCACCGACACAAATTTCCCCGACAGCACTTCACCGACTCCAGATTTGACCGACGATAACTTTGGCCAACAACACCTTTAACCGATAACGACTTTGACCGATAACGAATTTCGCCGACAACGTCTTGAGACGATCACCTCGGGTAACGAAATTTGTTGTCGGTCAAAATCGTATCGGGGAAATTCGTGTCGGTGATTTCTGACCCATTTTGACGGATGCTCGGAACTGATGTGTACGAATCGATCTTAAAGCAGTCCCTTGCGAAAGAATGCCTACAATTCCAACACAGTTGATAATGTAAACCATATTTTGGAGGTGTCTAAAGGGTTAATCGTAATGTTCGCTTCTTCAAAAATGTGAACAGAGCTTTCGTAGTAGTCTCAGTATTTAATTGTGCGGACTTGAACCTGAAAACACAATTATCCTGATTAGAGCCTTCCCTTCGGGATGATTTAACCGTGAAGTTCGCTTTGCTAGGATCTAGGTCAAAAGAAGCTAACTTGGTAGAGTAACAAAGTTACCTGTTGATACTTCCACAGTTATTTTCGTTCTTGAATGCGTCGTTGTGGATCTGATAGCTCACCTATCCCAATTAAAAACTTTTCTCGTCGATTATTGAAGCGCGAAGTTGTTCGTCTTCTCAGGATTTAGGTCGACGAAGAACCCTTTTTGAATTCTCACTTTCTTCAGTTTTTCCGTCGCTTATTTGGCATTTCAAACACCGACACGTACATCTATTTCGTTTGGAAAAATGTACTTAGTCTCCGTAACTTCGGAAAAGTGAAGAGACCACGTCTGTATGAATTCCAAGCTTTCACAGGAAGCGATCGAAATTTTTTTCTTTTCACTGGCAGTCACTGTTCAATTCTACATTATCCGAGCCGAGTATCAACTCCCGAAGACTGCGTGGCTATGTTTGAAATTGAAACGAATCGAGGAATATTCGAACTAGAATTCATTTCCGAGTGATCGGATTTGATTCGAGTGTTTTGGATTCCGAATTCTGAAAAACTAGGTGTGAGAGCTCTAACGCGCTCGGTCCATAGAATTTCTTCACGTGCATTCCTTCAAGTTGATGGCCGCTTTCACTTTTTCGTATTTCTATTTCTCATTCGTTTATCTTTCCAGGTATGTATTGTCAAGGTTTGGGCCGTGTGGTTCACTTTCGTCGAGGTTTCGGCGAGCAGGCAGGTCTGACCTGGCCTCTCTCAGCCGGTTTCAGGCTTCTGACACTTTCTCGAGGTCTCCTTCGCTGGCTTTTCCATCTGCATGTCCCTTCGGAACTTTCGCCGGCGACGTTTCCTGTTTTCTAGCTTCCTTCCCGAGGCCCTCCCTCACCTCTGACCAACCTTTTGCTTCTCGATTCGTTCATCTCCGTCTCTGTCTTTTCCCTCTCTTGACAAAATCATGCGATCTCCGAGGACCAATCAACTGTCGCTCCGGCTATTTTCGAGCAGTGTCCCTCAATCTTTCTGTCTCGTGAAAAATCCATCGGATAAAACGAATACATATTTTTTTTTATTGTAAAAAATCTCTTACAAGAATTATTTCAACATAATTATAATGCAATACTTAGAATACAATATATACAGTACAGAATATAAAAATTACAAACCAGAATAGGATACTGAAGATACATACATATTACAATAAAGACATAAGAATAGTAGAAACGGTATAGACCAAACACTCATACTTTAAGGCCGCAGCTCTTAAAAAATGATAATATATAACGACAGGTTTTAATGTTAGGTTTCGCTATTCACATTGAGACATTCATTGGAAGCTGGAAGTTAATTGATTCCATGTACAGTGGGTTACATTTTCTTCTAAATTTTCATTACAGCCAAAATGAATTTTCCTTTGTAATTGCCGTCAATAACAATGAAAAAAAAATTCTTTACACATTAGCTAGTGAACTAATATTTGTACATCCACAGTACATACAATTGTTGATCAAATCGGAGACCCCAAGAGTAATTAATGAGGATCTACCTTATTCTTCATAAACAGCATGACGCTACCACGGTCTCCAAGTTCAAGTAGAGTATAAATGTTGAAATATCTGCAGTACACTTGTCAACCTTTGGATTTACGTGCTGTAGCCTCTTGAGTATTATACTGCATCACGCAAGCGATACTATAGTCTACTCAAGGAATCTACTCAGTGCAGATAAACAACGTATTGACGCGATAAGCATGTCATCGTTGCATTAATCGTGCTGTTGACTGTGTTTCGCTAATCCCACCCTGCTTTGCCTTAATCAGCCCCTCGAATGGTCTCGGGAACGTGTTTATATTACAGTTACTACCTCGCGTTATCGAAACTTGCATGCAAATTGACGTGGAAGTGCTATCGAATACCTGCAATCGTTTAATGACACACAGAATTAGACACGCCGCAAAATTGTATAAATTGTTACCGAATTGGACACACAACGGAACAGCCTGTTATTTTCTCCCTTAATTTCAGTGAAAAATAATAGACCTGTAGGAAATTATCAAAATTTCTCCCCTCCGGTCTACAATTTTGATTTGACCTATTCAATTTCACAGTAACCATCGCATAATAGAGAAGATCGTGCATAATTTTCAACGAGCGAATCATTTATTTCGCTTGATAAACGATCGTCTATCGGGGACATTTCTCTTCGTACTTTCGATTTACTTTTACGCGTGCTCGTGTCACGTAAACATTGTGAAACGGATTGCGCAACACGCATCATCTCCGATCATCGGAATTGCAAATTCCTTCGCATGGGAATCTACAGGGTGTTCGAAGAACCCCGGCAAAAGCAGAATCGAACGTGCAGCACACGATCACGGTTGCCTATCAGTTTACGATTTTCCGGTATCACGGTGTGCAATCTAGCCGCGACCGGCTAATTAGAAAAAAAGCGAGATTAGATAAACGATAATCCCGTTACACACGGTCGGCCATTTATTGTTTTCCATCCGCGTTACTTCGAGCGTTATTTCTGTGTGTTTCTCTCATCGATTTTGAGTGGTCACCGTTATATAAAGAGCATTTCTCGCCGCGAAAGTAAACGATTGTAGAAAAAGTTTCTCGGGGAGATAGAACGGTTAAATAAATCCACCTGCGCTTAATATGCGAATCTATAATACTCGAGCGAGAGACAAGTGTGTCGACGAATATTCCGTCGGATTTGTTTGAAACGTTAACCACTTGCGGGAAGAGAAAATTTTCTTCAATTCTGCAATAACGGCTCTTGAAAATGTTCAGAAAATACTAGAATATAAAATATAACAGAATTCATTGTTTTTTAAAATTCCCCTACAAAATTGCAAATTACACGAACGTCCGCAGTCTAGTTATTACTTACGAGTCCTTCCGAATCGTTTGGTGTCGTTCACGCCGCACATATTAACTTGTTAGCTGCTTTAACGCATCGTAGCGCTCGAAATGAATAAATTTCGCAGTTTCGTATTATTACGAAGTAACTTTATATTTATTAAGCAGTGCTGGCTGTAATTGTTTATTAAATCGTGAAATTGATGAGGAATCATTTCCGGTCTCGCTGTACGTATGTTCAATAGTGGCTGCGATTGTTTTCATCGGCTTATGGTCGTTATCGAATCGTGCAACTTGTACATTTACGAGGAATCATTCTGGTTCTACGATTTCGTATCGGTTATTTGACAGCGCGACGTGAAGAGCATAAAACATGTGATTACAGTTTCGTAGAAAAATTACGAGAGCGTTTACAGCAGCGTTTCTCCGGGAACAATAGGTTTATTCTGTCGCAAATTGCGTTCGCACCTCGTCGAATTCCTCTTGCAAACGACAATCGTACTCGACCAACGAAAACACAGCTCCCAATTTGAAAAGGGCGAACATTCATTCTTGCATCTCATTAAAATATTTCTTTTTTCCACAATGAAACGAGACTATTGTTCTGGTCCAGAGAGGCTCGTGCGAAATGTTGCAACCACTGTCGCAGATCTTCCAGCAAAAGGTCGCAGTCTTGGCAGATACGTTTCACGACGAGGAACACCCTGTATGTAGACTACAGGCAGATTGAGTTCAATTCGAAACTCGTTGCGCGTTAATTCGCCTGCGAATTGTAGGTGGGCGGGGAAAGCAGGTACGCGACAGAATTTCAGCGTTCTTCCGGTGGACTTCTAACACCGTTTAGAAAGTATTTTATTAGCCGACTTCTCGAATCTCTCGCCGATAACGCTTGCGAAACGCTCGGGAAGAAGAAACCCGTCTTGTCGAACTTTACACCCGCGGCCATTTTGTAAATCTACGCTTCCGCGGATTACCAAAGAAACCAAAGAAATAGCGGCAAGCTACGTATATCAATCATTTTGTCCCTATATGATCTTGTGAAGGACATTCGAAGGTCAACGCACAGTTTACAAATAATCCTAAAAACTGAACACGATCGTACACGCTCCTCTACGACCTCTGCAATGTTTACGCCGAGCATTTTTCAAAATTTTCCTCGCGTCAAAAGTTGTAGAAAGGTGTTTGGCGAGTTAATGACCACTGTATTTTCAGTGTCCAGGATGCTAGAGAAGTATGGATGTTTTAGGAAATGATTTTTGGAGGGAAAGAGACAAATTCGCGACGGAACTAAAATTGTCCCCGCTCGATCGTTACGTTGGCAATCTGGTGTAATCGATCTCGCACGACGTAACCACGTGTTTAGTAACTTTCACGTCGTTGCCTCGTGCCTCCCCGTCCCTTTCCCCCATTTCCCCATCTTTCTATCCCCTTCCCGCTTTTTCTTGATTCTCGGTTCCTTTTTTTCCAAAGGAATGCTCGCTCGAATGATTTTCCCCCTGTCTCGCTCAACCCATGCAAATTTCTGTGTCCGTGGACCACTGTGGGGCTCTCAGTATTTTGTTGAGATCGTTGTTCTCAAGTCCATGAATCACTCTTGCTTGTCCTCGACAAAGTAGTAATTAAAGAAGCTCGACGTTGTATTCGTTTAACAATTACTCTGATAATCGTAAGGCGTCACAGAGTCTAGTGAAAGCGGGAAACGCGTCGGTCGAACGTTTTAAAGCGTTTCTTATCGAAACGTGTTCGGGAAACTGTCGAGGAGACGATCATTTGCATGATGATAAGATGACGGTCGGACGCTTTTCACGTTTCTGCCGTGCGAACGAAAGTATAGTGCGGTTTTCGCGGAAACAGGGGTTGCAGCCTACCACCACGCGATCTATGCAATTCACCTGGCTGTGCAGGGTACAGTCGCACGCAGAAATCAACCCTCCACCTGGCGAAACTTTTAATATTTCACCCTCTTTGGCGTCGCTGGTAGAATATTCTCATCGCACGGCAAAAACTTTTCCGATGATTTCTGATGTTTCCGTCGAGCGCGGAGAAACGATTAAAATTGCGCTTTCGCTGGCGACATTATTTTTATAGACGTAGAATGATCACCGAGAATATTTATTTTCGCGTTTCGTAATGAATCACTTTCGCTGCATGGTTTTATCGGCGTTGGAATTTGTTAGATAATTATCTATCGATGGGAGATGTGTTTGTTTTCGCGTCTGGAAAAATATGATTGCGCCTGACGTAGGATGCACACAACGCAACAGTGTATTTCATTTTGGAAAATTGAACGTTTCTTCCGATCCAGAGTATTTCCATTCCCCATGATTTCTGAAGTTTTATGGATATGAAATTGGTATAATACCTCGTGCAACGCCTAAATGTTTAGCAATTGATTAGATACGGATATAATTCAATAATGTAAACAATCTTTTTAATAATAGTGTAGTAAAGGGTTAATATCGGTGAAACATATTGTTTACATTATTGAATTATATCGGTATCTAATCAATTTTTAATAATAGCGTAGTAAAGGGTTAATATCGGTGAAAGATTCACGTCTAAATATCGGACGCAACTATCCGAACAAAAATGAGATCAGTCTAGCATCGGACAATGATTCACCGAACGATTTTTTCGCCGAAACGTTGGACATTTGCCAGCACAGGCTTCTGCGGTCGACTGTATACATTATAAGTTTCTGCACAGTTTCTATGATTCACCGTGTCATCGTGTGTGCCCCTATCATGATCGAGCCGGGTACATGCACGGTGCAATTACCAGCGCACCGACAATCGCGTGGAAGTTTGATTAATTGACAGCAGCCGGTGCTTCCTTATATTTTATTTGCGCACGAACGCGACGCGGGATTATCTGCCTAGAAACCGGTCGAAAAACTGCGGGCAAACATTCGCGGCAAATAAATAAATAAACGAATAAACAGCACGCCCGGTGAGTCAGGAATAAACTGTTCTGGGAACTGCAAATATATCGCGGTGCGATTAATTCATCTATTTGTGTCGATTGTTTAATGAATTGCGTAGATCGATGAGCTGATTGCACGTTTCATGCAGTTGTTGCAAAGACAACAAGGTGTTTTAAAAATATTGTGGTATCTCACGTCATTTAAAATAACTTCTTCCTTTACGAAAATTGTCTCCGCGACTTCGTTAAGCAGTTATTAGCGAAAAACACGGACCAATCAGAGCGCGGCTACAACAGACGCGTTCCGGTTCGGCCAATACGAACGCCGCGCTTCGTGGACCTGTCGTCGCGCTCTGATTGGTCCGTGTTTTTCGTTAATAACTCCTCAACGAAGCCGCGGAGAAGATTTTCGCAAAGAAATAAATTACTTCAAATGATCCGAGGAATCATTCTGGGAGAATTTCAAAAAACTGTTCGGAGCAGTCGTATCATTCTGACGATTAAATATTTTCGTACGTAATAGCTTATCGTAGCAGTCTCTCGAACGAAGAGAAAACATTGTTAAGTAAATTATGGTAATTTAGTTAGCTCCTCTTGCTTCCATTTAACTCGGAAAAGTGTCGAGTTTTGCATAAAGATTTTCATCGACGAGCAATCTCGAGGACTGATTGCTGCGACGTATGCGAATTGTGAATATTGTTCGCGCATTAGTTTTCATCCGACTGTTCAATGGAAACTGAATTACGTTTGATTGGTCTCCCAGTCGACTTCCCGGAAATCTGCGAGCGCAAATTTGCGCGGTGTGTTTGTTCCTCGCAAATTAGTTGCGCGATTCGAGATCGATGAGCAATTTGCGATCGATAATCGCGGCCTCTAGTTTCGCCGGTGCTTCTTCGATTTTGCAAGTACAACAACAACGACAATAACGCTACAAAAAAGAACATTTATCATTATTTAATTTAATTTATTCTCTTTTAGAAGGGTTAAAAACGCAGAAGAGGACCGGAGCATACATTAATTAGCGAGTAACTTGGAATATCAAAGTGTTGCGTGCGAGGGCGGGGTTCAGAGATTAATCACTGTCGGTAAACCTAACCCAGATATAATTTAATGACGACTAAAGAGATAAATAGCAGATAAATTAGTATGCCGGGCGTAGCCAGACGAGTACGTAATACGTCGTTTTCGCGAGCAAATGTAATTACACTGTAATTAAAAAGCAGATAACCGATCGAGCCATCTGACGTTCCCATCATACTGTAGTTTCTTTCTTTAAAACCATCCCGATATCGACTTGTTCATTTTTTAATTAAATGATCGCTCGACGTGCGACACATTTTTCTGGGTCAATTGCCCGGGGACAGGGTGAGGAATCCTGTACATATTTTTCGTTCGAATTTGTCTTACTGGACTGGATCATTTTTAATTCCGAACATTTAAGTTTACATTCTGCGTTAGACCAATCGCAACATCCCATTACTTTTCAAATCCTGACATCTGAAAAAATGGCTGGAAAGACGCATGTTTCGTATTAAATTGTTCAAAGATTTTAGTTGATATGTTCATTTTTTTGGGGTATTTTGTGCGTAAACAATCGAGTTTTTAGAGTCACTGTATATTATTGAGCATTCTCGGAACACATTGGCGAAAATTGTACGGTAAATTCCGTATACGTTATTGCGAAACAGCGGAGGAGAAACGACACTCCCTCCAGAATGGAATGTGTTTATAATATTGAGCGTACGGCACTGCACTGTGTGTCAATATATGTATAATATTCTAGTGACAATGTATGTTAATCAACTTACATTTTCAATGAAATTACATTAGAGTTACGACAATTCTTTACACATCCTTTCGCGCCGTTAAGGTAGGTCGTTAAAGTTAAGTGAACCGTATAATAATCGACTGAATACTCCATACTAATTCGGAGGAAGCTATGAATTATTCTAGTTTGCCAGTTAGTTAGAACATGAATAAAACAGAGTTTTGTTCTAATAAACAAAAAACGAACACTAAAACGTGGACCGCTTAATAATCTTGATTGCGTTCAATGCACTGATTCCCATCGAATGCATCAGCGTTATTGCGAGGATTCAGTTATTTGGGCGATTGCTATAACAATATTTTTGTTACGTTGAGTCCAATCAAAGTATTGGAATCGCGTTATTGGAGTTCGGTTAATTTGTGTATTTTTCAGACAAGAAGTATCGTTCGGGGATGAAGGTTTGCTTTCGAATCAAATTGATTAAAATGGCGCGCGGGAGTTAATACTCACAGACATTCGCGTGCATACTTCAAGAGTTTGGACTCACTCGGCGAATCGATGGAAATAGCGATACGCTCGTTGAGTCAACAAACTTTCTGCAAATAATTGCGTTGATTCAGGAACGGTAAGATAGCGTAGTCTTGACGACTGGATCGAGAATGTTATCTAAAAAGGAAGTTCATCAAAATTGATCGAAAAATGATCAGACCTCTCATAAAAATAAGAACAACCCTTGAAAGCTAGTAGATAAAATCGTTCAAAAATATCATCAAATATAATTGTTTATATCCGCTCATTTCCTTCGGTATAAAAGAAAAGTTTACGAACAATTTAGTTCAATCTTCTTCTCTTTCTTCAAAAATAAAAAATCCCCTATAAACTTAAAAAGATCATGTGCGATGCAAGCGTGATCAAAGCCAAATTGTTTTACATGCACAGAAGACTGCACGAATGAGTTATCCAGGTCTCGGGAACCTTTTTGCTGAGGAAAGTTCCGTCGAAAGTAATTCGTCTAATGTGGCTCAATTAACCGATACAACGGTGAAATTATTGAGCCACGGTTCGAAAACGGGGGCAACGTTTTTGTCGAGTCTCCTCCACCGGAATCCCCGGCCCTGATGCACCCCCGATGCACCCCGTTCGTGCACGCCAGGGAATAGCCTGTGCACCAGATGCCTGGCTCTCGAGTGCGCTCTATTATCGGTTTATCAGAAAACTTGGAACAGTCGGGAGCACTTCGGAGTCATCCGGAACCGTCCCGGTGAGCGCTCGATCCTCGGCCGTGCCCGGTGCATCCTCTTGTTCCGATCCGAACAATGCAACAGTAGCTGCAACCGAGAAACCGAACCACCCGCACGAAACCTGACGTTTTCAACAGGCGAATTCGGTGACCCGGTTCTTCGCGGCCGCCGAATCACACGTTATGCTCAATCCACAAGTCGTATGAACCTCTACCGACGTTTAAACGCCCGTTGAACTAACGCATTCGCTGCCGGTGACGCGAAATTGCTTCCTCCTCCAACCCATAGGAAATCTAAATCTTTCATTGAAATAATGCAGCTTCCGGATTTTCTCTGCAACATAAAGACTCGGCGTAGAATTTTTATATTTTTTATACATCGATAGGATACTATGACGTACTCGCACGGCGAGTTTCAACTCGATCGGATTAGTTTTCCGAAAGTTACAATCGCATTTGCGCAAGCCCGTTTACGTTGCTGACCTCAAAAATGTCAGCAGATTTGCTGATATTCGTTGGACTCTTTTCACATGTTTTACACATCGTTACGACTGTATGAAGTACAACTTTGAGACACTTCAATTTCGACAAATTCATTTTTCAGAAGTAGCAGCGACTCAGTCGGTGCTTCGCGAAGAAAAAGCACACGCAATTAAATAAAAGACGGACATTGAGTAATGCGGCTTTTCCATTGGTTAATCGGAATTTCTAGTTATAGCTGGCTCGATTCTCTTCTTGCGTAATTAATCGATTCGCACAGTCATCGTGCCCCGCTTTTTCGTCGCATTCGCTCGAAACCGACTCACAAAAGGAAGTTAAGTAACGCAACCGGTCGTTACACGAACCTGCTGTTCCACGGTGTTCGATGGTTTCATTTTGTAGGCCCGCTCGCGAGCCTATTCGTTAAGCAACCGCCGCGATTCGCGTATCAAATCACCGGTTCGTCAATGATAATTGAATTTCTGACTTTAATGGACGTTTCGATATGAATCCAACTTTATTTCTATTCACGGTTCCATTAGCGTCAAATCAGCGGAAGCTCGATTGATACTCTGCGAAAGTGGCCATTATACATTATGAACTGCAAAAAAAAGAATACTGAACAATTTGATTCGGTGTTAGGAATCGAGGAAATAGAAAGAGTGTTTCTGGGAAAACGGTTCTCTTTATCCGAATATCTCGACAGCCCCTTTAAAGGACGCGCGGCGATCGATGCGTTTTACGCTTCCACGAAAACCAGTCTACTCGCGAGTCCACGGAACGAGTGGATTTCGCGAACACTTGTCCCCCTCTGCATTTCGCACGCATTTCCATCGTTAACGACTTTCCTCGTCTCCCTGGCGAATCGATCGTCGCAACTCTCGCGACTTTTGTCTGACGATACACGAACCCGACCCTAATATTATCTGCAACAGAGGGGCGATGCGAAACCGCTGCATTTTCATTATTTACCGTGGAGAACGGCGTACCGTTTTTTCTGGTTCCAACAATTTAGAGCAACTTCTATCGACGACAGAGATCTTGAGATCGAGGCTGGAGTTATTTCTACAGCCCTAAATTTGAGAGTGAGCGAATTTTTATGGATCACAGTTTGAGGGCGAAAGAATTTTTACTGCCTCAATTTGAGGGTGAGAGAATTTGTGCGGTATTAAACTTGAGACTGAAGACATTTTTACAGCCAAACGTTTGAGGATTAAAGAGTGGAGAAATTTTCGCAGCTTAAAATTTGAAGGTGAACGAGGTTCTGCACCTTAAAGTTTGAGGTCTCTAGAATTTATATTGCCCTAAATTGACGAGCGAAGGAGTTTTTACAATCTTAAAATTCGGAGTGAAGACATTTTTACAGCCCAATGATCGAGAGTTAAAAAGTGGAGAAATTATCGCAGCTTAAAATTTGGAGGTGAACGAGTTTCTGCACCTTCAACTTTGAGGTCTCTAGAATTTATATTGTCCTAAATTGAAGAGCGAAGGAATTTTTACAGTCTTAAATTTCCGAGTCACGGTATTTTTACAGTCTTAAATTTCTGAGTGAAGACATTTTTACAGCCAGACGTTTGAGCGTTAAAGAATGGAGAAATTTTCGCAGCTTAAAATTTGGAGGTGAAAGAGTTTCTGCACCTTCAAGTTTTAGGTCTTTAGAATTCTTACTGCCCTACATTGAAGAGTGAAGGAATCTTTACGATCTTAAATTTGTAGGTGGAGTAATTTTTTCCGTCGAAAGCATGCGAAAATAATTGCAAGTTCGTGGTATGGACAATCAAGATAGTTGAAACGATTGGGAGCGATCGATAGGGATCTGGCGCGCGTCTTGTCGCGTTTGAAATTGTGCACGCAGCTTTTACAACGGTCCATTATTCGAATGAAATTCCTCGCAATCCCCAGGCTGCATGTAACCATGATATTGTCCGTGGAACAAGGGCAGGCGAAAATGTACGGTGCATCTCGTTTCCTTTGATAGTTGTCAGAGCCATCCCGAATGAATGCATTTCTTTCTTCCCCGAATCGAGCAGTCTTTGAACCTCGCAGATTACTCCGCCTTCAGCCGGTCGAGAGGAGAGTATTAAAAAAATGGGAACGGGGACAGTTGCCTCGCCAAAACTTCATTGCGAACTTACCTTTATTCGTGCGAGCGCGAGCGCGCTCTTCCATCGAGTATTGTAACACGTTCGTGTTTGTCCTGCGGTTTCCAACCTCCTTCTTCGGCGCGCTTATGCAATTTTTTATCGGAAACTATACGAGATTTTTTTATGAATCTTCACAGGATCATTGATACATATTTCAGCTAAATTTGCATTAATTATGCACAATTTTAGGTTTCGACATGGACGGAACTGTCAGTTTCATTTATGTAAATATTTTTTCTGAACTGTACAAAAAATGTTAATACAGAGGCGTGACTAAAATCTTGAATACCCGTGTAAATCGTAGTGTATCGTTGTTGGCTACGAAATTGATGGAACAGAAAATTAAACGAATCTCAATCGAACAAAATCAAATAAATAAATAAACGAAGAGTCAGAAAATAAACGCGAAGCGACCGAAGCGAGATCTCTACAGGCCAGATAAAATGTAGGATTAATTAAATGAAGATAAGATGAATCAAAAGGGACGGAAATAAAATCGATACATGTCAAAAAGAACGTAAAAACAAATTAAATGTAGTTAACACATAAAATGAACAGAAATTGAAGAACAGGCAGATAAATTAAAATTAGACGAGCAGAAATTGAAATCCGACGACCAGGAATTAAGTAACGTGAAATTGATAAATGCGATTGAAAATGGTATTGTTAAATAATAAATTTTTGGTGCCGACAGGTTCCTTTTTAGGAATAATTTCAGAGACAAGCAGTAGTAATAAACCACGAATTTCTTGTGCACTCGGCTAGTTAGCAACTGTCCGGAGTCCAATGATGTTTTTCTATATTGGCAATGATCACCTCCCACTCTGCGTTACCCTCTCCCTGTGCAAAAATTTGAACGTATTTAAAGCACGCCGAGAAGCTGAACTATACCTTACTTTTCGTTAAGTTCTTCACCCAAGTAACGCCAACTTCACCGGTTTTGCGGTGCAGTTTAATGTGATACGGGCTTAAGGAGGGAGGTATGCATCCATTATCGTTCAAACCATAGCACAAAACCAAAGCACATATTCGTAGTATTTGTTCAAATCTACGGACAGGAAAAATAAACAAATCTTTCATTACGGAATTTTTATTTCATCAGAGAGTCTTGTTTATCGATATTGGATAAAGTCAATTTACATTATACAGGGTGCGGCCGAATAACGTGTACTAGCGTGCACGATGTGGTTCCTCGTGAAAAACTAAGAACAAAATATGGAATACAATTTTTTCATTTGCAGCTTAGTTTTCGAGAAAATTGAGTTTGAAAACCCTATTCGTACGTATGCGGTTATACGATTACGCGTTATACGATGCTCGACGAACCGTAACTTAGCCGTACGAATAGGATTTTTAAACTCGATTTTCTCGAAAACTAAGCTTTAAATGAACAAATTTTATTCCATATTTTCTTCTTATTTTTTCATAAGGAACCACCTCGTGCCCGCTAGTGCATATTATTCGGCCGCAGCCTACATATCTTGCTATTATTATGAACACAGAAAATCCTCGAATTGCTTTAAAAATTCGTGTAACACGATCAAAGACGAACATAATGTTCGAATTATGCAATTTTTAAAATGATTTTAGTAACTGCATTAAGGAAATTGCATCCATCGCTTAACCCCTGACGTCGACAACCGAACAATCGCTATCAACGTTCCCTGAAATCCCTTTTGGACGTGCTTTGATAAAAATTGAAGAATTGCTAGAGGTTTTGTCGATCATCATTTCCGGAAAGAAAAATACAGACGATGGCTCCGGTCGCGAAACTCATGGAGCCTCGTCGAGAACTTCGGTTATTGACATAAGGGTTAAGAGCGTCGCGTCAGCCCCGTTTTCCCTTTGAACCTTGCCGAGTCCTGTGAAATTTTCTTCGGTTCACCGGAGTAAAACGAACACGCTTTGTGTCTGGTTTCAGAGCGGAGCCAAGATGACGAGTATAGTGGCGGATCTGGTGGACGGGTACAAGGACCTCATGGATAGCAAATCCGGTAAGATGATTTCCTTCTAAGTCGTTGAATAAGTCCGTCTTCTCGGTAACGATAACAAGAGCTCCGCGCTACTTTCAACTGAATCCTGGACCTTCGAACTCTGTCTTCGAAGATCCAGACAGTGGGCGGTCTTTATTCACTGCAAACAAGCTTCCTTTTCGACCCTATTGTTACCTTTTGTCATTAAATTGTATCTCATCCTACGTGCCTTCGACTTTATTAAACTTTCCTTCTTTATTTTTTTGTGTCAGCCATTATTATTGTCAGCAATTTCGCTGGAGATTATACTGCGTTTTTTATACAAAATGAAACTGTTGAGTCCCTCATTGGAAAATACAGCAGCTAAATGTGGAGCTCTTCCTTTTTATAGCGTTCAATTGCGTTTAATTCTTAGACCTGTAACAATTATTATCGAGTAACTCCAATGTAGAATTTCACGATTATGTCGATAAAATGTGACAATGTAGCTTCCATCTTGTTCCCTTTTGATCTCTGGATCCTCGACCAGGTGAGGCTCCTGGAATTTCGAGAAGAAAACTGTTTGTTCGAGCCACGTCAGTGCTTTCCATGCTTCGATCCTCGTCCCACGAAATTCTCTATCTGGGACGTAAGGAATAACGGTACTCAATATATGGGACCCCGGAGTGGCCCAAAGGAATGCGCTCCACCGACTAATTTTTCTCATAAACGAATGAAACATTAAAAAGAAAAGAATTTCTTTCGTCGGCTACACACCAGTCTTTTATTTCTTTTTCAAGTTGCAAACTCACTCGATATTCACAAGTCTGCGCAGTACATATTTCTGCGATTTCTTGCAGTAATTACCTCGGTATAAATCTCCGGTGTAAAATTGAAAACAGGTTTTTTCATTTCCCGATTAAATCAGATACAAATGCATTGTGCTTGATTTATTATATCTTTTTTTCCTACGAGGTATATGAAAACTATACTGCTTTAGGATAAGTAAGTAAGTGCCTCGGTTGTTGATCAGACAGGTGCAATAATATGTATATTGATACGTAGCTGGGAAATTTCCTGTACGTCGTTAACAGACTGCGAGCTTCATGCATTCATGAGGAAAATGAGTGGAAGTTGAATTAGAGAAAGAAGTGCATGTCTACTTGGCTTCTATCGCGTATAATTCGTGCAGAGAATTTTTATTTTTTGCGTAAAGTCATCAATTATTTTCTTGATCCGTTTCATTAACCGTGCCAAAGAAATTTCGAAATCTGTTCCGGTAGCGAGTTCGATTATTCCGACCGCAGAAGTGAATTTGTTAGCCGGATGATCCGGCCCGGATCAGTATAGTTTGACCCGCATTAATCGCATTAATGTTTAAATAATCGTTACGTCGGCTGATCGTGACCGTACACGTGGAAAATAAATTATAGCCGCCGATCAATTGAACTTTGGCTGCTGAATCGATTGCTCGCGAATCGAACTAGGTCAATAGTAATTGCTCGCGCATGGACAAAGTATTGTGGTAACACATCCTCGTCAAGGTCTTCGTTTTTCGATCTGCTTCCAACCTGCGCCGCGCCATTTTTGTTTATTTCGAGAACGATATAAGGAATTTGTTAGCGCGATTTTTTTCATTAAGGCCTTGAAAATTTAAAATTTTTTTGTAGAACTATGTTTTTTATACACATGCTGAAAATTTCATCGAGCTGCAAACGGTAGAAAATAGTGAAAATCGTAGTATCACACGATTTTTGATCAGTTTCTGCTGAAAATCCACAGAATCGTACATCTTTCCATGCGGGTCCTTTTTTACTACGTCAAGATTTTGATGAAATTTTCAGTATGTGCACAAAACATATTTTAAATTTTCATTAAGGGCACTAGTAAAAAAAATTAAAAGAAATGCTTTTCTTATTTTTGCATGCAATCTTGTAAATTGTAATTTTTGGAAAATCTTTTCTGCAGATCATTTAGTAAACCAATGCTTCTAATTGATGATAAAAATAGGTCGTTTGATACAATTATAAAAAAGTTATTCCATTTTAACCACAATCTCCCTCTACAAAATATTATGAAACTTGGTCGTTCGTGAATTTATTCTGCTGTATTAAGCAACGTCCACACCGAAACACCGTCGAGTAAATTTTTCGAGACATTGTTATAGAAAACTGTTGGTTGTTGGTTGAATGTGGACACAGCTTGAGAGAAGGTGCGAAGAAATTTTTCGCGGACGCGTTATCGAACGGTTTGCCCGACCTGTTTTCCACGGCTCCGTTTTACGCGACCGGAAAATTTTCCGCGACGATGGCCGCGTGTCCACCGAATGGCTTGACTGCAAGAACGGATTCCACTGATGCAGTAGGCCCCAGGTGTAATCAGGCAGGTGCTGTCTACACACGATTAGCGGAGAGCACACACGGGCTGCTTCGCTTCGCTTTTCAGATCGATAATCGGGCTAGGGGATGTGTCGCAAGAGAAAAGAAAAAAAACGAAGAGGAACACGAGGCGAAGGGACGATGTCGATTCGAGCACCTTCGACCAATGTGCAATCTGGTTCACGGGTTGCATCGTGTTGCATCGGTTCGCCGAATCAATTGACCAAGCCGCAGAAACCTAACCGGTGCGAATCATGCTCCACGCAATCGCCCAAACGAACCAGCGACCCTCGGATCGACTCCAAACAAGCGAACTTCGAGGGTTTCGCTTGCAAAAGTCGTAAAAAGTAATATACATAAAGCGCATACTATGAAGAAAATGATATAAAACTTATCCTAAATAGTAAAAGATTGACAGTTAAAACATCAAAAACAATACTATTGTATTGTTTTCGACCTACTGAACGTATTCAATATTAATTACATTACCTACCGGTGATTATTCCATAATTGTTGAAAGTGTATGGTTCATGGCTGAGAATTTTTTAAAAGAATCCTTCAATAGCAACAGCAATTTTAATCATAAACCAACAACTCGATAACAAGATCCAATTACTCTTTTCGGAATTATTATGTAAAAGAATATTTTTAAGCTTCCACTTGGCGCAGCACAATTATTGAAAAGCCTATTAATAGGCCACCGGTAGATAAAGTTTTGAGTAGAACTGTTTTATTTTGCAGATAGATCTGCCGGCCAGTCACGCATTATTATTGCAAACAGTTCATTGCTGAGCCTCGCACTTGTGCAGCTAGTATTTAGATCGCTGAGTAGTTGATCGAATGTTACCGAATTGCTTGAGCGGCGAGAATGCAGAATGATTAATGAATTAATCGTTCACCTTCGCCGACGGAAGTTTGCGTAAGAAATCGGGTCAAGGAAAGTTCGTTTGCAGTTCTGTGGTTTGTTTGTTGACGCGAGAAGCTTCTGCATTGGAATTGATACTTATTTCACGGACTCGGTTGCGTTGGGTTTGCCGCTAACGTTCGCAGCCGATCCGAAAATAAAATGCAAGCGGTCAGATTTCACGGTGGAAATTCTTTCTACGATCTATTTCGTTTTTACGCATAAAATTCGCCGCGTCTGCGAACTACATTTAAAAACAGCTGAGAATTCTTTTGATTCGTCGAGTTAGTTTAAGATACGATTCAGGATATTATGCTAATCAGCTGCAGGTCGTAAATATCTGATCTCCCGGCTATTATTTCCAGCAGAAAGATCGAGAATAATGTAACTGAACTTTCCGGACTGTATCGTAGGAATGCAAGAACAAATTTGTTGACGACACGCGTTACTTGCGAGCAGATGTGAATTTCGACTGCGTTCTTTTCGGAGTTTTTTTTGTACTGGTCAACTATTTTGGCCGGCCTTGAGAACGATCGGAAGAGAATTTCGCATAAACATCCGACGTTTGATTATCAGTTTCACAGCTTGTGAAACACCGAAACCCAGGGAACTTTTACTAGTCAATTATCAGTTATCAGTGAAAAGTGAAAGGATACATTCTTTACGAGGAGATCGGGTCTCCGGCCACAGGTGGATACATTTAGCTAGTAAGCTAATCCTACCGTCTCGAAAAAACTCAAGCTGCTAGATCCAACTTTGACAAAGCTATTCGTTTTAAAAAGCTGTACGAATACTTTGTACACTGTAGATTATTCCTATTCCTATATCTGTGGTTTCAAGGGAAAACGTCGCATATCACAATTTCAAAAACTTGAGTTTCTGCATCAAACGAGCTTTATTATATATTCCACGTGCCATCTATAATTTCAACTATAATTTTTTTGGTTGCGACTAACTCTTTAATACATTATACGTTGCAGTAACTTTATCTATTTTATTTCTTAATAAAAAAATGTAGTTGAGAGTGACGTAAAATAATACGAACAAAAAATTAGCTTTATGGTACATGGTTGACTTATTTGTCAGGAAAAAGTCATGGAAACAAATTCGAAATGTAAATTAAAATAATGCAATTTAATCGATGTTTTATGTGAAAGCATCAGCGATCAAAACTTTAAACTTAAAAATGCGGCGTTCTTCCCGACAAGCACAGATATAATTTATCGACTAGAAAATTTTAATTTGCCGCAGAAGATTTTTCTCTCGCATAAAGATCCCGTTTCCAGGATTGCAAGGGTGCGTCCTTACAACGATAATCGAGCCACTGGGGAATCGGAGCGGGTGAATAAATATTGCGAAAACCGGCCGGCAGGGTCGCGAAACGCTTCAACGTGGACGCGCACGTGGTCCTTAGAGTGGTTGGCTCGGGTCATGCGAGTACAGGGCTAATTTACCGGAAGGTCGCCGAAGAAGAAAAAAGAATAAAAGAGTCACCGAGAAATTTATCCAAGCTGCCGGGCAACCGGCCAGGCAGGAAGGCGAATTTCCCACGGACACACGAAGGTCCCTCGTTGTGTTGCTCTTTCTTTTTCTCCGTTCTTCTCCGCTAATTGAGTCGCTAACTCACTCGCAACGACGCTCATTTGGTTCACGTTTTCCTTCACCTTCGATTTTCTTACCAGCACACTTCGTACGAATAATTCTTAAAACTCTTTGATCGAGATCGTACACGATCTTTCGGCGATTCCCGAGGTGTTGAATTGCATTCTGCATTTCATCCAACTCGCGTTTCATTCCTGGAAAGAATATATGCTTTCGCGTGAATTATCTGCAGACCAGTTCGCGATCAATGCTATCGAAGCGACAGAGATTGATCAGTGAAAAATTAATGAGCAGTACCATCGCGTGAACCATCCGACACGGAACGAATTCCGTTCGAAATAAAAGCGTGTAAACGGCACGTTTTTCATCGTAAAGAACGAAATTTTCCTTCGTACGAGTTCATGATCTGGTCGTTCGTAGTGCGTGTGCACATTATCATAAATGCATAGGTATCAGTTTGCAACACGTGTGACACGGTCGTGGCTGATCGACATTCATCGATCGCAGTTGCAACGTAATATTGACGGAAGAAGATTTTCTTCACGAAATTTCTTGAGGCAATTAAATCGAATTTGTGTATTGTGTCAATAATAAATTTAGAAAATTCTCGCATTCAATCAACTATTCCCGCGGATTCTTACGCAAACGAAATTATTATTCACGCATAGGATTATGATTCTCTAAATTACGTTCTCGCTGTTACAAATTGCGCGACGACAGTTAACATATCGTTTGCACGTCGGAAGTCAACAGGAAAGTTAATGGGTTTTTTTGCTTCTGCAATATTTAATCTATTCGACGACTGCTGTAACTCGAATTATTAGCGTGACAAGCACGCGATAATTACAACAGTGCAGGTTCAAGGAAAAAATGTGGCAATTAAACGATAACAAAGTTCGACGAGTCCGATCCGTTCGATCGGAATGATATAATATTGTGCAATATGCGACGCGCAAAGAAATCGGAAAGCCAGCGCATTATGTCGCAGGAATAACATAAGTAACAATACTAACACAAATAAGATAAATACACGAGTAAAATCATTAATGTATTAATGTATATTATAGATATATCCATCATTTATAGATGTACATAAACGATAAAAATATATAAAATATTATACATATAAATACGAATGATATAATCAATAACCTGTAAGCGAACGCGTTCGGAACACTTGAACCTCCCGGTGATTATTTATTAAAATCGATGTACAACTAACACGGGCAGACGAGGGCAGTTAAAACTTTATACATTATATTCAGAAATATCTGCAGTTTCTTATACAAAAGGTTCCATCCATGATTCCATCTGAAATGATTAATATTTTAGAGTTGGAAGCTTTGAAGGGTTCTTACACTGTTCCAAAAAAATCTTTTCAGAATCCATAGGTCGCTGGTTCGTATCCGGCTCGAAGGACAAAAAAAATCGTTAGAATCTCTAACAAGAATCTTAATCTTAAAAAATCGAATTTTGACCACGGAAAGCGGGTTTCCATACCATAGTACAGCGTCGCGAGCTCAAGTCCGGTCGAATGGACGGCTGCCTTGTCGCGGGATGGAAGCAGCGTAAGTGCGAATTAACGTATGCGAATTGCTATGTTACATATCACGCGAATCAGCGACGTGACACGGCCCGACGCGTGCGAAACCACACGCTATCCAGTCGTTCTTTTATTTCCATGTTACTCTTGTTCACTGTGAACCCCGGCGAAGTTTTCCCATAATTTACTTCACGCGTTTGTAATAATTTTTTGCAGTCGGAGCTAATTTAATTTTATGGATATGAAATTGATGTAACGCCTTCTCCAATATTTAGATGTTTAATAATTGATTAGTAGACTGCGGATCTTTATGCAAAATAAAAATGGTCTGCACCGATTGCAAGAACTAGAATGCTAAATTGATTGTTATTTCGTCCTTTACTGATATTAATAGAGGAAAAATCATATATTGACATCTTTAATATTTTGACTTCACTATATCTGGAATGAAATAGAAATGTACTTCCTTTCTGAACATGTTTAATAAACCATGGACATTGAGATTACGAAAGATTAAACGACAATCAACGTCAAACGAAGATAATTGTTTGTGCAAAAAGAGAATGGAAAGTTTCTGGAAGCTGATAAAAACGATGAATTACCTCTTCACCGTCCATTATAATATCCTCCATAATTAAAAGCTGAAATGTAATTAGGACAAATGAATACGACAGCTTCCGCGGAACAGGCGAGTCACCGTATTGATGTAACGCCTTGTCCAGTATTTAAATCTTTAATAATCGATTAGTAGACTGCGGATCTTTATGCAAAATAAAAATGGTCTGCACCGATTGCAAGAACTAGAATGTTAAATTGAATGTTATTTCTTTCTTTACTGATATTAATAGAGGAAACATCATATATTGACATCTTTAATATTTTGAATTTTCCAACAATTTGGATTTCCTCTAACTCAATTTTAGTATAAATGCATAAAGATCCGGAGTCCATTGATTGGATACAAATAAATTAATCACTCGAGTGCTAAGAGTTAAGACGAGACACGAATGATCGTTAGGCTACCTAATAGACTCCAGAGGCTGATCGTCATCTAAAAAATGAATTTTTAATCGACATCGTCTGGTAAAGATCACCTCGAAGAGCAGAGAATGATGACACCGAGCTGACGGAGGGGTGTCGTGCGAATCAATCGATGCAACCGATTCGTTAATCGGTTTTCCGCTGACACAATGGGACCGTCGCGCCGTTCGCTCATTATGCGAGTCTGCCGTTATGCATGCGGGAACGATCTTGCGTTACCGATAAGTGTAACAACGGCGACGACAGAAGGCGGTGGGAGGGCCGTCCAAGTCGATTAATAAATTTGTCTCGTTACAGGCTTCCTGCTTGAAAAACTGATACTTCCGCGCGTTCTGGCAGGTGTGTACCTTCTAGAAGTTAGCCCTCCACTTGTCCAATTAAATAATTTCAACGGTTGCGCTAAGTTTGTGCTACATTGTGCTGAAATAGTAAAATAAAAATTATTTATTGTAATTTATTTAATTCAACAAGTGAGGAGCTAACTTCTACGAGGCAAGGTGTGTCCAATCCGACCATGTAACTATGAAAAAACCAATATACCGAGGCTGGATACCGAAAGTCCACGCACATCCTCGAGAGTGCAATTTTCTGGAACGTTTTTCGGCCAGGCATTTAAATTTCAACGAAAATAAAATTGATTGCGGCGCATCAATCCGCTTCGAAATCGCCGGCCGATTGCTCCACTTCGGCGCGCTGTAACGACGGTCTAAGCTTGCGAAACTGATCCGTCGGCCATCTTTTTTTGTTGCCCGAGGCCGACGGAATGTCACCTTGCTCGTTCTTCTCCATTGTTACGCAATCTCTCCGTTCGCCGGTTCTTCGCAAATTGAGGCCTGTCGGTGGTCAACTGCGCGTAAAAATGCGCATCGCCTCGAGAATCTCCTCGACCATCGACACACCGACGGGTTCCCGAGGGATTAGGGGTGGAACGGGGCTTGCTCTAAGGGCTTAGGGGATGCAGGGACGACGACCCTTACCGAGCGGGATCTAAAGTGCTACATAGCTGATGCTTATTTAACCCTCTGACTGCGAAAAGCGCACGTATTCGCTCTTACCGGGCCGACGATGCGTTTCAACGTGTTCGCGGGCCGCTGCCTCTTCCGAATCGCTCTAATGCGTTCGCTTTTTCGTTAAACAACTAGCTGACCCGACAGACGTTGTTCTGTCCAAATTTCAACAAATTTCTTTCTTATATCGATCGTGTTTGTTGTTAATAATTGAAGTTGAATGTTTTCGGCGTAACGGTTCGATTCTTAATATTGATTAAAGAAAAAGCAATTTTACTAATAGTCAAATAATCATCATGCACGTTTCGATCCTAATTTGGATCTTTCTCAAAATTTATTTGAATTGCGTTTGCTTTTGTTGAAACTACATTTATGTAACCTGTGTGACACGTGAGGAACGTGCGACGCACATGCTTGTTGTCAAGACACTGGTTAGTTTCTTTAATCAGTATTAAGGATCGTACCGTTGCGTTGAAAACATTCAACATATTTTATTATCAATAAATTTAATATGGACATTGAGATTACGAAGGATTGAACGACAATCAACGTCGAACGAAGATAATTGTTTGTGCGAAAAGAGAATGGAAAGATTCTGGAAGCTGATAAAAAGCATGAATTGCCTCTTCACCGTCTATTATAAAATCCTCCCTAATTAAACGCTCAAATATAATTGGGACAAATGAATACGACAGCTTTCACGGAACACGCGAGTCACCGTATATCCGTCATTAGGGCGCGGAACGCATCGTTTCGCGCGAATAAATGCGCCGTTAGGCAGCGGCGACTGTTTTCGCAGGGTTGTATTGTATATCCACCCACGCAGTGCTCTAATGGTTAAGGTGGTCGACCATTACGCCTCGCTTTCGCGCCATTTTATTCTTCTCAGCTTTTCTCTCGCGCATTCCGAAGATTTTCATGCGTCTACGCGTATCGGACTGCGTTGCTCATTTTCACATGTTCGAGACGGTCCAAAAACCGCACCGTAAAAAACGCACCGAGCGATCGTGCTTCGTTCAAGCGGCATTTTGATAAGCGAGGTGTATTTTTTTAGAGAAATATTTTTAGAGATTATTTCATTGACTCACCTGCACCGGAAGCTCAAGATTTACGAGCTTGCATCTTCGTTAGATGTTGTTACCAAGATTCTAACGAGGCTATCCGTCTCTTGACCCCTCTGTCGAGTTGACAGATGACTTTAGTCGCCGCACGTAAAGTCCATGTTGCAGTAAATATCGAAAATGCACTGCACAGATACACGGAAACTCTGCGATTTGATTTTCTAGAGTGGAACTCTCAGATTCAGCTATTTTACAGCATATTGATCCCTTTCGTTTCATCTTTCCAATTTAGTACGTGTTGGAATTGGTATTTAAATGATTGAAATGATGTAGAGTTCTTTTCAAAAGAAGAACGCAGGAGATGAACACTTGGTTTTAGATTGGAGGGAGAGTTCTGTTGTATTTTAAATCCGCGATTAACACGCGTTGTTCCTCCGCTTCATTGAAAGTTTTCCTACCATCCAAAGTCCCTAGAAATTCGCCAAATTCTGTTGAACATTGTTCTCCCGACAAGTTTCGCGCCTTCTAAATCTGGTTTCCCGTAGAGTGCATAAAGTATGCACCGGCGATGCACTCTCTTAAACATCGAGCGAACAAGACCGGCGTGTCGCACTGCTTTGAAGTCGCCCGACGGTCCAACGTTTTGCTTAACGAGTGTAATCGCGGCCGCAATTAGCGTGTACGCGATTTACAATGCGATTATCGCGTGCATCGAACGTCGTTATGCTTTCAGCGGATCGTGTTACCAGCGCGTTGCAGCGCCGTGCAACACAAATCGGTTCGCCAGGGCAAGGACAACTTTCAAATTCGAGCTCGGAATTTCAAATGTGCCCCCGGTGCGCAGAAAAATCGAAACTGCGCGCACTCTCCGCTTTAATTTTCTTTCATTGTCGTGTAAAATGTTCGGACAAAGGTGGATCGTTCCTCGAACAGTGTTTTCAGTAAACTCGTCTCTCGCGTTTATTAAAATACAACGATCACTTTTGTTTTCTTTCTGACGCGCGATCGATAATCCAATTCATCGCGCTAATCGCTCCGGCGGCGAAGCTGGGTCATCGATTAATTGATATCGCTACTTTTTTAACCCCTTGCGCTGCAGTGTCGCGGCAGACCTGCCGATGACTCATCTCGAATCGATTCAATTTTAATATTAAATTACAGTAACTTCCCTATGAATCGGGAAGTTAATTATGCCTTGCTTCCTATTCTATTGCCGGTGAAAATCGACTCTATTTCGGCACAAACAAATTCGAACGACGTTATGCGATTATTCGGATGATTGTTTATCAATTCTTTAGACGTGGTTGCGAAGCAGAAACATGCCTCTTGAAAACAAATTTTTTGATGACTTAAATTGGAATAATATCATAAGATTCAGATATTTTTTCATTATTATTAGATTAATATAATTGGAGATTCTCGTGGTGAAGTACAATTATGAACAGTTCAGCGATTCCCAGAGGGCGATTAGGCTCGCCGAGATTTTCCCGGCGCAGTGTCCATCGGAATTGGAATATTCTGCGTTTTCTGTGTTTTTCACGGGGGGCAGCCTCAAATATCTCTCGGTATCGGAATAATTATCCGGTGCTGCGTTCGTTCTAGCAGCCTTTATGGTCGCGCGAGCCGGCCATTGTTCTCCGTCGGAGTCGATGCTCCTAATGACGCCATTGTCGCCGCGAACGGGGCTGAAGAAAGTAAACAACGGAAGGAGATCAGCCTGAAATGCATCGCCTCTGCACCCGAGTTTCAAGTGTTCGCGATTCGCAGACACTGCAATTTTTTCCGTGAGCTGCAGCGAATTCTTTCGGACATGATCCCGTGACACACTATAAATCGAAAATGCCGCTCTGCTCGTTCCAATCCGCGTTGCTCTAATTTTTACCCTTGAGGTAATCGAAAATCAAAGGTGATGGAAATGCGTACTTTGATTTTGCATATTTGATGCGATGACAAGAAAATGCTTGAAACGTTATAAAGCACTACAAGGCACGAAACGATGTCCGAAACATGAGCTGTTAAGATATACCACGATGTTGCGAATTACAATATTGTTACGTAATAACTGGACTGCGGATTTTTATGCATACACGAAGAAATTGGTTGGGCGAAATATAAAGCAGCGAAAAGATAAAAAAATTCAAGAGAGTTATAACGTTGCTTCTAATGTAACAAAGTCGTTAAGAAATTAAATCAATTTTTATATTATTTCTGCTTCTCGCAATCAATGCAAAACATTTTTATTTTATAAATTGGATATTTTCATGTTATATACTGGATAACTTATCGCATAAAGTTTAATAAGTAGCCCAGTGATAGCAAGTGGAAGCAATGCCACCTCTTCACGAGGAACGAAATTACTTTCCGAACGACCTAAGGTCTCGTTCGGTGAAACAAAGGTGGAATTTACTCTAGCGAATTTGACGCAGAGAATAAAAGTAAAACGAGCCGAGACAAACGCGCGAATCGATACGGACAAGAATCGAAGCATCGTCCACAATGATCACGAGACGCTGATGCAATAATTACGAAGAGGATTCGATCAACAGCGTGGCTATCCTAATGGCGGGTTCTCCAAAGTGGCTTCCGAGAGCACAAAGGGTTAAAAAGAGTGTACGTCGGTCTCTAAAAATAATCACCTCGCAAAGAGGTTAACGAACCGGGGAAGGTTGTGCTTTATTGTCGCACGTAATCGCAGGAAAGTGTGTTGCGACAACGATGCGTAAAATCGCGGCGCCGAACAAAAAGAAAGCGACGCGCGCGAAGATACGAAAAGGGCGGCGGGGGCTGGCGAGCGCGCGCGGAACAACAAAAAAGAAGAAAACAACAACTAAAAACCAATAGCGCGCTAGCAGAGCTATTCGTGCTCTCCTCGAGCATGAACCGATTCTTCGATCTCGTTAGGCTGATCATCGTAATTCAAAATCAGGCCATAAAATGTGACAAAAGTTAAAAAAAAAATGTTTTCATGATTTCCGGAGGAGGTGTATCGCTCTCTTCGGACATTTTTAAAGAATTGTAAAAACTACTGTTGTATTCGAGAGAGTTTGTAGAATCGATCCACGTAACAATCATTTTGTTGTCTTTAAGAGTAGAGTCGGAAGAAATGGTTAAAGCTAAAACATTTATGGAAATCGTCAAGCCGGTTCTCGAAACGCAAAACTGGTGTCGGACGTCGTAATTAAACCGCGGCGTGATCGCCGGGGAGCGAAGTTTAATTAACGAATAACCGCGGATGAAGAAATGGACGGTCCAACACACACAGAGAGAGAGTAAGAGAGAGAGACAGAAATCTCGCGAGGTGATATCCCAGGCGCCGCCGGGATTTCCTCGGGATCGCGGAATCTTTCATTTAGCGGGTTTGGGCGGGTAGCTAGTCGGCTATCTACCCGCGGCGGCGGCTGAGACTCTAATACGGCTTTCGAAATAGAGCCACGTTGCCCCTCTAATTTCGAGATAACCCCGACGATCCGGCTGCTAACGATCCGCCATTGAACGCGATATTAATCAGCCTCGTCTCGAATCCGACGTTTCCCATCCTCAACCCCTCCGAGGCTCAATTGTCCCGGATTGATGGCCTCAAGAATTTTAGGCCTAGCTCTACCGATTTCACCCCGAGAAATTCTCCGAATCCTCCCGACATCCTCTTCTTCCTTTCCAAGTTTTGCTTGTATGCACTTGCACCCCCTAACCATCCGAACCCTGGATAGCTACGCCATCTGTGAAAACAACTTTTATTTTACAGAGTCGAAGACGATTGCTCCCTAACAGGCTGTGTTTTGATTTCAGATCCTAGGGTGAAGAATTGGGCGATGATGAGCAGTCCGTTGCCGACGATGGCGATATGCCTCTGTTACGCTTATTTCAGCAAGGTTTTGGGACCGAGGATAATGGAGAACCGAAAACCCTTCACCCTCCGTCGAATCCTAATAGTGTACAATTTCATACAGACGATATTCTCGTCATGGATCTTCTACGAGGTTTGTTCAATTATGTTTGCTTTTGCTGCTGCGTCGTTACGAAATTTTCCTTTCGAAATTAGTTTTCCTTTTCGACCGGTCCGGCACTGTTTTTAAATACCGAACACGTACCGGGGCCCGCGAAACTAGCTTCCGTTTATGGTTCGGTTCGAGCTCGTTTAATCATTCCACCTCTGACCACGGCTGAACAACATTTGCCGTAAGGACAGACTACGACAAGCTAATCTGGCACAGCTAAATAACGTTTCAGAAAATTTAGAAGAGTTCGTTTGAATTATGAAATGTATGGTTGCACCATCTAGAAACAGGACTCAAGAAAGCGCAAACTAATTAATTACCACGCATTCCTCTTAGGATGTTGCTGAAACTCGCCGCACTTCAATACACTTTTTCGCGATAGTTCGGTTCGTTAGGAACGAGAAAGTCGGCAAGAAAACGTTCCAGTTAGAGAATCTGTCTATTGTTCGATTCGCGTTCACTTCCGTTTACTGTGGTAGTCGGCAAAAAAGATCTTCTTTTTTATAGCAGGGTAGCCCATGATAGGCGAAAGGAAAGGGAGAGAGAGACGGAACGGAATCGAATTGAAACTTTCATCTTCGTGAAACGCGTGACACACGGGGGCTTCGTTATTTTATATAACGAAATTTGCATTCGGAAGTGGATGGTGCGTCTACGGACGGATGTCTTGCGCCTTTCTAAATTGCAGCGGGAATGCCACTTTATTTTACCGGAGAAGATCGTTTCTTCGTGCTGGATACATTTTTGGACCAACACATTCGTCTATAATTCGAAATATTTATTTTTTAACCTGCAGAAGTGTATCGGATACTCTGCAGACTGTTCTACGAGGAACAATTTCTTTCTCCGAGCGGAACAAAATTTTTCTTGCGGAAAACAAAAATAATTTGATAAAAGTCCACAGTCTGTTAATTGCAATATCTATTTTCTGGCATATAGAAGGATATCAGAAAGTCTGCAGACTATTCTACAAAAAAAATGAAGATACGATTTATTGAAAATTCTGAGTCTATTAATTGCTGTGTTTAATCGTTGATACGAATGGGGTAATGACAAAATCGATTGGTGAATAGTGTAAACGATCTCCAAGATAATTCGCGGATCTTCCTATCGTTCGCCGGTATTTGAGCTAGCAAAGTAAGCGAAAACTCGCGGAGGCGAGCGTTTCCCGGGTCCTCAACTTCTCTGAGCAAGTAATTAACGATAAAGTGGCTCTGATGAGCACAGTTGCGAAAGAAATCGCAAGAAGACAACGCGGGGTTAACGTACTCTCCCTCTCTGTCTTCTCTTTTTCTCTCTCGACTGGCCAGAGATAGCGTATACACACCCTTTTCCTTCCGCCAGTTTCACGATTTCTATAGTGACACAGAAAGCGATCACTCTGTGTGCGTATACCGCAGACTGAGTCCCCGACAAAATAATCCCATTCCGACGTGTATCATCGATCCCGTCCAGAATAATTAATAGCCGACCTCGGCCGGGCCGCTTACTCTCGCGTCCCTTATTCGTGAAAGTTATTGCCTCCCGGCTACCAGCCGACGATTCGTGGGTTGCATAAGGCGCGCTGACTTCGGTGTCAGTCAATGGAATTCGTCGCGACGACGAAATCCTCTCGCGATCTCCACCGACGAACCGCCAGCGTTCCATATTCCTCATTTTTCCTTTTACCGAATCGCCTGATCAATAAAAATTACGATTTCTCAAAGGTTCATCCTTCAATTTTCATTTTTGGACAATGGGATTTCATTCCACTGCTGGTACACACTTTTTTGCATTCTATCACTGCTCCATACCGTTTACTTTAATCGAATCGTCTGATGAACAATAAAAATTACAATTTTTCAAAGGTTAATCCTTCAATTTTCATTTTCGGACAGTCCAACTTCGCTCCACTGCTAGTACATACCCTTATCGCATTCTATCAGTAATCTCTAACCTTTACTTTCATCAAATCGAGTGATAAACAATAAAAATTACGATTTTTAAAAGGTTAATCCTTCAATTTTCATTTTTGGAGAGTGCAATTTCACTCCACTGCTTGTACATACCCTTATCGCATTCTATCAGTACACTCCACCTTTTACTTTTATCGAATCGTCTGATGAACAATAAAAATTACAATTTTTCAAAAGGTTAATCCTTCCATTTGCATTTTCGGACAGTGCAATTTCGCTCCACTACTAGTACAATAATCTTTTCACATTACGCCATTATACTCTCCCCGTTACTTTTACCGAATCTCCTGACCAACGATAAAAATACCGGCGATTTTTCAAAAGTTAATTTAAATATGTAGAACGATTCGCGGAGATATGTAGATCTTCCCCGTTCAGTTTGAAAGAGATTTCAATCCAACAGTGATTTGCTAACGTCGATGATCAGATAGGATAAACCAACACTCGCGATAAAATGTTCCGATCATACTGTCTTCCCTAATAAAGATTACATTCCGCCACATCTCTATTACACGCAGAATAGTTTAAAATCATGTTTATTCATAGAGAATACACGAAAGAATTCAGATACAATTTTAGAAATGATCTGGCAAATGCTATTAATCGTAATCGCATTCAGTATGCTAAAAGACTTGATTCTAACCGTTTAACTTGATCAAAAAAAAGGTAAATTCTTGTTTAACTTCTCGAGGCGGTGATAAAATTTTGCCATAAAAAAACCGTCTCATTAAACGACTTCGTACGACTCCCTAATCGGAAGCTTGAATGGGAATCCATGGATCCGACTACTTTCCCGTTTCTCGAAATGTAAATCGTGAACGAGTCCACGCGGCAGTCCCGGTTTTCTTAAGATCGAGGGGTCAAGAATGCGCGTGCGTATTCGATCAAATACCGATCGTATTTGGTTTGCGTTTAGTATGTCTCCGGCACGCCTGGGTACTGTTATTTCGTGAGAATCGTACTCACGTAGGGACCGTCCTCTTCGCGTAACTTTCTACGCCGTTTTGTTTTTATTTTTTCGACGATTCAATTATTATTCTGCAAAATTATTGACGGCAAATCGTGAAAATCGGCGAGGGCGTCACGCGACGAGAGACTCGCCCGAACCTCGCTAAATAAAGAAATAACAAATTACCAGTATCCAGGAAATGTCTGACAAAGTAACAGCTAAGCTGACGGTCAGGTCCTAATTTATTCAGTCCATAGGACAATTGCGATTCGAATCGAACAGTCGATAAGTAGTATCGAAAACAACAGCGAATCTCCTTCGTTTCTCGCAAGACCGTGAAACGGATCGGGCTTGTAGCCGAGTGCGAAATGAATTGATATTCATGAGTACATATTGACAGTGTCCTCGATCGCAAGCGGGATTGTTGTGCAAAATTAAAGGCAGCGGTTCGGCAACGTTGTCGATCCGCCTCGCAAAAGGCGACGACGAAACTCGGCCTTAAGCCGTTCGACGTCGTCGTCGCGGACCCCGACGAGCTGCATATTAGACCCGATCGAAGACGATGAAGTGACGTCGAGGACGATCCTCGAATATCGGGGTTACGTCGTCGGATTTTATCAAGTGGCGGGACGGAGAGACGACGGAGGAATGCGTTCACCCGACAGCATCGCCGATCGATCGGGAATTCGACGATCTCCACGGCCCCATACCTCGGTTTTTACGTTTTTCTCAAGGAAACCGATACCTACGGACGCGACCAGCACCTTGATTACCAATTCATTTTTACTGGTCCCCTTTGAACGCGGATTCTATATGAATACGAATCTGGAAGTCCTTTTTTCCTCAATTTTTCTGCATTCTTTCTGCTTTAAGAGGGCAGACTCTTTTCCAAGATTGCAAGGGTGCGGGATGCGCCTCTCAATTTCTGTATATTGATAAAAGATCAATCTAGGCCGTAATCGCTCTCGGAAGACCTATTTTTACGTTTACGAGGCGTAATTTGCATTGTTAGGTATCATCTAGCTACTTTATGCTTTCGAATAATATTATTATTTACTATTAACGGACTTATGTCCTTTTACAAAACTGTTTACAATGACAAAGAAGAAAAATAAATATAAGATTACTCGTATATAATGTACAATAATGAAAATTACTCCTCGTAAACGTATAAATATGGGGTTTGGGGCGACCGCGGACTAGATTGAACTTTTATCTAGCACTTTTGATTACTGTCTTTGAAAATAAAACAACCGAATATGAAAAATTTGCGGAACACCGAAATTAACGATACAAAAGCAAACAAAAACATCTCGCGTGGAAATAAATATATTAACCCTTTTAACCTTTTAACCCTTGAAACCCTCTTAACCCTTTGGACTCGAAGCAATATACATTTTATTAAATATGTAATTCTTTTTACACCGTGAATACAGATAAATCTGATAAAAAAGGGGGTAGAAAGTGTTAAACGGCGTCGTCCTTCGAACGCGAACACGCAATTCAAGATCGATCGACAACCCCGGTAAAAAGCTGCAGCAGATGATCTTGATCCGGCATCGAAATCAATTAAAGTTCTCAGTGGCGGAGCAATTAATACGGCCTTGGACAATGTATCTCGCGAGCAGGAAACTGCAATCGGCAGTAACGAAATGGTCACGAATGGCTCTGGAGCATCGAGCCAGTTCAAAATAGAGGACAGCTCACGAAAGTATCCCATTAGCGCGACAGCTAAATCCGAATGCCACAAACGTCGGAGAACTATAGCGGACGCTTCGCCGGAGCATTAACGTGTTTACTGTGGTCGTCTGGCGAGCAGATTGCAGTCGTATGGTCGAGACGAGAACAAGAAACATACTGAAACGCACGATCATGCGAACGGCCCCGAAAACACGGAAGAGCTGGGAAAATTTCAAGAAAATCCACCGAAACTTTCCAGCCAATTTTTTGCTAGCCTCACCCTTTACTCGTAACACGTGACTGCAGAAAACGATGGGAACTGTCTGTGAGAATTTGTTTAGCTTTTCTAAATAACTAACGAATTTATGGAGCCACTAAATGCTCACGCTAAAAATATTCGAAAAGCAAGGTTACTCGAAGGACACCTTTCTCTATTAAAAATAGAAACACAGTCGTGGTAGTGTATCAGTATAATGCAGAATTTTTTATCAGTCCCATGAATTTATTAAAATGCCGCTAGTTGTACTGCCTGGACAATAACACGGACAAATGCTATTCGAAACCCGAAGATCACCAAATTCCTAAAAAAATAATCACTTTTTTCTGGAATGCATAATTTCTCATCAGTCCCATAAATTCCTTAAAATGTCATACAAGTAATCATTTTTTTTCAAAACTCAGAATTCTTCACAGGCTCCAAAATAACAAAAATACTCGAATAACATGATCGAATCCAGGAAAAAAATTCGATGGACCGCTATTCGAAGGTCGAAAAATCGCCTGTCCTCTTCGACCTTGGACAATAATAGATACGCTTCAATTTACATGGGACAACATCCCAATCATAACTGTTTTATGTATATCGTTTTTCACCTCGGCAGAGTGGTTATTTTTGATAAAAAAAAAGGACAGGTTTGCCAGAAACAGAATTAATTGCCAGCGGTTCGGATCTTCGGGAGAGGCGACCATAAATCCTCGCATTTGAATATTCTATCGAGGAACCGGTCTCTGTAACCAGTCCAATCAGAGTGGTTCGAACTGGCTATCTACCGGAAAAATGTTTTAAATGCTCGATATAGGCTGGGGATTAAAAAAGTTGTAAAAAAGATCGATTTTCGCCGACTATTCCGAAGGATTGCGATTTTCACGGTTGCTAAACCGAAATGACTGAGCTTGAAATATCTGGAAACGTTTTTATCGTCGTTGCAACAATTGTTAATTATTTAGGCTGGCAACAACGATTGCCTCGCGAATATCAACGTAGCAAAGAAAGATTCGTGCAATCGAATTAACCTATTTTGTTTTATTATAAGGTTTTATACGTCGCCTCAACATTTAGGTCATTAGCACCGAACTTGTACGATGTCTTTAGATTTTGTGGAAGTGGTTGATTTATTCAACGCTAAACCTAGCTAGCCTTAAAAGTAACTGGTACAACATGTTCCCTTGTAAAAATGGCAAGATTGATTTTATTTAGACTCTGATTTCTTGTGAAATTATTTTTATTATATCAATGAGCGTAAAATGATAAATCTGGAACCAGTAGTTTTGATCGATGATGGTATTCGATGGTATTTCTCGTGTGCTTTTTGGACGTAAGGGTAGTGTTCGTTTTAATTTTGCGTTCCACCGACCGGTAAAAATTGCTTGAATACGGATAAAAGCGATTGTGTGCGTATCGGCAACTTCCGCAGCGGATTCGATATTTTCGTATTCGATCGAGCACAAGGTCTACAACCATGAATGCCCTTCTCATCTAGCCGACGCAATAATGAATCTTCGGACTTATTCATGAACGATGGCGGACGTTCCCGAGGCGACATTTCCGACATTCCGGTTTTCTGTTGACCATGTAAACGAGTCTAATAGAATTCAAATGAAATTTGCAAACGCAGCACGGCGTTCCTAGACGCGCTGGTTCTCCCATCCTCCGGTTTCGATCGATCGATACCTCCGCGCTCCCTCTTTCAATCTTGAATCCGATGCACCCCTGGGGGGGCTCCTTAAAAATTAGCCTACACCCACGCTTCTCGATTCGAGACCCGATACTTAAGACCCGCGCCCTTTCACAGCAGCCCCGGCTCACATTTTCGAGCGAATAATGCAACGGAGTTGAACAAGGGATCTTTCAACCCCCTGCCGCAGCATTCTTTGGCAAATGTTCTCGTCGGTGGGATTTTTAAACAATTTTCCCGAGATTGTGATTTTTCGATTGTTCTCAGAGACATTGCTCTAAAGTGTAACAGTGTAAATTGAACCGCGGATCTTTATGCATTCGTGACTTTTGAAAATGTTCAAAATATCCTTTTAAGTAAAACTCTACAAAGGATACCACCACTAAAAATCAGATTTTATTGATTTCCACTTTCTTAAAATGGGTACCATGGAAATCACCGACATAAATTTCCCCGATACGGTTTTCACCGACTCCGGATTTGACCGACAATAATTTTGGCCGCAACGCCTTCAACCGAAAACGAATTTGATCGACAACGATTCTGACCGCCAACAAATTTGCCCGACGACGATTTTAGATTTTTTGTCGGTCAAATTCGTTGTCGATGCATTGTCGGTGAAATCTGAAGTCGGGGAAATACGTGTCGGTGACTTCCATGTGACCCCTTAAAATTGACCTACAAAAATTGCATAAACAGCAAATAACTGCGCCCACGATACGAAGACCATTCAAACCGGCGAGCTCGAGGTTTACAAACCGGTATCACGTGCTGATAAAGTCAATAAATGTTTGGTAGATACAGAAGCTCGTGTAAAACAAGAACGTTTCTCGATCGTGGCGTAATCTCGGCGTCGCCTGACGTCCTCGCGTGAGCCAAATGTGACCAATGGCAAAAATTATCAGGGCATGAGTCATCGATGACGCGAGACATCTCGATAACGCCTTATCACGTGCACGCAACGTCTTCACGGGATTATTATCAGCGCATACTTTGTTTCCGTTTCTGTCGATGCCGAATGGGGGAGTTTGTGATAAATCGATCAATGGGTTGCTCGAAATAACACGCGCGTCAGCGAGAATTGTTTCAGAAAAAGTGAAAAGAATCCCTCGATAATAAATTCTTTTTGCAATTAAAGAAGCGGCCGACTCTCGGCGCGCATCGTCCCGAGACTATCAACTTCTCCGTTCACCGACACCGCCTTATCAAAGCCTAAAAGCAGCCGAGGCGAATTTCTCGGGACATTGAAATCTATTTAAATTCATGGTCGCGCGATACCGGTGAACGTCAAACATTCTAAATTTCGAAAACACCGTTTCCAGAAACAGACTTGTCAATTACGCGTCTCACCTCCCGATGTTCATTAGCTCATTAGGCATAAATCTCGTCGAAGGTCGCCATGATTCACCAGTCGAGCATACGGGCGTTCTCGGTTAACCGTTAACCCCTTGTCGTGCCATTTTCTTTA
The DNA here is from genome assembly GCA_963971365.1 of Lasioglossum villosulum. NCBI lineage: Eukaryota > Metazoa > Arthropoda > Insecta > Hymenoptera > Halictidae > Lasioglossum > Lasioglossum villosulum. Next base: position 4,404,228 of record OZ020495.1, read on the forward strand.
CCGTTACACTGATAAAAATGTCTTTATCCCCAAAATACTAGTAGACGAGAAAAGGAACTTTATATTTTTTGTACAGCTACATTTGTTTCGTAATTCGCCCAACCAATTTCTTCGTTAATGCATAAAGCATCACATCGCAATTTCGTCGTTGTAAAACGCCAACCGATAACGTTAATCAATAACGACAAAAACGAACGAAGGATTTGCATATGATATCATGCTAGTTGGCAAAACAGTTGTCGCATAAACGATTGGTCGTGGCATTTGATCGGTAACGCTGGCAAATATCAATCACAGTTTTCATTTGATTGACACGTTTCTTACAGTGTAATTACAGTGTAATCGCGCGGCGTCAGCTGCAAATCACTATGTCTGCGTGGACCGTTTTTGCCGGACGACTTTTAATAATCGAGGTTCTAATTGATGTTCCTTGAGCTTGTACGCGTAATGTAATGAGACGTGCGTCACCGAAGCACGCCCTCATAGTTTCAGGACGCTTGCAAGCCACCCTAAAGAGGATTTCACTTTCGCGTTCAACTCTATAGGAGGTGGTAGCTAATTTGCGAAGCAACAGCTCGCGATAGTAAACTCGATTTGAAATTCGTCAGCCTGGCTGCCGCTCCGCCTCGCATATTTTCACATACCTGGTGTTTGTAAATTGGCTGAATCTCCAAGGGGCGAGTCTTCAAGGGAGAAATGGGTCGAAACTGTCGAACGACGTTCTCCGAATCTCGTTTATCCTCGTGTTTAACCCCTTGCCCTACGATTTATTTTACGGTTTCAGTGATTAACACTTTTTTCTTAGATCGTAATTTCCTAAAAAAGGAGCTGTATATTAACCCTTTACACTCTTGTCATTCTAACTTGAAAATCAAACATTTCCTCTAACGTAGAATAATTCCATTCTATACGTTTTTTTTATTTTATGGATATGAAATTGATGAAATATCTCATACGATGCTTGACTGATCAGTAATTGGTTAGATCGCAGTATACTAAATAATGTAAAGAATATTTTTTTGAATAATGGTACAACTACTTTTAGTGGTGACTCTGAGTGCTAAGGGTTACCAAGACCAAAATAGAATTTTATTTCGATTTAAGGGAAATTGTTAACTAGAGTCGCGATACAGAACGATCGAGTTGATAAACAAGAAGTGAAATCGAAGGTAGCAAAATGCAGGGCAGAAACGCAATAAAATCAATCAAGTTTGCACAACTTGTCCTTACCACCACAGGTGTTCGATTGCAACGGAGAAGCCTATATCGAGAAGCACTGCTGTCGGAGTTGATCGAACAAAGTTGCGAAGATCGCGAGCGTACGCTGAGACTTGTTCCGACGAACCCATTAGTACGCCGCGAAGGTTTCGTTTCGTTTTAGCACGGGTAGAAGCCACGCGTACCGTAATGAACGGGGTCGACGTAATTTTTCTGACATCATGACACGATTCACTGCCTGATCGTACGTTCACGCTGCCACGTACCTTTGGAATCACGTGCTGCCGCCCTTCTTTACACCAGAACAACCCCTTACGATCTGTCGAGTTGGATTCCAGCTAAAAATCTTGAACGAACACTATAAATATTAAATATTCATTTTGCTGGTGTTCTTTCTTGACAGTATGTATTGCTCAGAGTTAAAATTGAACCCTTCAACGCGGTAGAACAACCCCTTACAATCTGCCGAAAATCTTGAACTAACACTATAAATATTAAATATAAATTTTGTTTGTGTTCTTTCTTCAAAATATTTATTGCAGAGTTAAAATTAAACCCTTCAACGCGGTATAACAACCCCGTACGATCTGCCGATTTCGATTCCAGCTAAAAATCTTGAAGAAACACTATAAGTAATAAATATTAATTTTGCTTGTGTTCTGTCTTGAAAATATTTATTGTGCAGTGTTAAAATTGAACCCTTCGCGGTAGAACAACCCCTTACGGTCTGTCGAGTTGGATTCCAGCAAAAATCTTGAACGAACATTATAAATATTAAATATTAATTTTGCTTGTGTTCTTTCTCGAAAATATGTATTGCCCAGAGTAAAAATTGAACCCTTCTCAGCACTAGAACAACCCCTTACGATCTATCGAGTTGGATTTCAGCTAAAAATCTCAAACTGAACACTGTCAATATTAATGTATTCCCTCTTGTATTTATTGCCCGAAGTTCAAATTTATATGTTTAAGAAATCCATTGGTTTCTTGCTGGAGTGCAGCTACTCGTGTGCGCTCGCGCTTTCGGGCGGAATCCGAGGCTAATCGCGAGGAAAAAGTGATTGTCTCTCATTCCCAGACGTGAATGTGGAGCACGGTTAGCAAAATCGTAATGAGCGTCGATAAGCCTTTCGGTGGAAATTGTTCTAACTCGCGTGCAGTCTACGACTCGCTCGAGATCGCTCCGTTCTGCTCCGCTCTGCTCCGCTCTGGTCGCGCGGCCTTGGCACACAACATTTGTCACACATTCCCTGGAGCGTGTGTACAGGCGGCGTGTTCTCGTTAAACGAACCACCCACGCAACTGTACCAGAGAGCTTTTCTGGTCGCTTAACGCGGTCAAGTTTAATGGGATACCGTGTCCCGTGATATCGGCCAGGCATCGGCTCTGTTGCTTCTGGGATCGTGTAAACAACGATGTGAACTTCATGTAAACCAGAATAAACCAACTTCATCGATTGCGACAAACCGAATAAAAAGCTCTTTCTTTAACAATCTTAATAGATCGTGTCTGTTATTAACACATCACCGTCTGGTTATGGTTTTTTCTTTCGCCATTATTGAAATTATAACGATGCTTCCATTAGAAGTGATTATACACGTTTTTGTATCCAAGCACATGTTATAACGCATGTCAACAATTTTCAAAGGTCACAGGTTCAGCTAACTTAACTATTACCATTACATCTGCGACATTTTATCGATTAGAATGATACTCGATTCGAACCATATTTACCTGTTTAATTTTTAATAACGTAAAACCTGCCTGATCCGAACTATTCGACTCAATTCTTACGAGCCTTCTACCGGATATGGGCGTTAATGAATGCACACAGGTACTTTTGAAATAAAACAATTCATGTCGCTGCGCGGGATGAAGCTCTTTGCTAAACGAAATCATCAGCTTCGACTAACGCTGAGAGGAAAACGATTTCAATTAGAAACGATGCTGAGATCGTTTCACCGATACTTCGTCATCTCTGTTTATTAATACGATTCTGAGATCGTTGATTCATTTCTGACAACGAACAATGGGTTCATTGTGATTGTAACTTATTGATAATAATCCGACACCTTTCGATAGCTTCAGTGTTAATTCCTCGAAGTATGGATTTTCCTTCAAATTGCAAACTCGTGAATGGCCAGGCAACGCCCGCCATCGAATGCGTTTTTGTGAACGCGAGCGAGCCGCTGAGGAGGGCGTGCCGTATAACTGGAAGTTTTAATTAGTCCTTTAATTCGGACGGGCCGTTGAAGAAGTCGGAGACAGTTGAAGACGGGGTTGAAGAGGGGTGGTGGAAACCACCCCGTTGGCTTCCCAGCGACGTGACTCGCTCACGGATGCATAGAATTTTTCAATAGTCGCGAAACGACCGCCTCCGCGCGACCGTAACTTATTCAAAGCGCGATGTCTTCTCGCTATGTAACGGAGGCTCGCTTTACTTACCAGGACAAATTGTTATATCGAATCGGGGCCGAGTTCGACTATCGACTTCCTGGACCGATTGCCCTGCTGTGCTCTCTACGATAAAGTTGTTAGCCGCGGCCATTTAGGATGGTCTTCTGCGAGAAATCGCATTTGAACTTCCTCCATGTCTCAGTGGTTATAATTTATTATTTGAAAACACTTCGGCAAACTGACGATTGGAATTGTCGAATTGTATGAAACAAAAAATTTCGAAATAATAAACCGTGCAATTTTACTCGGAATTTTTTATTCCCTATTCTTGATTTAAACTCAGGATTTTACATCCTCATTCTCGTGTAACAGTTTATTGTCATTGTGGCTGCCACTGGAGCCTCAATCATCTCATCTTGAATGGTGTGGTACAAAAATATTCGAATTAACGAACCGTGCAATTTTACTCAGAATTTTTTATTCCTTATTCTTGATTTAATCTCAGGATTTTACATCCTCATTCTCGTGCAACAGTTTATTGTCATTGTGGCTGCCACTGGATTCTGAATGGTCATCTCATCTCGAATTGTGTGATACAAAAAAATTTCGAATTAATAAACCGTGCAATTTTACTCGGAATTTTTTATTCCTTATTCTTGATTTAAACTCAGGATTTTACATCCTCATTCTCGTGCAACAGTTTATTGTCATTATGGCTGCCACTGGAGCCTCAATCATCTCATCTCGAATTGTGTGATAAAAAAAATTTCGAATTAACGAACCGTGCAATTTTACTCAGAATTTTTTATTCCTTATTCTTGATTTAAACTCAGGATATTTTTATCCTCATTCACGTGCAACAGTTTATTGTCATGGCTGCCACTGGAGCCTCAATCATCTCATCTCGAATGGTGTGATACAAAAAAATTTCGAATTAATAAACCGTGCAATTTTACTCGGAATTTTTTATTCCTTATTCTTGATTTAAACTCAGGATTTTACATCCTCATTCTCGTGCAACAGTTTATTGTCATGGCTGCCACTGGAGCCTCAATCATCTCATCTCGAATTGTGTGATAAAAAAAATTTCGAATTAACGAACCGTGCAATTTTACTCAGAATTTTTTATTCCTTATTCTTGATTTAAACTCAGGATATTTTTATCCTCATTCTCGTGCAACAGTTTATTGTCATTATGGCTGCCACTGAAGCCTCAATCATCTCATCTCGAATTGTGTGATACAAAAAAATTTCGAATCAATAAACCGTGCAATTTTACTCAGAATTTTTTATTCCTTATTCTTGATTCAAACTCAGGATTTTTTATCCTCATTCACGTGCAACAGTTTATTGTCATTATGGCTGCCACTGGAGCCTGAATGCTCATCTCATCTCATCTCGACGAACAAAGAATATTCTGTAGGAGCCTGCGGATGCAAGTCAGCTTTCTAAGAATGCAAAACTGCATTGCTCCGACCTCTTATGCGCCACTACAATACCTAAAGTATCTCATCGCTTCCAAACCGATCAGATATTGGATACCATTACGATCGAATGAATAAGTGATTCGTTTACTCTTCAGAGTCGCCAGATAAAGACTCTCCCACTCTACCGTTTTTCGTCACGTGACGCGTCTGCTCTCTAATGTGCACGTGTCGCAATGTCAAGTGACCCAGGCCTGGATAAAAAAATGTTTCATTTGGAGCAGTAATTTAGTATTAGTTCCAAATTAAATATATGCAATAAGGTGTCAGAAGTAGTATTTGCAAATATTTGTATTTCTTAGTTTAAATATTTTCTACTCAGATCTGCACGCGACTAATCCGGTACTAACACACAGAGAGGGTAACCTCTTCCTCTCGATTCAAGTCGATTCACCCGCCCACGCTGCCATTTTTGAAAAATATACTTACACCTCAGAATTTATTACAATTTTAGATTGCCATTAATTAAAAAAGCATAACAAGAACTGAAGAGCATTGTTCAATTATTTTGGACTTATAAAAACGATTGAAAGAAGAGACGAATTCATTTGAGTCGAATGTTTCTTTTTTCTTCAACGATCAACTCTGATAATTCTGATAATCTTCTATTAAATAATAATAAATAAAAATCCATTCTCTTCGAATACTAAACTTTCTGTATTTCGAAGACGATGATAACGAGGATGACGGAGGCGATAAAGATAAAGACGTCTAAGATTTCGAAGATCGCGCTAGCGTCCAGACAGCACGGAAGATGCAATTTCATATTCTAATTCGCCGGAATCTCCGAGTGATCTTTCCTGCATAAGATCTTCCGCAATTGCGCAAGTGGATCAAGTTCTGCTGATCGTCGTTGCGCAATGTGTTCCCCTACAGTCACGAACTTGAAAAAAGTGAAAAGATGAGAAGCATGTCACGGGCCGAACAACGCCTCATTAAAACGCACTATCTTTATGTCAGAGACAATTAGATCCAGTTCGATTGTCTAGCTGTTTTTCTCTCGACGAGGATCGATCTCTGCTGGAGATTCAGACCGTTCAGACCGGATCGTTTGGCAAGATCAAATTCTCGACTCGAAGCACGTTTTATAAAATTCTTATTGTTTATTGAATCGTTTCACTCACAGCATATTCTGCGAGAAAAATAAAATTTAACTTTAGAGGATCATTTGGCAAAATAAAATTCTCGATTGGCTGCGTGTTCTGTGAAATTGTTATACTTTATTCAATCGAATCATTAGGAGTTTAATGTTAGACAAATTTCAAGAAAATTCCGCAAGAAGAATCAAAATTGTATGAAGCAAAAATTATTGACACCGGTCCAGTTCAATTAATTTGATTTGGTTGATCTGCTTCGAATGGTTCGTTTTCCCTGTATAGTTTCAGGCTGGTGTAATAAATATTAAGTAGAAGAGTGCTCTGTGATGCGTTCTCGATGACTGCTGCAGTTTCTGCCACTTTGATTCGTGCGAACGAGTCCTTGATCGTGTAATCTTGGCTGTTGAGCTGCTCTCGCGCTCGGCACTCGCGAATACAATCTCGGTTCCATTTACACTTGTTAACCAATTATGATTTTTCGCTTCCGTGCCTGCCACGTGTGCCCGCGGTCTCGTTTTCGTGCACGACCGGCTTCCGCTAATCGGGAATCAACCGATATTATCAACCACCGACTCGTATCAAGCTCGAATGAGCATTTGAGGAGAAGGTTTCGCTCGAACGCGTCTGCCAGCCGGAGAAATCTACTTCAAATTGCTCACGAACACTATTGAAACTTGAATTCCTTCTCCATGAAAAAAATCAGTGTTAATTAATCATCAATGAATTAGAAATAGGTTACGGAACGATTTATCCTAATGACGATACACCTTTTTCACGTTGTTACACGATATACGTGTTCAAACAATCATAACGTATTAATAATGGATATCACTGGATTCGGGAAAGTCTACAGAATCTTTTGCTGCAATGAACAATCCAATATTTTTTATAATATTACAATATTCGTTTAAAGTTGAAAAATACGTATTTCTTTTCAAAATCATATTTCCCAAAAACTGCGTGTAAGAGAACAATTGAAGACAGATTCGGAATCAGCACAAAAAACTTTATAAGATCCACCGAACAGTTATATGGAAACATTTTTGGTGTTGGACAGTGTTATTAGATCTTCATGCATTTATAGCAAAATTGAAAAGAGATGAAATTCAAAGTCGTAGGAAAACTATTCAAACGATTAAGGAAAGGTGAAGGGAAAATGTACCACGCAATTGTATTGACCAAGAAAGGCAGGGAAAGAAGCTGGTCTGGGAATCGATTCTGTTTTCGGGGTCGCAGGGACCGGTGGCCTGGTTCTCGTGAAAATCCAAGAAAAACGCGAAACAAACAGCCCCATTGTTCCCCGTTCCCGAAGGAGACGCGCACGAGAGAGAGAGAAAGAGCTTTTAGAATTTTAAATACGAGAAGCGCGACAGTCGTCGACGTTGCGGTGGTCGTCGTCGTCGTGGAAGTCGTCGTGTGTCCCTACGGTACACACCGTAGAGTCATCCCTTTTGTTTCCCCTTCTGCCGACGGGATCGTGTCTCGTCCAATTTCCCCGTTCTCTCAGAACCACAACCCCCTGCGCTGCCTTCTTGATCGATCAAAGCGAGCGAGACAGAGTTTGACGGTGAAAAGCGGCGGCCGATCGAGTAGTCGCCCGTAGAGACTCTACATGTATACTGATTGTCGGCGACCGAGCCCGAAGCTTGAATGCAGCCCTTTTATAATCCTCACTTTCCGCCGTTTTCTTGTTTCAGTACTTGATGAGTGGCTGGGCGAAAGGATACAGCTTCCGGTGCCAACCGGTTGACTATTCGAACAGCCCTATGGCGCTACGAATGGCAGAGACGTGTTGGTGGTACTACATCAGCAAGTTCACCGAATTCTTCGATACCGTGAGTATAGTTCATTGTCTTAGTGTTTCTTATTTCTCAACATTTTTCAATTCTCGAGAAATAAGACTAAATTTCTCGAGAATACTCTAGAATCTACAGTGGGTCAAAAAAGTATTGGTACACTCTTAAAAAGGCGTAACTTTTTAAATATCGTACTATACGATTTGAACTTTTTTTAGAAGCCAGAGCAATTAGTTTGCTGCAGGATGTGAAAAAATTTGGTCAAAAATTGCAATTGATCGGAATCGTAGAAAAAATACTAAAAGTTACATTTTACAACTTTTTTATATTGAATTTATATTGAAAATTTATAAAATACGGTTTACTCTCGAATTGTTAGTATCCGTTTATCGGTACGAGAAACCTGTGGAGCAGGCTGATTGAACGATGTACTGTTTTTTTCCAGCTCTTTTTCATTCTGAGGAAGAAGAACCAACATGTGTCGACATTGCACGTGATCCACCACGGAATCATGCCGTTCTCCGTCTGGATGGGGATGAAGTTCGCGCCAGGTGGTCACAGTACTTTCTTCGCCCTGTTGAACACCTTCGTTCACATAATCATGTACTTCTACTATATGGTGGCTGCGATGGGCCCCGAGTATCAGAAGTACATCTGGTGGAAGAAGTATCTGACCACTTTGCAAATGGTAGGCACCTTTCCTCGAACAAGGGCTTGGAAACAGTTATGAAGGACCGATACTCGAGAAATCCAGAGTAACCTTGATAACTAGACTGCGGATCTTCGTGCGAAATAAAAATTATCTGCATAAATGCAAGAAACTCTACTCCATTTTACTATAAATGCATGAAGATCCACAGTCTGTTCACGACTGTTTCAATCAAGTTAAATTTTCGCTTAGACTACATTCACAATTATAGGCACATTCGTTTCAATGCTTAAACATTGATTACGAACGAATCAAATTCAATTTCACCTAAAAAGAAGACGTTCATATTTGTTGGTATCGTTGTTTAAAGTATTCATCAGAAGTGTGACTCGTTAACACACGGCAAGGGGTTAATTCAACCTTTCCAGTATTCGGATAACGAAGCTATTTCAGGCTCTAACGAACTCGGTCTTATCCATATTCCAGGTGCAATTCGTGATGATCATGACCCACCAGTTCCAATTGCTGTTCACGGAGTGCAACTATCCGCGCGGCTTCATGGTCTGGATCGGTCTTCACGGCGTGCTGTTCCTGGGCCTGTTCTCGGACTTCTACAAGGCGAAGTACGGTGACCGGACGAGCGGGAAGGACCGATCGAAACATAGCTCTGAGAACGGTTCGAATGGCGGTTTGTGCATGCCTGTCCTGGAGGACTCGAGGACGCAGCAAAACGGCGTGTCATCGTACGCGACGATCTACAACAAGGAGTATAACAGCTGTTACAGTAACGGGACGAATAACGGCTACGTGGCGAACAACAACACGGAGAAGAAGCTCGCTTAGAAGAGCCCTCGGCGGCGACGACGGCGGCGTTTGGGCGTTGGAGGCAAGTTCGGGCCACCGGATAGATCGTGCGACGGATATTTAACCCGACAACGGCACCGCGGGCCTCGCTCGGCTCCGACGGGCTAGTGGGCGTGGCCTGCGGCGGCTGGAGACGTGGCCTGTAGACGCAGACGCACGACCGGCTTTGCTAGCGTCGTTCAACACTTGGTGAAGCCGCCGGGAGGCGGAGCTTATGGCTCTGGGAGGCTGACCGTCGCCGTGGAAGGGGTTGTCGCCGCTTGAACTCGCGTTTTATTGATAAGAAATCGAATAAGAGATCGTCACCAGCGGGTGAAGGGCTCGTCCGTCGGCGCTTCTCCCTTTGTCAATCGAACCGCTAATCTAATGTGCAGCGAAATCATTGTAGCGACACAATTGCAAAATTGATGGACGGAAACGATGAGCGACGGGAATGACGCCGGACGAGAATTTAAAACGCGCACACGGCCCCACGGCGATCCTTGATCTCGATCCAGGATCTGGATCCATCAAGGTGTCGTCTGGGCCTTCATCGGATGGTCCGATTCCGTTCTTTAATCGTAGCGTTGCCTGCGCTCCCGATTGCGTGTCTGTTTCGCGTGCGAGAGAGAAAGAGGAGATGGTCTGAATGAAATTGTATGGGCAATGATTTTTTCCTGTTGTTAGAAAGAGATGATTCTCGGGGCCAGGCACGCGCTGGAGCATTTCCTCTCGTCGGGACGCGCCAGAGAATACGATCCCAACAAAAACCTCCCAACCCCTACGTCTAGTGGTGTGCGGGTACCTAAACGCTTCGGGATTATGTTGTTCGGGGTTGGAACACCAGGGAAACAACGAAGCGGAAACACTGTCGACGATGTCGTACATACATACGGAAACACACATGCTGTACACAAATTTTTATTCTCCTCGGACCGACCATCCCACGGGATTATACTATATCTCTTCGCCCCCTGCGTCGTATGTTGATCGAATACCTTTTTTTCTTTTTGTAGAAACCTTAGGAGGGAGGGACGTTACGAATCATGATTTAAGTAATGTAATTATTTATTTTATATTGGAATATAAGAGAAACACGTCTGGAAAACTACAACCACCGCATCTTGCGTATGTCAGTTTGTTACTTGTGTACACGAGCTGGTTCGGACCTGAGATCGACAATTAAACGTCTCCTTCGATTACGATTGTACCAAAGCAGATTTACATAGATGTCGTAAATTGTGTTGCACGGCGGAGTGTAAAAAGAAAACAAATTATAGAGTCACCGTGCTTTTCAAATTGTGGAAAAGAATGGTGAGTATATAATTGATTAATAGACTGCGGATCTTTATGCAAAATAAAAATGTTCTGCATTGTTCGGGAGAAGCAAGAATAAAACAAACATTGATTTCATGCTTTAATGATTTTGTTACATTAAAAAGAACATTATATTTTTAAATTCTTCTAATCCTTTATTGTTTTATATTTCAGTTAACCAAAATTTTTTCATAAATGCATAGAGATCCGCAGTCTGTCGATTAATAAAGCTGTATTCTTTAAAATTTCTCTATTTTATTTTTAAATCGTACACGAACTCATACAATCATTTGATACCTTGCCATAGAAGAATCTTGGCATAAATTTATATACATTTGCTGCGCCGAAAATATTGTTTATACGATCATGATCGAGGAAGATACTTATTTGGCTAGTTTGGGTGAACCAGTTTGTGTATATGTGTGTATATATGTTGTATATACATATGTGTGTATATATTTCACCCGCAGGCAACGTTACCAAAACCACGAGAAACTTTGACGATGGCTCAATCGTACCAGAACCTTGGATACCCGCAGACCTCTACCAGTTAACCGTTACCTCCCTTATCGTTGTCCGACTCTCTATCGCCCAGGTTGCGTGTTGAAACACCGTTGTCTCACATAGACATCGTTTTCACCTGAGAGAACTCGCTGGAACCCGATTTCACCCGGTACAGAGCCGTGTCGAACTCGGCTTAAAGCTTTAAGCAGCTTTAAGCGGCTTTCAGCGGCTTTGACGTCTCGCTAGCTGTGCCTTTGTCAGCGGAAGGTCAAAGCATTTATATAGATCGATGTGTACCGGTCCCTCCAATCCTCGAAAAATTCTGGATCTTTGTCGAACAGTTAAAACAAAGGAGAAATGTTCTGAGAAAATAATGGATGTTAACCCTTTGAACTCGAAGCAATTTCAATTCGAAAATCAAGACGTTTCTTTCAACCCAGATTATTTTTGTTATATGTAATCTCTAGATTGCGACTCTTTATGGATTTATAGCAAACTTGAGTATACGAAATCATGAAATTTCCTTTATTAAAATCATTCCGGGAAAAAATGGCATATTTAGTTCAGCAACATACAGTGACCTTGAGTCACCATTCGAGTGCAAAAGGTCAATAACATGTCGATCGAGCTGGGTTTCCACGTGACTCGTTCCTCGGTGAAGACAATGTCCCGTGAGACCTTGCGTGGTCAATTTGCACGCGACTCGACATAGCCCCGATTGTGTTCAAAGCTTTGGTGTTCGTCGTAGGAAATAAGGCGTCGAATTGCGCGAAGGAAAACGCTCCTTCCTCTCTGAGAAGCTTGGTTCCGGCTCGGAATCGTTTAATCAGCGTTGTACCGAGGAATCCGCTGCCAGTTAGCTTTTTTACGACTCGGTGAGCCCCATGCTACACTTTCTTTCCTTTAATCGAACCTCCGGGACGCTGCAAGCTCTCTTTATGTATACAAGCCGGGCTCCAAAGTCCGCCTACACCTCGCAGACCTCAAATACTAATCATACGAAAGCTGATGTTTCGACAATTAATCGAGAATTATTTTGATAGCCACCTCAGAAAAAAATCTCCGAACCGGTTCAATGAAATTGTCATTTTTCAAACGTGGAGCTTTATGCAGGATATTTCTTAGTCGTTAACGTGTACCGTTGTTTACATTATTAAACATTATCAATTTCATATCCACTAATTGAAAAGAAGATAACATGGAATGGAATTATTGTAGCTAGAAAGAAATGTTTAATTTGCCAGTTAACGCTACGTGATTATACGGATTCTTGAGAATTTTGTTTGGTTGGAAATGTGGTGAAAAATTTACGAGAATCTATGTTAGCCGATGAACATGCGTATTTGCATGAACATCCGCCGTTTAGTATCACATTCGCAACCTCGATTAATGATTTGCAACAGAGAATAGAAAATGCGTATTGATCCTGTGCCGTCGTTTGTTCCAATAGCTAAATATCGACACCAAAGAAATAGAATTTTACCTCGATTTCAAGAAGAGTAGTGTCCACACAACCTCAACAGATTTTGTTTGAAATCTTTGCGAAGGGTCTGACTCTCGTGAGCGATGCTCTTGAACATCGTCAGACGTTAATTACAATTAAGTACCTACTTCGAGAATAACAATATTCCCGGAACAAACACGAACAAAGGAAAACCAGGGCCGCAGAAAGTTCACGAAACGCTTGCCATGGACATATTCGAACGAATAAAGTTTTCTATCACGTACAACGATAATAATCTTAATGAAACGTTCAATAAATGTTAATCTACCTCTCCGACGTTATACAGTAAACATCATGATCTGTGTTCTCCACTAAATTTAAGAAAATCCTCGACGCTTCTGCAGAAACGCGTGCAATTTTCACGACTGCAAGAATTTGTATTTTCCGAATGATTTCGGTGTTGCGGGGTGTAGGAGGACTTTGATGGCGGACTGTACGCACTGATGCATTTATATCGGATGATTTGACGGCACCAAGCTTCCGCAGAGCACTCGGGCTTGTTTGTTTGCTGTTCTTCGAGCTGGACAGGGACTTCGAGGGAAGTACAGTCTTCCCTCGCATAGTGTTACTGCCTCGGGAGTACGGAAGCTCAGAAATCGTAGATGTACCACGTTGGACGTTTTCATCCTTCATTTACAGAACTGTTACCAACGTATTTCTCAGATTTTGCTAGTTAAAATGAGGCCACACACGGCATAATTGGGACCATATTTACTGATTTCAAGTGTGATCATAACGTGCTATGATATAGGTAAACATGATTGAAACTCTGTCGAGTGTGGTCTTCTTTTAATCAGGCAAATCTTACAAATATAGGCGAACCTTTCGACGTGTCACGCCCCACTAATGTTTTTTGAATATGTCATAGAACACTTCAGCAACTTGATTTCAAACATTTCAAAACACTTGAATCGTGAAGCAATTGTTTATCGAATACATTGAGCTCATTATTTCAATTCGTTGGTGAAGGTTTCGTAGCGAAATACTTAACTAAAAATAATAAAGTTTAACGCTATCCGTAGAGACGGAAGTCACACTATGCGAGGGAAGACTTTAGATGCGGGTGTCGCGATGCAGGAGAACGTTCAAGAGAAAAGAAAAACAAATAACAAAGCTAACTCGTGGTAGGAATTGTCCACCGAGAGAACTTTTGTACTCGTCGCACGCGAAGGAGGTTCTCTTTTTTCAGTTGACGATCGCGCCGGATCCGATGAGAAACGAGAGACAGACCGAGAGGAGAGGATGAAGACAGAGAAGAAAAGAAAATTTAGAGGTACTCAAACGGAAGAATGGAAGGACAGCAGATACAAGATGGAGAGCGCGAAGAATTCGATCCTGTGCGAAGAAATTCGATGTTGTATATTTTTACAAGGGAAAAGTAGATCGACGTCGCGGTCGCGAGACGACGAAAGAACGTTCACGTTTGATAAATAATGGGTGTCAAAGACGTGCTTTCTTGGTGAAAGTATTCGTACATATAAAAGAAAAAAAAAGTAACAAAAAAGTTTATTAATGCCAAGTTTTAAATAACGTATTAGAGAAATATTTGATGGAGGTGGAGATGACGATTTATAATAAAACGACGACAAGAGAAAAGAAAAAATGCTAGATTACGAGAGCGCGAGAGAGTGAGAGAGAGAGAAAGAGAGAGAGAGAAAATCACGCAACGTCGACAAGACTGTTACTATAGACGTAAAAAAATGAAATAGATAACAAAAAAACGATGCGTACAGCCGCGAGCTATTATTAACGTCGTGATTCCTCGAGGAGAACGGACGTTTTACTATTGTCGCGCAAAATGGCGGAACCCCGGTGACCTTCAGACCCGTCGCCACGGTCGCCGGTCTCTTCCTAACGAAGAAACTAATTTTTCGTGATTTACTGCAATGTTGTTTTGCCGTTGTAACAATTCGGAACGTTTCTCTCCACGGGAATGAAGAAGAAACATGCGCATGAAACGCAAGCGTCCACCATTTTGCGCAACGATCGTTCACTCTTCCGCTGCTAGCTTCGAAACACGTTGCATTTCGTTCTGCATCGGCGGCGACGCAGCTCGCCCCGAACACTGTACAGGAATTGATCGGCGAGTTTACGATTTAGCGAATAATTTTCTATCTTCGAAGCAATGAGTCCACGCTCAAGACGTGTTGTATCCCCCTCCCCGTTGCTCCTTTCAGACCGCGCATTGTTCCTCCGCGTGTGTTCCCTCGGTCACGAGTCACGCGACGATTAGACTGCGGATGTTTATAAAATTGTTCATTTCTCCAGGCAAATTTCAAATAAGTGGGAACGAATAAAAATTTGATTAGTTATTGAACGAATAATCTTGTTCAATATTTTTAGAAGCCATGAATGCATAGAGATCCGCAGTCTAGCGATGATCGTTCGACGATTGCGAATTGCAAGATTTCGTTCCGAAATGCAATTCTGGCCCCGAGCGAGACCATCATTGTCATCGATACATTTTACGATTGGTCGCCCGATTGTTTTGAATCGTTTCCTTCCGGAATAATATTCTTCCCCGTTGATAAATAATCCAGATATGAATTGTTCCCAGTACGTTTGTCGGAGATATACGACATCGAAGATACTTCATTTGACTCCTGCTCGGCTGGAATTGCATTCGCGGACCAACAACCGTCGTCCCTTCTCCACATTTTTTATCACGTGCAAGCTCGCGCAACAATCGCGGACCCGTTCGCGTGTTACACTGATCGATTCGTAAGTAAATGCATTTTGATACCGCGCAGAACCTCCGTTATCCGAGCCTGACTGAGACAATCGGTTCGGATAAGGGACAGACACAGGAGATCGTTCTCTTTGTATCTCTGAACCGATGCTTCGAAGATTTTTTCAAATAAATACACGTTGTCAACGCTAACCGCAGCTTCTCCGACGCCGTACGTACGCTAATTGAACGGCGTTACCTCCGTAGCGTCGCGCGTCGCTAACGAGGAGACACGAAGTTATGTTACTCCTCTTGGATATTAACGAATCACGTGGACGAATGCGACGTTACAGAGGGAAGATCGTAAAGGAGCCATCTTCCAATCGCTGAATCGCCTCGTTCGTAGTCAAAGCTAGCTTCCCCGCCATTGTTGCGCGTGTGCCGCTACCTTCTGACAAAACACACGTTCGCTCCCTGTGAAAACAAGTTCGACCGTAGTTAGCATAGAACCAGTGAAGTGAGTAGAAAACATCCGTTCGGATAACGGAGGTTCTGCTGTGCTCGGATTACCGACGGTGCACTCTGTACTACTGACGCGTCTGCGGAAAATAACGCAGGGGGTTCGGCTCCGTGGCCCTCGGGGCCAAATGCGGCGTCGATGGCTCCGAGTCCGGGGGCCAAACACTAAAACGCGAGATACAATAAGTGGAAAATCAGTTTCTGTCGAGAACAGATCGATAAACGATTCAACTGACTCTCGCGATAGCCCTTAGGGGCCACCCCGGGGCCACGGTCGAATGCTCCGTCGTAGTATTTAGGACAGAGATCGGCAAGTTTTGCTCGTTCCGACCGTTTTCCCAAGGCTACGTCCCCTTTTCCCGTCCGCGCGTCTAGCGGAATTACAGGAGCAGGGCCGGCCATCTAGAGGGTGCGGCGGATGCTATGCACCGGGGCCCCGCGATTGAAGGGGTCCCAACTCGATCAAGAACTAAAATAATGTACTCTTGCGACAAAAAATTTAGGGCTCCAAATGGTTGCTTGCACCAAGGCTCCTTTATAGAGAAGGCCGGCCCTGTACAGGAGTCGCATTTTTTAAAACATGGAAAGGATCAGGGTATCCTCGCATCAGAATTAGGGCTGTTAAGTCCCTTCGAAGGTCGAAGATTTTGAAGCTTCGAATTTCGGTGCGAGACGCGCGGACGGGAAATGGGGCGTGGCCCTCGAAAAACGGGCCCAATCGAGCAAAGCTTGCCGTCCTCTGATTTAGGAGAACAAAGCAATTTCGCACCTGTTAAAGTCTTGCAAAGAATATTTAAGTTGCGCTCTGACGAAAGACTAACCGAAGGGGAATGGAAATGGAAAGTCCTGGGGGTAAAGAGGAGCTCTGGTCCGCTCCGCGGCCTGTGTTTGTCAACGAGAACAATAAAAGCCGCTTGTGGACGCTCCGAGACACGTCCACACGACGATGACGATGATGATTCCGACGGATGTTCGTGTAGCGTTTTCGTCAACGCGTTTGTACAAACAAAAGGATTTTTGCCGTTTTTCTCGTGAACGGTGCGCGGACCGACTGTGTGACGTCGCGCACCTTCTCTCCGTGTTCCTTTCGATTCTAACGCGGTACAAAAAGGCTGCTTCTCGATGTATGTACAACTTTCGTATTTTTCTAAAACCACGTACACAATGCGAGTGCTACTTTTTCTGCCGAGTCGTGCACTTTTCTAACGATGAACAATTTCGATGACTGTTAGTAGACCTAGATGAACACGGTTTTAGTCGACGACACCGGCTCGAGACTTCCGGTGCGGTCAGTTTCAACGTTAGATCGAATTTTTTGGAATTTTATCGGAGTTTCTGGGGAGTTACAGCTCGGAGCGTCTCAGTCACGCCTACCTAGAGAGATCTGCAACATTTTAACACTGAACCTACCGAGCTTCACAAGTCGATCCGAGATTCACCAGCCGATACATATTGCCTTATAAAAATAACAAGATTCAGTTTATTTGTACTTTGTTCGCGGTTCGTATAACAATGTCTGCGCTACCGATTATATTTATTTAATCATTTTCCACGAAAGTATCTCCATTATTTCAATAATTGTGGAATAACGAATCTAGAACCGGTGATTTGACCGATGGTGGTGGGTTTAGTGTTAAGAAATTTGGCTAATTAATAATGTCCGAGGATAAACGATAAAAGACGTGATAAAACTGAATTTTAAAAAGTCCCCGCGATAGAGACAGCGTAAACGGATAAGTATTTCGAGAACAGTGGACGTGGCCGGCATTATAGTGTGCCCGTAGCAGCGGGAATCGAATCGGTTGATTGGTAATTCGATATATCTCGCCTCGATTCCGCGCTTCACCGTTCGAAATACAGATTGAAAATTCCGAGATGCGAATAGAAAGCGGAAGAGGATAGTGGGATTTTTCCGATGGTCTGTTTTCGCAGTGTGTTAGCGGGCGGATGACTCGAGCCGGTATCGATCGATCGGAGTTTTCTCTGCACGGAATATCGGGTGGATTCCGCAGATTTCGCAATGGTCACGTATCGAAGAATGGGCTAGATTAACTCTCCGACTCCGACTGAACATTGATTTCTTTGATCCTTGGTTTCGGTCGCGATCGACGACAGAATACGAAACGACCAGACGGTTTATGGCAACCGACGATTGTTTTTCCGGCACAGCGCACGAACGCCGACGTTCTCGTCCGGGACACTGTCGTACAGGTTTGTCGGTTCAGTTTCGTTTCTTTTTCCCCCTCTTATAAGTTTGTCCGTGATTCTATTCGATCGTTTGTCTTTTTCTCTGCCGTTTTGTTTGTTTGCTGGTTTCTTGGTCTTTCTCGAAGATGGGAAAATGGAGGGCTATACACGCGCGTATGGATACGGCGAGTCGACGATCGGTCGTCTTTCACTTTCAGAAAAGAGAACTGTTTTAGCCATGGTGAAAAGGTGTCGAGCCCGAGGAGACAAGAGCACACATCGTCATGTACCTACCTAATGTTACGAACTCTGTAATGATTATCGATTCTCATTATATTTTTGTACATAATTCGGGAGAATTACACGAGAATAAAGTGAACATAAAAGGAGCGAGTTGCCTTCAGCCATGAACACAGGGAAAATTTCGGTGTCCGATTTATTTGATCGACATTACCCTACAGCGGAGCACGGTAGGAGCCCCTCAAAACTGCTTCCCCCACCACGTCTTTCTCCTATGTAACCCAGTAGATTTCTGGGAGAAAATATGAAAAATCGAAGTTTCGATCTTAGAAGATCAATGATTCAAAAGTTATCAGTGCTTAGAGGTCAGCGATTTTCAGTGCTTTCCACAGGTAAGGGCGCCGCCATGTTGCTCTGTTGCTACAGGTATCGACGCCGATATCGAGCACGTAGATCCCTAACCACCAATCAACTTCCCAACCAAATATTTTTCTTGCGCAGAAATTAAAGCGAGGATAGTTCTCAAGCTTACATATTTTTGATACTTTTCTTTTTAATCTCGGAAGATTGATATCTAAACTTGTTCGTTCTGATATCTTTCCAGTCAGCCAGGCCTGCCACCCGGCCCAGCCTGCAGATTACGGGGAGCACAAAGCTTCGAGGTGCTCGGGGCCCAGGCTCGATTTGTGCAGGGCCCCTGTGCTCGCCATGGCAGATCATCTGCAGAAACACCGAGCCCGGGGCCTGCAATCCCGGCCGACATTCTGCCTGTTATTGAGAGGGCAGGGCCGTTTTGTTTGATCTCGCAACTGTTTACGACCATAGAGAACTTGGCTCCTGTTTACAGGATGTGTTTGTTGGGATTTCATCAATCTTTGTTGAAATTTCATTCAATTTAAAAAGAAAAAAATTTTTTTAAGTAAAATTTCAAACTTTGATAATTATTCCTTTGGGTGTTAGTTATGGTAGACCATTGTACCAAATTTCAAGCTTGTAGGTCAATGGGAAGTATCCAAAAGGCTTTGTCAGTGAGTGAGTGAGTCAGTAAGTAAGTCAGTCAGTCAGTCAGTCAGTCAGTCAGTGACCAAATTAGCGATTTTTGTTGTTCTATATTTCGAAACTTGCTAATGTTGGAAGATTAATGTTTCGTCAATATTGAGACCCGATAGCATTTAACAAGTGTATGAAATTACGTCTCTCCATCTGCCTCCAGTTCCGAGTTACAAGCCTCTAAAAAACGGCTAAATTGTTTCGTGTAAAAGTAACTACCGTGCACCTAGATTACAGGACAGGTCACACCAATGTGGCAGATAGTAAATTTCTACTGTGCAAATGCGTAGCAGTTTCCCTTTTTACTGACAAAAGTAATATTTTATATGCTGCCTAATAATGCAAATTACGTCTCGTATACGAAAAAAAGTAACTTCTGAGGGCGATTGCTGCCTAGATTGATCTTTTATCTACCGCTGGTGACTACTGAAAAATCTGTGTATTATCGAGACATAAGAAGTATAATAGATACGTCATCCACGATTCTACTGATCGCAGCAGAAACTTTCCAGTTCAAAATTCAGCATCTCCCGCGGATTCTGTTTCACCGACAGCTTTCTCAATCGATAAAATTCGAAATCTTACAAATAGATTTATCCTGCATTAAAAACATGTTTTCCGAAGTAATTTTTGGCGTCTCGAAAAAAGTTTTCCAAAAAACCGCCTCGATAAAATTCGTATCGACTTATCGATCGACGTGTCGAGTAGTTTCCTCGAGACGACATTGGCGTCGCTTCGATAGGTCGAACGTGGGGAACGAGTAAAAACCGTTTCGATTTTGTCGTGGCTGAATTTCCCGTGGCAAATGTGTTTCATGGTGGTTTCATGACAGAAGCCGGTGCTCGTATGGTGTTGATAGTTCGGTGGCATGTCGACAGCGTTCGATATCGATCATCGATCGTTGGTGGAGCACCGTTGACAGTGGGAAATTATGTCAGCTCGACGGTGACACATGAGCCGGCGGGAAGCAGACTTTATGGCAGTCCGTAGAGAAATCTATCGAGAGCTGACGGGACACGTGAGTAGCTGGTTTCACGGTGAACCGCAGAAATTAATTCGACGTGTATACACGTCAATCAAAATCTCTATCGCGGTGCGGTTGACGCGTATACTCGTCGCGTAAAATCCAAAATTACCATCGTCTATAAAAACTAGAAATCTCAATTAAACGTAATACGAAATAATCCACTTCGAAGATGTGCCGTCTTTTCATGAAATCGAATTCGTAATGAGTCACGATGATGGTGTATGAAAAATACCACACAGAGATCAATCGAATTTCTTAAAATTATTTATTTTCTTTCATCTCTCTTGTCCATGAACTGGTTTTTATTTTTCAGTTTTTACTAACGATAACCTATTCAAGAATCAATTGTTAACTTTTCATCGGATAAAAATGTAATCCTTGTTTCTCGTAAAATTGAAAATAGCACCTGCGTTCGATGTGTATACTCGTGATTGCTAGATTTTAATTCCGCACTCTGTGGGGGATTTTTAAAACTAAATTCCGCAGAGGTTAACACCTATGATCGATGGAATCAAAACAGAATCATCTGTCAACACGGGGTTGTTCGAAATGGTTACGTGACGGTGTGCGAACACTACTAACCGTGTTCGACCGTTCTTTTTCGCTGTTCGAAGCTAAAGCACCGGTTTTTCACGACCATTTCCATTTCCGGTTGTTCATTCGCACGGTTTCCGTACTTACCACTGCCACCTCCTTTCGAAGATAAGAACACGTTCTTATCTCAATTATTTCCTCTCGAAGACGTAACCGTTTACCGGCTATACAAGGTGTCCCGCAATGGCGGCAAAGGGATGAGAGCAACGAGCCAAACTCTCCGCGAGTATACTTCTTCGGGTACGAGACTTTGTTTTTGACAAACTAAGTTTAGAAACGCGCCGAGCATGCGTGTTATTCAATATCAACGCTCTGCTCTTTCATGACCTCTGGCTTCTTCTGGTAAATAGTGGGGTTCACGGGCTCCGAACATTTTTCGATACTTCTGCTTCAAAGAGGGAGTAAGGAAATATCGTTCTGCACCTTCGAACTGGCTTTTTTTATTAATTATTTATTTTTGACAGTTATATTCGCATTTCCCGTCACATTCCCAATTGATTTCTTGTTTCCTGATTGTCTAACAGTCTGGAATACTTAGGGCCTGAGGCCTCGAGCGGCCATCATCGTTCACATCCTCTTCGAACTTGTAGTTGCAGGTTTTGCAAATCAATTTCAGTCGTTAAGAATATTGGAAATAATTGTTTATTTATTTCGATTAAATTCTATATTTATTCAAACACGCGTGAACGACTCGATACTCGATACGCTTCTATGAATACGTATGTACTTTCGTTTTGAAAATTTATTAATAGAACAACATCAATTTTTATAACGAATTCAATATGTGGTTAGATAAAAAAAGGTACCGAATCAATTTCCATGCATTCAACACCGTAATTTCGATAATTGTGAAATGAAAAATATAAAACCAGTCGTGTGTCCGACAATGGTAGTGTTGAAAAGAATGATCCGAGGCGAATTTTACCATGATACAGATCCGTCTAATTTCTGCTTCCAGAATCGTCCACAGAAATACCTCGACAGCCGAGCAGTCCGTCTTCTGGTGCGTGCGTGCGCGCGCGCGCCTTGTAGGAAGGAAGAGGAATCATCGCGGAAGCTCGAGCGTCTTCGGTGAGCCCCGCCCTGTATATATTTTTAACCAAGACCTATCCAAAGCTCGGCTTTCAAGTTTAGGCTCGCGGCAACCATCGACCAGCAGGAGATCAGGATCGGCTAGGAAGTAGGATCAAAGAAGAAGAGTCGCGCAGGACACGTTCCAACGGCGCAACAAGTGAAAACAGAGATCTAGAACACCGGCCACCTACGCATGCACACACGGTCAGTAACGTTTCGCATTGAAAGTCTGTGGCATCGATTAGCTGATCAATGTGCCGGCTATCGCGGACACGCGTGTTCGCGCGTTTGCCACGTGGGTACGCTGTTCTCGCGAGCCTATGGCAACGATAGAACCAGGGACTCCATATGACGCCTAACCCTAACCCGGCCTTGGATATTACTAGAATATTACTATAAAAACAAGTGAAAACAGTGTTTGCGGGAAACCATTTTTTGTGTTTCTACAAGCATGTTACGGAGCTGTGCTCATTCTAAAGAGGAAGGTGAAATACAGCCTGCTCTGGTCATGATTTAGTTAGATCATGTTTATATTTAATAATATAAGCGTCCAAAGTAAGGGAAACAAATCGAGAAGAATTCCGCAGATTCTAATGTATTTTTCTTTCACGAAAAGACTATTGTTACTAATATAATGACCCGAGCGGGCTGTGATGAACCTTCCTCTATCAAATGAACCTTTGTGCGACTCAAAATTTGTTCGTATGGGGACGAAAAGTGGTCCCGCGTGATTGCATTCAATTTCCCCAGATTCCGTTCATGAAGGCAGAGTCTAGAGCAAGTCTAGAACTAATTTTAGTTCAGCTATTTAGACGAGATGGCGCTTGGTTAGGAAAACTGCCAGTCAAACACACAATTTAAAAAAATTTTATTCAACCTCTAGTTTCCGAGATATCTCAAGAAATATGGCTCAGACCCCCAAGTTTGAAGGCTGTTTTCACCCCTTCAAAGTGGATGGTTGCCGATAAAAAAACACCTTTCAAATATTTTTTAAAGAATTATATCTCATATAAGTTTCATCAAAATCGGCTTGTATCAACTGAATGTATTCCCTTGTAAGGCAACGCAGCATGCAGGCTTGTTGAGACGGTTGCGGTCGCTCAGGCGCCTGATTAAACTTGCGCGTTAGACCGATGCGAAAAAACATTTACTTCACTCCGGTTATAAATTCTGTATTTACCCTACGTTGTCTCCGAAGTATGTCACGTGCTCTTACCACGTCTATAATAGAATATCAAGTATTAGATAATTCGGAAATGAATTTTGTTTTTCGTGTAGAGGTGGAATTGCTTTGTTTGTTCATATTTAACCTTTTTTCAAATTCCAATGTCGTGGCATATCTTGACAACTGACATTTCGGACGTCGTTTGTGATTGCGGCAATCACGCAAAATCAAAGTGCGCTTTTCGAATTTCGATCAGCTGTTGCGTCTACCATCGGATTACTACTGTCTTCCGCGTTTTTTAACATTTTTATGCGGTGCAAATATTCTAAATGGTAGAAAATTGCCTTTCACTTTCCTTTGAGAAAACGAAATAACTTTAACGAAAATGTTATTCTACTGGGTTGGCGAGAAAGTAATTTCGGTATTTTAAGGTGAAATAGAGCCCAATTGTTTTATTCAAACTATGAACTTCAATGAATTAGATATTTTCCCTTTTGTTCGATGATCTTTTGCAAAAAAGAATATAAATAAGAAAATATTTTATCGATTAAAGTTCATCGTGTGAATAAAGTAATTCGGTTTTATTCCAGCTTAACATACCGGAATTACTTTCTTGCCAACCCAACAATTTGTTACATCTATTGCGGTAGTAGATTGAACTTATAGACTGGAGGTTATATCTTAGTCCGACACGTTTGTATTTAATTGTATCAGAGCAGTGACTATAATCTGCTTCGTAAAAACAAGGCTGAGTGTCTTGCGGTTGTCATTGAAAGCTTCAGGCATTTGTTTTTCATTGAATACTGTTGTGAAATAACATAAATCTTTTATGTATGACGATTCGACAGCGGATCTTTATGCAAAACAAAAATTTTCTACTTGAATTGCAACCAACTGAAGTGAAATTAAGTTTCAACATTCAATTTTTCGTAAATGGATTAAGCAAGAAATGTTCGACTAGACATTATACTGCATTTGCACGTGTTAATTGTCACTTATGAAATTCCACCTATCAATTAAGGTAATTCGGGTAGTATTCTTATCGAAAGCTATTAAGGAATCGTTTAAGTTCAAGGCTTATCGTTTTACTATCGCTATGAAGTGATACCGTATATATATTAAAAATAGGTCGTTATAATTAGCTGATTAGACGACTTAATCTGGAATCTTTTATGCAACTATTATCTGAGGAACTTATGAGGGTTAAAAAAATCCTACGTATTTTCAAGAACTGTATTAACAAATCCATGAAGTTTCAAGTGAACAGCTCCGTCGAGCAAAATGTTCGAAGGCGACAATTATAAAAAAAACATTATTCAAAAAGACTTAATGATAAACAGGTTGACGGTACCAAGAAACACGCTTTCTTCCCGATTATGCAAGCGGAGCACTTTGCACTTGCGTTTGATCTTTCGGAATCCGTAAGTCGCTTTGTGAATCGATTACCGCCAATGTAAGAAGCGGAAGTGACCTGGTAATGTTGTAACATGATGTAGGAAAAGTACAACAACGCAATTCGCATGTAATTGTGACGCGTTATGCGATCGTGCGCCTGGAACAAGGACAATCGTTAGGCTGGGGTCAAGAAAGAGCAGTCATTAACGCGTGCGTTTGAATACTGTTAATCATTTGCAATACTTCCAATAACATCGTCAGCGATTCCTAGTGTATCCGCGATGCGTTGACGTAGTTCCGGCGACCGTAATTCCATTTAATCCCCAGACACCATTGTTTCCCATTCCTACTTCGAAAGTCAAATCGATACGCCCAAACCATTGCGAATAAATATTCTGAATAATTGTAGCTCAATCTACATGTTATGGAAAAGTACCGCTTTCCAATACTCAGTGTTAATCAGTGGACCTCAGCTTTTTATGGATTTATGAAGAAAGATTAAGAAACTCAAAAGACGTTGCTACATTATTTTTGGAAGAAAACCCCTTCTTCCTTGTCCATTTTTATTTTCTGTAAAAATCCAGTTTATTGATTTGTAGATCTTTATGCGAAATGAAAATGGTACTGTTACAAACCGGAGCGAGGTAGGAGATCGTTTTCTTTCTTAATATCGTTTTTATGGTTTCCAGTACGGACCCCCCCCCCAGAAATAAGCATAAGTAACGTGCGACGAGTAATAAGCGTAGGGTATTAGCAACAATGTGGAAAGAAGCATTGCACGCGAAAGCATTGCAATTTGCAACTGGTTGCGAAGGTCGAGGACTCGGCGATCGAAGTTGAAGATCGTTGCGAGAGACTCGTACGCGCGTGTCGTAAATCGTTAGGAAAAGCCGAGGGAGGGAAAGTGGATACAGTCTAGAATGGTATTGACCAATTGACCGTTGACAATAGACGCTCCGTGAACGTGTCGACATTCGCCGAAAGTGGCACGGAATCCGAGCGTTCGATCCCGAAATTATGAAATCCCGTTCACGATCTTCTGATTCGACCTCCGACTAATTCTGGCGCCCAACCAATCCCCGGAATCAGATACATACACCAGTTTACTTTTCACTTACTTATTGTTTCCTTAACTGTGAAACTTCAACGACGTGTTTAGTTAATGAAGTGATCCACTGAAGGATTCGAATGCTGAAATCCGGCAGCTTTTGTTCACTGTTCATCACTAAAAGGAGGGACTCATTTTGTCACTTCTATGGATCAATGCTATTCTTCCTCTCTTCTTCTAATTTTGATGTTTTCCGCCATGTTCCAGGATTCTTGCGTAAACTTTGTTCTCGGAAGCTTTTATCTAGTGGAATTGTGCATTTCTTTGTTGTCAATCTGAGCCTGCTAGGGCTTTCGCTGAGAATAGACCGGTTTTGTTCTAGTATCTTCTCTGTCTTCTTTCAGAATGTGCTGCCTTGTTGGACACTTGCGATAGGGCTTCGCCTGAACTGTGCTACTGTTGGCCAATGTTAGTAGGGCTTTCGCTGAAACTGTTGGCCAATGTTCATTGTGGTACCTTCTCTGTCTTCTTTTAAAACTCCATGTCTTGTTGGACACTCGTTATAAGTATTCGCTTAAGCTGTGCCACTGTTGGCCAATGTTAGTAAGGCTTTTCTCGCCAAGCACTACATTTCTTGTGTTGTTTATGGTATCTCCATGTAAACGAAGGAAGATTCTATTTTCTGTCAGCGGCGCAACGTTTCTGAATGAACTTTTCTATAAATCTTGTACGTCGTCAGATGTGTAAATGCTTAATTTATTATTACAATGCACTTTTATGATCCGGTTTTTCCTCCCGACCGCGACAGTCGGCGGATAATAATTTAGCCAGCATGGAGTAGATGATTATTTTTTTTCTGGGTTTTATTATCTAATCACCTGCATGTAAACAATACTAATGCATACCGTGAACGATATTGCGTAACTTCGGCCCGCTGCCAGAGGTAACTCGTGTCTTAACATGAACTTGGACAGCTCTTTGATGTTTCGGAACGTTTTTTCTTACCGCGTTCGATTCTTAATTATTTAAATGAGCCGTATAAAGTAGAGCGAGACTTCATTAGTTTTTCGATAACGATGTGTATTATTATTAGATCGCGGATTTCTTGATTTCTAACAGATTGAAAATAATTCGACCGCGGATCTTCGTGCAAGATAAAAATTTTCCATCTGATTTCTGACAACTGTGCACTGTTAATTGCGCAATCGTATACATGGATTTCGGTCGGCTGAGAACTTTTCAAAATTCCATGACACAATTTCCGGAATGTCCATAAACATGAGACAGACCGGAAAATTTGAAAACACGTCGTCAATTACCAGATTTTTCTGAAATCTGATCTGACCCTGTCCGACGACCTTAACAGCGTAACACCGCCGTCATTAATTGGTCCATACATGATCGAATTTTTGCACAATCGGTAATGGCATTAAAGGTTTTAAGTAATGACCTTGATACATATAGTCGTTCCGATTCAACGTCCGCGATACAGTGCAGCGCATGCACACATTCGATTATAACGGGGAAAAAATTGCTCGATTATTCATGCCGAGTTTTTGTTATTCTTCTTCATTATATTCAATTGCGGTACGTTCGAGCATTTTCAAGTGTAACTCATTTAAAAATTAAATTATATTATATACCATACATATATGTATACTTTGTGAATAACTATTATTAATTTCATTAGAATCCATGAGATGCAGTAAGGTTAAGAGGTTTATGCATGTGTGACATTTATAGTTGAAATTCCCATGCTTCGATTTTTCAAAAAAAAGAAAGACACCAGTAAAAACAAAGATTTCCATTAAAGCTCCGTTGCAACGTCGCGCCGTAGCAAAACTCTTTCATTTCGAATTTGATTTTTGCCCGAGGAACGTCTCTGATTCCTTTTAATCGTCTTCAGAAACAATTCGATCAAATTTTATCAGAGCTCCAGGAGGATTGCAGCGTAGCACCTAATTTTTCTAAGACTTTTTAACTTCCCGATTCATAGGGAAGTTACTGTAATTTTTACTTCAGATCTGTACTTCAACCCTATAGTTTATAGTTTCGACATTGTAAGTATTGAGGCGGTAGATTTTTCCAGAATTGCAAGGGATGCGTCTTCTCATTTCGACAGACTCTATGAAAAGATATTGAAATGTTAAAAATTCGCACAAGAAGAAGCACAGTAAGAATAAGAAACAACTCGTAACGCAATTGTCCCGAAATCGGTAAAGAAACGAAACTAGCTAAATGCGCAGCTGTATGCTATCGAATAATGCAAATTACGCCTCGTAAACGTAAAAATAGGACTTTTGAGGGCGATCGCGGCCTAGATTGATCGTTTATCTAGCGCTTTTGACTACTGAAAAGCCCCATCTTTCTATTATGGAGAAACGAGAAGGCGCATCCTGCGCCCTTGCAACCCTGCAAAAACGAGTCTACTCCCTCAAATGCGAGTAATTAAAAACATTCGCTGCGGACATAAACGACCCTGGTTGCCCACGGAGGATTTATGCTATAGTATTCATTTTATAGTGGTCGATCGGTAGGACAGAGAACGCACCGAGCAGAAGCGTCCAGGGAAATTTACCAAATCGGCATCGAACGATCGGGTGGGTAATTTCACGTGGTAAAGTAATAGTTATGCGGTTTTAGCCTTGTCGTCGTAACTCGAAAAATGATAGTTTGCTCGACTCGATGTCTAGATGGTCGATCGTCGATTACGTTCGCACAGTTAGCGAGAACGAATGAAATAAAGAAAGAGAGAGAGAGAGAAAGAAGAGATTTCTGATCGACTAGCAAAGAGAAAGTTTCGGCGTCGACGAGAATTACACACCGTCGGAATGATTGTTCCACCGTGCAAATAGTCATCGGCAAGCGGTTCACCCGCGCGCTATCATTGGACAATAATTGGGCGTTTCTACGGCTAGTCGATCGGCGAACGCAACGTTTCCGAAATCTTATGACCGTTGACAATTCTCGATTCACAGTCACTTTGGTCGCAATTCTTTTATTGAAAACAACGCGTCTATATACAGGGTGTCCCAAAATAAGTGTAACTCCCGGAAATAGGAGGTTCCTCGGATCATTTGAAGTGACATTTTCCTTTACAAAAATGGCGTTCGCGGCTTTGTTTGGGACTTATTAACGAAAAACACGGACCAATCAGAGCGCGGTTACAACGGATTGATTCTGGTTCAGCCAATACCGACACCACGTTAAGCGGGACCTGTCGCCGAGTCGGACTCCGTTCGCTATAGCCGAGCTCTGATTGGTCCGTGTTTTTCGATAATAACTCCTAAACAAAGCCGCGGACGCCATTTTTGTAAAGGAAAATGTCGCTTGAAATGATCCAAGGATACTCCCATTTCCGGGAGTTACACTTCTTTTGGAACACCCTGTATAATAAATAAACGATATAGTTTATTTTCCACTTTGCAAAAATATATGTGAATAAGAAGAAGCAAAACGAATACTTCAGTCGCTTGCTTGGTCAGAATGTGGCATCGCTAAACAAAACCATAACGAAGAGAGCACAATCGATCTTGTAAATCGGTGGGCGCTCTCCTCATTGGCCATTAGCGTGGCGCAGAGTGTGAAAAATTTACTTCCTCAAAAATCGTCATCCTCAAAAATCCTTTTATAACTCTACGACCAGACTGTGGATATTTATGCAAGAGAAACAGTGTCTAAGAGAACATTTTTTCCAGTCTCATCGTAAAAAAATTAGTAAGCAATTTTGTGAAAATTAGAATTGCTAAATTGATTAGCGTAGTTGGTAATAATGTGATTAGAACGCGCTAAAACGATAATCCTGCTAGCGTCACGATGATCTTGAAAGTTCTGTTTGTCCACGGCAAGTTCATTAAAGATTATTCAATTGTTAACAAATCGAGGATACGGATTTTACCATCGGGTGACGTAAATACCGTTGTGTTTGCCATTGTTCAACGTACAAACACTTCCCACTTAGCATGACGCAAACTTTTTTTCCGTTTTTGAAGTAAATTATCTACGTCCTAACAAGGTTTATTAAAAAAGAGACACACACAGCTCGCAACTTCGCACAACTTACAGTGTCCTTTTTTGTCCATTGAAAACGAGATGCAACAACCTTCTGCGGTAGTACCGACCTTCTTTTCTTATTATTGTTGTCAACACAGGACGTTAACACTGCGATCCTTGACCGATACCGACACTTGTTCTCACAGACGGTTCTACATTCGTTTGTCAACGGTCCGTAGTATTCGGTCCACCGAAAATAACATGGCGCCGAAGACGGGTACCATTTCCCGAATTGGTGAGGCGCCTGGTTGCGAAAAATAATGTAGGTGATCAACTGTGACCATGAAAAAACAATAACAAAAGCGAAAAGAGTGAAATGAAATATGTCCTTCTTTTAATGCTGAAGCTATTACATTTTTCAATAGATGAAGTCTGTGTCTTTGTCTGTTTAGTCTAATTTGTAAAATTGGCCACGTGAAAATTAGTATTACTTAACCCTTAATTGGGCGCGCCTAAAAAACTGCATAAATGATCGCGTGGGGTGTTTAGCACCCCCAATTAGTAAATTAAAATAAAACACGAAATACATGCAAAATCAGACTTTTATTAACGAGAACAGTTGAACTTGCATATTAATCAACCGATCAACTCAACTTCTAAACTTCTCTTTAATGATAATTAACAGCCTGGAAATCTGCTTTGGGGTGTACGACACCCACGCGACCAATCAAGGGTTAAATGGCTATATAGATAATATTTTATTTCTTCAACAAAGATCGTCACCCCAAATTCGTTACAACTTCGGTATTAAACGAGCGTTTTCAGCGAGTCACGACTAGATGAAATTTCTTTCGAATTTCTGATCGGCCATTTTGAAGTGTTGCTTAACACCGAGTTAGGGGAGGAGTTAGGCGCAGTGGTCGAGCATACTGAATCGCGTCGATCGTGATTCATGAGCGCGGGCGAGATCCATTAAAAAAGCCCGAACAGAGAGCAAAGCCGAAGAGGAGCACGTTTCCAGCGTTGTTGCACAACAAATCGGCGATCACGCCCGATTTTTCTGACGTTGTGCCCGGTGGCCCGTTGCTCCGAAGTCGCCCAGTGGGCCAACAACTGGGCCAAGGGCAAATTCTTCGTGTAAACCCGCCTCCGTGCCACCTTTCCTCCTGCCTCCACACTCCACACCAGTTCATGCTGGATCCGACACTGAATCGATCACCATCGGTTTCAATCGCTCGCGCTCACTATCACTTTTCACCGTTCCGCCATTCCTGCTGGCTAACCAACAAATTTGTTTCTCGATCGTTTACGATCTCAACGTTCTCTACACTCCAATTTGCAATTTTTCTATCGCTTCTTTGATCTTAATCTTCAGCTCGTTCTTGCATCACTCTTATCGTTTCTCTATTTTCATTTGAATTCTTCACCTAAGCTACTTTCAGGAATTTATACATAATTTTAGCTCTGGATTTTTACGCTCAAACAATTCTCTCTCGCTACAGTTGTTTTTACACTACCAATTTGAATCCCTCGAGGTTTGCATTGAAACAACTCTCCTTCGCTGCATTGATTGTTTCACTCTGAATTTTTTTGTTGGTCTTTACGAATCTTTTAATGTGCTTGTTCGCTGCGGTTGCCGATTCATTTTCAATTTTTGTTCCAGTCTATTCGAATCGTTTAGTATCTGCCTTGTCGATTTTCCGGCACACAGTTCCAAGAAAATCGATTCCGGCAAACACTGTTATCCTCACGCACTGTCGTTAACAATTTTTATTTTATTTGGACGTCACTTGCATCGACTTCTTTGAATTCGCTTCACTTCGTGAATCCTCATTCCACGCGTCCGATTTGTAGTGATTAGCACGTGCCACCGCGCTTGACGCGACGTCCCTCAATTAACCGTACTTCCGACTTCCCATTGTTTGTCGTCTTTATTATCCAATCCACTCCTGAGACGAATCTCTCAGCAAAAGCCGACCCGAGGAAACTGTGAACGAGTTAATCGAAACGTTGACACAACTGTAGCATTTTTATTTTCCATAAAAGTCAGCAGTTGTACTTTAATGCGATGCTTCATAAATACATTTGCCGCGTGTATATAAAGTGTTCATTTACAATTGTGGGAATGTCAGAACCTCCGAAGAAAATTACTATTCACTTAGACCATGTTTCACGAACTGTTTTTTTCCCAAGAACATGAATGTATGTAAGTCTTACTAACAATTTACAAATCTAAGAAATGCCGACACGATGTAATTAGTCAATGAACGATTTCCGTTAGGGTTTTTACGCGCAGTAGGCCAGTAAGTACTTTCTTATTTGGGATCAAGTATACAGGGTGTCCCAAAACTAGTGTAGGAGCGGAAAATGGGAGGTTCCTTGGGTCATTTGAAGCGACATTTTCCTTTACAAAAATTACGTCTGGGTCTTTGCTTAGGAGTTATTAACGAAAAACACGGACCAATCAGAGTGCGGCTACAGCGGATTGATTCTGAGTCGACTAGTGGCGACACCAGGCTCGCGGGACCTGTCGCAGAGTCGGACTCCATTCGGTATAGCTGCGCTCTGATTGGTCCGTGTTTTTAGTTAATAACTCCTAAACAAAGCCCCGGACGTAATTTTTGTAAAGGAAAATGTCGCTTCAAATGAGCCAAGGAACCTCCCATTTTCCGATCCTACACTAGTTTTGGGACACCCTGTATATCTTGCGTTCCATTTAAAAAAGACTAATAGGTAGAACATAAAAAAATATATAAAAAAACTTTTTAAAAACCACGCTTATATTAAAATGCACTAAACAGGAGAAGCTAATTTTTTAGACATTATTGACTACAAATAAAAGCGTGGAGCGCCCACGAAGATTACATCGATATAGTTTAGCGTATTATACTATTACTTGCGTAATTACGTATTTTAGCGTATATTTTTTAATTTTAGCACTCCACGCTTTTACTTATAGTCACTAATGTCTGAAAAAATTATTTTCTCCTTTTTAGTGCATTTTAATATAAGCGTGGTTTTTAAAAAGTTTTTTTATATATTTTTTCAGTATGTTCATCTTCAAACAAGATGGGGATTCGCAGGGTTAATGGACCCCGTGGTACCGTGACCAGTATTTGTCTACATATACGTCTATTTGCACGATTCCTCGCGCGACCTTGAACTTATCACAGCCACCCGAGTTCGCATGATCGTGTTGCGGACACGCGACACCGTCACTCCGTCGGCATTACTCTGTCGCAATAGTCGCTTTCGGAGTGTTCGACACCTGTCATCCAACGATCTTACACCGAGTCCCCAGTGTGTACTTACCTTTAGCTTTCGGCGTATTTACAGTGGGCTCGAGACGTTTTGGCACGGTCGCCTCTTCTCTTCTGGAACAACCTTAAACAACCGGGTGACACTATGCCAAATATACTCTTCGACGGCTTTGGTAATTTAAATATGGTGCCCCTGGCCGTTGAATTAAGAAAATCCTCGTTATTCCCCGCTCAAGTGCAACAAACGATCACCTTTGCATACTCAATTCATTGCTCACACGTACTTTCATCATTGATACACTTCGGATTTTATGCATTTATGACAAAAATGGGTGGATAAATTTTTTGACAGCCAAATGGTTGAAATGAAAATTGTGTATTTGCCTCCTGTTTCTTGTACTTGACCGAGACAATTGTACGTTGCATAAAGAGAGAACACGTACATTATTATACAGCGGATTTTATTTTTCAATGTATTATTTTTATCTTGCTGAGATTGTTTATTTGGCTCCTTTTTCTTGTACTCGACGTAGACAATTTTATACGTTGCATGAAGACCCGTAATCCAATCATTAATAAACAATCTTGAGAATCTTGTAAGGCCAAAGTAATTTGTTTAACGTGTCCAACACTGCCTAGCTTAAATTGTTTACTTAAATAGTTTTTTCGTATTCGTTACTTTACAAAATTTGCATTCTAGAATCGAATATTTCATATGCAACCACTCAATGAGGTTTCAATTGAAAAATTATACTTTTTTTCAACGCGACGGTGATGAGGCTTCAGCCTCGTTTGGACCGGTAATAATGATCACATATTGACATAGTGACTCACCTCGTTTGTCCACGAAAGCTCGATGCGATCTGTTTGACGGGTCCCCTTTTATAATTGCAGATTTCCACTCGGTCTCTCAATTAAGAAACGTTTGTCTTGAACGTTTGTCAAAAAATTGTAATGTCACCGGTTCAAGTGATTTATCCACGATCGTCCAAACGTTTGTGCGAAATGCTGGTTATACAGCCTGGGGGGTGCGACAATGATGTGAAAAAAGAAGAAGAACGTTCCATAGAGGATGCTCGACCCGCAAATATAATAGCGCTGAAAGCTGCGTTTGCATCGAACGTGACGCGACCGGCGAACGAGAAATTACGTCACCGGCCGAAAGCGTTTCGCGCGTTGCGAAAGTGTCGTGTACACACGCTGGATTTGGCGATCGGTCAAAACCGCATCGGACATTTTTCAGCGATATCGAGAGTAGCCTAAATGCCGGAGTGCTTTCGTACTCGGTTCTCGGCAATTTTCAAAAAACTAGTCCGCGATCCTCTTCTGTTGTTCTATTGCGAAATGCAATCAGGTTACCTGCAATGGTAAATATTTTAATTCAGGGTCCCGTGGAAATCACCGACACGAATTTTCCCTATACGGTTTTCACCGACAACATTTCACTTGCAACAACTTTGGCCGTTAACGATTTTGATCGACAAAGAATTCGATCGACAACGATTTTGATCGACAAAGAATTCGATCGACAACGATTTTGACCGACAACGAATCTAAAATCGTTACTGGTCATAATTCCTTGCCGGTCAAAATCGTTGTCGATCTAAATCGTTAACGGTCAAACTTAATATCGGTGAAATGTTGTCGGGGAAATTTATCGGTGATTTTCTTGGACCTATAAAATGAACAGTAGATTTACGGGACCCGTCAAACTAATTCCAAATTGTTAACATTACGATTATTAGGATTGTATTCAATTAATTATTTTTTTTGTTCCAATCTCCTTTCCTTGAACTAGTTGACACCGCTTCTCGATCATAGGATAATTTCCGTCGAACAAATTTTTCGCGGTGGTAGATCATCAAATCGATCGCGTTGCAGGCGATATCGAGAGTAGCCTAGCTGCCGTATCGCTTTCAAACTCCTGTTCTAAGAAAATATGTAAAATGAACAGTAGATTTAAAAGACCCATAAAAGTAATTGTAAATTTCTTAACTTATTAGGTTTGCATTCGAGGAGATCTATTCAATAGATTCATTTCTTCGTTCAAATCTCCTTTCGAATTAGGATATATCGCTTCACGGTCGTTGGATAAATTTCATTGATCGGATTTTTCGCGGCGGTAGACCACGAAATTGATCGCGTTAATTTGCAGGCACGTTTAGCTGGTGGTCCGGTGCTGGTTGCGTGAACAACCGATTTCGCAAGCCGGTCTGCGTACAACATATGCGAGGTGTTGGAATCGGTATCGGTATCGAATCGGGTGAACCGGCCAGTGTCGAAACCCGGAGCGAGTGGATTTTCAGTGAGAAAAATCGACCGGTAAATCACTATGAAAAGTTCTCGTATAAATTAGGTGAACGGAGATACGCTGTGAACCGCGATACAGATTCGATAGATCCCAAGTTGATTGTTGCTAATGTCAAATTGCACGTTTCAAAACGATGTTTTGTCTATTCGATTTCTTGCGTCCATGTTTTGTAATAATGTTTCGTAAACATCGGAAATGTTTCGCGGATGTACGCAAAATGAGACTGCGTAAACAAAGGCGCCATTTAAGGAGCTGCACAAAAAGCACCGTGCGAAATCGAGAAATGAGTATAATCAGGCTGATATAGGAACATTTTCGTAACACGCCTACTGTAATGTGTATAATATTCGGCCGTAAACGGTGTCCTCCCGTTTACGGCTCTAGTTTGGAACCGATGGAATTATAAGCTTGATAAATAGATCTCGTGTGATCGTCGACGATGAGAGAAATTACGTGGTTCGGTGGAAAACGAAAAGGGTTAGCATTAATTAAATTGTGATGTGGGTCAGACGCGTTTCGTTTCCATTAATTTTTATTTGATTTTGCGTGGACGTTCATTCCACGGTTTTGTCAAGGAATTGGTAAGAGAAGCTAGAGAAAAATAGCGACAATAGCACAGCCAAAATGGTAGAAGAAACTTGATGAAAATCATCGAGCGTTGCGAGAAGAGTCAAAGAGAAACGGTTAGGCTAACCCAATGAGAAATGAAAATAAAATACAAAACTAACCAAAATAAAGGAATTCGTAAAAAATCGACAGTCCAGTGTTAAAGCTGTAACCAGAGAGAACGATTGCTTGCGTCAACTGAGAAATTACTCACGCCCACTGTCTTTCCGGAACAAAAATCACATCGATCACCTCGGAAGTCGGGCAGAAGTCCGAACCGTTCTTCCTGTAGGTTATTGCTCGAGGCAAGGTAATCTTCGTGAATACGAGTCGCTCCTCGTACTATACATCTCTCTCTCTCTCTTTCTCGAAAAAAAATCTCTTGACCGTCGATCGGACGGTCCATAAAACGTTTTTGAATTCCCAGAAAAAAGATCTCCTCGCTCTCCCACGTTCATTTCTTCGCTGTCATAACGCAGAGATAATTTATGCTTCCGTCGGAGTTCCACACGGTGACGCTGCAACTCTCATCGATTCTCTTTTCTTACATTATTCGCGCGGATATATTACAAAACTACGAATAGATTATAAATGAATTACGACCGACCAATAAACATTCCAGAATATCGCAGCAGATGGTTTGCGAAAGTGGGACTCGAAGAAGAAACGAGACCGTGAACCTGCGAGATTTTCATGATTTATATCGAGAATTTTTCACGTTAGCACACTTCGAAATTCGGTAATTTGTCTAACGAAAGAAACATTTCTAGTGAGATAGAAATCGTGTCTTTTTACAGGAGACAGTCGAGTGCGAACGATCTGCTAACGATTCAAGCGTTGCGTTAATAATTGAATTCGACGTAAGAAAAGCTTCGAGTGCAAAAAGTATTGGCAGGAGTCGATGCACACAGGAAGGGTACATTTCCGATGATGGAAACGGATTACCGTCACCGCTTATGTAAGAAAACGATCGACATTGTTTTTCCGCGAGCGGCACGTAACGCATTCAAATTTTTCCGAGCGTTTTTTCCTAGGGAGGACAGTTAATAGCCACAATCAGTCACTTTTTACCGCGGTGTTCGATGATCGACGCATGTCACTCGCTATAAAACGATCGGTAATTGCCAGCTACCCTTTTTTACAGCACATGGCGTTCGTCCGGCAAGAATGGCGATGCGTGAGAGAAGCTCGTTGTGACAAAATTCCACGACTCGAAAGTTCCAGGCGATTCTACGTGATAATTTCGTACATAAAGATTTTTGAAATGTGACAAATTTTATGTTTTCGGGTACCCAAAGTCGAAGTCTCGATAATTGTTTATGGAAAATGTCTGCTAGAGTTTCGACGATTTGGTATCACCTTCGAGGATACGTAACAAAAGCAAGAACAGGTATCAGTAGAAAATTTTAATTATAATTTCTAAACATTTTTAAACGAAAAATTTTTTAACATTTTTTAGGTTTTCGGGTTCCGAACCGAAAATTTCATGGAGCTGGGGAGACTTTAAATAATTATTCAAAAAGACATGTTTTTAATAAGCAGGTGAATATAAAAATTTTGCCGAATTATTTAATATTAATTACTATATACAATATATACCCGAAAATATCGGACACTCGCCTCCCTTGAAAAATGTTTCAGGCGAATGTTCCGGAGCATAGAGTTTGCTCGACATTGCGGTAACCTTGGGAAGCATTGTAGAGATAACGATTGAAATTTTCAGCGGAACCCTGTTGTCGTTTATATCATGAAAACTCGAAGCTGACACCAAGTCGTCGAAATACTAGCAGACTTTTTGCATAAATTGATATCAAGAACATGTGCAAAATCGATGCACATTATGCAAGGCCGGATTAAGCCTAGTAGCAGGAGTAGCAAATGCTACGGGCCCCGCGCTTTTGGGGGGCCCCACGGCAAAATGTTGTAAAAAAAAGTCATTCGTCTGCAACGAGGCATCGACTCGTCGCGAGCCGCATGATGGAATAAGATCGTGTAAGTAACTTCACCTTATACATAGTAATCGTTGTGTTTAATTTTATAATCATACGAAACCTAGGGCCTCCTGGTAACATTTGCTACGGGCCCCGCACTGGTTTGATCCGACACTACTATGGAGAGCAACATTGTTCCGAGTTTTCTTCAATTTTTCATACTTATACTCGGCGCCGCGCCGTGGGAAACAACGATGTCCCGATTACAATGGCGATTGGTCCAACATCCAACAAGTGTTTTCCTCGTGAGATCGATCGATGAATGCGTGGGACGGCAGTGCTCATGGTCGTCGATTATGAACACGGTTCGCGGTCGCAGCGATTCCATCGTTTTCAAAACATCAATATTTTTTCACACTGCCGTCCGCCTCGAGCAATGTCTGCGTATTCAAACGTCGAGTGGACTTTTTACATAACAAGATTACAGTTAAGCTTCCGCGCTACCTGTCTGCGTCTAAAAGCACATTCAATGATCGAGAGACTTTTTGATTGTCACACGGATAAAAATCGTACGTTAATTTTTTTAATTTGATTGTGAAAGGGAAGCTTGTCTCTGTAAGATCGTTTTCGAAGAAATCCTGAAGACAATTTTTACAGTAATTTCAAACACTGACAATATTAGAAGGGTTTAAAAATAATTTTAAATTATGAAAATTCATTTAGGCAGAATTATGGAATACATATTCTTATCCAAGTATTTATTATTAGTATATATAGTAGATGAAATGATTTCTATTCTGCTCTAGTTTGTTGTGATTCTGCTAGATAATTTGTATTTCGCATAAAGATCCGCAGTCTTTTCGTTAGTGTCAGTTTTCATCGTTCTATTCGTGAATATCTCGAAGATATTGAGGAAGCGATAGTACGAATTTGCCAAAAAGTGTTAGGAACCTTCGAGATTGCTCTTTGAACCGTGATTTTCGATGAAATGCCGTTGTCCCATTGTAATTAAGGATTATTGCGTAACAGAACGGAACAGGAGGACACATGTTACACGTTTCTAGGTTCACGTGCGGCTCCAACCGCGGTTATGGCAACATACCGTCTCACCTTGACTCGGCCAGACTCCGGGGGATCAATGATCTTCCGTTTAATATGAATGCCCTCGGTGGTATGTATCTGAATACCTCGAGGAAATGAAATTTTCCGTGGCGAATGGGACCTTGGGTCGACGACCGTCATTGTAGTTTGGCGATCTTGGGCTTGTCCTTTGTCTTCAAATCGAAACACTTGTATCTCGACTCATTTTGAAGGGCAATATTTCTGCTTCCACATCCCACAATTACACTTTTTTAAAAAACCTCGAGGACATATTTTTTATGAACAATGTAAAAAATGTATGGCAATCGCATTAAAGAATCGAGAGATTTTTCTGATTCGAAAATTGTGAGTCGAACGAATGGCAAGCCCATTAAAAATCGAGATTTTTCTGATTAAAAAATTGCGAGTCTTTGAACTACCGTAACTTTGTGGGAAAAAATTGAACAATGATCTACCTAGGTTCACTTTAGCGGGAAATGTTTCTACTTTCACACCCACTAATTGTTTTCAACCGGAGATCCCTTTGCTTGTTTAAAAAAATGGTACAACCTCGAACGAACTTTCAATTATTACGACACCACACATTTCTAAGTTTTTTCACTGCACTGATCTTCTTCGTAAATGCGAAATGTAGGACCAATTGAATTGACGCACGTTTGACAGAGTATTTCTCGTCAAGAAAAATCAATAAAACGACTTAGTGCATGGAATCGAAACATAGTGAACTATTTACACGAGCTGCAATGCTTCAAAAAGGACGTCAAGGCAATTAGCAAATGGGATCACGCGGAGTTAGCGCCATTCGTTTGTCAATGTTGCTTTATCGTTAATAATCGAGTCAAATGGGATGGAATTGATTAGAAGTATGTCTAGATATATGTACGTACGGACGTTGAAAAAAGACTGAAAAAAGCCACCGAATGTCACTCGTACATTTCGTCCAGCGCGTCATTTCACTGATCGACGGAGTGCAGTCATTTGTCAGTGTGGTATCGGATGAGCGTAAAAACAAATTGACGATAATTATCTATAAGTATCTAGAATTTGTAACGCGGTGGGTAAAATGGGACGAAAAATGCCACGTAGCAGAGCAACAGAAAAAAATGTTAAACTGTAAAAACGGGATGAATCGTCGCCCGAGTAAAGGTGAAGTGTCTCGCGACCGAGAGTGCATCAAACATATTTATAATCACGGCAACACAGTGAATAGACATTTTAAGTAGAAAAAACTCATATAGGCAAACCGATATACCGCCCATTAGTGCACCTTCCGAGATATTTGCTACAGCTATCGAGATCACTTCGCTTAGTCAGCATTTAACCTTGGAAGATTTACTTTATCGAAGAAGTTTCGTTAATTTCCGTTCGCCGTTTCTGTTCCGCAGAACGACCAAAAAAATGCTGGGCAAGTTTCAAGAGTTGGATCGGTGATTCATTCCCGAAAAAAATTTTTCGACGTATTCACTGTCGACTGAATTTGTAACAGAATGAAAGTCCAAGGTTCAAAATGATCCTTGGTTTATCGTCGTTTTCGGTAATTTTCGACGATTTTAAACAGTTTACCTCATGCCGGCTGATTACGGAGAAAAATGACAGATATTGCACAAGGAAAATTATCATTTAAACGCAATAGAAATTCATGTTTTGCTAATTTGCCGGTGAATGATTCAGGCAATAAACCGAGTACGTAGATTCGACACATAAATATGTATTATTTTGATTAATAACAACCCTTAGGCGTCCAGCTAACAGAACATCTTAATTTCCGTCGTTATATACTTTAAACGCGCAATATGTCAATCGATCTTTAACATCTACGTCATTAGAAAAACATTTGTGAAACAATATTCGCATTCATCACGAACAACAAAAAGCACCTTTCTAGAACTATTACACGTGTTCATTGTGTGGCAATGTCCATTCGTGATTACTTAGATAAATGTATTCAGTTTGTTATACACTTTACCCAACACGAAAACGTAATTAAATGACACAGCTTTTAACAATATGACATTATCTAACCCACAGAAAAATGGCAAATAAATTTTTCGTAAATTTAAGAGACGCTCTGGAGACTCCCGAATTCTCTCGTCCTCCAACTGGGAACATCGACGTAGTCTTCACCACTAACACCGCCAAAAAATCGTAGCTGGGATCTCCAAGAACAATATGACATTATCTTACCGGCAGAAAAATGGCAAATAAATTTTTCGTAAATTTAAGAGACGCTCTGGAGACTCCCGAATTCCCTCGTCCACCAACTCGGAACATCCACGCAGTTTTCACCACTAACTCCGCCAAAAAATCGTAGCCCCGAGCACTGGCGAACAACAACGAAATTGGTGCTCGTTGATAACGCGAGAACCGATCTGCACAACGTGTTTTTTTTCTCCAGCTTTCCGCCGGTGCAGAATCGAAATCGGTTATTGGTGTGTGCACGAGGTGTTTACTCGTGCGCTTGTTCGCGCGCGCATGGTCCCTTGCCGACGTCCGCCACGATCACGAAGGATCGCGGTGTGTCCCGCAAGGTAGGAGGGATGCGGTACCAATATGGCGGCTCGGTTAAAAGCAATCCGCCGGGCAAAGCGCTGTCAGTCCGCGACTCGGCACGGCGGTAGCGTGTTCGTTCGATAACACGATTCAACGGAATCGCAATCGACGCATCAAGATCGGTGCATCGTGGCTATAAACACTGACATCAGCACCGCAACAATCTGACATCTATCAACAGGAAGATCGTTGATCAACGTCCATTGATCGTTCTTCTAAATTCTCTCGACAACGATCTCTCCCGACAGAGTGACATCGACAACCAAATTTCGGAAGCCGGTTAGATCCATCCGGTGATCGATAGATCCGAACCGACAATCGCCGTCGTGCCATCGTCAACTCGTCTTACACTCTCGAAGAGTTTCTCGAGGAATTTGGTTGAGGGGATTTCGAAATTCCCGGAAGAAGAGCAGAGATCCTAAGATCGCGAAGAGCTTCTGCATCGTCAGTGATTGCTAGATCGACGAGGGAGACAGGAGTGTGTGTACGATTTCGGAGCCGATTACGTGGGAGAGATCTCCGGACTGTTCCTGGACGGCGTACGCTCTTCGGTAAGTGAAGAAAGTAGCTTGTTCGTCGACCGCAGACTCCCGATTAGAAACACCGCAGACTTTGTTTCCACTACTGACGTAACCAGACGACCGTCACGCGGAAACGAGAACCGTGTGCACACCTCGACTACTCTCCCGTGTATCTCTATCTCTCTCCCCCTCTCTCCAGTTCGATCTCTTTCTCCGTGGAGACTCTCGATCTCAATGAAACCGGAGAGACGACCTCCCTCATTGATTTTCCCGGGTTCGGTTTTAGGGCTGTTTGCTCATGCACGTATTTTTGTACACGCTAGGCCAAGGCGATCGTCCAGTTGCATTTGTTTTGATATTTCTGGGTTCTTTAACGATAAACCTCCGTCGACCATCAAAAGTAACTGATTACGTATAGTATTATAAAAATAAGATTAAATTTTATTTCTATTTTGTGCGATTTTTACTATAATATATATTGCAGTGAAAAAATATATTCGATAAATTCCCCTTTACAATTTCAATAATTGTCGAATCAAAAATGGGTCATTTGACCCCTCGTGGTAGGTTTAGTGTTAACCTTCTCTTCGCGCACAGGGATGTAAACGCACTCCAAATTAATCGAAAGGTCTCTTACGAATGCTATCAAATGAGATTCAAAAATTAAAATTAGTTTTATTTGTAGGCTTTTTG
This sequence comes from Lasioglossum villosulum, assembly GCA_963971365.1. NCBI lineage: Eukaryota > Metazoa > Arthropoda > Insecta > Hymenoptera > Halictidae > Lasioglossum > Lasioglossum villosulum. The sequence goes on from OZ020495.1 coordinate 4,446,970, forward strand.
TAGACGCTAGGGCAAGGTGATCTTTCAGTTGTATTTGTTTTGACAGTCCAGCCGGGTTCTTTAACCTTCATGGTGTTTATTTATAGAGAATTTGTATATGTTCAATTAAATTCATTATTTCATAAGAAATTATTGTATAGGAGATCCGCACAAAGTAAGAACAAAATGAATCTTGTCATTTTTATAAGGGAATGTACCGGTTACTTTTAAGGTTCGGTAGGTTTCGTGCTGGTTGTACACGTAAGAACTTGAAGTGATCCATAAATCAATTTCTCAGTGTATCGGTCGATTAATCAGAATCTAGTCTAGCAATGTAATCGACTCTGCTGTTACCCAAGTGCCTGTGTATGTCCTCTAAGTTCATTCAGCCAACTGAGATCCGTGAACTGCATAGATGAAACAATGACTGAATAAACGAAATAAATAAACTAGATAATTGTCTACGAACGAAAGAGCCGTCCAGGTGATCTAGACTCGAGTAAAAGTCGATTTTTCGGTAGCTTTAACGGCAGGCCTCTCTGTGAATCAGCCGAGACTCTCGATCAGCCGATTTAGGTTCGGTTCACGTCCCAGCTCGTACGACTGTCGTGTTTTCTCGTCTTCTTCTCTGTCGTCGACACAGTTTCCGGTTTACACTCGTTCTCCAACCTTTCCATTCGATTCGTAAATCTACAAGCACCCGTTTCTACCTACCAATCCTCTTTTCTTCTTTTTTATTCCTCGATTCGGGGAAACGGTTCACGACGAAACACTATATGCTCGTTCGTTGTTGCTCGTTGTTTTATATTCACGCAGCATCGGGAAAACAATGTGTAGGCACGGCTGGATTCCGTACAAGGAACGCCGACCGTTTCGGGAACCCGACTATTTTCGGCCAAGTCGATTTGCATCGTGCTTCTTCTTTCTTTTCATTTTTTTCTTCCTCTTTTCGAAATGAACGACTCTCTCTTTCGAGCCTCCCGATGGAGTACGGGAATAGTATATCAACCCTCTGTTAATGGATTTTGCTCGTTTTCTAAAACCGTGTCGTGCTGGTGAATGATCTGTAGAATGATGAACTTGCCGGGCCAAGTTTTTTGGGTCAGTCAGGTTGCCATCGGAATTCGCAGAAGCGAACATTCGTGAGAATTCGTTTTGGAAATTGGAAGCCATTGATATCCGAGGTTGATAAGCTTGTCGAGAATGCTTTTTAATTTATTGTTTGATTTGAGAAAGGCCCATTTCGTCTGTGCGTTGCTTTTGTATCTTATTTCCAATCATCCGATCCATTCCGAACCGTTTTTAACAAACGTCTGCGAAAACTAGTCACAGCTTCAGCTTAAGCAACCTTCTTATAGGCGTCACTAATTACTAGATAATACATGGCTGTTTCAATTCACGTATCTCTGATAACAACGGCTGAGTAGCTTTATTTGCTTCATTTGCTGGACAAACTTCCTGCTTCTTTCGAGTCGAACGACTTATACAAATCATCAGCTTATGGCACTTAATGGAAATCATTAGCTAGATTTATTCAGTGCTATCCAGTCTCTAGCGAATTTTCTTGGAACTATGATTTGAAAAATGAAAACCTGGAATGGTGCTCTTTAGAAAATCTAAATAAAATTGACAGTCTACAGAAAACATGTCTACAAAAATTCTTTAATAAAAATCTGGTCGATAAAACAATCTAACAGAGGTCCTCAAAAATTCCTAAACCAAAATCTAGCCAACAAAACCATGGGATAAAGATCTCGAAAAATTGATGAATAAAACTCTGAAACATAAAACAGACGGGCAGAGGTACCCAAAAATTCCTAAATAAAAATCTAACCAACAAAACGGCAAGACAGAGATCTCGAAAAATTGATGAATAAAAATCTGGAACGTCGAGCAGTCGGACAAAGGTCCCTAAAAATTCCTAAATAAAAATCTCGCCAACAAAACCGACTTGCCAAAAATCTAGAAAAAAAGGATGAAAGCTCGATAAAAATGTTCGCCGCAAAATCGAACAGGACATTGTAAAACTGTCTCTGCGATAAATTTCCAACATGATGACCCATTATAGACGTTCATCGAGGTTTCTCGGGAGGGTTCCCGGTGATTAATTGTTAATTCGATCCTCGATCTCGAAGCGTCCTTCGCGCGAGCCCAAAGGCGATACATAGGGCCCCCGGACTTCCGCAAAACAAGATTTCGCGGGGAGATCATGAAATGTCAAGGCTCTCACGAACCGATTAACATACCCGAAACGTTTTCGAATTCCCTGTACGCTTCGTTGACGAGAGATATGTCATCCCGCGATTACTCGTTCCGCAAAAACTCTGCGTTCGTATGCGAAACCGTCTCGATAATAAAACGTGTGTACATTACCGTTCAAAAATACTGCTCGGTTATCAGGTGGTCTGCTATAGTTGTCACGTTCTATGCAGATTAGCTCCGGACAGCCGAAGATTTATCGGTCTTTCTTCTTTCAAACTTGTAGCGTAAATTTGTATTCGTTTTTTCTGTCTAACTATTTTTTTGTTTCACTGGAATCCACGTTTCGGGGCATTTTGTTGTTCGGCGGATAGAGGTTCTAATAATATCTGCTCGATTTCGTTGGAATTTTAACGAAGATTAACTCGCATTATCAGCGTTATTTTCAGCTAAAAATGCAAGTTTTGTGTTGTCGGGAGTGCTGTACGACAGTGAATAATAACTGCAGGTTGTTTCGAATTTGATTTATCCTTTGAAGTACCGCGTTCGATTGAGTCAAGTCAAATCGAACTGTTTGAACGTTTACATTAATTAGTTTTGAAGTGTATTTATCCAACGCGGATGATTCAGTGTTTTTGACGATCGATGTACGTCGGAATTGGATTCGAGGACCATTGACAGCGGTGTTGGTAGTTTGTCGATGTCAACGCGATTCCCCACTGACACGGTAGCCGATGGAAGACGTCACAGTCATAACAATGATAATAATAATCATTGATATCGCTGTTAGTTCTTATCACGAAAGTGACCAGCCGTGAAATTCGAACACTCTTATCGGCGATTATAACTTGTTATCTGCCGTGAAAGATGCGTGACTGCCACTCGATTCGTCCAATAAACAGTTAGTATGACGTTCGACACGAAAAAATTATATCGACTTGCATAATTTATTCGCTGGAAGTCGTCACGTTCCCTGTCCATAATTCATTTACTCGGCACCGAATAAAATGCCAGACTTTTATTGCCGAATTAAGAAAAACCTACTACGGTAGATTAACTTAATAAAGCCGCTAAACGTATGCAAATTGTTGTAATAGAGACAGTCTCGACAATTATTATAATTCCTGCGTGTTGTAATTATGGGATACTAATCAGGCGTAAGATTTTAATAATCTCGGGGACACCGATTAAACACTAACTTTTTCTTAAATGTTTCTGCATCTTGCTCCTGAGACTTTGTTTCCTTTCAGACGTTTTTGTCGAAGAGATATTTCCGTCTCGCAAGCGGAAGTCGATTTCCAATTCAAACGGTATCTTTTTCTTGAAATAATACTGCAATTTATTCGCGGATCTAATCAAACTAATCTGGTATAAATGTGCATTAATCGCAAGAGACAGATAGCGAAGAAAAAATTCTTTTAAATGATGCATAATCTTGAATTATTTCAATCTTTGTATGGCTGTAAATCAGTTTCACTCGATTTTAGCATTCTCGTCACAGTTTCATGTAAATTCATTTTATCTTCCGATCGAAACCCTAAGTTATACAGTTTAACACTGTTGACACAATGACCTCGAATCTCGTGAAATTATAATAATTCGTTTTAATATTACATTAAGAATACTCAATATATTAGCACCAAAAATTATCTTCAAATCTCGACTTATAATTCATTCAACTAATTACCATTCAAACCTCAACAGTACATTTTTTAGATAATTTCCATTTCATCCAGCATTAAATTTTCATCCTCAATCGTAGAAGTAAATATTTTGTCAGTAAATGTTTGTCACTTTTGCGTCTCAATCGATGCTCGAGAGTTCCGGGCTTTCATTAGCAAAAAAATCAGTTACATATCTGACTTTTTACTGCTTTATTTGAAATGCAATTAGCACCGCAGATAAAATATTGAAGTGAAGAAAATGGTAATCCGATGGTACACCCTCTTGCGATAATAACAAAGCAAAAGATAATGAAAAATGCACACTTCGATTCTGCATATTAGCTGCGATGACAAAAAAATCATTGAAGGAGTAGAGAACACTACAATGGAAGAAATATTACTAATACTTCTCCGTGCAATCATTTCCATAAATCGAAAGTGACGATCACTATCATTACCAATGAATGAAATCATCTTGTCCAGCAGCAATTACCACGGCGATCATCTTTTTTCCTCGTCTGTGAATCGGCCGCGAGCATAATTAAATCAACGCCTCGGCTAATCTCGCGCGCATATTCATATTGTATCGTTAATAATGCATGTGTCCGCGGCTGTCGTGCGTAGAATCAGACGAGCAGCAATCCGAACAAACTCGGACCTCACGGACCGCTGCGAAACAGCCTTCGGGAACAGGCGGAAGTTTTCCAGTAGTTTCGTGTAGGCTGCGCTGAATTTCTAATTCGTTTGGACGAAACGGTCTAGGTCATCGCACGAAAATATTTTTGATTCGCTTGTTTGCTATGTATACGTTACGGCGTAGCAAAGTACTATCTGGAGATCTGATAGTTAGTACCGTGAAGGCCAACAGCGCACAGTTTTATTCGTTCCACGTGCAGGAAAATATTGGCACGATGTTCAATTCTAAAAAATGCCTGCATCTCAGCAGAGCATCACAGAAAATAAAAACCCGACCGAACAGCTGAAGGCTAAGTCTTGGAGGTCTCTAAAACCGTGATCGATAGGCAAACGAGGACACTATCGCCCGGAGCTAAGCTGGCGCTGCTCTGTGTACCCGCGTACCCGTCGATATCCCGCGTGAAATATATTAGCAATAAACAAGGTGGATTATGGTCGTTGAACCGACATCGCCGAAATTCGTTGGCAGAATTCATTGCCCGACCGAGAAACGCGGATTAGGTTCGCACGGCTTGACGATTACGTGAGAGGGAGGTTGCGACACTCGACGAATTTTCTGGCAAAAGATCGAAACTAGTTTCTCGTTCTCCATCCCTCTCTCACTTGATCCTCTCCTTCTTTCACGTGGCATTTTCAAAGTTCCCGCCTCGCGCTCCGAGCGTCGATAGTTCCGTTGGAAAATGGCGGCGGAAAGCTCGAGCTCCCTCGGGCTCGTTGACCTGGTTTCGGGGTTCAAAGATTCTCGATTCGGTTTTTGAGATACAACGACACACGCTCGAGCACTTTTGATCAATAGAGGTGAAAGAGGAACCTCGCCTTCCGCGCTGGACCTAAGTCTCGATTAATAAAGCTCTGTGCTGAATATTTCGACCTCCTTTTCCATTTATTCGGCTCTTTTCAGTTGGGATCGCGCGAATGTTCGTAGTGTATTTTCAAGTAAAATGCGAGCACGAAATTAGTTTTTTTTATTATGCTATAAAACGCCACATGGAATTATTAGCAGCATGCGCGTAGCTGTGCATTAATAGGACTATGAAATTAGTTTATATATTTTGTTCCGTCACCTTCTGCCATTCTTGAGGTAACTTGTCATGTTGTTCAACAAAAATTGTATTCGTTTAGGCTGCAGTATCCCGAAGCCTGTAAAAAGATCGTTAGACGAGCGGAGTTTCGATCTTAACATAAAAAAATAAAAAGTTGGTCGACCGGTCCCGAAGAATATCGTCCAAGAAGAAAATCCTGCTTTCTTCTAATTTGTCTCGTTGCGTCGAACAATTAACTTCCCATTCAACACGTTGATGATCGGCGACGACGACATTATTGACCTCTTACGCCGCGATAGTAAGCGCCGCATGATAGTCTGTGTGTTCGTTTTATATGTTACTACAGACGACCTTAATTAATTCAATCCAGCAGAGAAGAATTGTTACTTCCCCCCTCCCCTGTTCCTCCGTTATTTACATAGTGCTATCTTGCGTGCGCTATCTACTCGCACGTGTTATCTCGCGATACATGGGCACGCTCCTCCTTTATTTTCATCAACGATAACTTGTTGCACGACCTTCGATGCCAGACGCAACTTCGATATTGAAAAGAGGAAACATCGGAACAGCTGAGTGATTTTAGCAATTCCCTTGTGATTTCATTTAAATGATAATTTATCGCCTGGTATTATTGAGCCGCGTGCGACATGAGTGATACACCAAGATTTTATGGGCCGGTAGGTCTACGGAATTTTAAACACCTGCAACAAGGAAGTCTGTCGTAATTTTGCGAATTCTAGCGGCTTTTCGATAAGTGTCTCTTGGGAATTCACATCTCGCGCTGCATTTTAATCAGTCGCGTTGATTATGATTTTCTGCGTGACATATTTTATATATTTTCTATTCAAACTCGACTCTCAGAAACCCAATTGAAATCGAAATTCATTTTTTTGTCGTTATATTGAAATCTCAATTGATCGTTATATGCGCCTACAATTATGAAAGTGGTTCGAGCATCGTAATCTCGTTCTTCTCTTCGCTGTAACGCGTCCCAGGCTGCCCGATTTGTTACGGAGGCACAGCCGACATAATTTTCCGCTTTTCCCGAGCGACCATCGATTAGAATTAGAGCAACGAAAGACCGTTTAATCCCCGTGCAACCGTAATGGGCTATAAATCTGATCGCTCGGAAACACGGTCCAAGTTCTCCGATTGTTCTGCTAATCCACATTCGATTAGGTTTGCGACGATTCGACATCTCTGCGTGTCACCGGGCAAGAAAGTCTCTCGCGGCGGCAACCTTTTGCAATAATTTCGCGCGTTTGTTCCGCGACTGTTGATCGACGTTAAGAAAGGACTTTAATGCGACCGTTGCATAAGAGGATTCTCTCGTTGCCCCTTCTTTCCCCCTTCGGTGCACGCCACACGCGGTACCATTAACGCGTTATAGCAACTCACAGCTATGCACTCCATGCAGCTATGCACTTTCCCCGGGGATCGACAGTGTTTTATGGGGCGTTGATTTTTTACTCGGATCGAGAGAACTCGATCAACGATTTTTCCGACGGTAACCGACATTCAGGAGAATCCTCCATTCTTTGATCTCGACCGTAGATCCTTTGAACTCGAGAGATTTTCAAGGAACAACTCAATTTTCAACTTTGGGAATATTTCTTATGATCTTGAAAAAATATTTAAACATATTAAAACTGTGTTTGGGAAAGTTTCAAAGTCTCTCATGGTCGAGCAGGATAATATTCTGAAAGTTGAAAGTTCCTTTTTCCAACGATTCGGTGATTTTTTCAACATAGAAGAAATTCGTCGAGCGTGCCCCGGAAGTACTACGTACAGTCAGTGTACAAAGTGTTCGTACACTTTTTAAAATGAAATAACTTTTTTATAATTGTACTAAACGAGCTAATTTTTTATAATTTTTTATAATTAATTAGAAGCATTGGTTTATGAAATTACAGTAACTTCCCTATGAATCGGGAAGTTAATTATATGCAAAAAAGATTTTCCAAAAAATTAGTATTTACTAAAATTTATGTTTTTCAGATCAATAGTAGTTATACATGTTCTGAAAATTTCATCGAAATCTTTTGACGCAGGAAAAACGACACGCATCTAAAGATGTACGATTCTGTGGATTTCAAGCAGAAACTGATCAAAAATAGTGTAAAACTACGATTCTCACAATTCCTAACTTCCTGCAGCTCGTGTGTATGTTAATCGATTTCGATGGAATTTTCAGCACGTGTGTAGCAAATGTATATTTGAAATTTTTACTAAGGGCCTTATAGAAAAATTAAAAGAAATGTTGTTTTTATTTTTGCACGCAACCTTGTAAATTGTAATTTTTGGAAAATCTTTTTTGCAGATCGTGTTACCAATGCTTCTAATTGATGATATAAAAATCAAGTAGTTTGGTACAATCATAAACAAATTGCATTTTAAAAGGTGTACGAACACTTTGTACACCCACTGTACTTGTTGGAGTGTGTTATTTCGACACTGGACAGCGTAAACCAAGTTTTTGAAACTGTTTAAACTATTTCTCGTTGCGAGAAGGAATGTAGAAGATATTTGCTAATCGGTTACATAATGCTCATAGTCGGTAACTATCTTTTTCCACGCATCCCCGTTGCGATCCCACTATAAAAGGAAACCGCGGTGCACATTTTCCCAGTCATAGTCGCGGGGACTCGTTTTACTACCTATTAATAGTTTTTCTTTTTTTTCTGTAAGCTTAAGCAGTGTTCGACTGACAGTGAGTGACTTAAACATTATCATTCTTTCTCTTTACACTGCGTGTCTCTATCGTTTCTACTCGTGTCTCGTCTTATCTTTCCATTTAATCTTTGTCAGTGTTCATTGCGAACAGATTTGTTCGAGTGATAAATCAACAGTAAAGATCGAACGTTTTTGGCAAGTGATTTTCGAAAAATTCGACTCTCTGTGCTAAAAATAAGTGAAACATATATTGTTTCTGTATTTTACACGTTCGACGATAACATAAATAAAGGACCATTCTTAAACACTTTCTTTCTCTCCTTTTTGAACGCAGTCTTAAAACAAATGAATAGAGTTCTGTAAAAAATTTTTTACAGGAAGTATTCCTCGTCCTCGCAGGTCAGGGTCCTCTGACATTTAAATTTGTGCTCGGATCGCGCGAACAATTCCTTGAACAAACATCGAATCGCTATTTACCTACCAGACAGTGCGATTATAAATGGAAAAATTTATATTTGAAGGTACTGCTAAGAAATTCGGGGTTTTTTTCGTCGTCGCTCGTGAAAGGTTTATTAGACTTTGTTTGACTCGGACTGGACTTTGCATCGATTAGGAATGTAGATGCGAGCAGGATAATCCATAAATGCATTAACGTGCGCTGCTCGAACGGTGATCTTATCGGTTCTATGGTGCACAGACATAATTCGTGACTGATTATACGCAAACGCGATGGTTCGCACGATTGCTGATAACTGTTTTAACATTGAACTGTACGATTTAATTCTTCTTAGGAAGCTAAAGCAAATAGTTCGCTACAGGATGTGAGAAAAAATTTTTCAAAAACTGCAATTGGTCGGAATTGTAGAATGAAAATACTAAATGTTGGATTTTACAACTTTTTTATGTGGGCCTATATTGACAATTTAAAAAATGCGTTCTGCAGATCTGTGTCAATTATACCTATGCACTGTGAAAGTTTCGCCGAAATCGGTTGATGCGGAAAAAACGACAGCCATTGAAAGATGAATCCTTAGATTCACTGCAGTTGTAGCTCGAAAATCATGAAAACCTGCAATTTTTACCATCTTTAAACGTTTGTAGAAATTCTAAAAATTTTAATGAAATTTTCAGAAGTTTAATTGACACAGATTTGCAGAACGTATTCTTTAAATTTTCGATATAGAGCCACGTAAAAAAAGTTTTAAAGTGCAACTTTTCACACCCTGTAGCAAACTAATTGCTCTAGCTTCCCAAAAAAGTTGAAATCGTATAGTGCAATATTAAAAAATTATCGTCTTTTTAAGATTGTCCGAATATTAGTGGGAGTCCCTATGCTAATTGACCAAAGAAATTCATATTGATCACAATGTTCACAGACGCGAAATGTGTTCGGAGTGATGCATAACAAGTTCGATTATGGGTGCATTGTGTGCCGATGGCCCACGCAAATCATGCGGAGAATTTTTAAGATTCATGCTCCGATGATGAATAACGTTTTAATTGATCAAAGAAATGTTGACCGCGGTTTTTGGTAACGACGGACGCATAGTGAGGCGGGAACGATGCAGAATGAATCCGATTATGCATTGTGCCGAATTCGGCGACGCATCGATATTAATGGCTTCCCCGCGGGTTTCGAGAGTGAAAGGCAACAACGTGTTCCCCGCGGTAAAATCGCGTTTGTCAGATGGCCGAAGCTTTTAGATGGACAATATTTTCGTGGATTTAGAAAGTGCGCGACAGCCGTTGATCACTCGAATGCGAAATCTGCCGGGAAAAATATCGTGACTCCAGCAATATTCGATAGTTACAGCAGTTTTATTGCACTTGTGAAATAGAATTATATATAGCTGTGCCGCGGCGCTAGTCATTATCGTGCCTGACCTAAATATCAATTTGAGTGCGATACTTTGCGTGAACGGACCCAGTTCCTGTTGAAAATTACACCGGATCTTTCGATCATGGCAATCCAACCAATTCAACCAACAAATTTTTAATTGTTTTAAAACTTTTTCAAGTCGCATATTCTAGTCTGGTTGTAAAATTTGTGAACGCATACAATTTGGAGCATACATTTAGGTATAATAAATGGAGCAGCTAGTGCAAGTAATATACAGTGGTAGACCAACCGAGAAAACGATTGTGTTAAGTATAGGTAATGATAATTGGATTTGACCAATTTCAAGGATTGTCGAGAACTCGGCCTTTTGCTCTTCCTTCTCTTAGCACAATTTTCGTCCAATTGTCACATCCTTTAGCACACAATTATGCGCTAAATACATTATTGTTTCTGGGTAAATCAAATAAAAATTACAGCTTTAAAGATTACAGTTCGCGATTGACAGTTTGTGAACTACCAGGGGTGGCTTAGAATTATAAAAAACGTGTAAATTGAAGAGTTCCAATTTGAAATGTTGCAATTTATAGGCTCTCAATTTTTATAGCTTGCAGTTTTGAAGATATTCAATTTTTAGAGCTTTCAAATTGGAAGATGTCCAATTTTTAAAGCTTGGAACTTTGAAGATGTCCAATTTTTAAAGCTTGGAACTTTGAGGATGTCCAATTCTTAAAGCTAGCAATTTCAAGGCTCCCAATTTGTACAGCTTGCATTTTTGAAGACATCAAATTTTTTAAATTTTGCAATTTGAAGGCTTGTTGAAGATGTCCAATTTTTAAAACTTGCAACTTGAAAGCACAATTTCGAAGATGTCCAATTTGAATTTTTGAAGCTTCTGTTGCATACCAAATGAATTCCGACAGCCTCTTCCACGTTCTTCGCGCAACAAAAATCAACCACAAACTGTCCCCATAAATTTAAAGAAGAAACTCACTTTGAACGATTCAGAATATTTTGAGATCTCTTTATCAAAGCGATGCCGAGATAAAGGTGTATCAAAGTAGCCCAGCTCTTTCATCCAGGGTGCTAATGAAGCAGGCACAAGAGTAGGAAGTTGTTAATTAGGATAACAATCTCTCGGAGAGTGTGCGAAACTAAAAGGGTCTCTTAGTAAGATCTTCTCCCTTGATTTAGGGTAAATTTGTAGTGGTCCAACCGAGAAGATCTCTATTGTCATCGCGATCGATGGCGAAGTCTTCCACCTACCGGGCAGCGATAATCAAATTTTCGGTGAACAGCTGTGTCTCGAGACGATGAGATCATCGGCCATAGACGTAGACACATTGCAGACGGTTCGAACAAGGTTTCTCGGTAATTGATCATTAGTAGAGTGAATTCCTGAGAAGCTGAACGATCGATAATCGTCCGAAAAAAATCAATTTGCAAGATTTTTACGAGAACCGACTCTGTTTGAACAAGCCAATACGCCGGTTTCGAAATTTGCCCGTAACCTTGAGCCGAGGAGTTCACCTTGCTGGTCAATGGTCCTCTCGGTACTCCACGTGCTTATGGTCGTCTTCTTCTATCATAGTAGCTCATCATAGAAATCGACACCGTCATATTCGTTGTGCCGTAACGGTTGCTCCTTGATTTACTATTTTGTGTTCTAAGTACAATTTGGCAATTCTTTTTTAATCAACTGGGGAATGGATTTTGATCAAACTTAGCATCGTTGCTCGCGCATCACTTTTGTTGTTGGCCACCCACAAAGAGGCACGCCATTCCAATTTAACCGATTAGCATACCTAAATGAAACTTTGCAGACTTGTTCGCAAATATCGAGCCTACATTCGTGACATTTTGTAGACCGTAACCATCAAAATTATGGTAATTATTCACCGAAAAAGCCTTCTCTCCAGTTCCAACAATTTCCTGATCGAGCCTATTAGGATGCCAATATTTCCGAATATTTTTCAGACGAACCAATTAACATCTCGAAAAAACTTCACAGACTTGTTTACACATACCTCCTTGACATTTACAAATTTTTCCGGCTTCGTATCATCGCGAATATAGTAATTATTGAGCATAGCTTGCTGCGCCCGTCCAATTCCTCAGATTCCGCTACGGAGCGTACGACAGCGCGCGGAATTCCTATTTTAAGGTGACATAATTTATCCGAACGGATTCTTAGAAGCATCACAGCGATGACACAAGGTCCGAGAATAGTGTGTCACGTTTTATATGATAGTAATTCAATGAATTCGCGAATTCCGCTCGAGGAACGGCCAGTAGCCGGTGCGACGAACAGCAGCGCGCATTGAACTTGACTCGAACATGGACTCGCGGACGCGTCGCGTCGCGCAGTATAAAGACCACCGTGGTCGTCGCGTTTCGTCGGGCACATCCGGTCGCTCTTCAGCTTCGCCTGCGATGCACGTGCCTCTCGCGGACACCCATCGATTAAAGGCTGTCCAACACTCGAAACGTATTAGCACTGAAGAGCAGACCGGGCAACGAGTTCTCGCAGCTGCATAAATTTCCGCTAGTGGACGTTACCAGCCTCCAATGTCAAATCCTCCGTTTCCTAGTCGCCATTTTTCTCCCCCTCTCTCTAGTTTCTCTTCATCAACATTCTACCATTCTCGATAATTAACCTAGTGGAATTTTCTTGCATACAGAAACATTTAATCCGACGTTTTTTCCTGATCTTTGAACTATCAGACTTGGGTTTTTGTTGGTCTAAGAAGAAATTTACTGTTTCCTCGCGATCTTTGATTTCGTAAATTGATTCTGATGGTTGCTCGTGATTGCAGAATTACAGAATAGACGTTCTGTACGTAATTCTCTTACTCTATTCTGATGTTCCTTCCTGATCTTTGAACTGTCACACTTTTGTTTTGCTGGTCTAGGAAAGAATTGACTACGATCTTTTTTTCATATCTTCGTTTTGTCGATGGTCTAGAGACACGTGATTTTGTAAATTTATTCCAATGTTTGCTCGTGACTGCAGAATTAAAGGATAGACGTTCTGTACGTAATTCTCTTACTTTATTCTGATGTTTCTTCCTGATCTTTGAACTATCACACTTTTGTTTTGCTGGTCTAGGAAAGAATTGACTATGATCTTTTTTTCATATCTTCGTTTTGTTGATGGTCTAGAGACACGTGATTTTGTAAATTTATTCCAATGTTTGTTCGTGACTGTAGAATTAAAATAGACATTTTGTAAATTAATTCGGATATTTCGTTAGAAGTATTCATTGCAAGTAAGTTACGTTACAAGTACTATATATGAGACAATTCCTCGAAGGTCAGAAAACTTGGAGAACTGTTAATGTACATTAATACTGAATATTGACATAAACTAATGGCATTTTTGCCTCGTCAAAGATGTTCCTAATTAGCAAACAAGCACCTCCGTCATATTCATCAAATGAACCACTGAAAATTGAAACTAACATAAGATCCTCTGCTTGGTAGGTTCGCTGTTTCAATGTTTCACAAAGTGGAGAAATTAAAATTCACAGAAGATCGCGAGCCTGCTTAGTAACTTTGCTGCTTGAACTTTCATGAAATCCTCTGCTCCGTAACTTTGCTGTTTTAATTTTCGTAAAATAAACGAAAATTCAGAATCGCGAAAGATCCTCAGACCGCGCGGTAACTATGCTGTTTTTTAATCTGCATGGAATACGTCCCCCGTAGAAATTGAAACTAGCGTGAGATCCTCAGCCCGCTTATTAAAATAAATATCTCCGTTACTCGGTTTCTGGCAATCGTTCCGGAAACGATTGATCTCTCGAAAACTCTCGATAAGTACGATAATAACACGTTGCCTGTCGCCCGTCTAAAAACTTTTCCCAACTATCAATCTGCGCCGAATCATTGCAAAATATCGTTCACTTTTATATTCATAAACAACAACCGGCCGAAGTTGAAATAACCGGTAATGGACAGACTCTCCTAGAATATGGAGAGACTAAGTGGTACTCGAGTCGCGCCACGCTGCGACAGGCGATTTGAAAAAAGTTAGTTTACCTCTTCGATTATGTTTTCGCATGCGGAATACGTGTCTCTGTCTAGACGCGACTGCACGGAGGTGTCCCAGAAACCATTGCGCAGCTTTTAATCGCCGCGTTTCCTGTCCAATTATATTTCACCGAGGAAAGAATTTTTCCTTGCGAAATCGCAGAAGATCATAAATCATAATCCGTCGATTCGCTATGGGAAAAATCATAAATCATTACGACATCTTCGACAATAAATCCGGCGTCGTAATTCGACTCTGATCGTCTCAAAATTCATTATTTCCAATCTTTATTTTACGAAACAGTCTTCTTTCTGGGAAAATTCTGTTATGGGACAAGGTACAGTGTAATTATGAGTTATAAATAAGAAGAATGAGAGTTATACTGTTTGAATTTATTATGTTTTAGTCTGCCAATTTCTTCGTGCAATTGCATACAAATCTGTGTTAATTAATTAACAGGATTCAGTATTTCTGTTCTCTGTAACGGACGTCCTCCGCATTTCAGAATTACGGGATTCGTAAGACCTTGATGCTAATATTATTAAGTAACATGGCACTTCACGGTTTTCACTCGTTCCCACAGAAATATGATTTGCTGCCACTCGATCTAACGTTATAATTAATCTGTCCTGATCATCGACAGGTCTAATCCGAATTAATGCGTGAAATACCTGCGATGAAGCGTCCGCAATAGACGCCGCCGATTTGTTTCGCAATAAAGATAGAATGATTGAGCAAGGCGGGACGATGATTGGATTAGTGGCTCGTGGATCGAGAGCCTGGGGACGCTGAAGAATCGTCATTGGCGCCGTTTCGCTACATCTCACATTTACGATTCCCCATTTTCTCAAGTTATCGCAAATATGCATTCATAGAGAATGATTCAATTATTTCTTTAGATTTGTTCGGTAAATCTCCTTCATTTTCTTAATCATAGAAATTATGAAAAATCTGAATACGTATTTTCAAAATTCGAAACCCATTTTTAAAAATATTCATTACTTTAGTTCGTCGAAGATGTACAATTGACTCATTCAGAATACAAAATGATTGGAGGATTCTCTAGATTTTCACAGTACGGAGAAATGTTCTGTGGACATTGATCGGCGCCGATTAACGCACACTTATGATTGTGTAAGGAGTTTTAATGAATCGATGACAGACTGAAAGAAGCATATGGTAGCAATGATCGATTGCGCGAGCAAGTCGAAGACGCTGGCAACGGATCGACAGCTACTCTTTCTTTCCGCGTACGACAAAATTACGTGTCTAATTAACGCTCTGAATACAGAAACTATTCTGACCTCGACACAGTCCGCTTCGACGATTTCGCGTATCGCTGTTCGCTACATGGATCGCGGCGCGCGTTTCCACAGTTTTACCGACCGTGACGAGATATAGTTAGCCTAATTTTTTTCCAACGGAATCCTGCAACCGTTCGACGTTCACCGGAGGAATTATTTAAATCCAGGTTAAACGTATTTTTCTGCTCCTCGAAGGGAAACCTTTGTGTCCTTTGGCAAGATTGTTCGCAAATTACACTGTCCACGAAGCTAAATTACTACAATAATCGTTGGACACCGGATTCCATGCAATTTAATACGGCGATAAGATTAGTACTACTATTTTCACCATAATCAAATTATTAGCCAGAAATATAAATTTATATTCACCTCTTGTGTCTACATTCACCGTAATCAAATTATTAGTGAAAAATATAAATTAATATTCAGCTGCTATGTCTTGCAATTGATACACAATTCTTTTATTTTGCGATTAGCAATTATTCCTTGGATTTAAAACAAGGTGCAAACACGCGATCGTAACAGAAGGCTAAAAAAATATAAATCGAACGAAGCGGAAATCGAGGTGGAGCGGCGAACAAAGGATCGATGAGTAAACGAGTCGAGCAAGAGATCCGAAGGATTCCTCCGTTGAATATTCAGCTCTGGTTGTCGAGTGTTCAGGAAGCGCGTGAAAATGTTCTCCATCTAGGAAATCAAACGATCGAAAAGCATGATTCAACGGTTATTCCGTAACGAGAGACATTTCTCTGTTTGTAGCAACTTTCTTTTCTTTTCCGGCCGGTCCCGGTAGGCATTGGCTGCGCTCGCGATTACGGAATTAATCTAAGGAATTCTGCTCCCGGGAGACACCAATTCATCTTGCTTGTCGATAATTACGAGAAACATAATCGGGTTCCATTGACTGGGCGCCTAGGAAGTCTGTCATTTCAGTTTTTAATACTCTTGCAAGGTCTTTCAATTGATTCCCTAGGGGTCGTAGAAAAATTACAATATAGATTATACTGGACCCAGGAAATTGTTCAAGATTGTTTTTTCCATTTGTTTCGTCTCGATTACTGTTCAAGGGTTGAAGAATATTTATTGTAGATTCGTGTCAGCCAGGGTTGAGAAGTGTTCTGGAACATGTTCGGCAACGGAGCTCGAAGTCTCAGCCTCGATCCACATTTTTCATTCTTACTTGACCGACTAGACCTGCTTGACCTACTTGATGACTGACTTTCATTCTCACTTGGTCGAGAAACGCATTTTCCTTTCGTTTGACCCGTCAACCGTGGAAAACAGGTTACTCTGCGATCGTTAATTTAGCACCCGAAAGTTTGGCTGTCCTCCTGGCTCGATTCCGTATTTTTTCAATACCTTTCGAACACGTAGGGCTGTCTTCAAGGGCCTAGAAACTGTCAAGTTTACCACCTGAATGATTGGCAATCCTGGCTCGTGTCTATATTTTTTCGATACCCATCGAACACGTAGGGCTAGCTACCTGGTTAACTAATTGGTTCTCCGATGCATTGGAGCTAGATTGTAATCAGTCTCTTCAAATTGATAATAATTATACGCCACTTACAGTGACACTGATAACGTTCAAAAACATGAAACACCGTAACAGTATGGTTTCTCGGAGAGGCTCCAGCGCGCGGTCTCTCGAAACACTATGGCGGGAAAGTGCAAGGCGCGTGGCCCCCGCTTGCTATGAAAGTGCAAGTGTAACTATTACAGTGGACGCAACCGTGGGCCGGCGTTCTTAAGTAATCTGCAGAGGCTGTTGCGCGCCTTGAGTAACGCGAGTAACGGAGAGATGCGAGAGAAACACGAGCCCGGGGAAAGGAGAAAACGAGAGCGTCGCTACGGAGCACAAACGGCAAGAGAGAGAGAAACAGTTGTGGAAAGAGAGCGGGTAGACACCGAGGAGAGAAAGGAGCGAACCGCATGCCTCGTTGTTGACACTCGCCGAGAAAATTGCGGCCGCGTACGAACGATGAAAAGCAGAGGACGTTGGCGTTTGACGTCGACGTGACTTCTCAGCCGGTTCCTATCTCGTCCCCGTCGCGATTATGTCACTCGGATTTTACGCAGACTCGAATTCGGCTCTGCGACGCCCACGCGTCCCGGAGCATTCGTTTTTCTGTTGAAGCGGCTGCTTTTTGCTCTCTGTGCTGGGTAAACAGATGTCCGATGGCTTATTTCATTGTTGGAAAGTTAATCTTCTCGTGGAATGAGGATTTGCAGGATATTGGCTGTTGTGGCAGCTGCAGGTAGCCCATGGTCGACGATAGTTGCACGTAATTGGATGTCTGTCGAAGCTAAACATTTTTTAGTTGCCTCATTTAATTCCTTCATCGTCGATCCTTCTTCTGTACATATTTTTCTAGACTTTTGATAATTGTGGCAGTTGGAGGTAGCCCATGGTCGACACTAGTTGCACGGAATTGGATGTCTTTCGAAGCTAAACATTTTTTAGTTACCTCATTTAATTCGCCAACCATCGATCCTTCGGCAGAACATATTTTCCGAGTCTTTTGATAATTGTGGCAGTTACAGGTAGCCCATGGTCGACGCTAGTTGCACGGAATTGATGTCTTTCCAAGCTAAACATTTTTTAGTTACTTCATTTAATTCCACAACCCTCGATTCTTCTGCTGAACATATTTTCCTAGACTTTTGATAATTGTGGCAGTTGGAGGTAGCCCATGGTCGACGTTAGCCCTAAAATTTCGAACGATGAGCATTGCAAAACAATAATAAATTAATACAATGAAACCGTGAAACGAATCTTCGTCGCCAATGAGAAGGGATGAATTTTCGTATTTCTGCGAGTAGTCGAAAGAAAATGAAAGATTACACGTTCATTCGCAGCGTTGTATCGGACGAAGAGTGTCGGGCACGTTGACGCTGGAAAACGGCAGCCAGTTTGCACAGCAGTCACGTTCTTTTCGCATTGAATGACTAAACGGCAATTATCACGGCAAGAGTTCCCCGAGATTGCACGCTAGCTGCGAACACCTTTATTTAACCCGAACTGCAGCCAGCGGAGTCTATTCGCGCCGCGACTCGTCTAAATATACTGTCACTCGTCGGAAGCTCGGCGAATCGTGGGAAACCTTATCCAAACTGAACGTGATTCACGCACCGACTGTAATAACAATAACAATAACTTTATTGCGGTGAGTAGCGCGACCAATCGGCCACATATGACCGATCAAATTCGGCTTCGGATAAATTTAACCTCCGGTTACTCGCACTCCAACTTCTACGTAACTGTTTACACGAAACGTCGTACATTTCAATTTTTATTGAATAAAATGACTACTTTAACCCTTTACAGTCGGTAGCTTTAACGTATAAAATATTTCTTCGAGACGTTTTAAAGACGTCTTTCTAGGAAATTAAATAAAACAGATTGCGTATTTGTTATTCAACGAGTCGGAATGTGTCGGTCTTGGAGAAAATGGAAGGAGGGGAAAAATGTAGAAGAAAGCGAGAAAGAAGAAGAATGCGGTGCACAATGGCTCGAGAAGACGCGCCATCGGCGTTATACAACACCGGTCGTTAATAACGCGAAACAACCTTATTACACTATAGTCTGTTGTTTACACGTGCCTCGGAAACGTGTAATTTCGCGGTGGAGATGATTGTGCCGCAACTGCACGAATGAAAATCAAATCTGCCTCGAGCTTAATCAACCACTCTGTTCCGCTCCCGCGTTGTAATGAATACCCTCGATTAATATAGCGGGGAGAGAAATGTTAGGGTTGTGTGTCGCGAATACGGTCACACTTTTGCAAAGTTTCTGCGCCGCTTAGAGACACGATCCTGTATCATTTTCAACAATTAACTTCATTTTTCGCAATCCCGCTGTTGGTTTAGCCCCGGTGCACGTTGGCATCAAAGTTGTTCGTTAATTTTGTTTATGACGAAAGACATGCTGAATTTAAGTGTTCTGTTGTCTTCGAGTCAATTTCTTACGATTATTGCGAAAACAAGCGATCTTTACATGTCAGTTCTGATTCTTGTGACGCAGATTGACGACAATTTAATAAAATTATTGAAAGAACTTTGTATGCAACTGGAGCAAATTTTCAGTGTTAAAACAGAACGTGTTCTAATCATTTTAATTTATTATTATTGAGATTGTGAGAAGCACTAATTCGAAAATATGTAATAAAATACCTCGGAGCTCTGTTATCCAGTGAAATCTCGATTAAAAATTGATCAGGTTCTCGTGCATTGGTATTTTACGGGAAGTGGAATCAGCTAGTCACGATCGGACACATCGAATCAATTTTTAATCGTGACTGAAAGATACAGAAAGATTAAGCGAATAACTCGCTGTAACGTAGTTTATCTTTCTAGTTTCACGTTCGTCGATTAAACTCCATTCTCGTGGAATTTTCTGGAGGTTCGCACTACCGCGTGCATTTAGCAACTTGAACAATCTTTTAACGTGAAAGCAGCCACTCGAATACGTATAATATATCTTATCTCTCGTTCGAATCTTAAATAGATCAATTTTACGTAACGTCGTACAAAATCATAGCGAATCCTCGAGCTGACAAAAAAAGAAAGGAACTCTCTTTCGATTTGAACGAGTCAGGGAACGTGGTATTCCGAAGGGTCACGCCTTCATAATTATTTCACTCGATTCGTTATCGGCTAACCAGGAGAGAGGAGGAAAGCATGGGCGTACACGATCGCTGAACAATGACCGCGCAACCATAGTCTCGTTTCGTGACCGGCCACCGGATCCCTGAATTATTGAGATTCTTGTTATTCACCATCCAGAAAAATCAAATTCCCCTATCGATTGATCCGTGACGCTTGTGGCGGATTCTCGTCAATGCGCGCCGATATGAGCCGATCATTCGCCTAATTCACTGACCAGCGAATGTCTAAAAAACACATTCGATTCTTACGAGATCCTCGAAGTTTAAGAAATTGGGAAGAATAGGTTTTTTTTATTGTAGAAAATCCCATATGAGATTTATTTCAACATAATTATAATACAGAATACAATACATACAGTACAGAGTATAAAAATTACAAAACAGAATAGGACACTGAAGATACATAAATATTACAAGAAAGACATAAGAATGGTAGAAACGCTATAGACTGAACACTTGTACTTTAAGACCGCAGCTCTTAAAAAATGATAATATGTAACGACAAGCTTTAATATTAGGTTTGACTATTAACATTGAGACATCCATTGGAAGCTGGACGTTAATCGTACGGAGTTTATTAATTCATTTGAGCCTTTCCTCGTTGTGCAAGTTACACTGCCACAAAACATGGTTTAGCGATTCGTCCCCCTTCCTGCAACTACACTTAGGATCATCAATAAAGCCAGGAAGGTTGTACACCAGGCTTGAGGATTTTTTCCGATTTAACGATGACGGTTGGGTGAATGATTTTCAACTGGACGAATTCTGTAGACCGTCCCGAGTACAGTGATATTTTTTTATTACATTGGAAACGTTTAAACAAGTTTAAATAATGGGCGACATCTTGCACTTCCTTGAATGGGAGGATTCCTCAAGTAATTTGAAGAAACTTTCTCCTTTGCGAGAACGTTGTCCGCGGCTTCGTTGAAGAGTTACTATCAAAAAACGGTTGGACCAATCAGCGCGTTGCTATAGTTGAGAGTCCACAATAGCCGCGTGCTGATTGGTCCCCGTTTTTCGCGAATAACTGCTTAACGAAGCCGCGAAGAGGATTTTCGCAAAGGAGAAAATTTCTTGGAACTACTTGAGGTCTCTCCTTTCAAGGACGTAGAAGACCGTGTTTGTTAACTCTCATACGCTCCTCAGAAATAGATACGTAGAAGATTATATGATACTATCTCACCCATTTTTGCTTCACACTTTAAAGTAATGAACTTTGCTTCGTTTATCACGTCACATTGTCGAGAAGTACGTCTCGCAACGAAGATAAAAAGGGATAAACCATTTTATGGTATGTAAAAATAGTGAATGGGTGAATTTTTACCCTGAGGAATGTGTGAGGGTTAAGAAAAATTGTTGTAAATCGGTGAAGCCTTGAAACTCGCAGGAACATAGTCAGCCGTGTTGGCCAGTGAACGGGTGAGATATCTGTGCTGATGATAACAGGGCCTCGGCAGCAAGCAGATCGTTGATAAGCTCGATCGAGCGCGGTCGCGAGCCAGTTCGGAGAAATCCGAGGAAAAATTAATGAGGAACCGTGCAACCAGGTGAACGCCGAGGAAAGACGTGTGTCGTTGGTCGGTCGTAGTCTTTGTCATCGTTTGTCGGCGGCGTTTGTCCTCGAATGCAAGGTAATTCGACTGCAATTGCAGCGATCGGAGCGAAGGTGTACGCTCGCGCGGACACGCCTCGTCTCGCTCGGAAAAACAGCAGTGCTTCAGTGCACGTGATTGTTAACCTAACCGAGAGGGTCAACACGACCGTTTACGCCTTCGTCTCTCGATCCTTGAGACTTCCGTTTCGCTCGGCACCTACGTTCCTCGTTTTTGTGGCAGTGACTACTCGGTCCTGTGACAGTTCAGTGTCTGTGCTTCTGTTTCCGTTTTTGTTCGCGCCACGATTATCATTTCTTCCGAGAATGCTTCGCTATTGTACAGGGTGTCGAAAAATTCGTTCAACATCCGGAAATGGGAGATTCTAGAGCATTTGATGCAACATTTTCCTGTGCAAAAATGGTGCTCGCGGCTTTGTATAGGAGTTATTAACGAAAAACACGGACCAATCAGAGCGCGACCTAGACGCGTGTCAGCACAGTCGGTCCGGCGCGCCAACTGTCAATTGGTCTATTGTGCTAACACGCGTCTAGGTCGCGGTCTGATTGGTCCATGTTTTTCGTTAATAACTCCTTAACAAAGCCGTGGACGCAATTTTTGCGAAGGAAAATATTGTTTCAAATGATCTCAGGAACCTCCCATTTTCGAATGTGGAACGAATTTTGAGACACCCTGTAATTCCTAATTTGCCCCTTCGCACTCCTAAGGGCCACTACATAAATAAATATGTTTACATTGATAAATATGTCGGTATCTAATCAATTACTAAACGTTTTCACCATATTTGAACAATCATAGGGAATGGTAATATCCTAGGTCGGAAGAAATGTTTAATTTTCAAATTAAAATTGCTCCGAGTGAAAAGGATTTTAATTATTTCCTTCTTTGGTGCAAGATTATGTTTGGTTGCATACAAATTTCTTGTTAGTTTTTCTGCATTTTAACAAGACACCTCTCCAGCAAAAACGATTAAAGGATTCATAGAACGGTGTTATGCAAGGTTTCTATGAAAATTGTGCTGTCGCGATAAACCGAAGGTGATGCGACGTGTTTCTTCATTAAATCTATCGTACTTTTTATCTTATTATACAGCGATGAAGTAATAAAAGACAACCATTCGGGATTGTATACTTCTCCGCAGCTATACGGATCTTTAAACTGTAAATCTGCACTTGTGAAACGTGCGAAACAGAGTGTCTATCATCGGTGTCAAGAAACAACGAGGCGGAACAAAAAATTAACATAAAATAAAGGGGACTGGTAGTTGAAATAAAAATTAATGCGAGTCTTGTCGTATAAGTCTGCTGATTGACGATAGATAAAATTGAACGTTATGCAACGTAAATGTTACGAGACAGAGGCTTTTTGTTAGAACACTTTTGTTCGAAAGAATCAATTTTCTTCACAGGTAAAAATTGCTACTGCAAGGGAAAGGTTCTAGTGCGAGAAAGGTTGATCGAATACAGATAATTAAACGTTATGCAGCAAAATGTTACGAGGCAAAGGCGTCTTGTTAGAACAAAAGGTCCCAAAAGAGAGTTGATCGTCGTCTGCACAAAAGATTTAATTTTCTGCACAGTTAAAAATTGCTACTGCAAGGAAAAGGTTCTAGAGCGAGGAAGGTTGATCGAATACAGATAATTAAACGTTGTGCAGCAAAATGTTACGAGACAAAGGCGTCTTGTTAGAACAAAAGATTCCAAAAGAGAGTCGATCGTCGTCTTGCACGAAAGAATCAGTTTTCTCCACAGGTGAAAATTGCTACTGCAAGAAAAAGGTTGTAGAGCGAGGAAGAAAAGTTGCAAAAAGACGCAAGGTAATTAAAACGAGGGAAACAGATGTGTCACTCGTGTAGTTGGCATGGAATCCAATTGACTCCCAGTCCTCGGTGTTCTCGGCAGACATCTTGACCCGTTGAACCCTTCAATTGTCAGAGCTCGTTCCTGAACCGACGCGAGTCGATCCAGTGTGTGGAAAATTGCACGGTGCACCTTGTCGACTGCACGCTTCGCGTCGGTTCCAGTCGATTCGGGAGCCGGTTCTAGCTTTTACTTATCTACGGTTCGCAACCTTGACGGGACCGAACACCTTCCAGTAATTAACAGTCGCCGGCGACGGGTCGCGCGCGTCGTTACGCAACTACATTTTGCAACAGTCGCCTCAGGACCGTGTTCCTCGGAACAAACTCGCGAACCTGTGCGTCGACCGATACAACGAAACAAATTGATTCGTGCACTTCCGTGCTCTCGGGCTGATCCCGTTATTACGGGTCGCGTAGCCTCCTTTATCTGATAAACGAGTGTTGTGTAAACAATCGACCGTCGACCTTATCGCGGACAACGCGTGTGAGTTTGTTCTCTGCTCCGACACGTTCACGCATCGTTCAGATCAAAGAATCGCGGTATTCGTATAAACAATTTGTTAGTTTACAGAACCGTTGGAAGATGCATCGATTACTGCACATTTAACCCTCTGCACTCGGAGCTACTCTAACTCTAAAACGAAACACTTCTTCCGACCTGGAATAATACCAATCGATATGGTATTCTTCATTTAATAATGTAACTTATATTTTTAACAATGATACAACAATTTTTAGTGGTGACGCTGAATCACCAATCGGGTGCCAAGGGTTCAGTATTGTATGAGATATTATATTAATTTCGTATCCATAAAATGAACAAAATCGTGTACAATGGAGCTACTCTAGATCTGAAGAAATGTTTAATTTTCAATTTAATACAGCTCCAACTGCAAAGGGTTACTAATATTCTGGTTCAAAGTGTCACGTTGACGCATCGATTTCTAAGAAACTTATTCAAGTTGATACGATTCGAATCCCCCAGGTTGCACAGACACTGTTCACTTGTCTTGATTAGTATTGTTCTGGTTCAGAGACTAAAGGGAAAGGAGGGAGGGATCGTCGTTCTAATCAAAGCGTGTCTCGCGCCGGCAATTAACGCGATAAGCATACACTGTGTATGCTCCAGATTCTAGCGTCTGTGCTCTAGTCGCATCGTGCGGCTCGTTGTTTAGACAAGACGCAGGATTTATTGGAGCAGTGTGTGCAAGGTGACGCCGAAACTGTGTCGCGAAAATTCTCTGACAGGCCCTGTCTATCGTCGATGAAGCTTTTAACGAGCACCCGCTGTCGATCGGGACGATCCGCTTTGACAGACCGCTGTCAAAAGGCTCCCTTTTCGATCAGCAAACCGTGAATCGATGTTTTCGGATAAACGGAGAATAGTTTCTTTCGGGGAATACTTTTTACAGCGCAACAGGTGACAGGAAAATTCGAAAATACATACAGGCGTGTTGTTCAACCTCGGCTTTATCGGGGCGAAAATATTTTCTCACTGAAAAGTTGTTGAGGTGTATGCTAAACAGATTTTGCCGTCGAAGGACTCCAGTGGAAAGCGACTTCGTTGCGCGCAATTTCAAAGAGTGAATTTATTGGATGAATTAGAAACTACTCTTACATTGTTCGTAGAAAAACAAGTTAAAGATCCGCTGTCTGATTATAAAAGAAATACAGGTGTATCCTCCAATCTTCATTTTACTTGTCACAGGTATACTTCGGTAAGGGAGATTACGATTTCCGTGGCCACTTGTGTAGAGATTAAATTTGTGTTCTTGGGATCATTTTAGGAAAAAAATGTACACATCACAGGTATCGAATGAGCCTGGTTTAACCGGTAAAGTAGATTTCCTGTTTTTCATAAATCTGCAAATATCTCGGTAACTATGCGAAATGTGGGAAAATATCAAGAGACCTTTTTTGTGGAAAATTAAATTTCCAACAATTTATGTCGTATGACATTTTTGTATCAGCTGAGCAGTTTCCGAGTATATTTATATTTCGGTAAAGCTGCAGAACAACTGCCTCCTTCCCGAAATGATGGTCTGGGGACCGTAAAAGCTCCGTTCCACAGTGAATATTCTTGACGTATCAAGTCAGAATAGATTAGGTGAAATGACCCCAAGAACACAAATTTAACCTTCAAAGAAGGGGCCACGGAAATCGTAATCGTACCCTTCGTTAACACCGTTCACACCAAAAAGAAAGATTCAACGATCGAATGCGTAGGGTAGTCGCGCAGTAAAATGTTAAGGTATGCGTCGATCGTGAAACGAGGGGGATCGATCGATTGAGGATGATCGGCAGGATCGCGTGCACGCGTAGATCCGTCTCGTCGCTCGATCCAGCGTGACGCATTAGCTCGCAGGCAGCGGCGACGGTGTACTGGTCGCGATTGTTGCCAGTGAATCGAAACATTTAGCCGGCGCGTATTGAGGTCAGTGGTTTGTTCATCCTATCGTTAATGACGATTCCAGCGTCGAGACACACAGCTTCGAGCGAGCGTGCAAGCGAGCGAGCGATTCCTCCTTGCGTAACGTACCGTAACACGGAGACAGAAGCGACGAAGACGACGAAGAAGACGATCACTATGGCCCGTTTTCTGGCCCCAACTGGCCCAAGCTGGGCTCACCGTAATGTATACGGTTTTCGCAACGAACATCCGACGAGGTGTTTCGCTTGCTCGGCGCGTTTTCGACTTTTCGTTTTGCAACGAGACGCGATCGCGATCCATCGCGGACCAACCAATCGACCCTGGCCCCTGTTTCTCTCTCTCTCTTTCTCCCATACTTTCATGGATTACTATAGCAACGTTCGATGGTCCCACTTGGCACGAAAATCGCTACCCTACGCGATCTCTCTAACCCTAGGCACGCGCTGCAACTTTCGTTCGAATGTTTCTACGAGCGAGAACGCACACGCCGTTGTGCAAGGTTTGCGATTAGGAGAATCGTTCTCGAGAATGATGAGACCTCAATGCTTAACGGCTTCTAGTGTTTTGGAATTTACGATCAGGCTTTTGCAGTTCTAGATTGGGAATGTTGAACATTTCTCAGCCAATTGTGTTTTTCGGATCGTTGAATTACACTTGCCTTTGTCGTTTCGTTAATAATTCACCGATTTAATAAAATACCCAATTACAAGGCAATATTTTTCACGTGTGCTCGTTGATAACGCGCGTTGTCACCATGTCGCGCTCTGCCAAAGCGGCTTCGCAGAATTATTTTCGATATACAAGAACGCTACGAGGGTTGTTGTCAGCCCCTCAAAGTGATTATTCGCTGGAAAAAATCGCTTTCGGCCTCCCGATCTGCGGTATATATACGCAAACGTGCGAGGTAAAGATGTTTCACGTTAAACAATAATTAACAATGTGAACATTGGTAATATATTCAGAAAAATATGAAAGCGAACTTTGTATTAGGAATTTTGAACCTGTCATTAGTAACCACAACTTTCCCGTGTAGGTCGTTATCGATTTCGAGAACAACATTTTTTCCATCCGGTCTACTGTCCAACTCCGCGTTCGGAAACGACCCAGCACGTTTCCGATATGCCGATCTTTTTCTCTATAAGTTCGTAGGATCTTCGACTCGTCGACAGACTTCCAAAAATTGGGGAGTCTCATCTCAATTTTTTTCAAGCAGTTTTTTAAACAAATCCAAGTAATATTTGTTCGCATCCATAATTCGCTTTCAAGTGGCAAAAATTCAATGAAAACTGTCGAAGTAATTTAATTTCTCTAAAAAGTACATTTCTTTGAAAGCGTTTGGATATTTTTATCTAGTTTCCAGGATATGAGGACTTCATGGAGTTACACTGGACTTTGATGATTTTTGTCACTTCTTAAAACTGAATCATCGCTACTAAAAAATACCTTGCATCTGTCGATGATATGATCATTCGGTAAAAGGTTAATAAAAATCGGTGTTTTTAATTGGGTAATTTTCGTAGACCGCGGGGCCGGGTTCCGGCGAACGCGCTGAACCTGCCTTGCGCCGGCCCTGGGTGTAAACGATCGATATCCCTCGGGAAGAGGAATCGGAAGAGCAAGGGACGATGGAGTAGGTCAGGTGCCGATCTCCTTACGGGTTCGTGGACGAATGGGTGACCGGCGCGACGGCTGGCCGATGATTAATGACGGCACCCGTTCAAGACCGTTCGCCGACTGGCCTTGGCGGGAATTCTCTCGGCGTGGCGGCCGAGTTGTATTGAAAGCGAAATTCAACGGGTTACCAAACCGTCCAGCTGACCACCGCGGGTGGACACACATACATACGCATACATCCACACACCTCCCTCTCCAGCATGATCGTCCACACACGAGTACCCGTTCAGGGACGCGTAATTAATCGACGCCGGCACCTATGGCATCGAAATAAATAATTAGCCAGCGACGTTCCTCTTCCGCGACCTCCGTATCCGACGCGAGGAAATAGCTTCGTGGAAACAATAATGGCGCCGCGTTAGCCAGTATGTCGCTATAATAATCGACGATCAGGTTCCGGATGTCCATCGGGATCTCGGCGTTTGTTCGATCCGTAAAAGATCTTTCGACTCGACAATAAACGAAACATTCCCATCCGGATTAAAAACGTCGCAATTATTATAGTAGTATCATTGTTTATGTAATTACTTTCTTGCACTTCACGAACGTCAACGTTGTGATATCTCGGTGAATCGAGTAACTATAATTTATCGGTACCATAAAATCATCACTTTATGTCATCGTGTTTTGCACACGGAACGATTTTTTCCCCGGTCGCGATCTACATGGAACAACACAAAAAACCCGAACTTGTTGATAATCCTGGTAAATATGTGACACTTTGAGCGGTTATTGAGTAAAAAGCTGAACTACGCGAGTCGACGTTAACTTCCAACTACTCGCATGTAGTATTTACAATTCGAAAACTTGAAATTTAGTGTTTCGAGGATAAGCAAAGGTGTTATTTCGTTGAATGAAAATTAATTTGTGTCACGTAGAAAGCGGGGTGCGAGTAATTGAACGTTAACAAAGAAAACGGAGCCGCTGGAGTAACGAATAAAATTATTTGTTCATATTATCAGCTCGATAAATCATTGCACGATTTTACGATTGTTTTTCTTCTTCTGTCGTGATCACTGCGGCTGACAGCGTCGTTTACAAGTGAAATAGAATTACTCCTACATTAGACGGTCAATTATTTTCAAGGAAAGGAGCGTGTATGATGTGTCCGTTTTAATGGCGTCTGTGGTTGGACGTGCCACGGACGATGCCCTTGCGCAGACTACAAAATTTATAACAAAGAGATAGCGTCGATCGGGAATGGAATCACTGGCATTTTACGAGTGGCAGTGGTATCATTAACACGGTAACGACCGATGACGCTATTCCATGGTGTCCTGCGAGGACTCCTCGTCGAAGACCGATGACGCCGCGATGGCGTCAATCTTTCTCGTTCTTAACGATTGTTCGTTCTATCGTTTACGTAATCCTGCGGGCAATTTGCTCGTGCATTTAACTGTAAATACGTAATTGTGATAATTGGGAAGACTGACTGAAGCTCGTTAGTGCTTATGCTGTTTTTATACTTTCGGTCTTGAGGTGTTGTATGCCAATGCGTTTTTCGTACTACAATATAACAAGGAAATTGTTGGTTTTTATTCTAGACGCATAAGAAAATTATTATTCGGATCGCTCTTGTCGTCTCAGGAAATAGATTGACATCTGACCTCGGTGTCGCAACCTTTGCTCGAAGAAATACAATGTTTTACGAGGCTCTAGACTTCTTTGCATTAACTCCTTACATCGGAATCGTTATTACATATCGATTTTACTAGTACAAAAAATCGATTAGCACACATCGGTTTCACTAAGTTTCAACACCACTGGAATCCAACATTGCTGAAAATATCTGCATACCATTATGCAGCCTTCTATTACCACATAATAACAAGGACAAATCAATCTTCTCGCTATGAAAAATAAATTAGCACTTCTGACTCGGCTTCGCAACTTTCGATCAATGAAATTCGATTCTTCTAAAAAAAAACGTAAAATTAATCTTATCACTACAGACAATAAACTAGCACTTTTGACTCGGCTTCGCAGCTTTCAACCTATAAAATTCAAGTCGTAGGAGGCGATTTTTGGGCGCCGGAGAAAGAGGATTTCAAACTCGGATTCGCGGGTGAAATTGGTTCAGGCGGCATTGGTAATGGCGGAGGCGTGCCATAGTGGTTCAAGGCCGCGCCCGATTCATGGTCGGGCCCGGTGAATTGCGCGAGGATCGAATCGCGAAGCGCCGCGATCCATAACAGCGAAAAGAATTCTACGCGAGCATGGTTTCGCAAGAAACAACGACGGGGGTGATCTTGGCCCGGCATCGTCGCGAGGATTCTAATTCAATGCCGACGTCGAAAATCGCGACAGAAAATCGACGGCTTTTATGTAATCGAGTTAAGTAACACGCCCTCGTTCGCCGAAACGAGACGAAACGATTTGAAATGCGATTCCACGCGTTTGAAGTTTTAAATTGTACACTATGAAACTTTGCAAAACGACGAATTTGGAGTGCAAAACTTACAGTGGGAGTAACCCCGAGGGTTTTAATCGAAAGTAAACACACGACTAGAACGGGACCCATGGAAATCACCGACACGGTTTTCACAGACTTCAGATTTCACCGACAATGCCTTTGACTGACAATGATTTTGATAGACAACGATGTTAACCGACAACAAATTTAACATCGTTATCGATCAAATTCGTTGTCGGCCAAAGTAATCGTCGGTCAAATCTGGAGTCGGTGAAAACCGTGTCGGTGATTTCCATGGGACTCTCTAGAACAGAGTCACCTCTTCAGAAATAATAGTAGAGAGAACAGTGTCTGTATGTAATCTTTTCGTCGGCGATAACGCTTTTATTTTTATTGTTACAGAATCTCGCGGTGAGTCCAGTCGTGAAGAGGGCATCCTCCCAGAAGTGGTAAAGACGAGCCTCCTGTAGGATCACTCTCAGGGAGAAGACAATTCAGGAACAATGTCGATCGTAATGCAGTACGTGGACCGGCTCCACGAGATACTCGACACGAATGCAGGTGAGTTGCCCCGATCGCGAAACTGACCCCATTAGAGAAGAGACCTTCCGAGAGAAATCTTCCGCGACTTCCTTCGCCCGTTCATTGGGAAAGCAACCCCCTAACCGGATCCCATGAACGTGCCTCTTCGCCCCTGACAAGTAATCTCTCCGATGACCTGGTGACTAGACGCAAATTCATTATGAAACATTCTTCCTTTTGAGCTTGCGGTCACAATGCTACGGTCTCAGAAATACAATTTTCGAACTTCTGTGACATTGGATTCTGGCGTTAACCCTCATACGTTCCTCAGGGTGAAAATTCACCCATTCAATATTTTCACATACTGTAAAATTATTCATTCTTTAATGTCTACGTCGTGAGATGTATTTCTTTAAAATGTGACGCTATAAATGAAACACAATGTGTTAATTTAACGTGTAAAATAAAAATGGGTGAATTCTTATTCTAGTCTCTTTTGTGCAGCTATTTTTTAGGAGTGCATGAGGGTTAATTATTGCGTTTTCTGGAAACTAATCTCCACTTTTGACACTAAACCTACCAACCACTAAAATCGATTAAAATGTATTGTCGTTCAAAAATGACAAAACTGTATTTACTTGGATTGCGTACAATTTTTATTATAGTACGTGTTGGAATATAGAAATATATTAAAATATTAACAATGGAGGTAGCCGTATAATTTTGATAGTTACAAAATAAAAATTGTTTAACCGAACGTTTGAACGGCAGTGGTATGTTTAGTGTAAACGATATTCGATAAGCACGCGGTGTTTTTCAATCATTAAAATTATGAACGAAAGGAAATGTTTTTACCGTATTAAATTACGCCTACTCGTTTCTCTCATAAATGCGTAAAACCCGCTGTCTAACAATTGCGTTTTTACTACGCATTTTTACATAAACATCTGAATGAACTGCTGTTGGACTCTGTTTCCCCGCAAACAATGTACAAGCATTTTGTTTTGCATAAAATTCCGCGATCCGCTGTGTGCATCGACGAGAGTGCATCCGCAATGTTTACTTTGCCGCGCTTCGCTAACAGACGCCATAAGTCCGAGTGGAAACATGATCTATGACGTTCGTCGCAGCGTTGTGTCGCAGGGCAAAAAGTGCTCGGTCAATTACCAAGGATCCCGGGACGAATTTTTCCACTAGGAAAACGGACCTAATGGACCGAAACCATGCAAAGTGCGATTGCATATTCGTCTCAAGCTGCCGCTAACAACTGACGCAAGAGTTAAACATCGACCACTGGATCTTCGCCCGCGGAAAACTGAAAGAAACCATGGAATTTTCCTCGCAAAAAAGTTCAACCGACATGCGTAGTATTTTTACTGCGACAGCTAGATCGATGATCGATGAATTTGCAATACTTATTATCCGTCGTTAATTGTGCGTGCTGAACGTCAAGAAAAAAACCTGTACCTGTCTTTCTCGTCGTGTTAAACAGCATAAATAATTAAAGAATCGTAGGGCAGTTGGTGTCAAGAAGTGTCAATAAAAAATTTGCACTTATAATTCGATTTACGGAAGCCGCGTAAACGATGCCTCTTGCGTGATTATGGTCTACGAACATAAACTAAGCAAACGATTTTTTTAACAGTGTTTTTGTACCGGAACACGCTAAACCATCGATGCAGGATAATAAGATGTTAAAATGTTTTATGAAACGTCGGGAAACTGATTTCATTCTATATTATATCCTCGGGCTTCGATAGATGATCCTTGAATCCTGCTATGAATTCAAATCGCGAAGGAAGCCTCGCTTTGATCCTCGTTCATTTAAATCATGCGACCACCTGCGAAGATTAATGAACGGCACACCTAATCAAAATTGAATGCTGTCTCTCCGGGATTCGGTCACTGAATTAATTAACGTGAAAGATCGGTGCAAATTTTCGGTGTTCCTCGATTTGCATACATTTTCGGAACCGTCTGATTAATCGCTCAATCGGCCCACAGGATCGACGCTGACTTTCCTTTTCACTTTATTTGGACATTCATAATAATAATGTGCCGTCGTGGCTCTCCGCTTTCACGTTAGATTAATTAACAAAAAAAAATTATTTATCGCTGATCCTGAGATAACGTCAAATTCTCCAGCAAAAAATGGTTAAAATTTGAACGCCGATTATTTCGTTAAAAAGGAGAGTGCTGTTTTAGATTTCAGCTATAAAGTTTTATCATAAACGAAGAATGTTAATTTTTCCTGTTCGCAACTTGTGTTCCTAAAGAATGTGCTTCGATTTCGAAAAGAATGTGTTCGAAATCAAACGAGACCGTGTCCGGCGAAAGTGGACGTCGTTGCTAAAGAATTCTAGGATCAGATTCCCCGCTAATCATTATCAGGTCCGCCTGAAACGCGCGGAATTCGATTTGCCAATTCGTAGATATTCTCTTGTAGCGAGTTCTCCGACATTTCTTGGATTTTGGTACGCGAACCGGGGATTTCTCTGGAGTAGGGATTTGCGCAAGGCTGTCGTAATCGCAGATTTCTACGCGAAATCGTGTTTCGTGGCAATCCATTAAACAGCTGAAAAAGAGACCTAATCAGTCGGAAAGGTGGTAGAGTTGTATCAACTTGATGCATACGAAACGTTCGATTTTTAGTTTGTAACGTTAAATAACCGTAGTATTTTTCTAACTGAAATTATCAACTGTACTTGTCAGCAATTACACGTTTATTGATACTTTGAATAATTTCAATGAATTGCATTTTTGTGTTGGAACATTTGCACATTGTAACGTTTTCTTCCTAACGTTTCTTTCCTAACGTTTCTTTCCTAACGTTTTTATCCTAACACCTACATAGTCAGGTATGATTAACGCGACAAAAATATCCGCGATAGCCACTTTAATGTACTTTTCACTGTTACTCCGACGCAACATAATTGCAGATCGTGAACACACTGAGACGAACGCTGAGTAATATGAAATCGCACAACAATGACGCGCAAGTTTGTTTTAAATAATCGTGCAAAACGTGTTGTTTGCGCGCAGCTGTTTTCTAGGGTCGGAGTCTGTTTTAGATCCTTGCGCGAATAACGTTGATCCTTACGTAAGGTTCGATCTACGGTGGATCGACAATCATT
Organism: Lasioglossum villosulum; assembly: GCA_963971365.1. Taxonomy (NCBI): domain Eukaryota; kingdom Metazoa; phylum Arthropoda; class Insecta; order Hymenoptera; family Halictidae; genus Lasioglossum; species Lasioglossum villosulum. The sequence goes on from OZ020495.1 coordinate 4,480,707, forward strand.
TTTCTTCCATATAAAGTCGTACATTCGTTGATATAACATTAAATTCGTGATCAGTAGACTGTGGATCTATGTCATTATAAAATTGTTTTAATCGAAGATGTCAGTACTATGTTTTCAGTTTCTATTCCCTGCAACCGATGCAGATAATTTTTATTTTGCATAAAAATGCAAGCGTGCATCGTGCATAGTGTCCCTGAATGAACGAGCGGAATGATCTGGTCGATCCGGATCGCACGGCGCTGGAGACTTCGATGAGCGCACAAGCATAAAGGCCGCGGGGTGGTCACAGCAGGAGAATCGTGTTGCAGTTAGGCGAACGTCACTCGTCGCTGTTGTACACCGGCGTCTCGTTGCATACGAGAATGAATAATTCAATGCACGCGACCGAACCGGGTTTCGAGGAAGCAGCAAGGAAGAGAAACCGAATACAGTTTGACATTTTTTTCTCAATGGAACTTGATGATTTTTCACGATGTTCTTTTGGGTGCGGTTCAACGGGCCTTCGAGATCCTGAAGACCTTGGTGAACACGTCTCAAGGCGAATCGTGACGTATTAAATAAAAAGACCTGCTCTTTAAACGCCATCGCACGTTTCTCTATCGAATAAAATTTTTTAAGACATCTTGAAGACGTACCGTTACGTAACAGAAAACGTTCAGGAGACGTTTAGAGCCATACAGACAGGTCAGCCAAGAAGAAGAAGGAGATTGCAACGGATATCGAATCTCCCAGCTTCAACGCGATGTTTAAATGACGATTCTGTGGAGGAAGAGAATTCTTGAGCAACTTCTCGTGCAATTTATAACGCATTCGTGGTCCTTGGAAGCTCTTCGTGAAAGACATAAATTTCAGCCGACCTTCTCTCCTGTAGAAACAGTTTAGAAAAATCTCGGTTCGCTTTATCGCCTATAAACTGGTTAATACTCCACATTTTACTGATCCTAAAACTCCCGAAGAGCTGAATGAAAGATTCTTTACCGAATAGATGGTTTATTGCTGCTTGCTTAATGGCATCCGAAAGATGCTGAAGAGACAGACGAAGGTGTCCAAGGTTACTGGAACGTTGAAGTATGATTAAAGACCACAAGGGACTTTATCTCGCAACGGCCAGTTCAAAGACCACGGAGAGCAATCTTTTTTATGACAGATGGTCTAGAGTGTCTCTGAGAAATGGAGGTCCGAGGTCCAGATCCAAGGCGTCCAAGGTCGCCAGATCATCGAACCGATCAATGGAAAGGTTTTCTTCGAGAGGGTCGATGAACGTCGAAGAGCCAGTGGAAAAAACCGACTCTGATGGAATCGACCATGACGAATGAGAATGGTCTCATCGAGAGGATCGATTCGACCTCGATTCCGAAGGAGTGGAGATTGTGTTTTTTGTTGAACGATTCCTGCAAAAGTCCCGATGAAAGCACCACCCAAGGTCGCTCGCGGACGTTCAAACCAGACAGAGAGGATTTAATGAAACGGACTCCACACAACTGGTTTTAATACGATGACGCGATATATAATAGTTGATTGAACTTCCGAAGGCCGGGGAGGGTGAGGAAGGACCCCCGCTCGTCAAACGCTCAAGGTCGAGGTTATTACACTTTTACCTGGAGGCTAGCACCAGATGGACGCTCTGTCCCCTGGCATTTCGAGACCATCGACCTACTTCCGCCGAAATTCTTCTCCCTGTCGTTTTTGATCGATCAAGTCGCGTGGACAGCCAATGCCATTTCCGTTTTGATGAAAGAATCGTTTTTTCACTCTTACTCCGTAGAGTCTCGTTGCTCTAATAATTCTTGCTTCTCATAATTTGTTTTCCATTATTAGGAACGTTATAAACAAGTAACAAACAGTTTTCTTTCGAGAATTACGCTAGAAGATGTCTTCCTACTAATTCCAATATGGCGGCCCTACGGTATTTTCTCCACCTCGACATTTTAAAGCCACTTCGCAGTGGATAGCGTAACAAAATGGAAAGTATTTTACGCTCGTTGCAAACTACTACTGTGAACAGGAAAGAAAATGTTCATTTTAAACATATAATAAATCATTGTTAAGAACACTATCATCAATTAACAAACAATTTTCTTTCGAGAATTACGCTACAAAATGTCGTCCTACTAATTCCAATATGGCGGCCCTACGGTATTTTCTCCACCTCGACATTTTAAAGCCACTTCACAGTGGATAGCGTATCAAAATGAAAAGAATTTCACGATCGTTACGAATTACTATTGCGAACAAGAAAGAAAATGTTGAAGTTAAGCATTTGAAGTCGATATCGTACCGTGCAAACGTCTAAAAAAATTCACGGGAATTCTTCAACGGACCCAGACCTAGCCCAAACGTTCCGCTAATTAAAATCACCGTTTCAGATCACAGGACGACGAACTGGTTCATGATGAGCTCCCCGTTCCCAACGTTGTTCATCTGCCTGGGGTACGTGTACCTCGTGAAGGTGTTGGGCCCGAAATACATGGAGAACAGGAAGCCGTTTCAACTGAAGAACGCGTTGATAGTCTACAACCTGTTCCAGATGGTCTTCTCCGCGTGGTTGTTCTACGAGGTAACAAAGTCTCTCCACCAGAAAACAAATAATCTCCGTCTTGCTATCCCGTTCTATCCTTCCGTATAAGCACGTGCACGAATATAATTTCCATCGGATGTGATCCGAATCGTACGTATCCAGGTGACGAAATTCCGCAGAGTTGCATGCGTTAAAAAAGAAAAAGAAACACTATAGAAACTGCGTAACAACTGCTGTAAACTTCTACGTGCACGACAAACAACGATTCCTGAGAACCTGTCGAACGTCCGGTCGAGCTCGAAACCGCGAACTATGACGTCGCGTGATTAGTATTTGCGGGAACGACTCGTTGACACGTGACTTACCTGGCGATCGAGATTGTCGACTTGCTACGAGTCGAACCGGGAGAAAGGATTTCGCGAAATTATTTTCTAAAATATCCAAAGTGGATCTTTAAACGATTAAAACAATATTCGACCGGTGAATGAACAATATTCCACCGGTATGCACCGATGGAATTCCAGTCGGCGATAGCAGCTTTAGCGGCCAAGAACAGGCCAGAAAACATGTTTATAAAACAGCGAAAGCTGAAAAGTCCGAGAGTAGGCGTACTTGTGTGCACTCGCGCGGCGAGTAACTGTTTAGAATAATTCGCAAACCGGTTTCGAGCTCGATCGGGCCCAGCATTCGATGCATAAGAGGAACGTGATAAAAGGTTAATTTTCCGAAACCAACAAACAGTGCCTGATGGGCGGATGGTGGGGCCATTATAGCTTCCGTTGCCAGCCGGTCGACTATTCCAACAATCCCACAGCGATCAGGGTAAGTTCCGTGTGTTCTCGCCAATCTCTTCCGCAGCTGGACATCAACGAGACCGAATCGACCGATTTGTCAACTATCTAATTGTTTTCCCATCGAACGAATATTTGTTTGTACGCTCTCGGACGTTCACGAGTCGCATAACATGTTGGTAAACGTGGATGATGATATTTCTTAATCCTTTGGAATCTCTAGACAGTCTTTATCCCCGAAAATGTCGTAGAAGAGACGAGAAAATTTATATTTTCTGTGTGGCTACATTTATTTGAATGTTTAAACATTCATTATTAGACTGTGGATCTTTATGCAAGATAGAGATATTTTGCAACAATTCTGGGCAGCAAGAGTGAAATAAAAATTCACTTCATCCCTTAATAGATCATTTACTGTAATTCACTTCAATTTCTTTGTACTATATACATATATTTATACATATTTCTTAACACTTAAACACTTTTTTATGAAACCTTCAGCACCAACAGCAATTTTTATTGTGATCTAACAATTCACCCTCAGTAACGTCATCTAATAGTTTCATTTAAGATTGCAATGTGATAGAAAATTTCTATGCCCTTTTCTTGTACAGCACAATTATTCTGGCTTCTGGTAGGTAAAGTGTTAATACTTTAATTTCACTGTTTTAATCCGCAATCTATTCATTTCACACGAGTCCAATTTTTATGTAATCTAAAAGGAAAGGCGTAATACTTATTTGCTAGACTTCGTTCAAATCTTCATTACGAGTCTGACTCGTGAAAATACGGCAAGGGGTTAAGCTTCTATTGCCAGCAACGTTCGGAAAGATCAGTAAAATCAATCATGATTCTGCAGCTATGTCGTAATTCGCCATCAGATGCGAGTGTCCAAAGATCGTACGATCAAGAACCAGCTTCCACATTTCATCTGAAAGGTGTCAATAAATCACGAAACTGAAACGATGCATCCAGCCAGTCGAACTGGCAATCCTCATTCGCAGTTTCTCCAATTTCGTCATCCACGTTAAGGCGACTTCTGAACGGCCAGCGCGTCTGTATACGACTCCGCCGAGAACGAAAAATTGCATTAGATGGGATTCCTGTTGTGCACCATCAGAGATCTCCTAATTGGCGAGCGTGTACCCAATTCGGCCGAACGACAGAACCGTTCCCAGCTTGGACATGGACGCGTAAAAGTTGAGGAGGATCCATAACGCAGTTTGATTGATGCTTTTGTAGACGTGCGGCGCTGAAGGGGAGGATAAAAACGGAGGATGCCTGTCGAAGGAGGAGTAAAACGTGCTAAAACGCTTTCACGCTTTCACACTTTGTTTAATCGTGCGATTGCATCTATTATACCGTGATGGAGCCGGGCGAGAATTCGAAACTCTGCAAAGACGAACGATCATATTCAAATAACCCCATTCGAACGCCTCTTCTCTTGCAACCAGTTGCTCTGACAATGCATTTACCAACAAGTTCGCGTTCAACCTAGCACCGCGCACTGGTCTGCAAATTCAGTGACATTTTCGTTATAACTTTCGAACCATTAGATTTCATCCTGCAATGAAATGTTCACTATATGAATTTAAAAGATAGTCATTTTTAACTATAGGTAATTAAATACTTTTTGCATTTGTTAAACTTTCACAATACTCTTTCCGTTCAATGCGAAATTAATATTCGCTAGTGTAGTCGGCAGCGTATTTGTTCATGCTGGAAACCACACTCTTCTTCGAATGTCCAACGTTCAATGTTTATTACAACTATGATATTTACTAAATTGTACAATCGAAATACTTGAAATTCCAGGAGTCACAGTTCCTCGAAGGATATTTTGATTGGAAAGACCTCGCCCGTCTCCTTCAAGCATTGCTTCATTCTCTAAATCTGCCAGCAACTGCAATCAGCATCAGCTTCTGCCTCTGCATGCGTCTTTGTGTCCTATCCTCGCGCGAAGGTTGGGCAAAATTTCACCAGGTGTTCCGGAGGAGCGAAAGCTCCGAAAGAAATAAAGAACCAAAAAATTTTCGAAATTGAACAGTTTGATCCGATTGGCGTATTTTCAGTTCGAAAGTGAACGCACGAGATCGTGCTCGACGAAACCGAACAGTAAGTAACGTGAGCGAAAATAGAGGAACGCAGGCCACCGACGATGGATGCGTTCGCGTTCGACCTTCATTGTGCAACTGCGACCGAGAAACACTATGCACTGGCATGCATAGCTATCACTATGTAAGCCCGGCTTTTCTTCCCCCCCAGTGCACTCGATGTTCCCCGATTCCTCTCTCTTTCACTATCTATCACTCTCACTCTCATTCTGTCTCTCTTTCTGTTTCTTCGCCTTTCTCTATCTCGTCCATTTATTTCTTTTTCACTGATTGGAGAATGGCCTCTGGGCGGTTGTGGTTGCAGATAGGAATGTCCGGATGGCTGACTGGCGAGTATTCCCTAAGGTGCCAACCCGTAGACTACAGCGATCGCCCTGATGTATTAAGGGTGGGTGACACATTCCCCATTAACACTGCGAACACACCTATTAACACTGCAAACACACCTATTAACACTGCGAACACACACTAAACCCAGCAGGTCTAAGCTAGCGCGCTTATCGTAAACCTCCGCGATAATCTGAGCCGAAAAACAGCGAATTCTATCCGAGAAAAGAAAGATCATACCATGAAATCTCTCGATAATCTTAAACAAAAGCTAGAAAATCTACATAGTCTATATCTTTCGTTTCCCGGGCACATATTCGCTCGGTTCGGCTCACTTCGTTCCGGAGCAGGCTCAGGGGCCACGCGAAGAGCTAGCCACGCCTTCCAAGGCCCACGTGACACATCAGCCACGCCTAGCGAGGACCCAGAGCTCTGTGGTGGGTGAAGCTGCGAGCTTACTCGCGTTTCTTCCACTTCTCCAAGACTCTGGCGTCTCGTGTAGCCCCTGAGCTCACGATTTTTACTCTCGCCCCAGCTTGGACGTGCCTGCACTAAACCAGACACTTGCCGCACATTCTCTCAACCAAGGTATCGAGTTACATGCCATCGAAGAACTGTATAGAGTGTTTTGCAATTTTGAGATTACGATCAGAGTCGTAGGAGTCGATTTTGATCGTATTTTCTGATGGGTGGAAAAATGACTGAATTGACAGATTTTTGTAGAACTCTCTATACAGTTTTCCACTTTAACTCCCACTCTTTTGACCACTCACATTTAACACAGAGCACAGTAAAATTTTGTGGGGATTTGTTTTGTCCAGCGGTGCATTTAGGCAGGACGTAATGTAAACTGCTAGAAAAGAATCGATTGTGATTCGAAGATGATTAACCACGTTAGTCTTAGAACGATTTACCAAATAACAGAAGCAGCATTCAATTGACAAATAAATCCGTCGGGTTCTGTCTTGATCACAATTTCATCTTGAAAGTAAATCATTATCTATCGTTGTATACCGTGTTTTATGTATCGCTAATGTGTATGTAACAATTTCTTTTACTTTCGATATGGAACTGCGCTTGGAGTATAAACGAAAGGATTTCCTTGTCAATTGAATATTTCTATAGTAATATAACGGAAGTATAGCGGGTATGGTACACTTGTATTTAGATCTTCTGTGTTCATTATCTTTGTACACTATGTCTCCGAGTAGTGTTTGGAGACGACAGTAGTTACCTCGAGCAATCTAACATTCTCGACGATAGTCGCTTGATGCAATTAACACGTCTGGTAACGAACACAATGAAGAAACAACAACCAAAGATAAAAAAGAGAAAAACGAAATTTTTTATACAGACACGAGCCACCACTCGACGACAAGCTACACTCACTTTACCACTTACACAGACTAAATTACACTTCAGTTACACGCTACAAAAATTATTTTTAAAATTATCCACGACAGCTGCCTCCTACATTCTACTGCTACAATTACTCAGGACGAATGTTCGGAGTATTCGACGTTAGTATTTAGAGAAACTGTGATATCGTGATGTTCTTAAAAGTGACAAGTCTGTTTTCGAGGTACAGTAAACGCTCATTATTAGTAGACGCAGTCATAAAATAATCAAATCAGGGCCACGATATAAGTCCGTGAAAAACACGGCTGTTGGACTAATAACGAGTGTTTACTGTGCGTATAAGGATGAAAAGGTTTGAGGTGACTTCGTTGTTGAATTTCAAGTGTGTGGTAAGCTTCGAAGATTCGTCCGAGTCAGCACAATCGCAGCGATCAAGCGCGGCTCGGGACAGAATGATCTAATCGATGTTTTGCAAAATACAGATGGTGCACGCTTCTTGGTGGTATTACTTCTCGAAATTCACGGAGTTCATGGACACGGTGAGTAGTCGGAAGCCTGTTCCGAACGGGGACCGTATCGTCTCGATCTTCTTTAGCCGAGGATTTATCTAAGATCTCGCATTGTTCGCTCGCCTTTGTAGATCTTCTTCGTGCTGAGGAAGAAGAATGACCACGTGTCGACGCTGCACGTGATCCACCACGGTTGCATGCCAATGTCTGTATGGTTCGGCGTTAAATTCACACCAGGTACGTGGACAAAACCTTCCCACGATTCTTCTTCAAATTATTTCAAACGTTCACGATTCATTTGCAGCACCGAGACCAGTTCTCTCGATGCTGAACCCTTCACTTTCGAATGAATGTCTAGAATTACAAAAAAATTTATAAACAAAAAGTGTACACGTGTATTTTAGTACACGTTCAAAACCGCGATCTCGAATTTGAATGAAAAAGCTGGTTTTCGGAAAGATAAAAATGAGACTGAAGGAAAAAAGGGGGTTGCGAGGTAAATGAGCATGCTAGGAAATGATTTAGGCTTATTCTACGGCAAGTTCTCTAGTCGTAACGCCACTCTCATGGACAGCAGTCGATCGCCAATGCACAGATCAGTCTAGTTTCACAACTTTCCGCCGGAATTCGTGTCATTCGGTCGTTTTATTCTATGAAACGTTCGGGCACGTGGTTTCGGGGCGGTCAGCGCCTAATTCGTGGCCTGTACCCCATGACAACCTGTACCGGACCGGTGTCATTAAAGGGGAACACGTTTCCCGAGGGAAACGGGGAAAAAAGAGCAACAGCTTCGAATGAATAGACATTTAGCTACCTGCAAGTTTTGCAACTCCCACGGCACGCGAAGCCCAGCTGCAACTTTCTTCAACGAGAAACCTCGTTCTTTTTATTAATAACCACTTTGCGGCGGTCTCTCGTTAGATACATTTCCTGAGCATGTCCTTGAGCGTTGCGCCGGGAACACGTTCGAAGCTGATCCTGTCGCGAGCCTAACTCGATTTGAAATACACTGCGAAAAGGTTACGGTTTCCCCTCGTTCGCGTCGCTCCGTCCCGTCTTTCTCAAAACGTCTTAAACACGTCTTCTTCGAGAGAATGTGCAATCCCTAAACTGCATATCCTCATTAAAGCGCAGGTATTAACCTTCGGAAGTCCAATTTCGGAAAAGTTATTCCTTTTCAAAAGGTGTACGTCGAGAAACCTCTTGCCAGGTAGACATTAATTAGCTTTCGTTATTAAATAAAATGTAACAGAACACGCGCGCGGTACAGTTGAGTATAATGAAGCTTGCAAGTGCGCGTGCTTGAAGCGAGGCAAAACAGTATTCAGGGTGTCTCAAAATTCCTTCAACATCCAGAAGTGGGAGGTTCCTGAGATCATTTCAAGCGATAGTGTCCTTTGCAAAAATCGCGCTCGCGGCTTTGTTTAGGAGTTATTAACGAAATACACGGACTAATCAGGGCGCGGCCAATTGGCCGACTGTGCCGAAGCGCGTCTGACTTTTCCAAAGGAAAACGCTGCTTGAAATGATCTCAGGAACCTCAGATTTCCGGATGTCGCAGGAAGTTTGAGACACCCTGTAGTTAACAGGTTGAAAGAGAGGTAGCTCGTCGACAAAACTAACAAGGTGTAATGATGTTTCAGGCGGTCACTCGACGTTCTTCGGTCTGCTGAACACGTTCGTGCACATCGTAATGTACACGTACTACCTGTTGGCGGCTATGGGTCCCCGTTTGCAGCCATACCTGTGGTGGAAGAAGTACCTGACGGTGTTCCAGATGATCCAGTTCATCGCGGTGATGATCCACGCGTTCCAGCTGCTGTTCATCGACTGCAACTACCCGAAGGCGTTCGTCTGGTGGATCGGTCTGCACGCGACGATGTTCTTCTTCCTGTTCAACGAGTTCTACCAGCAGAGCTACCAACAGAAGAAAAAGAGGATGATGATGATGAACGGTGCGGCAGCGAAAGATCATCAACAGAGCAACAACGTTCTGGCGAACGGCTCTTCGACGACATCGGGCCCGTCCACTTCCGGAAGAAGGGACGCGGCTGATTATTACGTGAAAGGCGACAGCCTAGCAGCCTCCGAGTTGAATCTGCGAAAATCGTACACGACGGCCGAGTGACCGGGTCCCTCGGCTACGTCGTCAGACTGTCATCGAATCATCTCGCCCCCCTATCCATCGATCCTACGAGTCACATCCGGGCTTCGATCTTTCACGCTCCCGATCCTCTGGCCATCGAGAATACCGTGTACAATATAAAAAAGAAAAAGGGCAACGATTATAACATCAGGGAACATCACCGCGAAAGAAGAACAAGTCGGAGAGAGTACAAAATTACTCCGCGAGTCCGCCGAAGGAGAGACAGACAGATAGATAGATAGGTAGATAGATAAGCTAGGATAGGTAGATAGGTAGATTGATAGGTAGATAGATAGCAAGAAAGAGAACGCTCAGAAGGACTGTGGTGCCTGTGGACGTCGCTCTTGGCGAACTACGGGGCTTGGAAGCTGTTACTGATTTTCGATCGTTCAAACGGTCGTGGAGGACCTTCTGAACTTGATAGGATAATGGTAGATCGGTCACGAGTTAATGGTAAACATGATCTGCATCGATTGTAAGAAGCGGGAGCTGCTTAGTTTTTTATTCTTCTGTTTCTATATCGGTTCCGGAAGGGTTTCTGTTTCTCCATGGATTTTAGTATAAATTTCATTGTACATACGTGCATTTTTTATAAAATCATTATAAAAGAAAAGATAAAAAGAAACGGATATTCATGTTATTAAACAACTGCATATTTACACATTAAACGAGTCAGTAGAATCTCATTTACGATGTTCGTCCGACTTGTTTGATCAGCACTGGAAGCTTGCGACAAATTTGAATGGAGAAAATGAGTCGATTTTCGAACAGATAGAAAATTATCGAGTCTATATGACGACTTTTTAGGGTAGAAGATCTCCATGACTGTTTCAATTATTGAACCTTTGTAAGACAGCGTTGAACAGTTCGAAACCATATCAAGCCCTGCCTCACTGACGATTATTTCATCGACATCGAACTTAATAATATTTGATCACCGACACGTCTAAATGTTAATAAATCAGATGTTATGTTAAGATAAAGTAGATGTTACTATTCTACTGCGTACAACGATTAGTATACGTTACTAATAATGTTAATGAAATCAAATTGTGAATAGCGACAATAACTATTAGGTGGTCTTATAAGTCGTATTGTTCATATTTTGTCGGAACGAATATTTTTACCGGAACTTCACACTAAGTTTACTGTTCAAAATACAGAAAGATAGAAAGTGTTAATGAATTTAACGAGTATGAATTTCAGAAAGCAGAGGCAGAATATTTAGAAACGAAATTACAAAGTCCTCGAAACCGGTGATAAGTAGTTTACCAATTACACCGGAACGTATCATTATTTTAAACGTAACGTCAACATAAACAAACGAGGCGACTTGGGGGATGACCTAATACATTTGCAATGTCATTTGCGCTGTAATTTTTTATACAAGGAAACTAATGTGGAGATAACGATAAATTGTTGGCGATAAAAATACATGTATATATACCTACGTTGTTATCGGATAAATAAAAACAATTACTACACGCGCTAGAGGTAAAAATTGTTAAGTAAACATCGTCGGTGAGAAAATATTGTCGTGAAAGCTTGAATTTAACGTGTCGGTGAGGTAATTCAAAGGGAGGTGTAAAAGACCTTGTCGCTGTCGGGCACCCACGTCGACCCGCCCTTTTCATCGTTTTACCATCGAGTCTTAGAAAAGAAGAGAACCATAGAATCGCTTATCGACCTGCCGATAATTCTCGAATCGTGGGAGAAGTTAATCTCCGATCGACCACAGTGAAAATCGTTTCCGCCCGCGGAATTAACTGAGATCTCCTCCCCCGTCTTTCGAATCGTCGCTTTCTCATTAGAACCGAGCATTGTCTGTTGGGATTTTTACGGTTTACATAATTTTGAAACGCTGCCGAGTCGTTTTTGCCCGTCATCGGTTTCCTTGGTGGATAGATTATATAAAAACAAGGAATTATATAAGCGCGTTAACGGCGGAACCTTCGGTTCGGGTTTATGCAACAATGCCGCAGTCCGTTATCTCGTTACGCAATTCGGGAAGATCTCGTTTTTTCGTGGGTCTAGGGCCGGAGGTCTCAATCGTCGATATCTCAAAGAGACACTCCCCTCCTCTATGAAAGTCGCTCGATCGAGAAACGATGACCTTAATTCGACAGTCCGTACCGGTGTGCAGTCGCGAGTGTACCCGCTCACTACGCTTTCCTCGAGCGGGTTACGTAAAGCGGAAACCGGACCTTAGCACAAGCTAAGTTCGTCGACTTTGGAAACCGAGGTATTTCCCGTCTAAAGCGATCATCGACGAACTTTTGCAAGCTCCTACAGAGCGCCGCAAGCCCTCGCGACCACGGCCAGAGTCCGCCGAGCTTTCAAAAATCCTAGCTGCTCCATAGAGCTTCTCACAAGCTCCTACAGAGCGTTACAATTTCTTGCAAGCTCTAGGGATTCCCCTGTACTTTCCGGAGCTCGAGGAACGGGTCCGACATTGTTCCAAGCTACGATTTGTCCTCGGGAGTGATTGGTCGGGCGATAGAACGGATGGCCGAACGGATTCCGATGGTTAGGGAGGTGCTCGAAGCATTGTACATAATATAATTCGCCCTGTTTCGATATGCTCAACCCACAGCCAACTTGCAGGGCTACGTCTCCATCCCGGAACCTTTAGATAATTGTGAAACTTTGGAGATATGTAGGGCATACATAGATGTACATTACGCAGTTCTTGTTTGTTGTGCGAATTCATGCTATTTGAATTATACCGCTGCTTAGTATGAATTTGAACAGCGAAAGAAACTCATGGTTTCGTAGTCCTTTGAGTCTCTGGGATGGCGATCTACCCCTGCCAGTCGGAATCGGAAGTGCGAGAGACAGAGAGTGAGAGAGGTAAAATGAAGGGAATCATTGGAGTTTAATTTGATGGGAAGGTTGTACAAAGTATGCGGTTTTTTTTACTAATCGGTAATAAGAACGACCTAACGATTTAATTGATAATGTATAGATAAACGTAGATGTAGAATGATGCACCAAATTGCGACGTTTACGCTTCGACTTGTACCGTTGTTCGAGGGCGACAGAAACGGATCTGTACCGGCAATCGGCGGTTTGACCCTATGTAGGGGCGGTACTTTAATTAAACGATACAGTTTAATCTGTCAATCTAAATCTAACAATCCAAATCTGTCTGATTAAACACAGTGGATAGATGAAGGTGTATCTAGAAGTACCTTCGAAACAGTACAAATACATGATCAAGGCTTAATGGAATGCTAAAACTGTCTACATCTTTTACAACAATTCTGTAAATTAAAGTCAATATAAAATTCTTAATGAACGATACTCCTGTAACATTATTCTCAAAATTCGTACTTTATCCAGCGTCGAATATTTCGTTCAGATAATGGTGCAGCCCGTTTCGAAGCTTCTCGCTGATTGGCTTTCAGCCGATATTATTGTACGAATCGCACAAACCCGAGGAAACGTGTTACGTCGTCGAGAACCGAGTGTTCGATTCCTGTAATGTGCCTTGCGAGTAACCAGATGTGCCTTAACATCCGATTGTTCGAACGATAATATCTCGAGGACCGCTCAATTTCCCACGATACTTACCGAACGGCCGTTTCGCATGATCGTAAACTCGCCCTCAAGGTCACCTACGTCTCCGCGATCTAGGTAATAAGATTCGGCCTCGAGAATCATCGTCGGACACTCTGGATCGTCAAAGATCTATTCAACCGGAACTCCCGGTTTCCAAGAGACCGGAGATCCTGATCCACAACAGTGCTAAATCGTCGAGAGTGTTCAGAACCATGGTTGTTGTTGTTATTGTTGATGAAATTATTTGTTAGACTTTAGGGAAATCGTCCGCGAGCATTTCTATTTTTCTCGAACAGCGAAATTCAGAGGGGCGAACGCTGTTCATTCTATTTTTCTAGACGGAACGCTCGTGAAACCGGAGAGATCTGTGATGTAGATCATTCGCGCGAAGAATCGTCGTCGTATTTGTGTCCAAAATTAGCGTGCTAAGTCTAATTATAATAATCGGACTGCGGGCTTTATGCGTTTCCGACGATAACGAGTTCAAAAGCTTCAAGCAGTAAGAAAATTCAAATTATTCAACAATGTAAAGTATTCCAAAACACTTTTACTACATGGAAGCCTATCGATAGACGTTCGTAACTGATCTGTTGAAACGATTAAAGAACACAATCTCTGCTTGGCAATTGTAATATTCATTCTGCATAAAGATCCGCAGTCTAGTAACGATACTTGCTCACGTGTTCTCGTAGAGATCGCCTAAACACAGCAAACACGAACCAATAATTGTTAACGTCTACCTAACTACAGGGTGGTTCTAAATGTAGCCACCCAAATATCTCCTTTGTTTTTGATGACATAACGAATGTTTTTAATGCAATGATATCAGAAAATGGAAAAAATAACATTTGCAAAGCATTCACCTTGCGATACCATTTATACATATATTGCATTCAAAACATTTGTTGAGTCATCACTAGACTGCGGATCTTTAAGTATTTATGATAAAAATGAGTAGTTGCAATTTCAAACAGTGGTTTGTTGCAGTTGACGCAAACAATTTTTATTTTGCATAAAGTTCAGCAGTCTTGTCATCACAAATAAAGGAGATATTTAGGTGGCTACATTTAGATGGACCACCCTGTATATATATATATATATATATATATATATATATATATATATACAATCGTTAAAACGTTGGGGCGCGATCACGATCGCTGGATCATCCCCAGCCGCCCTTCCCAGCCCCAGAACCCTCTGAGAAAGTATGTATGTACCACGGGAATAGAGACCGTATCAATCGAATCGTTGATCTTCGATCTAGCGTAGCGTGGCGACACGATCGACGCGCACAAAACGTCCACTTGGTGTTTCGTTCGCTTTGCACGTTTCGTACACCTTGTACATAGGTAGGTTTAGTTTTGTACTATCGTAACGAGAGTAAGCTAATGATGAGGACCCGAGGTATCCAATCATTGTGCCACGTTCCCCGGCAGAGTTAGGCGAATAGAAGTTGGAGAGAGAGTGTCGTGCGCATAATGATAATTTATATACGAATCTACATCTAGATATTATTATGAATAAAGAGTTGTTAAGAAAAATGCAATGGTTCGATCATTCTCGCGGAATTTTCTGCTTTCGTTTGAACCCTCGGACGACAATGGTCGGGTCTACTCTGACCCAGGGTACTGGATCTTCGACCATTCAAATTTAAAATTATTAGGTTGGAAGGAAAATTTATGAAAGTTTGTCATAAATTACTGACGAATATTCTAAAAAGATCTATCATCCCCAGGTTAAACAATTCTAATTTATTATTTGTCGATTAATAGAGAAAGTAATAAATTGATAAATAGGACTGGTTGAATAAAGTATGTTGATCAATTTTCAAAAATTAATTCGAATAGAACTGAATCTGCGCAGTGGATCGAGCGGTGATCGATTAAGTTCCTTAGATCGCCGCAGGGCGTCGCTATAGATACAAATGTTCTGCGTCAGCTGTGCAAAAATGTTTACATCGGTAATCTTGAATATTATGCCATGCTTCGCTAAGGAATACCAAGAGCGGAAAGAAAAAATAACAATGGAAAATACGATACTTCGGAATGTGTAGTAGTAGCTTTATTATCAATTTTTACATCTGATCTGCTAACAATAATATATCGACACCGGCAAACTGGAAATTAATAAAACTGCTATATTGACGTAATTACAATCGAATTTCGGCCGATAAAAATATTGCAATTAAACTTAGTTAATTTACGATACTGTCTATTTAAAAGAATTAGTTTCGTCTTTATAGGTTAGGTTTTCTAAAGGACTTCGCCGTGGCTGTCCAATTCAATTGGACCGTTAATTAAGTTCTCGGAAAATCATCGGGGTTCATTGTTACGTTGTATCCTCTTAGAATAATGTACAAAAGGAGAACTGGCTGATAAGAGAACGCTAACAAACTCGAGAAATATCTTCCCTCTCTGTTAGAAACGAACTAACAATAAGATTGTTTCGATGCCGTTACTGTAGAACCATTTCTGCATCCCCATATTTCCTATCTTCGTCGAATGACTAATAGTCAGAGACATAATTATCAAGTTGAATCATAAGCTTCCGTCAGTCAATATAAATAGTCCTCTGTAAACTATTTCGTTACGATAAGTTCCGATCAACTTATTATTCAATATTAATTTAGACTCGATAAGAGATTAGAGGGGAGCGTGCATGACTCAACGGACTAGATAATCTTTTAATAGCATTTTCATTGTCTATTGTATCCTCCATCCTGTTCTTTGTTTTCCTTCAGGAAAATGTTTCAAATAGCAATGTCTAACCCCCTTGTATATTTTCAAGCTTCGTTCTGTTGGTGTTCAATGTAAATATACAAAGGTGAATGTCAGGTAAAATTGGTCAGGGTATTGAATACATGAGAAATGGTAATTCATGTAGAAATATGGTAATGCGATATTAATTTCTACAAGTGTTATTCAACAACCACGACGGTACTGACGAACATTCGCATATTTTTTGATAAGATACAGAGAAAACAAGATAATAAGATGCAGATTGGAAGATCAAAATAAATTACCCGGAAATTATCCAGAAACTGAAATGTGAACAACGAAGACCCCTCAAATAGTCAACGGATAACCCTAAGAATACACAGAAACTCAATAATGGTACTGTGCGACGTGTTCGTTTGCCTAATTAAATAGAATTGTACAAGTATTTTTCACGGTTAACAAACGAAACGCATCGATTTCTTTGCGAGTGCATTTCCATGTCTTTTCTATGCAGGACGTGTTGTCGATGGCTTCTATAAATACAGAAACAATCGTCCTCAATCGATACATCGCAATATTTGAATCGACGTAATGTCAAATATTCGAACGATCAATAAACGTGCTGAAACTTCGTGTGCTGTTGCACGTCGCTATTTATAACGTATACAATTGTTAACCGTTCCGGTCTGTGAGAACTAGTTCAACGTTCAAAATTGTCATAACAATGATAATATACAAATGTTGAAGAACGAGATCGTAAAGCATAGTATCTACATATCTGGATGTTGAGAACCACTGTCGCACAATATATAGTTCCGTAGCAACTTGAAATTGCCGAGAGTCATCTACCGCGACCGACTCACCTGTAATTACGGTCATTACTCACTTTCAATATGGTAATAAACATTCCGGCTTTGCTTGAATACAACTAATCAAAAAGATCAGAGATGCCACAAACGTCCGTAACTATTTGTGCAATCGTTACCAACTATAGCCGTGCAGGGAATGTACCTCTTAATCGATCTGGAGATGCACCAGTCGTTGCGATCTTTATACAAGTAGGAAAAGGCAGTAGCGGATCTTTATGCATGTTCACGTTGTTTCATTAAAATGCGTACCTTGACAACGTAGGAAAAAGAAGGATACCGCATTTTTTTAAAAAAAGATTTCACAAGCCGAACTTATCATACAAATAATGTAGCATATTCTGGCTTATTGTACGATGTTGCTAATAATCTAGCAGTCGATGTGGCATAAAACTATGAATAAAAAAATAAATTACCGAGAGGTTTGATGATTGTAAATTACAATTGTGATTGTGAAGTTTGATTAATCACGTTTCTCATAAATTCGATCCTAAAAAATGTGTGCTGCGTTTTCGCACAAGAAATATATGAATAAAAACAATAGATGTTGCATATAAAAAAGCTTTATCGAATAATGTTATATTCTAGAATTTTTTGTAAATTTTCTATAAGAATGAGATTTAATTTCAAATGCAGATGTCCATTCCCGATAGAAATCCTTCCGAACTATTCAAATTTCGTACACGTTCGAACAGGAACGCTGTTGGTCCTTATGTGCACCACACCCTCCCCCATACTTCAAATTCAAACCGACATTTCCCAAATAGAGGAATCTTCCAGAGATTGTTATCACCGAATAGGGAACCGTGTAAAATGGTTTTGAAACTTTTGAAAAATACGTTGTTCATCGGTGAAACGAATAATCGTGTAGATACAGTAAGGCACCTGGAGCCAGAGGTCGCCAACGTTTCGTTCGGCCGTTGAATTATTAAAGAAACGGACGGTAGGGTACGGCGACTGGTTGAGAACCGTTTGGGACGTCTTCTGCTGCACGTCAATGCCCGAACTGTCAAGACCGCTTGCCGAGCGAACGGTGACAACCTCGATAAAGTTTGCTCTGTGCGCGAGATATCAATACGGTCGTCCGCGAGCGAATTTTCGGCTCGGGATCAGTCAGCGGCGATTAGTCAGTGCGAGTCACTGACTAGCGCGGTACACACACAGCACACGCATACCTTTGGATCACGTCGAGCGGACTGACGTCGTACTGCCCGAGAGCATAAATGACTACATGTCAAAGCCAGTAAGCGGCGTACTTTAAGTGAAAACCCTTTGATTTTTTTACACCGAGTCAAAGGAGCTGGACACATCCCGCGAACACTCGCGAAAATGCTGGCGCTCATCAATCGGATCCTGGACTGGTTCAAGTCCCTCTTCTGGAAAGAAGAGATGGAGCTCACTCTCGTCGGCTTGCAGTACAGTGGGAAAACTACCTTCGTAAATGTCATCGCGGTACGAAACGTTCACTGTTCGATCTCGCGATTCGATCGATCCAATTTCTTCGTCGCAACCTCGCCGATCGGCGATCCCTATATTTTTCAACGTTAACGTTCTTCCCGATCACGCAGCGGTTTGGTTAGGTTTCGTACTCCATTCGACGTACCCGCCCTTGAATCAGCCCTTCGTAAATACGATCTCTTTCTCGATCGTTTCCACTGACATCTGGAATCTTTTATTTTATTCATTTGTTTCATTAGCTATGGGACATATAGTTTAATAAGGTGGGTTGCGAACCACCCTGGGCACCACAGTTTTAGGTATCACAGGGAAGACTGCATTGGAAATATTTCCAGATATTTCCTAACATCTAAATTCAATTTATAAACAAAATATGACAGTTTCAACAGCATACTCCAAAATGTAACAACAAAACTAAGTAGAACGATATTGAATTAAGGGCGAAGTGGATAGAGCTCGCAATTAATGCATTTATTAGAAAAATGGGTACATGTAATTTAAAGCAATGGACATGTTAAAAATATTTAAGGACATCAATATATTAGTTTCAGCTTCAACAGTACTAGACAAATTGAATCTTGACGAAAGTTAGCTTTTCATGACACTGATTTGTATTTTTGTTCGCAGTCAGGACAGTTCAGCGAGGACATGATTCCCACTGTGGGTTTCAACATGCGCAAAATAACAAAAGGAAATGTCACTATAAAAGTATGGGACATTGGAGGCCAGCCAAGGTTTAGATCCATGTGGGAGAGATATTGTAGAGGCGTGAACGCAATAGTATATATGGTAGATGCAGCAGACCCAGAAAAAATAGAAGCGAGTCGCAACGAGTTGCACAATTTATTGGATAAACCTCAACTAGCTGGTATTCCAGTATTGGTGCTTGGTAACAAAAGGGATTTAACTCATGCTCTAGATGAGAACGGACTTATAGAAAGAATGTACGTTGATATTCTTGGATAGAACTTATTGCTTTAATACAGGGAAGTTTGAATAATTGATTTGTATTTCTTGTTTTAGGAATCTAGCTGCTATTCAAGACCGTGAAATCTGTTGCTATAGCATCTCGTGCAAAGAGAAAGACAATATTGATATCACATTGCAGTGGCTTATAGCACATTCTAGAAGTGGTGTTCGCTAATACGTGTAAAACCGTTTGGCTCTTATACATTCTTATCGGATAAACAAAACCCAAGATATTGATAACAGAATTGGGATCAAACGTGCGAGGAAGTGTTCGGCAATTTTCATTCTGGATTAAGCGATTATTATCGTAGGAAAACAAAAAGTTCTTTTTCAAAAAATCTAAGCTTTAGCTGTCCTTCGTTCAGGCGATTATATATATATATACATATATATATAAAGAAAACAAAAAAAAAGATCGTAGAAAATGTTGTGGAAAAAACATACCAAGGAAGTTATGCTTAAGTCAAATATGTTCGAGCGAACGGTAACCGAGACACATACAATACATCCTTGCGAGCACTTTTAGGGGATAAGTGAACAACTTTTTTATATTGCGTTTTTAGGTGATCAGTTCGAGTAAACACACTGCTGTTGTTCTAATACATGAAAACCATCAGATGATAAATTAGCATTTAAACGGTTAACGTAGAGACAATGGTAGCTAGTACGAATACAGGCGCAAAATAATATCAATTTATCGTATAGTACACATTCTCGGAAATATTTAATTACCATTTAATACGTCACGGCATAGAGATTACGTACATTCGATCGCTATATGTACACGAATATGACGCTAAGTAAACTTGTATAATTAATGGAGAATGATTAACTATATTATACCGATTTATTATGATCCTCGGGAAAATATGACAGTTGTGTTATGTATATACACGTATATATATATATATATATAAATATGAGAAGAATAAAATGATGTAATCCATTTTTGTAAATGGAGGAACGTCTTGAAGGAATTTCTACAATCATTGATGAGAAGGAAAAATAAAATATTGTATGTTTTTAAAACGACAATATTTAACGAAAATTTTTAACCACTGAGACCAAAGATCGAGCCAGAGTTCAGCGGTGTCTAATGCAATTAACGATTAACAGTTGTACAACAGATTGTAATTAACTATTTGAATTATTCATTTAACTTATGCATCATTGCAAGTAGCTAGAACACGTGTTTAATCGTCAATTGGATTAACGATTCAACAAGGAGTTAGCGATTAATGATTTTTAATTCAACGATCGGCTGTTAATGTTTCAAATTGAACGGTATGAAAAATTTGAATCGATCGCTCGACTCTGGCTTGACGAGTTCTGATTGGTCGATGTATAATATGACGTCATTGTGCAATCGATTACATGTTAAGTCGAGATTCGATATATGATGTTTTGTGTTTGTATGTTGCGTATTGTGTGTCACTGGGGGACGAACTGTATGCGAAGAACGATAATAGTGTTTCAAATATTAATAACGATTCGAAATATTTCAAATGCCCGCGTCGACGGAAGAGGATCCTTATGCACACGCGGCTAAGGGCCTTTTGAAATTGAAAAATGATCAAGGCGTCAACAAAAAGTATGTAACAACGGACTTCACTTTTACTTTTAGGTTATGTAGATGTTTTGACAGACGACACCGAGAAACAGAGTTCCGTGAGAATGTGTCTTTCAATATATTACGAACGATCAATAGTTTAATTCGTTTTTAAACTGATTGGTTACGATCGAAATAAAATTGTTCGATTTGCATCAAGCATCGAAACTTGTATTTGCTCTGCAACCCTTTACAGAAATAGAATTGTTTTTCTCATACAGGGTGATTCTGGAAACTGGGACAAGTTGCTGCTCAAAAGTTAAAGAATAAAGTGCAATTGCACCTAATGAGTGCATCCACATAAAAAATAAGGTTGTAGGAAGTTACAACATATTGTGATATGTAGTTTTAAAAAAAAGAACAGTAACTCGTCCCAGTTCCCAGAATTCCCCTGTGCAGTACGGATAAACAGTTAGTAAAGGAATTTTTCTCAACTAGGAAGAAAAACAAAGAAGGTAAGAAGAAGAAGTTGGTAGAAGTGTCGAAAATTGAAGAAGAAGAGAAACCCAAAGAGACAGAGATCAAGAGAACGAAAGCGGAAATAGCTTTCCAAAAAATGCAAGAGAAAATGGTAAGTTATCGTGTTCAATGCTAGATTTACAGGCCACTAAAACGTGACTGTTTTACGTATTCCTCCATCCGTAAATATGTGCTGTAAACCTAGTTCCTCATTAATTTTCTATCTCCAAAGAATTCGTATTATCACCATATTATTATTTACAGCAAACCGAAAGGATAAAACAGAAAGCCTCTATGACACACAAACAACGAGTAGAAGAATTCAACAGACACTTGGACAGCTTAACGGAACACTTTGACATACCGAAAGTCAGCTGGACAAAGTGAACGATTTCGGTGCATGTTCTCGTTTGTTAGCACTTTATTTATACATACAGATTGTAAACATAAATAATCACAATACTATTTAAAGTTCTTCTCTTATTGGCTCTTATATAAAATTGTACTTTAACTGCAAATGTTTATAAAAAAATATAAATATCAGATCTCTACTTCTATGATGGATGGACTACAAAAGTCTTATGGTTATTACGTGTTTGATTCGTCTGATCAAATGTAACGCTAAACATAAAAATACAATAAGGCAGATCTTGCGATGTTTTTCTGTTTTTTGTTTTTCAACATCGTCAGAACATCGCGGTGTGTAGCTAATTAGTTAGTAACACGTAATGTACATTATACGAGTACGTTGTAAAATATAAAATGCAATATACAAATTTAACAAAGTGTATATACACAAAATGGACGGATCTTATATATTAAAAGTGGACGGAGTGATCGGTTAAAATCGAGATCCCATTAGTAGGACTACGCTAATTAAAATACTCATCATAATGGACGGATATGAATATTTTATACCTCCGCTGCCGTACTGGAATATCTTTATGTAATTCTCTGTGACTTTCCAAGGGTTGCTGCCATCGTCAAAGTACATCGGACATTGATCGCGTTCTCTTTCGTACTCCTGCATTCAAAATTCCGAATAGTACATGCAACAATTAATAATAATATAGCAGAGGCATGCGGTAATTTACCTGCATTTCTAAGGCAACTGCAGCACCCTCGGTATAATTATTGCTCGTGACATCTTGTTTAAGATCACAGAAGGGACCAATAGCTTGAGACATGAGAACTTTGTTCAAATCGGCTCTTTGGTACACCCAACAACGGTACTTGCTGAAGGGATCCAACTCGTCATAAGTTATCAAGTACGATTTCAAGTTTTCCTTCCAAAATCCGATACATTTCATTTTGTAATCGGGCAGACCTGTACGTAAAACATTGAAGTAGAGAACAAACAACTTAGCACAACTGATGCATTGCGAGTGATAAGAGCTTACTGTAAATGTCTACAGGTCTTCCCAAATGATCGACGGACAGGCAGTAGGTCTCATCAATGGCGATTTCTTTCTGGTCAGTGTCGCACACAGAGAAGTCCGAAATGTTTTGCTTGCAATAAATATTCGGACGAGGCGATAACGTCACCCCGCCTAAAATTCTAGTCTCGAACAGAATATCCCCTTTCTGGTTGAACATGTATTTGCCAGCCACGGGACACCGAACCGGTACAGGATCCTTCGCTATAATTCGATTCATTAAATGATGTACAGCAACGTTTTCGTTCTATCGTTTGTCATACTAACAGAGGAATAAATCATATTTCCATTCTTCTTTGTTGGGAAACTGTACCCAGGAGCAGACCGTGTGGAAGTCGTCCTTGATCACTGCAATACCTCGTCGATACCTGATGATGTTGTGGTGTCGACGTACGAAGTCGAAGCAGACATAATCTTTTTGACTGAAAACCCGATTCACTTGATTATTATAGAAATTACTTATAAACTATTTGGTATACATATGAAGGTAATGGTTGGAACGAAAGTCGTATGGTTTCAGAAGTGGCGTATACATATAGAAAGTGCTTCGTACCATCCGTCAACAGTTAACCTCGCCATCATCACTCTGGTGTCCCTCGACTCTCGACACACGTAAATTGTACGCCTGTAACGACCCTCGTCAGGATACCAGGTTTCAATGATGTGTGTTTCATTGATGAATATATCTGCATCAATGTTAGCCGTGTTTATCCATTGTCCACTCATGTCTTCCGGTAATCTACATCCTGGTTCCACAACTTCCGCTTTAACGGGTGTCACCCTTAAACGCTCGGGACTTTTCTCAACAGTTTTCAACTTATTACACTCCGCTGTAATAGAAACTCCGATGTAGAGATCGTCGTCTCTGTTCTTTAAGAAACACCTGTACTTTTCATCTTTCCTCGACTCTTTCGTATTCGCGACTGCGAAGAAATGGTTCTTGTCCACGAACCAGTCTCCCAGGCAACTGTACTCGACCACTGAAACATTTATGGTGTAGAACTGGCAGACAATTTTATAAAAATCTCGTTCGAATAGTTAACAATTAAACTGCAGATTTTTATGCAAAATAAATATGTTCTACTGTAACCAATTTCTTTGTGAACGCATAAAGATACACTGTCTACTAAAATATTACCTCCATCGAAAGTTTCCTTCAATCCAGGACACTTCTTGTAAGTTATATTAAACTTCTGATTGGTTATTAAAAACTGTGTTCCTGCAGTTTGACATGATCGGATTTGAGCATCTGGATGATTACACTCTCCTCTGAACCTGTATCGATTCTGTAATTGTAACAGGAATATTAATTGATCGGTTTAGAATTCTTCTCTGCTGTTTAATAGCAGAGGTGTGTGAGAATGTATTTTTGGCTTCTCGCACACTCTATTCAATGCAATGAATTATCTTGCCTGATATGCAAATTGCCAAACACCTTCCAGAGACGATCTACAGTTCACAGGTACATAATTTTCAGAGAACAATGTTATTAACTGTTGACTGGGATTTATACCTTTGCACACATTCTCTACAGTGGGCTCATCTCCATCAGGCAAATTTACACAGCTCGCTAAAGTGGAAGAAATAGAATTATAGGATGCGACATGTAACTATACAATCAATGCAAATAATTCCTATTTCGTAGAAAGATTAGCAGCATAATACTAAGCTTAATACCTTCAAGTTTTTCCAATACATTCACTGTTCTAACGATCAACTTAACACAGTGGTAGCACTGTTCGTGTCGGAATACGAACGTGTAATTGACATGGTACTCTTCAAGCATATTTATACAATAGCCACGGTCAGTCATCGTATCTGCATTGATCTCTGTCAAAGTATTTCTGCCATTTTCCCATGAAAACCATGATCCCCTTATGACCAAGGGTATTTGACAATCTTGAAGAGAATCTGTGACTGAAAAACATAATTGGTAGATCATTTTCCCAGAAATCTGTGATATCGTTGTATCAATACGTTATCGCTTCGGTCAAAAATATTTACGCTTAATGAAATTTTTTGATTGTGACGAAATACAATTTCGTTGCCAACGAAATTCACTTGAAATTTGAGAAATCGTGTAAAGGTAGTAAACAATCGTGTTTGATTTTGAAATTTAACGGAAGCTTACCTTGCCACAGAAAAAAGAGAGCGAGTAAAACCGAGTGCCACACTTTTGTCATGTTGTCATTAAGTCGAACGAGATAATTTAGACGTTGAAAAAATTCTATTTTAATTAGAAACGATCATTCAACGTGTGTTAAAAACTATTACCCCAACGCCCATCCCACTTGCTAGTATTTCTCATTTGTGAATCATGCTCGTGCTGCCATCTGAATATCAATGTGTTGCGTGCGTCAGCTTCAGTCAGCTTCTTGTATTAGTTGAAGTTTGTTAGAGTTAGAGTGAGTTAGAGTCAGTTAGAATTAGAGCTGGTTGAAGTGGAAAAAATTCGTATTGTGCGACGCGTCCCCAAATTGTATCTTTAATTTTAATAATGGGACAAATAAAATTACGACAGGTTATGAATGATAAATATGAATCTTTATTTAGAAAATGATAATTAGACCGCGGATGTTTCTGCAAAGGGTATAGCCGGATAAGATGGTCAAAAATGCCCTTAAACCGAATTGTATCGACGAAGTGTCATTCGATAGGACACCAAAAAAAAGCATACTGTGCAAAATCTCAACCCTGTATCTCGATCGGGAGGGTAGTTATGGGGTAAAATCGAAAAATCAGTTTTTGGACTATTTTCCCTAGTTAATTATGTTTAAAAATTCTGAGAAAAATGTGACATATGTAAAGTATCCAAATGCATACTTCGCAATTGATTTCAGATTTTTAAATTGAAAATTCTGCTTGTAAAAAATCAAAAACCTCAAAAAAATCGAAAAAATGCAGATTTCACATGGAAGTTCTAGAGTGACAACTTTTATATTTTTACAGTAGCGATATATTGTTATTGGTATGGTTCATGAATTTTTTCAGATTTTTTGGTTTACTGCGCCGTTGTCAAAAAAAATAAAAACCGATTTTTTCGACGTTTTTTCCGCGAAGAACTAAGTTAACCTTAAAATTATAACGTTCTATTTATTTTTTAAGACTATAAGGCTCTGATAAACCTTGAACATTTCTAAAAAATAATTAAACAATGAAATCGGCTTGATTAGTATTTTTACTGTCAGCCTATTAGACCTGAAAGTATTAAACAGATTCCCAACAGATCGGTTGGCTCAGCGCGTTGAGCGTTCGACTGTTAACCTGCTTATACTAGGTTCAAGCCCGGCATACGTATACTTTTTTTTTTACTTGATTATTTCTTTTTTTTACGTCTAACTGTATAATAATCAATGGTATTTTTGTAGATTTCTTTTAGAAGCAATATTTAAAACATATTTTAATTCGGTTGTTGCTTGCACGTGGCAGCAATTATTTATTACCTCTCACATGCTCGATGCCTCTAAAAAATGATAAGACCTGTTGAAATATCGAGGAAGATTTTTTTCTCATTCAATCAATTCAACCAAGAAGAAGTGATACCGGTCATTAATGAAGATAGTGACGAAGACTGAGGACATCACATGATGAAATATTGAAACATGCTTTTACACAACGGTATGGTTCATACACAATAATTGCTGTTCCGCACTAAAGACGAGGTACCATAAACGAATAATTCAAAAGAATAGTATTACAATGGATTTAGTCTATAACGGAGTATTTAAAACTCGAAGACACGTATAGATTTACTACAGAAAATATTTAATACTACCAGAATTAAGAAGATGCATAAATAAAAATTATTGATAATAACAATTGCTCCAAAATTTTTTTTCCGAATTTGACCTTAAAATATTGTTTAAATATTTAAATATTGCTTTTAAAAGAAATCTACAAAAATACCATTGATTATTATACAGTTAGACATAAAAAAAAGAAATAATCAAGTAAAAAAAAAGTATACGTATGCCGGGCTTGAACCTAGTATAAGCAGGTTAACAGTCGAACGCTCAACGCGCTGAGCCAACCGATCTGTTGGGAATCTGTTTAATACTTTCAGGTCTAATAGGCTGACAGTAAAAATACTAATCAAGCCGATTTCATTGTTTAATTATTTTTTAGAAATGTTCAAGGTTTATCAGAGCCTTATAGTCTTAAAAAATAAATAGAACGTTATAATTTTAAGGTTAACTTAGTTCTTCCTGGAAAAAACGTCGAAAAAATCGGTTTTTATTTTTTTTGACAACGGCGCAGTAAACCAAAAAATCTGAAAAAATTCATGAACCATGCCAATAACAATATATCGCTACTGTAAAAATATAAAAGTTGTCACTCTAGAACTTCCATGTGAAATCTGCATTTTTTCGATTTTTTTGAGGTTTTTGATTTTTTACAAGCAGAATTTTCAATTTAAAAATCTGAAATCAATTGCGAAGTATGCATTTGGATACTTTACATATGTCACATTTTTCTCAGAATTTTTAAACATAATTAACTAGGGAAAATAGTCCAAAAACTGATTTTTCGATTTTACCCCATAACTACCCTCCCGATCGAGATACAGGGTTGAGATTTTGCACAGTATGCTTTTTTTTGGTGTCCTATCGAATGACACTTCGTCGATACAATTCGGTTCAAGGGCATTTTTGACCATCTTATCCGGCTATACCCTTTTAAATATCAATAGTAATAGCATTTGCAGATCCAAAATAAATAAGAATCGTACTAAATTCTGTTGAATTTCATACTTCAGCATTTTTTGAACATTTTTACAAGCTATAAATGTATAAAGATTAAAATAAAATTACAACGAACTTAAAATCATAACTTTTAGTATCTTATGAGTAGTGGATAGTATCGAGTTAATAGCTGCACACTTTGAATTTGCTTTAATATCGGATACTAGAGTATTAATCCTATATAGACTATATGTATCCACAATTATTTCAAACCTATTACCTTTCATAACATTTTGCAATGTCACGTTGCCTCAGAACAAAATATATTCAAGCTTGTTCACTTGAATTTTGTATCAACGAGAATAATATTGCTTCGAACCTTGAGTTACTATTGTACTATCACTTTTTCCAAAGTCTATGTAACTATCGTGTGCTAATTGTGTTCCTTTCTGTTCCTAGCACTTCAGTACGCAGTTAATTACACTCGTCTCTGATGCGAAATTTCACAAGGATTACGGTGATTCAAATAAAAATTAGCTGCCGCTGCCTGAGGAACAGCTCCCTACATTCGTATTCGCATGGATATTCGTACCTACGTCATCGTAATTCTTCAAGACCTTCGTTTCATCTCGTCACGATACACATTTAATATTGTAATCTTTTGGTGAAAAATAAAGAATATTAGTTGCAACAATTAATGCGTTCTCTTTTCTTTACCCTGTACATGGATATGCCATAGTAGAATTTCTTGCCGTCGACTTGTACTACTTAATTTCAAATACCTCCTTCAATATCATGTTCTCTTAATACAAAAAATAATTTTTCACGTTTTCGAAAAATTTTCGACCGTCTAACTTGACATTGACTTGTACTACTGAATTTTTGAAATTTTTCGACCGTCTGACTTGACGTTGAGTTATACTACTGAATTTCGGATACTTCCTTCGCTATCATATTCTCCTAGTAGAAAGTAGAGAAATTGTCGAAAACTTCGAAAATTGAACTTTGTATTAGGAGAACATAATATCGAAGGAGGTATCCGAAATTCAGTAGTACAAGTCAACAACAAGCCAGACGCTCGAAAAATTTCGAAAATTCAGTAGTACAACTCAGCGACAAGTCAGACACCCAAAAATTGGCGAAAATTTTCGAAATTCTCGAAAATTGATTTTTGTATTAGGAGAACATGATATCAAAGCAGGTATTCGAAATTCAGTAGTACAAGTCAACAACAAGCCAGACGCTCGAAAAATTTCGAAAATTCAGTAGTACAACTCAGCGACAAGTCAGACACCCAAAAATTGGCGAAAATTTTCGAAATTCTCGAAAAATTGATCTTTGTATTAGGAGAACATGATATCAAAGGAGGTATTCGAAATTCAGTAGTACAAGTCAACGGTAAGCCAGACGCTTGAAAAATTTCGAAAATTCAGTAGTAGAAATCAACGTCAAGCCAGACGGTCGAAAATTTCGAAAAACTCGAAGATTGATTTTTGTATTACGAGAACATGATATCAAAGGAGGTATTCGAAATTCAGTAGTATAAGTCAACAACAAGCCAGACGCTCGAAAAATTTCGAAAATTCAGTAGTACAAGTCAACGTCAAGCCAAAAGGTGAAAATTTCCAAAAAATTTTCGAAAATTAATTTTGGTATTAGAATATGATATCGAAAGAGATGGAACGAAAATTA
Organism: Lasioglossum villosulum; assembly: GCA_963971365.1. NCBI lineage: Eukaryota > Metazoa > Arthropoda > Insecta > Hymenoptera > Halictidae > Lasioglossum > Lasioglossum villosulum. The sequence goes on from OZ020495.1 coordinate 4,509,923, forward strand.
GTAGTACAACTCAGCGTCGGGCCAGATATTCGGGAAGAATAGGTGGTGCAATAAATATATACGGTTTTTTATGACGTCTTTATTTATTGATTGTATATTTTCATACATAAAATGTTGATATTGTACATGTACATAACTTATATTCTAACGTATATGGATATGATTTTTATCAAATGTAAATCTGGTAAGGTAGATTATGACTTCAAAATTTTATTTAGGAAATTCTATTTTGGGAAACATGTTTTTTATGGAAAATTTTAGCTGAATCCGATTTAACCGATTTTCGGAAGTTTAGCTCTTGTACCAGTTATATGTAGAGGGAGTATACACGATTACAATATGCAATATGGAGAATCACATGGGGTTGACAATATAACCCAATGTAACCACCAATTTTGCCAAATGGTTTCGCATACTATATAATCCTGCTGTATAGCCCCGAAATCTTATTGAAGAATACAAATGAATGCTTATTTAGTATGTATGATCAAATTACCGAAATTTCGCTAGCTCCGAAATTCGTTTACTAATAAATATTCGTAAGTCGATCATTCGTACTTTAATGTCATGTGGTGTGATTGAATAAAGTTCGTAATTTAATTTTATGTCACTCAAAAATGGTTTAGTTTTCGTGAAAACTTGTTGTATGCCGTACCAAGAGCAATGGCGAAAACAGAAGCAGCTGAAAGTGCAGGAACCAGTTGGGAACCGCTACGACTGACACACATTAAACCATCCTTCAACAGTCAAGAATCGGCGCTCGCGGCTCGTCAGGATCTATGGCACAAATTTATTCTTTACGGTGTAGGAAAGTACAAAGCGACAGAGGTTATGAAGAAAATCATCACTGCCTGTGATCCTGAGATTATACTGCCTGTTAGGTACAAAGTGGAAAGTCCGAACAAAAGTCACTTCTTGGCTAAGTGTAGCGCCAACGCTATAGAAAATCTTGTGAAGCAAGGTTTATGCGTGAGCTTGCAGAATGGGCAAGAGTTACGCATCGATATCGTATTGGGATTCATGGATTCCCAAGACTTACCATTGAATCCTAATAGAGTTATTGCTCAAGCTCTGTATTTCAGGTATGAGCCCACCAAGAAGGTATTGAATCTCGATAACTTTGAGAACGAGAAATCATTGGGTCTTATATTTTGCCCTGTATCTTTACCGAAAGTATTACAGTCTGTCTTCAGATGCAGTAGAATGGGAATCTGGAACACGAACCGTGATTCCAGACTACCCATTCGCGAATTGAGCTTGAAGTATAACAAAATCACAGCTATCGTCTTGTTCGAGAAGTTCTTTAATTATCACTTGACCAAGCTCGATTTGAGGTACAATTACATCAACGAGCTGGACTATTTACGATACTTCAGTGAGTTCAAGATAAGCGAGCTGTGGCTCGATGGTAATCCATTGTGTACCAAGTATAACAAATGCCAGGATTACGTTCAGGCTGTGAAAAGCGTTTTCCCACATCTGCAGAAATTAGATGGGATCGTTATAGATACAGAGCAAAAGTTCATTCCAAACATACAGAGCAATTACCTGAGAGACGGGTCTAAAACTAGTTTGATCAAACAGTTTGTGAAGCACTATTTCACGTTGTACGATCAGGATGATAGGCAAGTGATGAACGGATTGTATGATAGGGACGCGCTGTATTCGATGACGCTCGGGCCATTGACAAACTACGTCCATAAGCAAGTAACTAAATCATTCGCTACGAACAGAAACTTGTTGAAGTTCGTCGATTATGCCAAGTGTCAAGAATTTTTACTGCGAGGTCCTGAGAAGATCATTTCCGCCTTGAGAAGTCAGCCAGCCACCATACACAATTTTAAATCATTTCATATCGATCTATTATATGAAGAAGACAGTCATGTAGCCATCTCTGTCCAAGGCGTGTTCTCTTTCAGAGAGATTTCCTGTCCACCGATGTTCTTCAACAAGACTTTCATTATTGTCCAGAAAGAAGACAATGAATATTGTATCACCAATGACCAATACTATCTGGATGGATTACCTGCTAGTAGTAATCAATCGGGAAGCATCGATGCAAGATTCGACTCAAAGATTGTACCCAAATTCGACCCAACAGTGTTCAGTGTCTCCGAGAAGGAACAATTGTTGACATTCTTACACGAGCTAACTACAATGAACATGAACTTCTGCCACCAGTCCCTCGAAGAAGCCAATTGGGACATAAGGGCTGCTATCACGACGTTCATGAATATGTACACCGTTAACAATGTACCGCCGGAAGCGTTCATGTGACCCTCTAGTATATAGTCGATCGCATAATATGTATTATCTATATCCGGGTTCATACTGTAAGGAAGTCTTGTGACGTTGGGTACAGGGCTTAAAGAAATTTCGAACTATTGTCTGTTTTGATCATACATAGCATAATATTTTCTATACCGTCTGTAAAGCTTTTGGTAAGACAGTGTACCTATCCTTCAAAGAAAATAAACTAAGTGCAATGAGTCGCGTTTTATTAGAAATTATTAACTTTATTTTACAGAATATAAAAATTACAATTTCCATGATACTAACAACCTTGCTGTGTATTCAACAGGGTGATGGTCTTACTGATATACGGCGTAGTATTCACATTTGAATTCACTCCTAATTCAAACACCTTCTGCATCAATGGTAGAGCATGTTCTGGAACGAAACGCGAGTGATTAGAACGGAAGCAGCAACAAATGATAATTCGATTGTAGATAATGTTTACCTTGCATGCAAAGTACAATTTCTGGTAACTTTTCTAGAGCCGACATTAATACATCGGCTCTAGGACTGTCCAGACATCTTTGAAAGGCGGATAAAATGTTTGCGTTCGTTGCTGGACGATACTTCAGTGCTCTTGCCAGTAAGGTGTGAGCTAGAGTCCTTATGTTACCTTGAGGAGACACTAACAGCTCGGCTATGTTGTCTGTGATCGGTTCTAGGACCGAAGGCTTCCGAGATGACAAGTGCTCGATTTCCTGAAGAGCGTTGAACACGTCTGAAATGGGAACACACGTTTGTGAATTCTTCTCTTCTGCGTAAAGTACATGCTGCAGAATAAAAATAAAGTGTCTCGGTTGAAAAAATGTTTTTGAAATAGTGTACCATCGCCGTGCATCTTGCCCAGAGTAGACAGCAACGAGGTCAAATGCTGAGGGACTATGATCTCGGTTGGTGGCGGTGTAGGAGGCACAGTGATCAGAACTTCCTCCACGTCTTCCCCTTCCCTTGGTACTGGGATGCCTGATACAAGTGTACGAAGTGTAACTAGATTCGGATAGTGTACCTGTAATTCACTACATGTAAGTGTAAGCTGACTTCTGAAGTTTGATGTAGGAAACCAAAGGCACCAAATACTTACTGAAGAGGCTGAGCGTGCTTCTGTAAGTACTTCAACGCTTTTTGAGGATCGTATGCAATGTACGACTGTAGGAGCGTGATGAATCTGTTCAGGAGCGGTATGATCTCTTTTATCGGGCCGTAATTCTGCGGAGAAAATGAATCAGTCGTTTGACACGAATTATACATATGTTTCAAATAGTCTTCCTTCTCGAGAAATTTTATAATTGGTTATTTCTCGATAAATTTAAATCTTCTAAAGAATTTTCGAGAAATATAGCCTTATTTCTCAAGAATTGAGAAATGTTGAGAAATTAGGAACGCTAGTTTCAAAGTACCTGAAAACATTGAAAGTAATTCTCCAACGTATCTTCCAAAGCAGCTCGATGCTCTTCCCGAAACAAATGCGGCTGCAGCAATTCGAGCAGGCCCATTATTTGCGTGAAAAGATTCAAATGATGACCGGAACGGAATTGACCGAAGTCTAAATAGCATCTGCCCATTAAAGATGACGCTAACATTGGAAGCTGACGTAACACTAGGATCGGATGAACGGCGGCCATTTTTCTAGCACACATCTCGAACTCTTGGGACCTGGAATTCCAAGATTTTTGTCTGGGCGTCGCTGCCAACGCTGTTACCAAAGAGTGGCTCATGCAGTCCAGTACGGAACCGGTCCAGGCTGTGATCTTTGCTCCCTCGACGAACTTTTTCGTTTGGAAGGTGTCTAGGTAACAGATCACCTTGGGTATCTTCATGTACATGTGTAACAAGAATTGATGCGCCATGTCGGATTCCACGCTAAAAGATTATAACATAGAATTGCTTGTAGCGTGTGAAAAAAGAAAGGGAGATGGTAGATGAAACGCATCGCGTACTCTGGATCATTCATCATACGATCAGCCAAATATCTGACAACACTGGATACCAAATGGTCGTCTGTTGAGATGCAATGCAACAACAAATCCAAACGAGAATCCATCCTAGCCAGCGCGGTGGTTCTACTGTTGCTATTAAAAGTGATAACAGCTTCTGCAACTATGTACGCCACCAGCGTCAACAATTGCTTCTCGTGCAACAGTAAAATATCTTCCGGGACATAGTGCTTCGGCGTGAATTTATCTCTGCCTTGCCACAGCTTCGGATTGCACGTCAGAGCCCACAGAAAATCTAACACAGCTGTTGGGTCGTACCTGAAATCACAACAATTTCAAAATAAAAATTCTTTGCGCTACTCTGATGTTCTGAAATGCTTTTTAACCTCGTACGCTGCTTTAAAGCGTCCAAAAACTTACCCATCGTCGCATTTATCTAACAAGTGTCCAACGCACTTATGCAAGGTAGCCCAGCTCGCTCTGTGCGTTAACAGGGTCAGCAAATAGGGCCTGAAGGAGTGCGAACTAACTACGTTATTGTCAACTTTCATTTGTATCTTCGTCTTCCCGAAAAGAAGCTTCATCTGCAGATTGGGACAAGTTCCGATCAACTCTGGTTCCACGGAAGCCAGCCAGTCGATCAACAACCCTGTCCTCGGTTTCCTAACACCTTCGTTACTATCATTAACCAGCAACCTCGCCATAGCTTCGACAAGTACATCGGTCTTCTGTTGTTTGAAACAAATATCCAACAATTTTCGTCCCACAGCTTCGAGATTCACCGGATCCGTGCCTTCCAAAATGGATCCAAGGTCGCGAGTCTGCATCAGCATAGTTAACTCCATGCTCTTCGGTGTCTTGGTTAATTGTACGTTAGCAAAGTCTCTTAGGATAGAAAGAACCGGTGCTTTCACGTCCCCTATCAGCTGTATCAAGTTCAAACACATGTTGCGAGTCAGTTCGACGACCTGTTTGGACGTTGAAGATTTCTTCAAGGGCAGCAGGATGATCCTCATCAAGGTGCACGAGTACTGCGGCATGTGGACGAGTGAAGCTAGAAACTGCTTCACCTGCATCGAGCTTAGAACGCTACAGATGTGCTGTATAGCTAAAACAACAGCGCCGCTTTCTTTCGAGGACTTCTGCAGATCCTTCGCCAGAGTTTTGTGCAAGCGACGATACGCGTCCACCTTCTGGCTGATCGATATGTTCTCTATGAACAGCCTGTTGATCAAATGAGGAACGTCTGTCTTTACAGAGCACTGGATAACAGACTGTTTCTGGACCATAGCGCTGGGAGGCAGAGGTTCCTGCAGTTGTCCTATAGTCACCGGGTTCTCATCGGGTAGTTGAGGCTCCATCAGTTGTAGGACTTGCACGAATACTAATCCGCCGGTGGCTCCTCTTCTGTGTTGCACTTCCACCAACTGTGCCATGTACGTTTTATCGAGCACAGCCTCTCCGACGGAGTCGGGATCGATCTGCACTCCTGTATCCAGTGTGTGCAGCAGCTTGCTCATCGAAGGCACTGGGATTCCGAAGCTCTGGATGAACAGGACCAGCTGCTGAGGCTCCAAGTCCTTCAAAGCTGCGTCCACAAGGCGTGGAACGTTGCTCCTGATCATCCTCAGCTTCAACCAATCTGGTATCAGCAAAGCTTCTTCGCTGGTGTCGACCAAAAACGCTTTTGGAGGCTCTGCGTTCAATGGGAACCACGTCTCCAGGAGAACGTTGAACAAGACGTCGTCGTCAAAAGAGTCGTAGGTCAGCAGAATGATCATAGCGTGCACCACGAGAATGTGCATCGTGCATTCTTCTCCCGAGCTCCATTGGACTAGGATCTGATCCTGGCTCTCTGACCACGTGTATTCTTCTCCTCTAGGTGACCGAGCCTTCTCTAAATAATTGCAGAAAATCGCCATGAACGCGTGCAGGGTTTGCTTGGCCTGTTGATTGTCGCATTCCGACTGTGGCAAGATCGCTGCTATGATCGTGCTCCTCTCAACTACCAGCTGAGAGATTTCGTTAGCAAGATCCGTTAGCTCTGGTAGCTCGTCGTCGGTTGTGTGGGCGGAAAGGTACGAAATGTAGGCGTGAACGAGATCAGGATTGTTTTCCACTTGGCAAGCCCCACGAAGAGCTGTCGAGACCAAGGTCCTCACCGATAGAAAGTGCGGAATGGTTGGTAACTTGCGGACTAGCCAGAGCTCCCTAAAAAAACCGTTCCCAATCATTGCATTCAAAACATTCAGAACGAAGAAGAGAGTAAATTATTAAAACTACTCTTGTAGTACCAGCGTGAAACTTGAAAGTTCTTACTTCTCATTTTCCGGATCGATGTCCATAGGTTCCTCCTCGGTAGGTATTGATCCCAAAACCATTTTTAAACCAGTAATCGCTTGTAGACGGCTGTTCGTCTGCTGGCTGCTCAATCTTCTTAAAAAGTACTCTAACACTTCGTAAGCGTGTTGTCTGTCCTGATCAGGGTCGGTTAGCAACATTTGAAGATGAGCCAGCAATTGTTGTTGCCTCGGTTGTTTCTCCACCGCTTGTGTGCTAGTGGACAACAGAAACTCGCAGAGGCATTGCACAGGCAATTGACTAAGGGATCCTTCGCTACTTTGTACAAGATCTGCTAGCCAAGGCATACTCTGAGAGGAACTTTGCTGTTGCCTTTGAATTATGTCCAACAGGAAGTCTGGTTTACGTGACCGGCAGAGTAAGTGTCCTAATCTATGGGACACGTTTAACGATTGTATTTGTTCTAACACCGCTGGAGGCGGTCTTCTTGCGATGCCAGTCGGCTCCATGGTGATTAATTGCGATAATAACAAGCTGTTCTGCTCGGATATCTGTATCCTTGTTGAAGCAGCCGCTAAATGGGACTCGTACTCGAGGATCTCTTGCTTTTCGATCGCTTCCACTTGCAGTTCCTTCGAGCGCTCTTGTTCTATCACTTCCGGCAGAGCCATCGTTGGTGGAGGGTACGAGAAGTGACTGTAAAATATAGCGTTAACAGTTTAAAAGGGTAGTCTTGTTTTCTGGATTGCAAGGGTGTGGGTGCGCCTAATCATTTCTTGATAATGTAAAGATAGGGTTTTCCAGTAGCCGAAAGCGTTAGATAAAAGATTTAGTAATTTGCATTATTTGGCAGCATAATGACTAAAAAGTAGGTGTAAAAATGGAATAATTTTTTTTAATTGTACCACACATGTACCAAAAAATCAGGTAGTTTAGTACAATTATAAAAAAGTTATTATATTTTAAAAGGTGTACGAACACTTTGTACACCCACTGTAGCTGTCACAGCTTTATGAAAATAGCTACACGCGCAGCTTTATACTTATGAATAATGTAAAATAATGTAAAAATAGTTTTGAGGGCGATTGCGGCCTAGATTGATCTTTCATTTAGCGCTTTTGATTACTGAGAAACCCCGCCTTTGCATTATCCGAAAATGAAACGAGACTACTCCTTTAATTACGAACTTACTTAGTGATGCACATTTCCATGAGAGTTCTTAGAATAGGGTACCGCTTCCACACGACAGCACCGATAGTAGACGGATTGTGAGCAGCTAGTACCAACAACATAATCCATCCTTTCCAGTATAAATTCGATATCGCCAATGTCGGTGGTACGTAACTGTAAAAACAGAAACAAGTAATTTATGAAGCTGTTGCGTACGCATATGATCGGATTAGAAAATGTATAGAGTACTTTGACGGTATATTTATGGTTCCAGGTGGCTGGTAGATGCATAGATTAAAGATAAGTTCGATTACATCCAGTTTATCCGATTGCAAAGTTGGAAAACTCTCAGACGAGTTGGCCGCTGCTCTCCGTATCAGTTGGTCCACCAAATCCAGCGTTTCCGAATGGGTAATACCGTTATCCTGAAACGTGAAACCTCTACAACACCCTATACTTATGATAAGATAAAATCTAAACGTTCTAGATACCCACTTTCGAGTAACCAATTAACAGCAGTCTCAACAACGTATTTTGTAAGAGCGGTACATCGGAGATCAGTCGCAAATAAAACACTCTATCGGACTCCGGTGGCCAGTTGTCCAATTTGTAATATTGCTCCGGTGACTCGAGCATCAATATCTTATGCAAAGCATGAAGAAGCTCGTTTCTACTGATCGCGTACATCTGCGGCGCCAAATTCTGCAGCCACATCACGGCTTCGAATTGTATGGTCGCCACCATGTTCTGGAATTGATGTAACAACGCTACGTCCTTCTTGTCGCCTCTTTGTGCGAGCGCCGCGGCTTCTTTGATTTGCGGACTGATAGCTAGCAACATGCACAAACATAGCAAGTCCGCGATGGACATGAAGACTCGTTCTTTAAACTCGAAGTTAAGCAATTGTTGCGCTATGTCTTGTCTCTCGGCCATCATAGTGCGAGCGAACGTAATTAAATTGATATCGTGTCTGCAGACGCGTACTATTTCCCTGAGCAAGGCACGCAGAGGCCGGAGATAGTCTTCTCGGTTCATCAATAAATCCTGAAATATCTCCGCGAGCAATTTAGCCGACTGTTCCGGCAAAGTTTGGAACATTACGCCCAGCATCGGCATGTTGTTCGGATTCCTTGCATTCGACAATTCGTTGTAAATAGTATGCTTCAAAATGGTAGCCAAATTCTCCGGATGCAGACCGATCAGTTCCTTGACACCGTTCAAGTACAAATTAATTACAGCCTTGGTCTTCAGTCGCATCTTCACTAATTGACTTATAACTTCCACGTCCCTCTGCGTGTGGGAAGTGCAGTTGTAACAGATGTAGCTGAGCAACTCCTGAGCGGGTCTCATCAGTTTAGGATTGTGCAGCCACATCTCCAATCTCGGGACAGCTATGTTTCGAATCTCTACGAATCCGCAGGCTGACGACAGCAGCCTTAGAAAGTTTTTCGTGATTGACTCCGGTTGCCTTCTGTTCAGCTGTTCCTTTATAGCTTCGAGCACGATGAATTCTATACTTTCTATACACAGAGCGTATCTAGGTGTCACGGGGAAGTCTATCTTCTCCTTGTCGCCAGGAAACTGTGCCGACGAGGAATTTGGGTCCTCGTCGTCTATTGTAGAGGGACTGTGACAATCGCGTGGCGTTAAAACCGATAGTTCCGGTTGCAGAACGCTTTTCGGCGGATGCCGCGTGTTGAAGCCCGTTAGAATATTGTCCACGAAGCCTTTACACTCTTCATGGTCGATCCACACTCGCTCCCCAAGGGCATCCTCGATGTATAACTGTGAGAGAAGTAAGAATTAGTTTAAACTCACTTCTAAGTCTCAGATGAATGTATGAGTCAGTGGAAAAGTTCGTGATTTCCTATTGAAATATAAAAACTTATTGTTATAAGTAGACTGCGGATCTTTATGCACAATAAAAATGTTTTGCATTGATTCTGGGGAGACTTTGTTACATGAAAAACAACTAATTCCTCACTGTTTTATATTTCACCAGAGCAATCTCTTCATAAACGCATAACGAAGATCCGCAGTCTAGTTATAAGATAACTCTCTTATAACAACCTTTACGAAAATCTCTGGCCAATTTCTCTTCTCGTGAAATCCCTTCATTAATAAATTAGCAGCGAGTACAGGAACCAATGGGTTACCCTTGGATTTGTAATTGTGCGCCTGGTCTCGTTTCAGCAAGGACGATAGCGCGTGTAATATACAGTCGTGTGAAAAAATAGATGCGCGTATTTTCGCTAGATACAATAATCCCATGTAGATCAAAGTGTCCGGCTTCCATTTCTGGTTCTTCAGGGTCTTTATAGCGCCGCAAATGATGCCTATAACTTTGTCACCCTCGTCGTTGTCGTTCGCTTCTAGAACCATCGGAACAAAATCGGCTGGATCACTCTCTATGGCTACCAGTTCCCAAGCTTCCGCACTTGAGAACGGTGCCCTTGGATGGGGGGCATGAGTCGCAAGCTTCTGTTTCTTTGGTGGAATATACTGAAACGACTGAAGCGATCCCGATGGTGCTTCTTTCTTTCTATCATTACCTATAAATTTTAAATAATAAAGCTAATGATTCATTGTGTAATTTTTTAATAATTGTTATATTACATGTACGCTATTTTTACCAGAAGTAGAGGAGCTTGTGCTTGGTTTAGAATGAATAACCCCTGGTCTTTTAGCATCAGAGCTTTCGCTGCGGGATCCTTTAGATCCCAACGCAAACAAGTCTGCAGGATGTTGAGCTATTTTACTCTTCGCACCTCTACCAATTCCTGCTTTTCCACGGTCCATTGTAACTTCGATCTATCCTGAATTCCGAAATAAGAAATAATTGTAAAAATTATAATATTATATTTATTGCAATATGTATCTAAATAAATTAATGTAATAATTCGAAAGAGAATTTACAATTTCAATGATTGCGAAATAAGAGTCTGGAACCATTCATTTTGATTCAGTAATTTTAGTTTCAATAATTACATGATGATTACATATAAGAAAGATTGAATTCTATGAAAGATTACGTGTAAAACGAAAAATGTTTTGCATTACGTTCTAACCTATTCAACATTTATAAAGCCGATTCCTGGGAGGCGATCTTCTGAAAAGTATTTCTAACATGGTACATTGTTGGTGACATCAGTTCTAAGCTGACAATGAGATGCAACAATCGTTTCATATGTCAACAAATTATAGTTTTATAAACAGCGCGTTTCGTACAGCATCGGTGGTAATGATTCCTAATCGGTAGCAGTACCAAACATCGTTCACGATATCGCTTACTTCGAGATTCGATAGAATGAAGTAAGTAATCGATTACTGCCAACTATGGAATTCGAATAACATTCAATAGTAAGGTTCTCATGGGTTCTCCACTATTGCTCTGATTGGCTGAATAGCAGCACAAAATATACAAAATGAGTTGTTCGTACGTCTCATTCATAAATAATAATTCTCAGCGGAACGATTCGAAAGAATAAATCATACTATCAATTGTACAATAATGTTATATTCGCCTACGACATTTCTAAGCAATTTTATCAACAAATATCAAAACATTCCTGTGCATGTGTAGGTCAAAGGAACGTGAGATTGCAAGGAAGTGTTTACATCGTAAACAAGTTTGATAAAAATTAATCATTTACTGTTTTACAAAGAAATAATTATGGCAACTGAATGTGCTAAAGTAATTATGTTAAATGTTCCCATTGGTACTGAGCTGGGAATAGATTTAAAATCGTGGAACACAGCAGATCGTTTTAAGGGTATTAAAATGATTCCACCAGGATTTCATTACGTACACTACAGGTAATTATATGTAATACTCTTCTTTGTATAAGAATTGCCTTTTTACTTATCAATTTTTCATGTAGTGCTGTAAACGAGTGTGGAGAACCAGCACCAAAAGTTGGGTTCCTTCACACATTTAACAGATCTGAATTTTTAGTCAGACAGTGGGACGCGAAAGCTGAAGATCTTAGTTCGGAAGGTATGTATATGTTACATGCAACTAAATTTTAATATTGCATTTGTTGCAGCCCACGCGTAGTATTAGGATTCCACTATTAGCCCCCTGTAGTCCATTGCTTATCACTGCATTAAATATTTTTAATACTAAATATAAAACAAAATGCTTTTCATCTAGCCGTGCCAGATGCAATGATACAAAGAATGAAGGAGAACCTGAACGAATTGGATAAACATCTAGGCTGTTATCCTTACGACATATGGAAACAATGGATGGACTTAACAAATCACATTAGTTCTTCCCTTGTTGAGCGTTGTTCACCTATATGTGGGTCTGTAGAAAGAATAAATAGTCGATCTCAAGTCAATTTCACTAATTTGTACTTATCGGATGATATTATAAAGTTTTTGTTACTTTGTTTCAGTTTTGTAAGATCAGCTCTAGAGTTAGAGCCCTGTAGCGATGCGATGAGACCGAGAGGAGGAACATTAACCCCAAAAAGAACAAAAAGAACTGGAATTACTGTGGAAGAAAAAGAGAAAGAGCTACTTCCTGACTTGAAACCTAAGCCAGGCACAGAACTTCGGTTATCTAAGTTGCCTGATAAAAATTATCCAGATGGAGCATCGCCCAGCGAAGTCACAAAACACTCCCTGGACTCTAGTTATGCTCTCAATACGTTTTTAAAGGACTTAACAGAGTAAGAATAATGGTAGTTTATACTATTCGTACATACTTGCATGTGGTAGAAATGTATTGGTTTAATTTTGTCAGATCTATGGACATTATTGGTGAAATGCAACTGGCGTTTGTTTGTTTCCTCGTCGGACAAAGTCTGGATGCGTTTGAACACTGGAAACAGCTAGTATGCCTGATTTGCGGCGCCGATTCTTTAATTCCAGAACGGCGCGCCATTTTTATGGAATTTATGAAAGCGTTGGAGGTCCAGTTGACTCACGTACCTGAAGATGTCCTCTGCGATATCGTAGCTAATAATAATTTTGTTTATCAAAACCTACGGAAACTGTTCGCGAATATCGAAATGAATTCGTATATAGATGGCCGTTTGAAAACGTACGCTGTGAGGTTTCGTAATCGATTAACGACGAAGTTCTCGTGGGACTTCTCTTTACAACAAGAAGACGACGACGAAGCACCTGTAGTCGTGGTTTTGGAATAAAACGGTCTTCAAATAAAGGTACCAATCACAAATGTACATACTTATTGTTTGTAAATAACTAGATTTTTATTAATTATAAGATATAACAGAGAATAATTAAAAGAAGATACATAACAATATTAAATGCAATTGTTTGCTTATGCTATTAAGTACAATCACTCAAGAATTAGTTACTGTGAAGTGGTCACGAGAGCGTATGAACACTGCCAGAGGATGTTCATCAAACTTTAGCTCAGAGGCGCTAAACAAAACAAATTACAATTAATTTAATATTTATACTATGTTATTTGGTAATTACAAGTATAGATTGAAATAATTACCGGGTGTGGCGGTCTGGGGGGAGGAATATACACTGGTCTTGGTACATTTACTGGCCTAGGTTTACCGGGTTCGGGCTCTGGGTCGGCTTCACGGCGGAGACGCTGAGCAAAAGAAATTAAAACAAATCATTTAATATTCATAAGTTATTCAATCAGTACAAGTATATATTGAAATAATTACCGGGTGTGGCGGTCTGGGGGAAGAAGTATACACTTCTTTTGGTAAAGTTAATGGCCTAGGATTACCGGGTTCAGGTTCCGGGTCGGCTTCACGACGAAGACGCTAAACAAAAGAAATTACAACAATTAATTCCATATTCACAAGCTATTTGATAAATAAAATTATTCATTTAAATAATTACCGGATGAGGTGGTCGTGGAGGAGGGACATACACTGGCCTATTTGCTTCGGGTTCAGGCTCTGGATCAGCTTCACGACGAAGACGCTGAGCAGAAGAGATTACAACAATTAATTTAATGTTCACAAGATATCTGATAATTACAAGTACAGATTTAAATAATTACCGGGTGCGGTGGTCGTGGAGGAGGGACATACACTGGCCTAGGTTTACCGGGTTCAGGCTCTGGGTCGGCATCACGACGAAGACGCTGAGCAAAAGAAATTACAACAATTAATTTAATATTCACGAGCTATTTGATAAGTAAAATTATTTATTTAAATAATTACCGGGTGTGGTGGTCGTGGAGGAGGGACATACACTGGCCTATTTGCTTCGGGTTCAGGCTCTGGATCAGCTTCACGACGAAGACGCTGAGCAGAAGAGATTACAACAATTAATTTAATGTTCACAAGATATCTGATAATTACAAGTACAGATTTAAATAATTACCGGGTGCGGTGGTCGTGGAGGAGGGACATACACTGGTCTAGGTTTACCGGGTTCAGGCTCTGGATCAGCTTCACGACGAAGACGCTGAGCAAAGAAAATTACAACAATTGATTAAATATTCATAAGTTATTTGATAATTGCAAACATAGATTTAAATAATAACCGGGTGTGGCGGTCTGGGGGGAGGAATATACACTGGCCGTGGTACATTTACTGGCCTTGGTTTACCGGGTTCAGGCTCTGGGTCGGCTTCACGGCGGAGACGCTGAACAAAATAGATCACATCAAATTCATTTAATATTCTTGAATTATTTACCAGACCAAACTACCGATTACAATAATTACCGGGTGTGGTGGTCGTGGAGGAGGGACATATATTGGCTTAGGTCTTCCAGGTTCAGCTTCTGGATCAGCTTCACGACGAAGACGCTAAACAAACAGATCGCAACAATTAATTTAATATTGTTGAGTTATTTATCCAGTAAAACTACCGATTAAAATAATTACCGGGTGTGGTGGTCGTGGAGGAGGGACATATATTGGCTTAGGTCTTCCGGGTTCAGCTTCTGGATCGGCTTCACGACGAAGACGCTAAACAAACAGATCACAATAATTAATTTAATATTGTTGAGTTATTTATCCAGTAAATCTACGGATTAAAATAATTACCGGGTGTGGTGGTCGTGGAGGAGGGACATATATTGGCTTAGGTCTTCCGGGTTCAGCTTCTGGATCGGCTTCACGACGTAAACGCTGCAATGCACCCGAGAATTTTATAAATATTTAAACCCGTACTGGTATAAAATTTTTAATTTTATGATGTTAATGCAATTTTACCGGATGGGGTGGGCCAGGTGGTCCCTCAACAACCTCGCTAGCTGCCATCACCGTACAGGCGATGGCGAAAATTGTCAGGATGAAGAAACTCTTCATGGTTGTAGTGTACTTCATTCACCAGTTATGTTTGATTCTCTAAGAGAATAATAAATTAATTGTTACTTTGCAAGAGAAAGTTACGTTACTACTACTTGGTAATGCAGTGTTAATTTTGATATATGTAACTTGTGTATACAATGTTAATGTATTAATTAGTAGTAACTTACCGCTCTCTTTTTCACGATATGTGGATGCTGCAGATTAGCAGGAACTGATGTCTGATACATCGAAGCACACCGTATTTATACTAAACGTTCAACGTAACCTGTGGCTGCGCGAGAGTTCAAGGCTCTGGGCCGCTTGCCTGGGAACCACCGGGCACGCGGCACAAATGTTTGATAAGTTCTTTGTTTTTTACCATTTTTCAATAAAATGAGATTGATGAATCATTTAATGTGAAAATAAATATTACCATGATTACGTTATGATTTAGTATACGTTGTTATTGTCAGTACTGCGTACTATAAAAATAATATCGCATCTTTTCATACACTTTTAGATTTTTTATCGTTTCTATATACTGGATTGTATTTAGTAATCATACGAAATAATAAAAATCTTTAATATTTTAGTCACCGCAGTCACGGTACCATCTATAAATATCTTACAATATTCATATGAAATTCGTTAATTAAATTGATTATGGGACTGGAAAGATTATAGATTCATTGTAGTGATTGCTCTTTCAACTCTGTTACCAGAGTTGGGAATTTATCGATTAAAATTTTAAACAAGATTGATTGATTAATGCGTACGATTAAAAAAGGTAATCATTGAAAAAACGACAATTGATTCAATCGATTGAAGAAGTTAATCGTCAATCGTTGCTTAAAAAAAGAAATCATCCAAAAATCGGAGACTGAGTTAATCATTGAAAATAATTATTGAATAAAATACGGAGCACATTTGTCAGAAACTCCAATTCAAAACCAAACAAAGGCGCAAATTTAGAACCAAATTCAGATTTAAATGTAAGCTTGAATTCAATTATTGTTTTCATACGAAATTCAAATAATTATGCAACAGAGTGTGACAATTCTATATGCTGACAACATACTTTATACACACATAAAGATCGCTCATTCATGTAGAACAACGAGTCAGCTGGGAATTCATTTCAATGTGAAAGTACGTCGCGCGCTTGGGAATCACCGCGGAGATAAAGAAAATAAAAATGGCATGCTAAGTTTTCCTCCTTTGGATTCCCCGACATGTTTGGATTGACGACTCGCAAGACACACCTCCTGTGTGTTCCACTTATTCATTCTTTTGTTTACACACTTGTGTGCTCCGTTTACAAGCTCACATAAAAAACTATAACGATAAAAAATCTTGCGTTGCATTTTATTGCATCAGAATTTCTTATCTACATTATTTATTTGCCAGGTCAATATTCTAACAAGAAAAAAAAAGAATGTTTCCGCCCGGGATCGAACCGGGGACCTTCCGCGTGTTAGGCGGATGTGATAACCACTACACCACGGAAACAATATACATGAGAGAAAGGTGTTAACCAATTTCTTTAAATTGCAAGACTAGATCTGACAAACTGACAGAAATGAGTTTTTTAGGAGCTTATAGTGAAAATATAAGAGTAACCACTCAAAATGTCGTTATTTGAACGAAATGTTTCTTTCACCATTTATTTTGCAATTGTTTTAAACAAATGCCGTGTTTTCATAGTGAGCCACTTTTGAAAAAATGGGGATATAGCCCCAAGTGTTCCTCATACGTTCCTCCGGGTAAAAATTCACTCATTCAATATTTTCATATACTGTAAAGGTATTCATCCTTTTATGTCTATGTCATGAGATGTATTTCTTAAAAATGTGACGTTATAAATGAAACATATGTGTTGATTTAAGATGTAAAATAAAAATGGGTGAATTGTTATCCTAGTCACTTTTATCCAGCTATTTTCGAGGAGCGTATGAGGGTTAAAAAACTACAGTTTTTGTGTTTCATAGAAAACGTAGTCGCACTATGTCCAAACTTTTTTTATTTTATACAAATTATGATAATTATAAAGTCGATTCGGTTCCTCGTTAGGCTCGCTTATTAAGGAATAGGCTGCACGTTTTCAAGAGCTCGTTTCTCCTCGGACAGTAAAGTCACCTTCTCTTTATATTTCTCCCGAAGATCTTGGAAAAGATGTAGCTGCGTTTCGTATTCCTTCTTCAAGTCGGAGTTCAGTTTCATCGCAGCTTCCATTTTGGTAATCATAGTGGTATTCCGTTCGCGTTCCTCGCCGATTCTTGTCTCCATATCGGTGACCTCTGCCTATAATTCGATAAAAATTCGTTAACAAATATTTCAATCATCATTTGTTGTTCCTAAACTAATTCGATTCTGATGGTGTACCTGAAGCTGATTCACTTCCAAATTGCGTATCTTCAACAAGCTCCTAGTAAGAGACTCGACTTCCTTCAACGAAGACACTTGGCTGTTCAAAGCAATAATCTGTTTCTCTTGATTAGAAACGACTCTGATTCGATCTTCTAATTGTAAAGATGTCTGCACCAGTTGGGCCTTCAACTGGTCCACCATACGACGAAGCAAAACATCGTTTCCTTCGCCTTTCAACAGAGCATCGTATGAAGTTTGCAACTCGAACAATTTCTTTTCGGTAATCTGCGCTTTCCTCTGACAGCAATCACGCTCCACGGTCGTTTTCTTGAAATTAAATCAAAATCATGAAGCGCACGCTCCACCCTCGTTTTCCTGAAATTAAATCAAAATCACGAAGCACGCTCCTCGGTCGTTCTTTTGAAATTAGATCAAAATCATGAAGCTTTCGAATTGAATCACACCTGAAAGAAGACTTGATTACCTTTAGTTCGTCTTTCAGTTTCATTATCGTAAGCTCGTACTCGCTGATTTTCAAATTGTCGTCCACAAGCGGTTTATTTTCTAACGGCTGCAATTGATCGCCGATATCTTTTGTAGGCTTCTGAGCTTCGACATCTTTCTCGCCTAGATTAGGCAACGGACAAGTGTCTCCGGCGCCTACGGTTGCTGGTTCTGTGACTTCAGCTACTGTCAACTGCAAAGAGATCGATCAAGTTCAAAGACAAAAATGAAATTAATCAAGATAGCGGATTTGATGCATTGTTTACAAAAATGTGTAGGTGTGATTTAAAATAGCGCACGCATTAGAAGAGTTTAAAACTACTGTTATATTATCTTCAACTGTTTCACTCCAGTTTGTCGCAATTCAGGTGGAAATTTTTTATTTTGCGTGAAGACTCTTAATTTTTTTAATGAATGCGCTTCATTAATAAATTCTTCTTAATTCGAACTAGGCGGTAGATGATACATTATTTAACTTTTAGTAACTTTTTTTAAATGTCACATTGCGACAGATTTGATAGGTCAACTAATTTTATTTTGTTTCAAATTTATATTGTTTCAAATATACCTACTTATTTTTGTCATTTAAATGCATAAAATTCACTGTCTACTTATGGGTAAATGATCGTGTGGTATTCCCAATCAAGTGCGGCATTCAACGTGTTGAATTTTAATAAATCCAAGAGCATGTTCCTATTTTTGAAATTAAATATTTACCAATTGCTCGGTCAGTTTGCATTCAGCGATCGCGGCATCCTGCGCCACGATTTTCTCTGCAGGACCAGCCGCAATTTCTTTTTCCGTCGCCACCACATTTGTCGGCGCAGTATCATTACTGATCTCTGGTGTTTTTACTTCTTTCTCAGGTACGTCTTGACCTTTTGCATCCTCTACAACCGCGGATTCCGTAGCAAGCGGAGGGGAGGTTTGTTCGAGCACCGCGGGGGCGGATGCATTTTCGGCGAAACACGGAACTGCATTCTCCGCATTCTCCGGTTGATTCAATTTAGCTGGCTCGCTCGAAGCTTGATCCGCATCTTGTTTCACTGTTTCCGCGTCTGACATTTTCTAACTGAAAGAAACGTCAACTTTTGCAATGACAGAAAAACAAAAGAGCTGTAGAACGGTTCGTGGAACTGTCTCCCTATCAATTTTTATCGATACGTAAATACGGATCTTTATGCAAAAGAATCATTTTCTACCCGGATTGCAACGAACTGCAGTGAAACAGAAATCTCTTTCCTTTCTTAATATGTCCAACTGGTTGAAACTAGCACAACAATACCTTTAAATTCGAATGACTTTACTGTTTTGAATTACAACTGCTCGTTCTTGTCATAAATTGTATAAAATCTGCTGTCTATTAATGAACAAAGGCTAATCCAAGGCATCTGAAAATGTACGCAACTTTGTTCTCCACAGTATCATATACTTCAACAACAAACTAAACGCTTCGCAAAGTGACGGCAAACCTAATCGCCCCGTATTGTACGAAACAGTTCCGCGTACCCTGCACCACGTGCAACCGTGCAACCAGGAATTGAATTTGAAAATTACCGAGGGATTCGATAGAGGAACCGCACGTCGATGTTTTCTCGGAACACGATCGATACTTTCACGCGGGCCGACTGGATATCCAGTACTAACCGAAAGTCTGGTGTATTTTTGGACGTTCTACGGCTCGTGCTATTTTAAACTATCGTAGACGTGCGCCAGTCGAACGACGAACAAAAATCGTATGCCCATCGTATATGCAACCACCCCCTATGCATAAATTCTAGAAATTCCTATTTCACGTGTCATTTTAAGTACACGCATACTATTGCACGTATATTTAAATAATACGTATCCGCGTTTTAATTCGCATCAATTTTTAGGGTACAGTTACTAATGAAAGCAAAATATGGGTACATGAAGTAGATAAAAAATTAATTTAAAAACCACTCCCATTTTAAAAAATGTACGAGTGCATCGACGTATCAGCATTTCAATTCGCATAAAGTTTTAGGATACAGTTACTAATTTTCGAACGCAAAATATGGGTACATAAAAATAGATAGAAAAATTTATTTAAAAACCTGTCCCATTAAAAAAATGTGATTAACTAACCCTCTAGTTGATTACAGAAGAATGTGATAGGTTTTTAATGTTCTGACAATTTTACTGTGATGTCCAAAATTTAGTTCCCACGGATGCCCTTGGGACGTATATTATAAAAAAAGGAACGTATTTAGGACGCGTGGACGTAAACGAGGCGTACGGTGTTATCTGGACTATACGGCGAGAAGAAATGCGAGATGCAGCACGCATAGTTTGGAAAACAAAATATAATCACAAATAACATCAATGACATGAATGAATATCAACGTTTTAAAAATTATGCGAATTAAAATGAGTGTGCACTAATGCAGTACACGCGTGTTCCTAAAGTACGTGTATTATATGTATAAATAATACACGTTCAAAACCACGATCTGCAATAAATTACCGCTCGGTTATTGTGAATTCGATGATGTTACCGATCATTATGTAATTCCACAAATAGGGGCATGGTCGAGCTTACGATTTTGTCGTATATCGCGGAACGCGGGCTTCGAGTCGATGCATCGTTTATTATACGAACGAATTTCGAGGCGTGATCAATAAAAGTGTTTACGGCGGAAATAAATGTATGGAACGTCGGCGAGAATCGCTCGCGTTCGGTTTAGAAAATATTGCCTCTCATTTGCACGACAAACTTTCTTTCGTTTTCGACGGGATCATGCGAAATTCGGTTTGAGAATTCATTCACGTAGTCACGCCGATCGCAGTATCGTGCAAGGGGTATCTCGCACCTCGGTATAGGAGGTATTCGTAATAAATTCTATGGTAAGTGAATAGAGAATTTGTTTATCGGATCGAGTATGATTTTCGTAGGTGAATATTTTCCAACGTTTCGAATTGTTATGCACACGTTGATCGATCTCGCACGAGGATTCGGTACATAACCTCATTCGGATGTATATATTATTTTCCACGTATATTTCTTGTTCCGTTAATTGACGTGTAAAAGAAAGGTGACGTTTATGCGATAGATTTATCGTTTGAAGTAGATACAGAAAAGAAATTGTATGATCAGTATATTTAATTATAACTTCAATATATGTATCGGTGTTAAAGGTTACGCTTTACACGGTTTCTTTAAAGATAGTGATAACCAATATTTATTACATAAACACCCGTTGCAAGTGTACGGGATTTATCATTGTGTCTTACGGATCGATCTCATTTCTGTTGTTTTTCAGATAATCAATTAAGTTATGGAAGAATACACGAGAGAACCATGCCCATGGCGTATAGTAGATGACTGTGGTGGTGCATTCACGATGGGTGCAATCGGCGGTGGTGTTTTTCAAAGTATTAAAGGCTTCCGCAATGCACCCAGTGGAATTAACAAACGACTTCTGGGAAGTCTTATGGCTATTAAACAACGCTCTCCGATCATAGCAGGCAATTTCGCACTCTGGGGCGGTATGTTCTCAACGATAGATTGTACATTGGTTCACATTAGGAAAAAGGAAGACCCGTGGAATTCTATTATCAGTGGAGCAGCAACTGGCGGTATACTAGCAGCGAGAAACGGTTTACCAGCTATGGCTGGTAGTGCAATTATCGGTGGTGTATTGTTGGCTTTAATCGAAGGTATAGGAATATTTTTCACACGTATGTCTGCGGAACAGTTCAAACCTTCCTCATTATCAGACGATCCACATCTCGGAGCACCACCGCATGGCAATCCTTCGTAAAGAATGTAACAATATTTTAGATACATTTCAAATTACACTCGACTAATTAAGTACAAACGTTTCGTAATTCGCGGAAACGATAGTAGTTGAAAGATATGCGATTGCCAGTACATGAAATTTGTATAGACAATGGAACACCTTGACTTAAGAAATAATAATAATAGTTCATTTTCTATTCAACGTTGTTCCTTTCTGTATTTTTATTGAACTGTTAATAGATGAAACGACACAGCCGATATAAACGTATTAATAATAATATATAAATATATATATATATATAATATATATATTGGTAAAATAAATTGACAATATATTATGTTTCGATCTAGTTCTCTTGTAAAAAGATTAATTCTAATGAAGACAGGGCTGATGAAATTATCGTCGATAGCATAAGACAAAATGTATTATCTATAACGCTTAATTCTATTAAATATCATCTTCATCGTCATCCTCTTCTTCCAAGTACTGCAAAGCTGTGGCTATCGATAAGTTCAAAGATTTATTCGACATGTCTTCTGGCATTTCATGTTTCAATTCGTGCAACGGTGAATTGCCTGTTGGTTCTTTCAACGATTTGTTCATCACCGCAAGCAAGTTTAGTTGTTCCACCTAGGCCATTTAGTTATGAAAGTAATTTTATAAAATAAACGAATTTCGCCTGAATACGAAATAATTCATTTTATAAATTCTAACATACGTAACCAGGAACGGAGCGCTTACCTGCAGTCTGTGAACTTGGTTATCAATTTTCGTCAACAGCTTCAACAGAAGTTCCTTTTCTTGCTTCAGATCTCTTTGAAAGGCGAGCAACTCGTTCGCGCCCATTTTTAATTCAGGCATGTCTGAATGGTCGTCCATTTTTTAAATAATTTTCTGTTAATCTGTAAAGACTTACTATTGTGTTTTGATTTTTGACACACTATACAACAGGAAGCAACAGTTTTTTGTGAATCATAACTGTTCGCCTATTTTGGAATTGTTTTATACACGATAGTCTTCTGTTTTATAATCGTAACTCTTATACAGTGTCATTCAGTATAAAATCAAAAAACTTGCACATACTCATTGTGCAACATCTGCAAAACATTGTTTTGAGGTTAGGTTCGCAGTCAGTGTTCCGATTACAACCACTTTTTTTAGCGCATGCGCGGCCAAAACAGTAGCGTATCTACAATGACGCAACAGAGCGGCCAGATTTCAGAACAATATTTTATTTGATTTATCATTTCAATATTTCGCATATATATACTAAAATTTTTAAAAAGTCTGCGGGGTACTCAAGGTACCCTATTTATCGAAAAGGTTACGTTACTGAGTTTAAAATCGCCGCGCACGCGCAAAAAAGGTGGTTCTGATCGGAACACTTATCTATGTCGTAAGTATGTTGTTTATTTGTAGTTCCCAATATTTATTCAAATAGTCTCTGTATATATTTAATTTTGACCTTTATCTTTGCTATAAGGAAACTTATCTGAGTCGCATCTATAAAGGTGACTAGGATAGAGTGCAGCCACCTCCACTCGTTCCTAACTTCAATACTGTCATCTTTTGATGTTTGAATGTTCGTCAGCGTAAGTGTAACATTTAGAGTTTGAAATATAAAATAACAATTAAGTTTTAAGATTTAATAACAGTGAAGTGCGTTCCGTTCGATGTATGCTGTAGGAAGAAGTGGAAACACCGAAACCCCAGTCTCTGGTCCAAGTAATATAATAATACTTTATTCTTTCTACATAATTCTACGTAAAACTACAGTTTAATCACAATGTATCGTAATTGAATTTATTTAGGTACAGGATTCTGGAATGGATCACATTACGACCCATAGAACTATATGATTATATTAATTTGTAAATTTTTCGAGTGGTCGAGTTAAGTTAAATAGAATCAACACGAATCTTAGCATTCAAACACAGTTTCACTATACAGTATTCAATTTCTTCGTTTTACAAATGACTATATCTATAAAAGTTTAGAACGTTCTCCAGCTTTCGCTTATTTTTAATGTTATATACCTTTAATTATACTGTATAATGCACGATATACATTGTCGTTGACGTAAGATTTGTGTTAAAACTTTATGTACATATACATACAGAAGATATTCAAATTGGGAGCACAACTACTGTTATCATGCTATCATTACACAGTAGTTATATATATATAATTCGTTACGATGTACACCACATTTACGAAGGTCGTTATTTCTTAGTTAATACTATCACGCTAACATGCGGTTCACAAAGAAGTGTCAATCGTTTCATTTGCATCACATAAATTTATTTAAAAATCGTACCTGTAGAAGAACAAACCGAGGATGATAACATTAAACAATAATTGTCCTCGCCAAAAAGAAGGGTAACCGCTTAGGACGCGATCAGCGTCGAAAGTTGCATTTTCACAGTTTATTTTTACAAGATATACTGCGTGTAATCATTGGTATTTCTAATTACATATATAAATATCATTATACCATTTACACAAACTGAGGTATATGGTAACCTTGCGGATCGACTCTATGAATATTGCCGTCGCGGCATAGGCGAATTCAAAAATCGGGAATCGAAATAAATAATTCGTACAATCGGTATAATAACGCCTTCGAATCTCTATTCTACAATCGATTAATTTTGATAATTCGTTTTGCAAGTCTTACAGTATGTTTCCCATGCGTTCTATCGTGTGAGGTTTGCTGCAGCAGTTAGGGGATCGGTTGGTAGCGCCATCTGGGCGCGGGAGATTTGAAATTAGTTTCTCGTGTCTCTCGTGATTCACCAATCGTCGTGGAATCTTAGGCCGAAAATTCGTTCGTTGCTGCAGCAAAGAACCCGTCAATCTTTCGACGAGGTTGGCGGGGATTCGCGACTATTGTCGCTGGCAAAATTCGACAAACCGAGTCCGCCGGTTTCGTGGCTCGAAGAACTGGTCGGCGAATTGCTGTTACTCCTCGCTCCTCCTAGCTGTGCCACTGTCGAGCTCTCGGTCGGTATCAGGCCCTCTTTCATCCTCTTCTTCTGCTTCATCCGTCTGTTCTGAAACCAAATCTTCACCTGCGTCTCGTTCAACTGTAGCGCGGACGCGATTTCGATGCGCCTTGCTCTGGTCAGGTACTTGTTGAAGTGGAACTCTTTCTCGAGCTCTGTAAGCTGCTTGTTCGTGAAGTTTGTTCGACCGGTATTATTAAAGCCACCTGCTATACCGGCCAATGGACCGCCGGTAAGGCAGTTCACTGGACCGTTCGTCGCGTTCGTATAGGTAGATGCACTTCCGGCCCCGATCGTGTTGCCGCCGAATTCTCCCAAATTTGGATTCGGTTTTGCTACTGCAACAAATCAAAATATAACAATCCATTAATTCCTTTCGTTCCATCACTAAATCGTGGGAATCGAGATTCCCCGTGTTACGTAAGGTAATTTACTGATTTCTAAACGTAATTCGGGGGTTGATTTTATTTTTAACTTAGCTATTACGACTAATATTATTATAATATAGTAAATATTGGTGTACACAGTAATAGTACAACTGTGTGGTGCAAAGAAAAATATTTAGCGAATATTAATTACACTAATCACACACACGCACATATCGAAATACTATAATTAGAGCTTAGAAGGCCAACCAGTTCAATTGTCCAAGTGGCATATGTTTGCACTCGTCCCTTACAATCCTGATTCGTCCTCTAATTCTCGTGGTACGTGTCCAACGTGTCCGCAGGAGGTTAAAGGCAATATCCGTCGAATTAAGCCTAAGTTTAATCCTTCGGCCCGCAGCCGTTTATTGTCCAACACAGCTGGTCAGTGCCCCAAGAAACAGACCTGTCCGAGACCGATAGGGTTGAGCCCCAAATCTGGATCAAATTGCATCAGCTGTTGCCGAATGTCAAGGGCAGTTGCGTGATTTTACTTTGCCCGTATCTATCGGTTTTCGGCGTTGGTGACTACGCAAATTTTGTCTAATTTGACCTTTGCGACCAAAATGGACGATGCTCGACATGCGTTCCTACTATCAAAATTGATGGTTTGAGACAGACAGTATTTTTCTAAGGGATGACTAGAGAACTCGAGGTCAATGTAGAGGTCGATCTCTGTTAGCATCGAGACCGTCAACAGACACATGATACCTCGTACAACTTGAAGACAACACGGCAATTTGAGGTAAGAATGATGCGTTCTCCTGGAAAAAGGTGGTGTCGTTTACGCATTATGGAAATTAGATTGTTATTTAGTCCTCCGGTATGTGGAAGTCAATTTACTTAATGGCGAAGGGTGGACGAAACCCTTCGAGGCACCGCCTTAGAGCCACATCTTCTTTTTCACCCGTGTTTGCCTGTATTGCTCCCCGCTCTACCCGGTAGATTATTCGCTTCCATATTTCAATTGGCCATTGTCAGTCGGTCGGTCGCTATTCGTCGAATAAACGCGAGGACGTTACTCGATGGATTTCCCCGAATTATCCGGAAACATCAGTCACTTAAATCCTGGGACCCAGAACTTGGCCGGCTGTGCGGCGGCCATTAAGCCCGCACATCTTCGAGCCCGAATAATCAAGTTGGACAAGTTCTATTAGCCGTGGCCGGCGTGGTACAGTGAAATGTTTCTCGTTTTCGCGACTCATTCATCAATTTAGCGCCTTAACGGGAGGACAGAGCGCGCAGACTGATTTTCTATACCGTTGCATTTCACCGGGCTGCGAAGTTTCCGTCGGACGGTCGTTAGTGCTCGACGAAACCACCTTTGCGTTTCTCGGCACGGTTTTTACCGTTAAAACAGGATTCCGAAAAATGGTATCTATTCACTCGACTTGTGTCAATCTATTTGCACAAGGTTGAAATTGATTTGCAAAAGGGTTAATTTGGAGTGCAAAACCGATAGCTGTACAAATAAAAATTTCGAAACGAATGACTCAGAAATTAATAGTACAAAGTCGAACGAGTTATAATTTGTTTAATGGCTTCAGGAATCATGGTGTTCCAGGGTCCTGGGCTCGTGGAAAATAATTAACATCTCGAACGACCCTCTTAATTCCACGCTATCTCGGTCTTTAACCCTTCCTAATCTGTCTATTCCTTATTCTGTCACCTCTTACCCTCTCCTGTGACGCGTCGTCCTGTTCTCATTTGCTTCCAGGACAAATAATTTCCGGCCTCCAGGACTTTCACTCCGTCTCTGTGCAGACTCGCGTTTCGCGATCGAACCTCTTATCGTTGCATCGAGATAAGATTGCCGTCCAAAGAAATATCTTAGCTTCTTTCCTTTGTCGGTATGATGAACAAGTTTGAAGAAAAAGCAATCTCGAGGCGAAAATAAAAAATACATCGTCGCGAGAGAACGATTCATTGTTCGATGCGATCGATAGTTGCTTGACCTATCAGATAGTACTGGAACATCATTCTTCTCTTAAGAGACACGTCATTTTCTCTGTTTCGAAAATGTCCTGATCTCTAAATTAATTTTTCTAGAAACTCATCCACTCGTCAAGAAGCTTCTACTAATTTTTCCACAATTTTCACAACTGAATTTTTTCATTCCATAAATTTCTTACAAAGACAAGTACGGGAGATTTAAAGCAAGATTTCTATTTTGCAAAATTGCGGACATAGGTTTGTGCATTCGCGAACATTCAATTTGATAAGTTGAGCGTTCGTTCGAAGGAAATAGCATCGGCTCGGAGAGATCGTTTAAGTCGGCTAAACGATTTTAATTACTGCTACGCGTATTCTTTGAGGAGGAAACTCCAATTACAGCGCGAGCGGTGTACCGTTTAATCGAAAGTGATTCGCCGATTCCCGCTCGGGTAAGCGTTTCCTCGATCGGCCGGTGTTC
This sequence comes from Lasioglossum villosulum, assembly GCA_963971365.1. Taxonomy (NCBI): domain Eukaryota; kingdom Metazoa; phylum Arthropoda; class Insecta; order Hymenoptera; family Halictidae; genus Lasioglossum; species Lasioglossum villosulum. Next base: position 4,537,343 of record OZ020495.1, read on the forward strand.
GAGATTTGTCTTTTCAGAAATGGAATCGGACGTGGCTGATTATATCGCGAGGCGAACCGTACGCGACGTATATCGCGCGAGTTTTATCGATTATTCAGTGGCAAGACAGTAATGCGGATTACACGACTTCTACATCTAGTTTGTAAATTACAGCGCCATTTCTGGATCGGTGAAAAGAGGCTGATGTCCGTTCCCTTCCGTTACGATACGGGAAATCCATTAACGGCCTTCTTGTTGGTCAAACGACTAAGAAACTCTGGTAATTCTTGCAAAACATTTGGACAAATGTTTCTGTTACCGCTCAAGTATCTAAATCATTATTTTCTGTAATGTGTGAACATTTAATGATTTAATCTATAAACCGTGTCTACCCGATAATTATAAAATCATTCTACAAAATAGTCAATCTCAATGCAGTTCTCTTTCCCTGCGAAATTTTCTGGAGGTATTGTAATAATAAGATTGCAGATCTTTATACATTTATGGCGTACAGAAATTTTCAAAAAATATTAAAACAGAAAATTCAACAGAATCTGGTACGATTTTTATCAATTTTGTATCTACAAAAGCCATTGTCACCGACAATAATATTTTATTTGAGTCCACTTTCTTAAAGATTAATTATAAAAGTAAATTAGTAGCATAACTAAAGAAATAAGCCAGCCAGAGATTTTTCAACGGGAATTATGCTAGTACGGCGGCTAGTTTAGCGATCGGCGTCCACCGAAAAAGTAATTAAAAGCGAAATGTGTCTCAAGTTGCTGGCTCAACGTGAATCGACCAAGTGCACTTAAGCTCGCTGCCGAACATGAATGTAATTCCCGCACACATTGTCGTGCAACGGTGGTTGCAAACGAGGGTGTACGACGACGGGTGTGGGCGTATGTGCTCGCGTTAACACCACCAACACCTATAGCCCGGTTTCGAAGCATGCATGCCAGACCGGGCTCGTTCAAAGGGCCCCGATTAAATCTCACCTGGCTTAATATTATTATTTTACGCGGCGCCTGCCAGTTAGAACGGCCGGTAGGAAATTGGAAAGAGAGGGAGAAACGTAGATAATGCCCGTGGATAAAAGCGAATGAAGCCACTTGAACGATTTCTGAGCTTCCACCGTCTATTCCGACCAGGAACTGAAACTGTTCCCAGGAAGAAGCTTATCCGACTACAGCAGTCCAAAATAAAAAGCAACGAGATCATTTTATTTCAATGCGAAGTTCTTGATTGAATCGATTCGGAATAAACTACAACATAAAATACTATAACCAGATCAGCAGCATAAAAACTGTCTGCGTCGTTCCTAAGAAACTGGAGATGAATAAAATTGTCATTCTAAAAGCAGAATCGTGATCATACTAAACTGCGTGAAGTAACACTTGAATTGCGATACACCGTTCTACATGACTTGATGACTTCGCCATTTCAGCTACTCCGGCGAACTTCGCAAGAAAACTGTCACAAGAACGGCGGAGCTGTTCAAGCTTCCCGGAACTGAAGTAAATTTTCCACGAGAATCTCGTTGAAGGAGAATGTCGAAGAAGAGAGGCATCGAAGTACCGGAGCACCGGGTGTACACGAGTCGGTTATATGTATTTTTGAGCGAGCGCATAAATTAGAGTTCTGCGTTTAATAAGCGCGTCCCGCGAGAACCGGATCGAGAGAGCAGGAACTCTATCTCTCCGGCAGGCGAGCCTTAACGTTTTCATACGGCTCGATCTCGATTCATCTTTCCTCTTCTGTTTTCGACCCTCCTCCGATTCCGTCTCTCTGTTCGTTTTCTTCTGGACGAGATATCGCTCGACGCGATGCGTCCTGCGAGAAAGGATACACCGAGAGAATGAGAGAGAGAAGCAGAGAATCTTCATGCGAGAGTCCGGACTGCATAAAAATCTATAAAACGAAGCAACAAATTGCTTCTGGTAGAACCTGTAATACTCGAGCGGAATACATTGTAGACAGGATGCGCTGCGAACACTCGAAACCGTTCTCTCCCGTACACTTGTTCATCGAAAAGGAAACAAACTTCCACAATAATTAGAAGTTTGTAGACGGATCTTTTTGGATTGCTGATGCTGCGAAACAAGATATTACCGGCGTTGACTTGGTCAATTATTGAGGCCCGGTGGTTTAATAGTGGTTCTTTGGGTTCCTCGATAAAATCGCAAGCTCCGAAGAAACTAATCCGATAATCACACGGGATCATCTGCCCCTTATGCGGTAACGACCCCCTTTTAGACGAGCATTACGCAATTCAAATATTATTCAAAGGCTAAAAGCCAGGGGGCAACTGGGTGCAGATGACGTAACAGGGGTAGGTGGTGAATGTGTTTGCAGGGGCAGCAAGTCCTTCGGTATAGTGTTACAGGAAAGACGGTCCTCTATAGGGGCACTACCTTTATACCGGTTCTAATTATCCAAATTCTTGAAAACTTCGAATATAATCTTATTCATAAACAGCATATTTTATGCATTTATAACAAAAATACGCAAAAACAAGTTTTGAATAATTTGTAAAAAATGTTGTACAACCACATACGGGCATACGAACATTTTCGTGTTTTATGGGAACGTTTAATCAGACTATTGTTGTCACCACTGGCCGAAAAGTTGTATAGTCACCTCGCCAGGACACCTTTTAGCGGGGAAAAAAATGTCGGCTGGCCAGGATCCAGCTGTATTTGAAGGTATCTGATTTCCACATCCGATTACACGCTACAACGCCGAGCGATCTAGCTTCTCTTGTGGATAAATATTTGAGTCGTAAGTGTAGATCATGGAATTTTTATGAACGCAAAAAAAGTCGATGAAAGTGGCTCCTGAAAAGTGTGGGTAACATATTTTATTCAAACCCTTCAGAGTGACTGTTCTATCGTCGACGAAATTCCCCTGGCGATTCCTCAAAACAATATCAATAGATTAGATCCTCCTTTCCAATTACGAATGCTACTCGACGTTTTCATTTGCGAATTGAAGTGAAGTCACAAAATGGCCTGGTACGGAGCACAAATTCTGAAAGCAATTTCTCAGAATTCAAAGCAGCTTCTACAATCGAAAGTGCAGAAGCTTCCTGTTGAAAACAATGTACAGCAAACGAGCCAGAAGAGCAGCTTTCAGCTTCCCCTTCAGCTAGTTTACGTTCGCAGGCCGAGGTTCAGGTTTTTGCGTTGTTTATGTCCGGTGACCGGTAATAACATTGTCGATTTATAGGCTTTAATCATCGACAATTTCTCTACCCTCTGACGCCTACCGTGAACGATAACGACACCATAAACAGCGTGCAGGGCCCGGCCGGGTAGGGATTTTTCCGCGATCCGCGGATCCAGGAATTCGTGGAGCACGCGCGCGGACGATATTCAAATGATTAAACGTACGAGCGAGCAGGGGCGCGTTGCGTTGCGAGCGGAAGCGTTTCGCAGGCCTAACAAGCCTCCGGTGAACGGTAATAAGGAATATCGGGACGTTTAACGAGCCTCGTAAAACCGTTATTGTTACTCGAACGGCATCAATAGGCGCTATCGTGTTTTACTGTTACTTACGTTCGTCGTAATAAAGTTTCGCCTCGCGATCGTACGCGCTCCTCGCGGAAACGTTGGCCACGGTGCACGGCCAGTAAATTGCGATACGCCTAACGAACGAGAATCGAACCTGTTTCGCCACCAGTGAACACGATTTTCATCGTGAACCGGGTTTTGAAATACTGTTTCGGCCGGCGAGGATGCTCTAATGGCCCATTCACTCTCTTCCGCTGTAGAAAATATGGCCTTACAATAATTATTTTCTACCGCGCTTTTCGGAATGTTCGAGGAACAAGTGCAACCTTCACCGGATATGATTGGACGGAGAAAGTTCTAGGGTGAATTGGAATCTTCATTGAAGATGTTAATTGGTTCGAACTGTGTTTTTGACGATGTTACAGTAGGTAGAAGCTCGAGGTAGATGTGTGGTTTTTCGTCCATGAAATTACGTCCTAAAAGAAATGACTTCGCCCAACATTTTGGTACTACAGAGAGAAGTCAGGTGCTTGAAATATTGAGTAGGAATTATTGGCCTAATTTCTGTCACTGCCACCCCTCTGATAGGGCGCGCCATTAACTATGTAGATTTTAGTGGTGAGATAGCTAATATCCTGAGTCAGTGTCAGCGGACTTTGACAAACAAGATCCCAATCTGGTTTGCCGTGACAATAATGGAAAATTGATCGTTATTGACGAGCTCTACCATCGAAGATGACAAGTTCTTCATTCCTTGCTCGTAATTTTTCACGTATAAACTACTTTCCTTAGTCTTTGTTGTGTAGTTTCGTCGAGTTCTTGTATGAGGAATTCCTAAGCGGAGGAAATTCAATGAAAAACCAACATTGTACGGCACAGAGGTCTGCGTGCAGACCAGCAGGGATCCACACAGCCAGTGTTCGAGAACGTGTAAAAGGCAACGTGCGTGACATAGCAGCACTAGAAGCGTTTCCCGCTGAAATTAGGCATGGCACGCTTTGCATTCGGCTTGTCGATAACCTCTGCAGCCTTTCTTCCCGCGAATTTGCCCGCCGCGATTCCTTTTTTCTTCAATTCTATCTACCCCTCTTGCACGAGAGACTTCTTGCGATGAAAGAAAACTCTGGCTGATTATAATTCCGTAGCCGTAAAAAAAGCTCCCAGATAAAACGCACACACGTCTGTGGGATCGTGTAACCTTCGTTTTGATTTCACTTTTTCTTCGTTCCATGGAGAATTGCTCGGAAATTTGAATTTCCAGCCATGACAAATGTACACGTGTACTGCGTACCCCGAACGATTGCGTGCAGTCAACTTTATTTATGGACCCGAGGTCAGTCGATTTGGCATATTAACGATTTCATTTTTATTGGCCTCGAACGCTGTATTACATATATGAACAGCTGTAAATTTGTATTGTTGTCTTTTATCCCATCAACATTAACCGTGGCCCTCTTTGCAAGCTACATGTAAGATATGTTATTAATCAATTGCGAACCACGTGGTCGCTAATAACCTCGCTGTTGTGACCACAGTGAAATAAACTAAATACAGTGGGTGTGCAAAGTGTTCGTTCACCTTTTAAAATAGAATAACTTTTTTATAATTATACCAAACGACCTGATTTTTTATAATTCTATTTTAAAAGGTGTACGAATACTTTATACACCCATTGTATAAATAATACTTCCAACGATTGAGAACGGAACTGCTTCAGAAGATGGCTTCGCGTAGGCGACCGATCAGGTGGTAGCAAAGATTCGTATAACAGGGTGGATCACCCCGATTCGAGGCGATCGAAGTGGTAGGATCTAGAAGGAGGCAGGCAAAAAGCGTAGTGAAAATGAGCGTGAGGTAAGGAGCCGGGTTGAAAAAGAAGAATCAAGGAGTGAAAATAAAACGAGCAAAGAATGAAGAGCGAGAGAGAAGGAGCGCGCGAGAAAGAGGTAGGTCGGTTGGTTTTGTGAGCGTAGGTAGAACGGAGCAACTGACCAGCCGAGCCGTGTCAGCCAGGCAGCCAGTCAGCCAGGCAGTCAGGCAGGCAGGCAAGGCAAGGCAGAGCTCGGCAAAGGCAAAGCAAGGCAGCAGCAGCGTGTTGCGGCTCGACTAGGGCCGTCGGCGGACGCGTGAGTGAGTGGCCGATATCTCGCGAGGGGATCAGAGGATCGTTCGCGTGTTTCCACCCGGGCTGCCACCCGCCGAACCACGGCGAACCCCGGATCCCGCAACTCCCGCAACAACCCTAAGTAACTGACTCTCCCCTTATGGCTACCCCCGAGGCTGCAGACTCGCCAGCAACTAGCCAGCCTTTGCTAGCTAGCTTGCTTGCTTGCCTGCTGGGTAGCTGGCCCTGCTTGCCTGCTAGCGCAACCTGAACCCCCTCGATCCACCCCCAACAGCTCCGACAATCACCGACCCTGTCCACGTGTCTCGCTCACGGTGATTTTCATTTCCGCGGCACTTCACCGAACGATATATCGCCGCGACGCCTCGGGAAAAAAGCCCGACCCGGCCCGCAAGTCACCCGACTCTAGTGCCACTCCGTTTACCCGAAAACAGGGACGCTGCTCGCGGATTTCACAGCTGGACGTCGTTGTTCATTCGAGATGGTCCCTATCTTCCGTTATTAATGCTAGGCTTACAAGATGGCCGGTTGCTTTTTATTTATTTTTTTATAAAGGTCGCGTCTACTACTAGGTCGGTAGCGATCACGGAAGAGCTGATACAATTTATAGCAATGGATCACATACATACTATGTTCTCCAAAACGAAGCAAAAACGACAAATCTCTAAAAGACGTTTTCTCTTAGTTTTTCGGTCCCCTACACGCTCCTGAAGTTTTGACATTTAAATTCGGGACACCCTGTATATGTATACTGCAGTGTGATAGAATATGTGATGGGACGTGTAGAGCAAATTCCGATCCCACGGAACAGAAATCGCGGAAAGAATCGTCGGAATTGATACGGTCGACTCCATAGTCGACGGATACGTGACGCGATGCCGTAAAGCGGCTTTACACGCTCGAATATAAAACGAACATTTCGCGAACCAGGTGGTGGAAAGAGAGAGTGAGAGAGAAAGACTGCTCGTGCAATCAAGACGGTGGTTCTGCTTTGCTCTATTCATAAGTAACGTGAAATATGCCGTAAAACTGGCGAAACGGCGCAAATACACTGCGAGGCACGGCCAGCATAATTCGTCATAACTGGTCTCGTATATGCGTTCGCGTGCGCCTTAATTTACGCTAAACGGACTTTATTACCGGTCGACCGTTTATTGAATGTATGGAGACGTTGTTAATCAATTTCACGAGCGTTGAATGATGTTTGACCGGATTGTGACGGTATCTTGACGCGACCGCTGCTGTAAATCAAGTTTAACGATCGTCTTAGACGCGATTCCGTGTTTCCTGACGCTGTTTCACGAATGCGTTGCCACTGAACATGTTGACGCTGTTTCTGATGTCGGCTAGAACATTTTAGACTCTGAAGGAATGCGTGTCCTGACGAAGCGTCTTCGTGTTTCAGATTTATCGGGTCGTCCTCAAACATGGTCACTGTTTCGGTGGAATTATCTTCTTTGGTTAACCTCTTGCCGCAGGATTTTCTTCATGGTTACAATAATTACAACTTCTTTGAGTATAGAAAATTTTGTATCTATTGCAAACCTACATTTACTTTAGGAATTTGATTTTGTCTTAAAAGAAAGACATATCATTCATATCTGGCAGATTGCATTTCAAGTGTTCGATAATTATTCGTTAAGATACGACAAGGAGTTAAATTAATTGTCACTATTGATTTTGATGATTTCTTTTTAAACGTATTTCCCAATAACTAAGGGTGCTAATCTCTAATCGATCAACTCTCCGCAAGGTGATTTTTTCAATTGCTCCGGTTTTTTGTCTGGGATGCGATCGAAAAAGGTGTATACAGATTCCTAAAGCGACAAGAGGGTGTTTTTTCCCGTGGACACCGGCCTGAATGCTTGGAATTACGATTGCCACCGGGGGTATAAGGGTTGCTTGTTTGTTCCGCCCTTTTTTCGTCGCCGCTCTATCGGCAATCCCGCTATTGATTATATAGAGAAGAAATCGAGTCTGGTATGATAAATCGGGAGGGTTGACAGCGTCGCGACTACCGTCAAACCCCTCTACCTACCACCCCTCTCCTCATCTCCTATTTTTCTCTTCTGGTTCCAGAGAGAAGGGTGGTCCGTCCCCATAGAGACCCTCCGGACTCTGGACCCCATGGAACACATTATGGAGGCACGAAGGGAAAAAGCACGGGGGCTATTGTCAGATCCCGGCCAACCAAAAAACCTAACCAACCAAAATCTACCGAAATTGCCCCTCTACGCCGCCCCGCCCATCTCGTTATTTCGATTTCAACCTACTGCGCAGCTTCGTTCTTTCGCGTCACGGAATTTAATGGCGATTTTTGAATTTCTGTGGTTCCACGGGATTGTGGCTCGGTCCTGCGTTTCAAGCTTTCAACCTTCTGTGAGTAGAAAATGATATATTCAGCTACAATCTTCAAGTCTATAACAGATTCAGCGATGAAAAACATTTTCTCACAACGTACAAAAATATCTTATAAAAAAATGAAGGACGGGGCGTGAGAGTAGAGGTTCAACCTTTAAAAAGAGTTCGATATAATTGTCGTGCTATCATTTTTTGCGTAGTTATAGCTCTTCGAGTATCGACTACTTTTTGAAAATCATAAATTCAGTAATTTAACGAGATACACTGGTCAAAATGATCGAAGTACTGTAGTTGAAAAGGAAAGTATTCAATGGCAGCGTGAAGAGTGTTCCCCCAGCTCTCACGGTGGTAATTTGCCTAACAGCGACGGGGCTCGAGGCAATCGCCGGGTTCCGAGAGTGGCTCGAAAGCCTAGTCCGTTGAATGAAGCTTGTCAGGATTACCAGCGTTTCACTTAATAGCTCATTATAATCAAATTAATAACACCAGTCGAGACGTAACGGAGGGTGACGCTTATTACATCGAGACATGCAAACGGAGCCGCACCGCCCCCGCCGATCAACCCTTTGCCAAGTCTCTGCGACATCCGCGTTTTTCATTCGCGTGCAGAAACCTCGCGAATTCCTACGCTCTGGACACACGAGAGTGTAATTGAGATTCCTGTTTTCCCGTGAAATCTGCACTGCATTTCATCGACATTTCCCCTGTCAATTTTAGGGGATGAAACTGGCAAAACTCGGCTCGTTAAAAATGATTAAATGTGCAGCTGTTAGGAAGAACGCTGCTCATTGTCAGTAATCTATCAAGTGCTGGACATTAACTTTATATGAATTTTTACATATCACCTATGCGAACCATTAATCCAAGAGAAGTAATTGACAGCAAAATGAAAATTGTTTACCGCAATTGCAACAAACTGGAGTGAAAATAATATTATAGTATTTTGAAATTCTTCTTATATTTTTATATTGTCTTGAATTGCGTCTATTCATTTCCGTCATAAATGTTGTCTAATTAGAACAAACAAGGGAACAACGGTGCAAATGAAAAATACGGTGATTTGTCGAACGAATCACGAGCGCGGAATACATTAGAGCATTTCGCAGGGAATTAACGTAATTCCCGGCACGTCCATTTTCATCGAGCGCGATGCGGATTCATAAATGAATAATAAATGATATCTGTTCACCTGTGGTCGGATAACGTATCGCGTATCCATCGTATATGAATTAATCATTGAAAAATCTGCCCCGACAACATTCGCGTTTTATGTAAAACGGTCGTTAAGCTGGTGTGTAGAACATTTCTGTCAGCGGTGGGACGGTTCGCGTGGAAAATGCCTTTATGTCCCGATGACTGGCTCGGCCTCCGCGGAAATCGCATCTAAATTAACGGATTTCGATCGACGTCTTGCTTATTCATGAGATTTTTTTCAACGGTTCGACAACTGGACTCGTTCGCGATCAACCTATCCTATCGGATGAGAACCGATCTCTCTCTTTCTTTTTTTGTTTAACCGGCTCTCGCAAATAACTAGATACGTATATGCTAATCGGCCGACGATTACCGATCTCAAATGTGTAATTTCGAGACGACGACGCATCCGGTATCGTTCGCATAATCACCACGAAATTACGAACCGCGATTACTTTTTCTACACGTTTACGGCTTCTCTATTACGTTCTCTAATCTACTAATGTTTTATCGTGTCGCGAACTGTTAGCTTCTCCTCATCTGTCAACAATTATTTGCTCGTTTGTTAAGTCGAGCGAGTCTCTTCCTGCGACCCGATTAATCTTCGCATTTTGAAAACGATGCAGGATTTGGTCGGTGATTATTAGACACCGGTTCTTTATGTAAACAAAAAATTCTCAACGTCAATTTCAAATGCATAAAATCCGCAGATTAGTGATTATACATATACTGCATGTTAGATTTTTAATGTTTAATGGAGGGAAAAATGTTCGTTAGCCGAATTTATTTTTTCGACCACCACATTAACATCTCGCATCCGGAAATAATTTTTAGAAGCGCTGTAAAAGAATGATGCGAGTCGATGCAGAATGTTATCAGCGAATATGCAATATTGAACGTATGTCACATTGTTAATGTTTAACATTAGGCACAGTATGTTGATTTTAATGTTTGCTCGATTCGGGATCGGCCGCGAGTCCCGCGAGTCCATCGCGTCTCGATTAAAGCTTAAGGCACGTTATCATCTCTATCAGCGTACAATCTCCCGAAATAATCTGATAACTCGAGTGCAGAAATTTTGTTCTTAAGCTCGAATCTTATCAGGGCTTAACAATATCTCCGCAACTATCATTGATTCTGATCGCCAACCGATAAGTTTTGTTTGAACGTACCAATATTCCTTTTTCGCGACTTGCGATCCCTGTATTTGTAAACATTCTCGCTTTTTACAATCTTTAAACCACCTGTACAATACTGAAACTATCAGAATAGTGAGTTTCGAAGCAGACTCTAATCCATAATAATAAATAAATTGATTATTTATCAGCAGATATTTCAGCATTATTAATAATTTTCTCACTTCACTTCGAAGCTTGTAAGAAAGACAAAAGTTACAATGTTCTTCGGAGGCAGATACTAGTCAAACCAAGGTCGCCTGTTTAATTCCTAGTGGTCAATAAAATTAATATATCTCGACCTTTGCGAAACAGCGTCCGCCATATTGGAATTCGCCGGCGTGTAGAATAATGCTCTGCCCGGTAAACTTCTTCCAGCGATTTCTCAATCGTTGCAAATTCATCAATTTACATTGGAGAGATTTGAATCGACTGGTATAGCATGTCAGACGTCGCACACGATCAAAATGAGATTGGCAAAAATATTTCCTAGCCGTGCATGACATGTATCAGTCAGATAAAATTTGCATCTACTATTAGCGAGATATTTTTCTAGTTTCCCATGGAGAAATCAATGACACAGTTGATGAACACACGCGTATGGAATTTTAATCATTCTCGTGCTGTTTACGATCAGCGATAACTGACGCGACTTGAACACGATGGAGATACACCGGGGAAAGCTTTTAATCTCGCGCATAATTCCAGATAAAATGAAGTGCCTTACTCGAAAATTTTGGCTATCATGCTCGAGCTTAAATTTTTTTCCAATTAAGCATTTGTAGTATCACTTTTACCTATTCGTGTCCTATTTCAACGGGGCTGTCCAGATAATCAAAGCTTTGCGCCTCCGGCATACAGTGGCGTGCGAAACTTTCGAGACAATTAACTTCCTTATTTTATTACGAAGGGAGAAACGTCCCCTTCGGATAGACTTGATATTTCTTCGGTATACTTCTATTTTTCGGTGCGCGGCGTGCCACAACTATTCTAAAAATATAAGGCTGATGTGTATCGTTCAGCTAAATGAATTTCTTCAAATCCTGAATTTATATTTTGTTAATGTTCGCCGAGGGACTACAGCGTACATTTTTCCTGGATTGAAATAAATTTGATTGAAGATAGCCCCAGCGCAATATTAAACATGTCACTGAAATCAGGTCTGTAAATTATTTCACTGGAAACATACTTTGGTGAACAACAATCTTTACTTTCCTCAAGGATGAAGATGTGAATAGGAGCTTCACCCCTAGCCGTACGATTTTCGTTATGGTTATAATAATTACAACTTTTCGTTTTTAATCGTTTCACCGATGAGAACGGAAAATTTTTATATCGATTGCGATATAATTGAATTTTATTTCATCTTGAAAGAAAGACGTGAACAAGAAAGATGATTGAAAGACAGAAACAGCGATCCCAGCGATCGGTGAAACGTGTTCGAGAATCAGCGAGCTCCTCGTCAGATTCCAATTGAATCTCCGGATCCAAATTGAAATATTTCCGGAATGCCTAACCGAGTGAAGTAATCGAGTCGTTCGCGGGCAAAAGATAACCAACGTGGCGAGCAGCGTTGCAGGGCCAGGTTGATTTATGGCCGCCCCCGTACGATATTCTCGTAAAACCCCCGTGTATCTTTCGTTACACTGGTTTCGTGTGCATAATCTTATCAGTCGCGTTTACGACTGTCGCATAGGCGTAAATAGAAGCTAAACAACTCCCCCGTGGACAAGTATAAACACCGATAAATGTTCATTCTATCTCGTGAAATGCCTGTTATCGTGTCGGTGCATCGAATCCTAATTTTCGAAAACTTTCTTGCCACCAACTTATACCTGAATGCCTCCCTTTTCCGATTTTCCTCGTTACCGTTCTTGGTTTGCAAACATGTATATTGCCGATAAGGGGACGTCTGGGCAAATATTCTTTGGGTAAATTGATCGTTTAACACTTGTTCGGAATAGAACAATTAAGGAATTGCAGTCAAACGATAAACAGATCCTGACATTTTTATAATCCTGATGAAGATTAGGTTAATTTTGGAATAAAATTGCGGACAAGCTGTTTAATTTTAAATTGCTCTTTTAATCTACTATTGATCTGAAAGTCGATTATTATTTCGATTATCCGATAATGATTCTGCTACAATCGTCGTTCGTTAACCAATGGTCCTATAGCGCGGCAACTTGAACCATTGACCGATTCCGCGTTCAAAGTACAGTGTCCCGTAAAAATATTTTGAAGCGTGTCTATATTTAACAAACGATTTTATCAGACCTGAAACAAGATGGCGAGAGTAGATGGATCCGCGATACCGAATCGGCAAAAAAGCACGTGCGGGAATCGTGGATCTTGCCGACCGGAATTACATGTCACGTTTTATTAATCTTGTTACGATGTGGCGTTCGTTTCGAAGCGACCGGGTCGTCGGACCAACGGGTACGTCACATTTCACATTCTCCGTCAATCTTAATTGAATTCACCACCCAAGCGAAAACTGCTGAACCCGATTGGGGCCCTGTGGCTCGAGGAGATCGCGTAAAGTGTCCTCAACGAGCGACAATTGGGTCGTGTCGCGACGAATTATGATTACGTGAATTGCTACCGGCGCCGATCGGCTTCGGAAGTTTGCGGAAAACGAAGCGTCTTACTAAGAATGCCCGACCAATGGCAGCACAAAACAACAGGATTTGATTTTAGACTGACTTCTAGCTTGTCCATCGATGAAGATCTACACCAAGAATCATTGAAAGACCGTGCTGTCCATCCGCAAAACGAATGAACGGCTCGTTAAAGTCCCGAAATGAACTCATCACCGGTTTGGTTTCGATCGGTTCACACGCTCGTGATCCCCGGCGTTGCGATCGATCATTAATTCCCGGGGCGATAGCGATCACCTCGGTGGACGCCCGCGTCTATGCCGTCTAGTCTCCACTAAACAGAAGTTAACGAGCGGCTACCGGATCGCCCCCACGGCATGCTAATTTCACGGTAGTTGGCCGGGAATACATCACAGAATACATCACCGAATACATCGCACGGAGAAATCTACATACCGATGGGCTTGGGCACGTTCCTCTTGACCTGCATCCACTTATAAGTTGGAACATGGGGTTGTTGCTGTTGTTGTTGTTGTGGATGGTGCGCGTGTGGGTGTTGTTGATGATGGTGGCCGTGGGGGTGCTGGTGTTGATGTTGAGGATGTCCAGGCTGTTGTAGGACGTGGTAATTAGCTGGATCTGGGGTCTCTTCCTTGTAATGTCCAGCGGGATGATTCGAGTAATCGTTCTGCCGGATTTGAGAATGATAGTGTATGGATTCTTCGGTGGGGGGCAGTTGGTGGAGATAGTTGGTGGTGCCGGCGATCTGATAGTCGGCCTCGTGATGGTGATGGTGGTGGTGGTGATGACTAGAAGACTGATGGTGCAGCTCGTGTTCGTTCCTCGAGTGGCCGGGCACCATGGAGCTTTGGTGGATGCTGCCGGTTGAAGGCGCGTGGTGATGATGATGGTGGTGTTCGTCCCTGTAGCTGGTTGCCTGCTGGACGTGGTAGGTTTGTTCAACTGTGCCATGAGTCCCGTTTTGCGGCTGACTGGCGTACGAGGACGAAGAGGACGCGTAGTCCAGGTTCGTGTAGCTTAGCCCGTTCTCCGAGGAGATGATGGCGGTCGTGGTGCCATCCTCCTGCAGGACCCCAGTGGACGACGAGTAGAACCCTTGCGGAGGTGTCCCAGATTCCGCAGCAAGGAAACTCTCCGAGGAGGAAGATGAATACGGTGAGACCGCTGTCTGAGGAAAGTAATGAGCCGGCGCTAGCTCCGGCGAAGGTGGCACGGGCACGTGTCCGCCGACGGACACGGGCTGGTGATGATGATGACTCCCCTGTCCCGTGCACACGTAGTTCGGGTATGAGTCAGGCTTGCCGTAGGTTCCGTACATGCCCATGTCCATCATCATCATCCTCGTGGCGGTGGTTCGGATACATCAAATTGTCCCTTCGACCGGGGTCCTTCACTGATCACTACGTTACCGAACAATCCGATATAAAAAGAGAGGGACTCCTTTTTAAAGAGGATCGTTACTCGGCATCGCCACCGAATGTCCGAATACGCGTTTCCGACGAACGAGTCCAAAAGCAACACAGATATCACAGACTGACGCACTCCTCCTGCAGGCTATATCCAGCTGTGTACTATTTCATTGAGCAAAGTTCAAGAGGTGTGATCGAGCGACTCACTTTCGCGAGCAGATAACCTCGTTCCATGGATCGGTGGGCATGGTGATCGCGCGACGCGGCGGGAGCTCGGTGCTCGTTATCAATGGAACGTTAGGGGTTCTCTGTCAGGTGGGTTTGTGTCGATTCGCGGACGCAGGCGCCAATTATCCCGAGGCACCTCAGCGTCGCGACAGTGGACGCGGACCGTTACTCGCGAGGATGACGGAGAGAAGAAGATGGGAAACCGAAGACGGGGAGAAAAAGAGTAAGAGATAGAACGGAGACGCGCGTGGCCGTCGATCCGATCGACGAGGGTCGCTGTAGTGGACTGGCTAGGTGGACTCGCAGCTAGAAGGCGGCACGGTCGAAGGCTTGCACGCAGGTGAGAGCCGCAGGGGTCTACCGTGTGTCCAGTTCTCTGTTCATCTTCGTTGCCCCTGTATACCACTCTCGCTCTGTCCTCGTCCAACCTCCGATGCAGAAGCGTTGCTCCCCGTACGCCGAACCGAGGAAGGCGCTGCCTTTCGTACGAGTAGGCGTGCACCTCCCTGCGCACACGTGACTCTCTATGGGCGGAGCCAGCCAATCGGGAATGAGCCTGCGCGTCCGGCGCCCGTAGCCTCATGATGGATCACCGGAGCGAAATTTTATTTTTCGTTCGTTCTTTTTATCTGGCACGCTGCAGTTGACACTTATCGTGGCGGGTAGGTAGTCGAGTATTATATCTCCGTACCCACCTTCCAGGATCACCGTCCCTCCTCCTCGTCCTCTTCTTCCTCCTACCTACCTCGCCTCTTCCCCGCGGAACCAGCTACCCATGCTGCCTCGCTGCTTTCGCCTGCTTTGCCACCGAGCCTCTTTTCCTACGAGTCCTTTTTCAACGAGCCGGCGACCGGTCGTCGCAGCTCGCGCTCTCTGTGTACACGCGTGTCCCACCTGTCTACGGGCACCGACGCGACGTCGTCCTGCACTTTCATTAAGCCCTGACGGCTGATGGGTTAATTACGGGACGCGAGATCGCCGAGCCACGCCGCGGCGCGCACAACGCCGCGCCGCCAAGAAAGTTGGTCGCGTGGTCTGCGTCCCGATGACAAGTATACGTTTGTAACCCGACAACCTATCGTACCGAGCGGATTAACAGCGTGATTTGTAATCCTGAGAGCAGGATCTACGCCTTGGATCCAGACCGGGTGTTTAGGGGTTGATGGAGCTTCCGGAGGAATATCGGGAACCAACCATTTGTTTCGTGGTTGACGCTTCGTTTTTATTTTGAGCTTACCACCGATATTGTAAAGGAAAATCACTTTTCATTGCACTTTTTATTTTGTCGTAATTCAGGTGGAAAATTTTCTTTTCGTATAAACGTACCCTATTGGAGAAATTAAGCCTCGTAAACGTAAATATAGGACTTATGAGGGTGACTTCGGCCTAGATTGATCTTTTATCTAGTGCTCTTGACTCTTGAAAAACCCCATCTTTGCGTTATCGAGAAATGAGAAGGCGCATCAAGCACCCTTGCAATCCTGGAGACGAGTCTACCCCTTTAGTAATGTAACGTACAGGATGACGCCGGTGTCCCGAACATCTGCAGACACTGATAGCCCAGAAGTTGCATTCGCAAGATGCATTTGTCGAACATTACATAAGGGCGGCTCGTGCAAAGGCGATCCGTGCTGTCGGAGGGCTGCATCCCACGGAACGGACGACGGAGAGGAAGAGCCAGACGGAGGACGCGTGACGGGCCCATGGGACGTCTGGTACCCCATGTGGGTTCAGTGACAGGATGACACATTCCGCCGTGAAAGTTTTAGGAGAGCGGCCCCGTATCAGCGGTTCAGTCAGATGAGCTTATATCGAGGGCGCCACCTGCGGCCACCCGCGACATCCGTTCCCCGTATGTTCTCCGTAGCATCAAGATCAGGAAATCTTCATCTTGATCGAACTCTCTTCCCTGACAGTCTCATAGTTCTGATTCTCACTGTCGGCCGATCTTTTTCACCTGAACGCGCCCGTACATATTCTTCCCATATACCTAACCTGGCCGGCCTACATCCGTCCCTTTCGCTCCTTTGATTCGTCAGCGCTCGTTATGGCTGCAATGTCCTCTGCCTTCGACGAAGTTACTAATTAGCACCGGGCCAATCAGTGTGTGCCGTTCGTAATGCACCTTTTCGCGACGTGGCCCACATTGCGCCATCTGTTTCCACGCTGTTGATACACTTGCTCCTCGCCCTCGAATTAATACGGCATTAAAATGTTACTAATTGGCAGTTGGAGAGCTTGCTACCAACGCGTGCAGCTTTCTCCGTTCTGATCCACTTTGGTTCTCAGTTATTGCTTTCTTATACAAAGAAAATCCGCGGCTACTGTAACTATTTGGTCGAAAGACAATTTTTTACTAAGTTATTATTGTGATTCAGCAGTCTTGTTAATGCAGAGATTTGTTTTGCACGCAACCATACAAGTCAACATAAAAGAAAATTAATGTTTCGACGCGTTTATTTATACACTTTTTACCGCGAACTGGTCGGTCAAGATATCCTCCAGGAACATTTCTATCCTCTTACAGATCTAACTACGCAAATAAAATAAATAACCATAGGAATTTTTTCAAAGGATTTTATCTACGCGCGACCGACAGTGTAGAAAAAGTATATTAAATATGAGCGCATATTAACTGAAACCAGCTTGAATATTTATGATCAATTTTCTTGCGGTAAAACGGGCAATAAAATTTGTGCCATTACTTCGTAAATAGAAATGTCACAGTAGTAAAAACAACGCGTAAGAACATAAACACTCTTACCTAACGATTTATAATATTTCCTGCGTCTGTATATCTTTTAGAGCTTGAATCCATCGATTAAGAAGATATGTTACTAATTATTCACCGGAGACTCTGGTTTCATGGACTTTGCTCTTTCTCTTATCGGTGGATTTGCTGCTTTTGTCACGAAAATGAGCAGACAAACGCGAAACAGTGAAGAAGACATTTAAATGGAGCATTGTTGCAGTACTGTTTATTTATCGAGTGCACAATGTGAACCTTGAGGAATATAAATACAAATTTCTAATTAAATTTGATTAATTTCTAACAAGAATGAACAAGTGAAATTGGAAACTTTGATTCTAAAAAATGATTTAGGAAACAGTTACTGAACGCTCGTATATGAAAATTTAGGCGGATCATTTTTATTTTACATATTTGTTAAAGCAGTCTACCAGAGTTTCGAAGAATCTGATGACACTACGTTTAATTTGCGACGAAACCAGCTGGACAATCGATCGTTTAAAAGATCCACGGAGATCCAGAGACCCGCCCATCACCGGTTCAAGGTTAACAATCAATTGACTCGCGAGCAAAGACAAAAGAAGTCACAAATCCGCGGTCCACTATCAACGAGCACGTCGGGAGTATAGTCAACGTGGGAGAGACGAAAAAGAAGCGGTACTTTCTGAAAAATTTCGGGCGGAGCAGAAGACCCGAAATATTTCTCGAGGTCTCTATCTCTCCAGGGACCATCCTCGTCGCTGTCCTCGTTGGTATTCCGCCTCTCCTCCCTTTATTTCACGCGGTACCCTGACTCTTTTCTGCGTTTTCCATCGTAGAATAGAGTTGACTCTTCTATAGACAGCGCTATCTGTTGTAAAGACCAGGTTTTCTGACAGAATAGCAGCGTCTAGCCTCTCTATAGACAGCTGTCCGTTCTTCAGCAACCTCCCGCCGGATTGTTGTGACTGGTTGTTTGAGTGACAAGAGGGCAGACACTGTGGCCGATGCTTAAAACGCGACATTGTCAACCGCAATTATTGTTGCTCACTTAAATGAAACGTCTTGGTGGCCGACGGGCTACGATCATTCTTGCGTTGATGCTGACTTTGACCACCAACGGTGATGTCGCTCTTACGCGAATACAGACAGTTCACAATTTTCTGCGTATTATGGCTGGTGCATTGTCTTACAAATGTTTCGGTGCTGTCTATTCTCGCCAGATAAGATCATAGAAACGTCACAGAAATAAATTGCCGGATAAAACTCGATCGCCACCGAAGAAAATGTGACTTCGTCTTCTATATGTATGTTCTCGCGATCAACAAAGTCGCAATAACTACGACTATGACGAGATAAATCGTCGTGCAAGGGATTGATGCGAGTTCCCACATTTCGAGGCTCGTGTGAGAAGTATCCAAGACTTTAAATAAAGAAGTACAGGCGTCGGATCGAAGGAAGAAAAATCGAGAAGCAGAGTTCACGAAGGAGGACGGGACAGTTCGGGAGTAAGTCGACGGGATGTTGTTGGTCGCAGATAAAAGGGAACTGCAGCAAGCTGCGACTGCGGCTTAGCATGACAATGCAGGTGCCTCATCCCACGTCAAAACCCAGCGTGGCGCCACGGCAAGATAGGTACCAGACCGATCGACTGGTTTGTAATTGTTTAAGAGGATTAGCCGACGGGGCGAACTTTACGCGTGTCCGACGCGAACAGAGGGGGTTTCGAGGGAGAAGAGGATCGCTGATATTTATCCCGACATTAGACTCGGCTAAACTCGAATTTACTCCTCTGATCCCGGAAAATTCCATTAAAACGCGCTCCGGACTGTTTGGACGAGAAATCACACGGCTCATCGGGCAACAATCGTGCGACCCGCTCCTAAACCTGTAATCTCGGTTCGAAACGGGATCCAGGAGAGGGCCTTGTTCCTTCAGGAAGTCGGAATCGATCCGACGCGACGTTCCGTTCAAACTGTCTGCAGTTTAACGGAAGATGGATCCTGCTGGATGTCGTGCGATCGATGTTTAACTTTTAATTACTCGCATATACTGTTTACAAGCTCAAAACATTTGAAATTTATCGTGTCAAGCATAACCAAAGGTGTCGACCACATTAGTAAATATCTATTTTCCATTAAAGCAGTTATTTCATAGAACAAAAATTATGTCGGAGTGATGTAAACTTCCACGTAACCAGTTATGTAGAAAGTGGAAGGCGTAATAATTGTACGTTAATTTCAACAACATATCTCAGCAACAGTATCTCGTTCAATCACCGAATTTGCTATTTTTAAAAAATAGTCGATACTTGAAATGCTACGATTTCGAGAAACATGATCGTATAACGATGATGTCGAGCTCATTTTAAAGCTTGGAACCTCTACTTTTACGGCCGTCCTTCATTTTTTATAAGATGTTTGTGGACGATGTGGCAGATGGAAAATCGGAGATAACGTTGCTCCTCGAAGAATCTTCACTTTCCACCAGAATGTTCACGGTCACCCAAATCCATTTCCGAAATTCGTCGCGCATCTTTTTCCTTTTCCCCCCGATATCTGTACCGTCGTGATCCAGATGTTTCCTTTTCGACAGCGTTTCCCGAGGCTGTCATCGAACGCGAGGAGATCTAAATTCAACAACTATCGGATTGCAGGGAGAATCTGCGCTCGTGGTATAGCAGGGTCGTCTGCCGATCGATCTTCCTGGGCCGAATTTTTCCATAATTCCGCCCATTTTCGAAATGGCGGCTCGGCTTTTTGTATGCGGCTCGCACGGAATCGTACCAGGGACATGGGAAACCCCCGCACAATGGAGTCATCGATCATTCCGTATGAGAGTTTCTCGATTGCTGCTCTAACTGTGCCGGTTCTTGCCCGCCGTAATCGAGTGTATTTACGAATACGTCCGGGATCCCGTTGCAAATGCCCTTTGTATCTTTCCATTGTCTTCCCTCCGTCTCCGAGAAAATCGATAGTACCCTACAAAATATTCCTTACCCCGTGTTACATGTATGAATTACACAATTCTCTTTTATCAGTGAACTTCAGTGGAGAGAGAAGGAAACGAAGTGCAGTACACGTTGCTCTGTTTAAAAAATTGCATAGGGAGCAACTTCCAGAAGAAATGGATGTCCCGAATGAAATCGACGAATATGAACGAAACATTCGCGAAGAAACGACGAGCGAAGCTGCGGCTGAAGTGGAAGGGGGACGAAGCGGCACGCGAAGCTTTTTTTCCGAAATTGCCGGCAATTTCGCGGGGGCATGAAAAAAAGGGCAGCTACTTTAGACGGTATCAGGGATCTCGAAAAAGGCAATTTGCGATCAGGAGGCGTCCACTTTGTCGGGCCAGCGCACGAACAATGAAATTCTAATCGGATTGGGACCGTGCGAGCCGAACATTGGCTACCGTTTCTCGGCCGACCTCGGGCTTTCCTGCCTCTCCCGATGGCTAATTACATTTATTCAATATTTACGATGATAGGATCAACGTAGAACCCACGGGGCCGTGAGTCAGGTTGAATGAAACGGCATATCGAGCATTGCAGCGTCATTCCACGATCGAACGAACGGGTCCGTCGCCTTTGCTGATTCTAACGCGCACCTTTTCTCACCTTCGCGACATACACGCGCGCCGTTTTATGTTATACATCGACGCGGGTTTTTTTGTTCAAACGAGAGCGGACGCTCTCGGCAAAAAGGAAGTCAATTTCCTGTCGGCGTTTACTCCGATTATATATATTCCTAATCCATCGGAAAATAATGAAACGGGTATTCTCGCAAGAAGCGTATGGTTGACGTTGCGGCACTTAAAAGGCGCCATTATCGGAAGCAAGGCAATAATTTTGTACAGGGTCGTCCACCTAAATCTCTTCTTTATATTCGATGAGTAGACGGTGGATTTTTATATATTTATGAAGAAATTGGCTGGGCGAAATGTAGAACAGTAAAAGATTAGCAAAAATTAAAAAGGAAACGATGCTACACAGTTTATAGCCGAAACGAATGAAAGGAATAAAATGGCAGAGGATTGAAGAAAAGGAATGAAACAGTTAAAAGAGAGGAGAACGCAGTCGCTCCCGGAAGACATAATACCGAGAGCACTGAGCATGAGGAACACGAAATCAACAGATCGCCGATGATTACGGGTCGAACGGAGATAACGTTTATCTCTTATCCGCAAACACTCCGGGATCTCTGCACCTATTATCAACCGTAGGAATCGAGAAAGCTTAGCCCGCGTAGATTAAATTAAAATCGGTCTTTATCGAGGGCACTGCGCACTTTCCCGTTATCTCTCGATGCTGACCGATAACGTGTGCACGTTTGCCCGAAAGAATCCGCGAACTTCTTAACCATGACTCGCGCAATTGGTCAACATTGCGCTGAATTCCAAGGATTTTTCGAAAATTTATCTTCTCGACAGACGCTCTGTTCTCGTCTCTTCGAAAAATTGGATTTTCGAGAGAGATAGCTTCTCGAGTGGGATCCCTCGGTATTTGTCTTGTGAGATGGGTTCGCTACGGGAGCAAATAACGAATTTTATACTGTGGTAATCGGAACATATTTTCCGAGAGTGTATGCCTTGGAAATTTGATCATTTTTATCCTGACATAGATGCTTTCGCATTTTATTTCTATCTCAGAATATATAGACGATTTTTACGAATTTTTGTAAAAGTACCTTTGAATCGACGCTACTTATCTACGTCTAATTACTGAAAATTGATTATTTGGTGCTCAAACACGAATTCGAAAGTATAACAGAAACATATATATTTTAACAGTATAGCTACCGAGCACTAAAAGCGATTAAAAGTGTTTTAGCTTGGAAAAGGTATATTTCATATTTGTTTAGATATTGTTCCATTTTTTAGCCAAATTGGTCGAAACAATTTCCATGCAAGCAATTTCATCATTTCAACAATTGCGAAATGAAAAATATAAAACCGGTTATTTCACCGGCAGTGGTAGGTTTAGTGTTAATTCGTACTAGTGTTTGTTCTGCGTACGTTTCAAAGAGAAATAATCAACTTTAAAGATTCAGGTCGCGCGTATCGTGCGTTGAAGGAATAGGTGTTTGATTCGGGTGAGTCAGCGTGGATCGAATGAAAATGTGCTAATAGGATTAGCAATTGTTATTAGCCGGACAGGTAACTGGCAAACAGCTTATATTCGGGGCTTGTTTACGGCCGAACGAAAATTACACGGCGGTACCAGCCACCCCTTGGTTCGACGCGTCCATTCATTAACACTTCATATCCCGTTGCGACGTGCTGGTAACGAGCCTGTCATAATTACCGCGCTAACTTTATTACTGCGGATACACGCTCTCCTTGCCCGTGCTATGATACTCGTGCGTCATACGGCAAATCGAGCGGGCAGCCCCTCGTTCGATGAGAAACACACCCTCAACCCTTCTGAAAACCTTGTTGCAACTTCTCCTGTTACTTTGCCGACCCTCCATCTGCATAGTGGGTCGTTTTCGACCCGCGCTGCTTCTATTTTTACATCTACTTCAAGATTGCAGGTCGCATTAGTTGTAAAACAAATTCCATAAATAAGATGTTCATCTCGTCCTAATAAATATACACAAGAAAATCATTTACAATTTCTGTCAGGATAAAAATCAACAATTTCTGTCAGGATAAAAATCATGAAGATTAATTTGTAATTTTATTCTTCGGGTAAATGATCTCGCGACCAAGAATCATTTCGAGCTGTCTACACAATTTGAGGGTAATGATCCTGAATATTCATACTTGCTCTCAGAGTGGTTAAACAGGTGGCTTAAAAGGACATGGAGATCTGTCGCAGAGTCGATAGTGCGTACACCGTACGCTCTCGAGTCGGCGAATAATATATTTACGATAATAATTTATTACGGACTCGGCTCAAAGCGATTGGAAATTAATGATTACCTTTGAAACGTCCACTGCGTTGAAATGTGTACAGGAGCGACGGAGTGAGGCTTCATTAAACTCCTCCGATAATACGGGATCCGTAACCAAGTTAGATTGCATTCTTAACAGCTTGTAAACCCTACAGCTCGTCGACTATTAACGCGATAGATCGAAGAAAATTCGAAATGAAACTCGGCAGAAATAGATATTCTGGTGCAATCAGTCAGTGACAGATTACGGAAAGGGTGGATCTAATACCGTGTGGTTGCCACCGTGTTGAGAAGTCAATTAGTGTCAGGATTGCCGAGGTAACGATGAAAACGACGATCCACGCAATAAAAGCTTAGGGTAACCTGGCTAAGTGAATGTAGAAGACTTATGCAGCGTGTAGCGTATATCCAGAAGCCTTCTCTGAAAGGTCTTGCTGAAAATGTTCGAATCTCAATGGTCAGAAGCGAAGTACGCAGATCTACAAGTTTCCGAGTTGATTCTCACCACTAGCCACAACTAAAAATTGAAGAACAACTCCGTGAAGATGAACAGCCTTTTCTGAACCTTCGGAAGCCTTCTCCACAAGAAGGTGTCGCTGAAAATGTTCGAATCTCTATGATGAGAAACAAAGTATGCAGATCTACATGTCCCCCAGTTAATTCTCACCATCAAAAGCCAGTAAGAAAAATGAAGAACAACTCCGTGAAGATGAACACTTTTTTCTGAAACCGGATGGAAGCTCTGAAACACTTTTCCGCAAGAAAGTCTTGCTGAAAATTACAAATCTCAATAGTCAGAAGCAAAGTACGCAGATCTACAAGTTTCCGAGTTGATTGTCACCACGAAAAGTCAGAACTAAGAATTGGAGAACAACTCGGTGAAGATTGACACCCTTTTCTGAAACCGGATGGAACCTTCGGAAGCTTCCTCGGCAACAGCCCCTTCTAAAAATGTGATAGCCATCCGCAGGGGTAGTAGAACGATGCAAATCTCTTGGAGAATCGAAGAGGGTTTGTGCGTGGTTGTCGAAACGACATCGTAGGAAGAGGTCGTCGTTCTCCTCCGCGAAGAGGACGAAGGGTTTGGGGGTGGGTAAAGTTAGATTTCCGCGTCATTACACAGGCGTGGCGCAGGTCCCCGAGTTAATTGAATGCAGCGTGTGTTGACAGGTAGGCATATTGGCAGGCAGACACGAGACGTAGAAAAAGGCGAAGCCAAGATATAGAGAGGAAAGAGTGGCTCGGGCAGGAAACGAGACGGGACGAAAGGACGACGATGACAACGACGACGACGAGAGACGAGGCTCCGGCTGACCAAGGTTTGTGTCAGATGCGGTTGCGATATCGGCCCCACGTCCACGGCTCTTCGAAGCCGTGTACCTGTCATTTTCGGTGACCGTGTCATTCAGCCCCTTCCTCTCTTTCACGGATCCCTTTCTTCTAACTAGCCACGGTGCCGGCAACGGGATCGACGATACCGGCACGCATCCGGCCAACTCGATATGTATACGACTAGACCCGCGTTCGAGATAAAACTCCGGATACCTGTGGACCAGATCCACAGGTATCGTCTCCGCTCTTCGAATCAACTCTTTGCCGGACTTCATTCATTACTAGACTGCGGATCTTTATACAAAATAAAAATGTTCAGCAGCGATCATGGACAGCAGGAGTTAAATACAAATTCATTTCATTCATATTTTCAGAGATTACTAATTTTTTACTGTTTTATGTATTTTACCTTGCCAATTTCTTCATAAATGTATCAAAATCCGCTGTCTATTTATTATTTAGGGAATTAATTACTCTATTCGAGAATTTATTTAGAACGAAGATCTCTCAAAGAAAATGCATTCTTGTAATTTGTAGAATGAAGAAGGAAAGTCTTGTAAAAGCCCCTGACGAATAGTATCATAGATTGTGTTGCACATAGATTGTTTCGGATTGAACTATTTCTGCTTACAGAAAAAAGTGAAATATCGGATGATACGATAACATTTCAAAAAAGTTCAAGAAGGCTTTGTTCTCCGCTATCACTTTTGACCAGACGAAAATCGCAGACAAAATAGCGATCAAGCGAGATTAACATTTCTTTGTGCGGTACAAAGGGGACGATAAATATAAACGCTATTATTCAGGCATCTGGATTGTTGTTCTCAGATAGTGAAACAACTTTGGACACCAACGCACAGCCGCTCGACACGATATCATCTATGATATCAGCGTTGGATTTGTTGTTCATCGAGTGCACGCGATCGCAAAATGATAATTGCAAAACGTTCGTCACATTTTAGAGAAGGGAGAAAAATTTGAACGACGCTTGAAACTAGCATTGACGATGTTTAAAAAGAGAGAGAAAGGGGGATCGGAGGATATCTTGAGAAGACAGAACTCGATCGGATCGACGAACTGACCTCGGTCTCGTTTCCAGATGATTATCTAAGTTGTTAATTAATCCCACTTGAAGCTCCATGAGAAACCATCCATGCCGTCGAGAAGATAATGATCCGGTTTTGGACCTTTAAGTTCGTAATTTTCGAGAGTCATCGGTGAACGAGCTGTGTCTCGCGTGCCTCGCGTTCTTCGAATCCTATCAGCGTCCAAATTCGATGGGTTGTTCTGTCTTAATTGTTAGCGTGCGACGTCTTCGTATCTATTATTTCGAGTAGCATGAAAATATTCGTCATTTGGTTTAAGTGGGTTGCGGCGAACGTTCATCTTCCAGCAGGGATCCATACAGCAAGTAGAAAGACTCGGGAAAATTAAAAAACGAAACGTTGCTTCGTGGTCAAATGAATTCTCGATTTATTTGTAGATTACAGTCGCAGGATTATCAGCGAGATCATTGTTTTTCCGGTTCTCCAGTTCGAAGATAAAGTTCGCTTGGACTCCGGACCGAGGCAAGGCAGCTTCTGCTGCTGAAATATGGATTCTTAATGCTGTAGTCTTGTCCGAAATTCTTCAGTTCCGTGGGCATGTTAGGCCAGGTACACGGGGAACTCTCAGGAGACACCCAGACCAGCGGTACCTACATGATCCTACACTTTGTGCGACCTCTTGTCACGTCCCCGAGGATTCGTATTCCTAGTCACGCGTTTAATCCCTCGAAACATGCAACCGGCTCGCTGTCCTTTCAGACCCGAGGCCAAAGTTCGCTCGTTTCGTGCTCGGACAAAAAAATTCTAGCGAACGAAAAAAATAAGACCACCAACCAAAACCTGATAGTCATTATTAGATCGTAGATTGTGGTGCACGAGAAAAATTCTTCGTATCAATTCCAAGGGACAGGAGTTAGCTTAATAATCGTATCAAGTTACTTTAAAATTGTTAATGTACTTTCTGCCAGATAAATGTTTAAAATTGTACGAAATGTTCATTCTTCGAGGTACTCGCATCAGGGTCATTGTCTCTCCACTCAATTTCTGATCGATCCTCTTTCAAAATCGCAGCCTTTATTCTTCCTTCAATAAAATTTAGACTCGAAGGATCACCGAGGCGAAAATCGCAGCCTTTTGTTTCCGTTCTGAGAGATCGAGCCTTTCACTGTCGATTGGGCCGAGCGTTTGGCGAGGTCCCCAGGTTTCTGGTGTTCCACGGAGGACCTAGACTCCCAGGAAGTCCTCGGGTTAGGGTATCGGTGTCGTCGCGGCGGTTCCACAGAATACTTTGTGGCGGCGAGCACGTCGAGCGTGCGGAGGTGAACAGGTTGTCAATGGGAATTTCTGGGCGACGGTGTGCGCGGACGTCTGGTCCTGTAGGCCTCGGGATCAGGGGTGTATCCTTGTGTATCCTTGGGGACAGATGCGTCACCGCGAACAACGCGACAAACGCGAACGTATACCAACGCCGCGCTGTTCGTTCCTGCACCCGTGTCCTTCTTCAACCCGCGTCGCGCCGCGGCGACCTTTCTTTTCTTTTCCTTTGCCCAATTAGTATCTATCCGTTTCCAAAGCGTATCTACCTATCGCGGCCCCGCTCTCCTCGGCTCTTCCTGCTGCTCTTTTTTCTTGAGAACCTCCGCTCCCATCGGAACCACCGAGCTGCCAACTTTTATTATTTTCATACATCATCCGGCGATTGAACCTTCCCTTTCTCTCTAGCCTAAGCAGCGTGTCATTGAAACGTGAAAACGAGAAGTTTCAACACCGGGAATATGTGTTGGTAACTATGAAAGTAGTCTAAAAGTGAAAATTAAAACAAAAATTAGTTATTTTACATCACATAATTTTAAACGTAATTCATTTAATGTTATTTTTACAATATGCTCAGAAATGAATCTTCAGGCAATGCTTCAACGTTACATGGAATTCATTTCGTGTTAATATATCCTCTTTTTTTAAACATCTGGAAACAAGAGATGCATGACTTAGGCCACTTTCATAATTATGGACACGTATGTATGTATTATCTGTATTCTGGTTGGATTATAGTTTCGCTTTGTTTCACGTTGTTAGAAATGTGTGTCGATGAGGACTGTTAACCATGTTCGACACTAACCGCAGTCGCGTGATCGATTATCGTACAATTACCTACTGATATTATGAAAACTCGATGAGGAATATGTGTGTGTGCAATGTAGTAAATCTCACAGATAAATTTAATCTTCCCATTTTATTACCAGGTTGAAATTCATTTACTGCTGCAGTCCTCAAAGTGATCACATGAAAAATCCTGGAAACGAATCTTTACGGATGAAGCATACGGATCTTTCGGAAAATGGAGGGTGGTTCTCGTTTCAGGGTTACGTCATCGTCCTAAAATCTTCTGAAGACTCGCGGTACGGGTAAAAGCGCGGAGGTAAGTGTTCCAGACAGTTTTTCACGCAATCGAATTTTTCGAATTTTTCTGCGAGCAAGTACGTGCAAAGTACGAGTCGGTCGCTAAGCCCGGGAGCATCCAGTGGGCTTTGGGGGTGTGTATAGGCGGCGGCACTCGATGCTGCGCCGTTGGGAGCGTGCTAATGGCTACTGACACACAGTTTTGATGGATCGGGCACCGCTCTTCCTCCTCTGTACCGCACCGCGGCTGCGGAATATGCGAGACCGCCGCGATACCACCGAGGAAATGCACGGGCAAACAGGAAGACGGCCTGGGAAACGTTATTACCTCTCACTGACGACTCCTCGGAATAAGATTTTTCGGGGCGAGAGGGGCTGCGAGTCGACACATCCCATGCGCACATTTTCCTTCCCTTGAATTACGAAATGCTCGCGGCGGAAAACTCCTCTGAAGATGATTTCTAGGTTCGCGTCGCTGGGAAAAGTGTTTGTCGTATGTTTGGAGAGGGTGTGTTCCGAACACGTGGATTTTTAATCAATCCCTCGTTGTATAATGGCGGGCGGTGTTTGTATGATGACGTGGAGCGACTATTTAGGGGTTGCTTTTCTGGAAAACGTCTTAATTGAATGTTTTAAGGAAGTTTGTAGCGATTATATTTATTTCTAACCAACCACATGGTGGAGAATTGCAAGTGACGCTAGTGAGATAATGTGGAAAGGTGTCCCTACTATATTCACCGATATCTAAACTTAACGAACAAATCGATACTAAAAATCTCCAGTTCTTTGCAAAGATTGCAATGCATAGCGAGGAGTTTTGAAGAGACGCGTTTATCGTGTTGTTATCAATATTAACAAACTATGAATGAACTTTAAGCCTGCAGTGTAAAAAGAGAAATATTTGCGCTGTGAGATAACAGTGGCATTCGGCGAGCATCAGCTGCAAATTAGGTTCAATCTGGCAAAGCAATCTGAAACAATTGAAGATAACGTAGCCGACGATCAATATCGCGGTTCGATTTATATTTTCAATGGTCAATTGCAGCGAGAAATAAAGACGAAATAAAGGAGCGGTGAATATAATGTTTCAGAACGGTTTGTTCGGTATTCCCAGCAACAGAAGCAATAGCAGCAACAGCCATTCCGCCGGCGACGGCAGCAACGGCAGCTTTAGCGGACGGCCGGCGATCATCCATCACGAAGGTGTCAGCCTCCCTCCTCGGCCAGAAACAACTAGCTATGACATTCTTCGCGCTGCCACTGCTTCCTTTTGCCTTTACCATTCTGTACGTCCGTCGTCGTCTAGCCGTTCGTTTTTTCCTCGCTTTCGATATATCCTTCCTCCGCAGCTTTTCCTACTTTCTGGGAACAAGCGGGGGACGTTCGGACGTGTTCTTCAACTTCGGATATGTTCGTTCGTGTCCCCTGAACTCTGACATTATCGACGAAATTGCCTATAATAATTAAACTCGCCCTTAACACCTTGCCCTATCTTAACTGGTCAAAGTTGTGACGAAGATTTGCACTTGGAGCTATTCTAACTCGAAAATTAAACATTTCTTCCGACCTAGAATATTTTCATTCTCCATGATTTTTGAAATTTGATGACTCGAAACGTATGCTTTAAATAATAACAAAATTAAAACATTTTTAAGTGAACTCCCTTTCAGGAACATGCTTTTACGAACATTTCAAGATCATCCCGACTAGAACGAAAGTCCTCATGAACGAAAGGGAAAGTTCACAGGCGAATAACATTCTATCAAACTCGTGAAAGGAAAGATCGCAGCGATTCGAACACTAAAAACCCCGTATATGAATCTTTCCAACATTTACCTCTCTCGCGGTTTTTCTCAATAAATTTTTTCACCCCTCGCTCGAGCATTAACTTTCCCGATTCCCATCGAAACGGGAGACCAAGAGGAAGCGAAGCTGGTCGGGGTTAAAAATACGGAAACTCGCGAGCCGGCACGCCATTCTTGTTTCCTGGCCGTGGGGTACGAGCGGTAATGTTTTAATTAAGACAAACGCGGCCGTTAGTAAATATGGTAACGACTGCTGTCCGTGAATGAGAATCAATCATGCCACTTTACGCGTGTCGGCCGATCGCCAGACGATAAAGCAACTATAGGCCGCGTGGCTAGGAGCAACTAGCATAACGAAAACTCGTTGTTGCTCTTTCTCTCTCGTTGTTGCTTACGTGTTCCGTCGCGATTTTATTCGGCCATTACGATTCCTCGGTGTAGATTTCGGTCGGGCCCTCGGTGTTATGATTTATACACGCGTACCTCGTTTCTATCTTATCGTTTCGCATGTTGTAAAACCGCACCGACGGTTCAGATCGGTATCGAAACGGAGAAAACACGATCTTCTATTGTGAGCTAAACGTCTCGATCCTCGGCGACCCAACAGCTTTCAGCCATTAATTCTGGATCCGTTGCATAATTCTTTGGTCGCTATTTATGCGAGCACCGAGGACTTTCGTTTCGATTTAGTTTATTATCCGGAGATCAGAATGGGAATTAATTTAACGCTCGTTACTCCGTTTGCGTCTCGCGTTATTTATTACTATTCTGAACGGTGTAAACACGTTCCTGTAACTCCGGCCCATCGGTGTGTTGTTAATTAGAAATAGTAGTGCTCGTGGTTTAATAACAGGCGGATTTTTGTGCAAGCGAAACGATGAAAGAGCTAATGGATGAACCGCGGTGTGAAGTAGTTTATCTTTTAGTATCTTTCGCTTGTAGACACCTTCTTCTTGTGCTTTATTTTCCACCTTGGAACAGACGCATAATTTACGCGCAGGTAATGTCTTCAGTACTGCACTCAGAACTTATTTATTAATATTTTAGAGGACTTCTTCGTCGAGGAGGTTCTCAATGACTGTAGATCATAAACCTACTAAGCAATATATTAATTTATTTAATGTATTTAATTGGCGATGTACCGCAGAAATTGTCATTGATATTAAACATTTATTAACTCTTTCGATAATCGTCGAAATCACAGA
The DNA here is from genome assembly GCA_963971365.1 of Lasioglossum villosulum. Taxonomy (NCBI): domain Eukaryota; kingdom Metazoa; phylum Arthropoda; class Insecta; order Hymenoptera; family Halictidae; genus Lasioglossum; species Lasioglossum villosulum. The sequence continues at coordinate 4,568,357 of OZ020495.1, forward strand.
GTGTTCATTGTTACGGTGGTCCAGCTATTAGTAACTTTTGATTAAATCTTGTGAGTGTGTAACGTTTGCGTAATAAAATAGATGTCGCAGTATTCTTATTTGCGATTAGTTCTAGCTGCGAGTTTGCATTGAAATATGGTTACATGTGGTGTTGCGCTCGCTGTCGGCCATTTTGAAGTCGACAGCGTTCTTCCACAAGTGTCCATCCATTTTGTGTACGAAGGTTAGGTTTGGTTTTGTACTTGTTGAGAGATTTTGGTAGTTCTTGATCGAGAAGAGACGATAGACAATTCAGAGTGGTAGAATAGGACCGAAGGATTTCGGGTAGCTCGGAAAAAAGGGGCTGTTGACAACGAACGGCAGTTGTGAAGTTTTACGGGGAACGTGTGCACGGATGGGGTAACGTACAATTCTATTTGTTGGATGATTGTACCGCTGCGAAATCAAGTCTGACGAAGATCGATCGGACAGCATTTCGGGCGTCAACACAGAGGATCGTTGGTCCCCCTGTTCAACCCCTCTAAGGCCTGCCGTCACTCTCTCGCAGATGCTGCCAATTCAGACTAAAGTTTCTATTAAGGAACGCCATTTAATGAAAACGCGTCTGATCTTCTATCTGCGTCTCGTTCGAAAAACAGCACAATGGTATCTTAATTCCAAAATTGAAAAGATGCTGCCCGACAGGGGTAGTTTGTATAACTGGTCACGTCTCGAAGAGATTATTATCATTTGACTTCGAAGAGTGTGTCTAAAATCAACATACATCACCTATTCGTTTCGTTTTTTAATAATTCTATGTGCATTTTGGTTAAACTTTTATTGTTCTGTTAATAATTGTCAGCAGTCAGTGAGGAAGTCATTTAGGTGCTATTATCTTTTCTGCTTCTCTCTAACTAATGCTGAACGCTACTTCGGAAAAGTTTACACAACTGATTCGTAGTAAAACAATATTTTTTCAAGACTCGATTTTATTAATTATTGCAAAATGTCTTATTTGGAGGAGAATTAATTTACTGATTGAAGGTATTATGCTTGTTATTGGTAACGAATTTACACAGATTACTTGCTCAATGGAAGGTATTGCAATTTCTTATCATAGAGGATACTATCCAAAGTCGATACAGTAGATTCGTACCAAAACTGGTAATGGGGATAGCTGCTTTACCATCTGTATATTTATCTCTCGTCGGTGACTCGAATAATTCGGTGTTTTCTTGCGCCCTCTAGGATATATTTTAGCTGGAGTACGAAACCGCAGGCCATCGACGTGATCTCGATGGTGCAGAAGGCCACTGATTTAACAGTATCTCGTCGGTGATATTAGCTAGCGTAATTAGCTACAATAGATAAGGTAGAAATTTACACACCGTTAGTCGATATCTAGTGTTTTATTCATTACTGGGGATAAATTAAACACTGTGACCACGAAGATAAAAATCCCCAGACTTTTAAGGCGGGAAGTATAGCTGCAAATAGTTAGATGGAGCTCAGCAAGGTTATTCCCACACTCTTTCACAGAATGAAACAGCTGGTGTGACGAGTTTGGGGGTGGTATCTGTACTGTCAGATGCTCCGCCTATAAATCAACCGAGCTCATGGGCGAGACAGTCCGACGCCATGTTAACATACATAAACAAACCTTGCCCTAACTGATAAACGGCGAAAGCTCCGCGCAACAAGCGATCGCAGGCTCGCAAAGAACTCCTTTTACCTCTTCTTCAAATAATAAACAAACCCAACAATATACAAAACAAATGAACTATTACATACAAACATTACTCGTTCTAAGGTGGAGACTGTCTTCGATGAAAAAATATATTAATAAAAATCGCGCGAGATGAAATAGCATCCAGTTCGAAGTTCCACGAAGAAAAATTGAACAGGCAGCCGGGAATAATTAATAAATGTCAATCAGTTCCGTGGATTCGAAGGTGTCGGTGGAGAGGTACCAGCTAAAATGATTTTATGCCTGTCTTATGAACAATCTAATGTTATCCGACCGATGGACAAAGATCATAGGACGGCTAATGGTTGAAGAGCCGCTCGTTTCGAAGACCCCGAGACTAATCAGCGCGAGCATTAATCTTCCCCGTGGATCCTCGACCCAATTTTCGTAAGGTCAAGTCGCAATGGAGACGTTGATTGGATTCCACGTCAGACTAGGAGTAAACACCTTTCCTATCTTTTCGTGGTCTACTTCTGTCTTCCTTCTCGCTTTCGACTAATCGCATTGTTCTTCAGAACACTAATAAATACACCGTCTCTTCCAGTCGTTCGTCCCACTCGTTGCCGAAGTACAAATTCTACACTTGTCAATATCTGTTCGTTACTCTGCGCTAATGAGATTTATCCGGAGACTGAGTAATTGACAAATACTCCTACCAAATAAATGAATCAAGTAACCAATAAATTCTTTTACAGTCAAATTTGAATTAGGACCAAGTCAATTTAGGTACATATATGTTCACAGACATCGGAATCAATCCCAATTAATGAGATGGTCCTAGGAGGATGGAACTTTAACCCTTATAACTCGAGTGGTGACTTAGAGACGCCATTAAAAATTGGTGTACCATTATTCAAAATTTTGTTTACATTGTTACATACGTTGATCTGATTTAACCCTCATGCGTTGCTCAGGAATAGTTGCATAAAAGATTCTATGATAATTTCTCATCCATTTTTGCTTCATTCTGTAAACTAATGAACTACGCTTCATTTATCACGTCATATTTTAGAGAAATATATCTAACAATGCAGACAAAGAGGAATCACCCATTTTATAGTATGTAAAAATAGAAAATGGGTGAATTTTCACCCTGAGGAACGTATGGAGGTTAAGGAAAATTTTTGTATGGTGAGAGGACGAGGTAAATTTTCGGAGAGATTTGAATGGTTTTGATTTTAGGCAGATCGAGGCGCAGTAAGTTATCGAGTTTCGTGTGACACTTGAATCGCGAGACCACCAGGCGTTCTTAATGCGGTTCGGTTTGAAAAATATTGCTGGGTAATTGTAAACCGCAGGCTACCGGTGGCGTGGACCGTTTATCATCATCTGTATAGGTCGTTGAGTGAGGTTCGGGGGTTCACCGTGCTAAGAGTTAAAACCTCAGCATGACTGGTGGCCTCGGTAGCCGATAGACGTGTCATTTACGCGTCTACGAATCAATAGCCGCTTCACTTTACACCCACCTTACATCATTACTCATTTTATAGGGACGTTATACAGTGCATCCTCTTTACCTACACACGGAATGCACCTTCATTATTCTTTGCCTCCTAGAAAACAGTTTCAAGCCACGCTCATACTCAATATTACTCTCAACTTATTGCGTTGCTTTTTAAAGGGTGATGCTGCAGCTTTATTCCCTCATGAAAACCATAAGATCGAATTTATTCAGGTTATACACAGTTTTTTCATCGCGATGTGTGCTTGAATTCAAAAATTTATTCACTCGAAATGATTACAAGAATTATGAAAGTGGTCTAAGTGATATGTTTGTTGTTTCGAGATATTTCAATGAAAAGGGTCATTAAGGGTCCTAATAAAAAAATTAAAAGAAATAGTTTTCTTACTTATCCATGCAACCTTGTAAATTGTAATTTTTGGAAAATGTTTTTTGTATTATAGATCAATTAGTAAACCAATGCTTTTAATTGATGATAAAAAATCAGGCCGTTTGGTACAATTATAAAAAAGTTATTCTATTTTAAACAGTGTACAAGCACTTTGTACACCCACTGCATACAAAAATGCATCGGACATCGTGCTCTATCTTTGCCCATCCTAGCCCGTGCTGAAACGGAGGGAATCCTCTTGACAAATCCTCGGTGGTCAGCTCTATTGTTCCGCCAGTAGAAATATGTAAATCGCTGTGAATCGAAGAGACGCACCGTGGCGAATACCCTGGTTTGAAACAATGTTCAATTTCGGGGCAAGGTTGTCTTCTCTGAAATGAAAGGATTCCAGTGCGCGAAGTAGTAGGGAGAAGAGGAGGACGGTTCCGGTTTCTTCGATGTCCCGTGAACGCCAGAGAAATGTCGTTAACGCTTAAATGTTAATAAATGTGCGAGTGAGCGAGAGGAGAGACCGGATCCCACGTAGACGGACAGGTAGAGGCTCACCTGAGAGACTGTGAGCGCGCAGAAGGCAAGAAGTCGAGCGGCGAACCTGGCGGCTGCTTTTGAGCCCCGGTTTGTCATGGTTCGCATGATAGATGAAGGAAGCGGCAGCAGCTCTACACGCGTCTACAACGCTATATGTATAGACGGTGTTAAGTTTTCACCGCGGGGACACCTTGCTGGTAAATAGAATCTCGGGCGACACGCGCTATAGTGGACACGGCGGTCGAGAAAAAATTCCAATCAAAATCCTCTGGTCAATCTCTGCGAGATACTCTTTAGATCGTCTGGCCTGGGTCTATCTTGACCCCAATTCTGACTGTATTCGCTTACAACTCGTTCCCTCGAGTTCGGATAGTAGAGGTTCCACTCTGTCGCGGATTAAACGAGTAAACGCGACCCTAATCGGGGCATGTTTGGTATCCTTTTAATCGGCAAACTATGGAGAACATGCTGGCGAAAGTTTCGCGTGAAAGTAACTAGTAGTCAACGTGGCTTTATGCAAAATAAAATATTTTTCTTGGTACGTTTAATAGGTTAAAAATGATGTAACAGTATCCACACGTTTTTCTAATGTTTTTACTAATTGAAACTACACCTCCTAATTTTTGCCATGGACTTTATTAGATATTTTGTTCCATGACTCATTCGCTATTTTTTTTTTGGAGGACACTTTATCTGAATCTGTCCAACGCAAAATCTTTCGGTAAAAGCAATGTACATTGTTCGAGCTGACTCTTCCTAGTGTCTTTCGGAGCCGATTCCGTTCCTCCGAATGCAGAAGAAGCGCCGAATGGTCTGCGCATTAATTCGTTTCGCCAAGCAATCAAGCCAGGGGACGGCCGGAAGGAGAACGGTAGAAAAATTCTTGAAAAATGAATCGCAATCTGCCAGGCTTTTACCGAGAACCAGATGCAGAACAATTAATAAAGTGTATCGGGGAGTGTCTAGCGTAGGAGATGCGGCCTCGGACTAATATTCGAATTCTGCCGTGACACGGGCCAACTAATCATTATAACGATCCGTTGTGTGTATGCACATACACGTCACGGTTAAACGTGTATGCGTGGAAACGTGAAGGCAGCGCAGGGTTCCCTTCGAACCCGGAGGAGCATCGAATGGTTTTGCACGGTTACCACTCGATTTTCGGGATCCACCACCCTCCGGCGATGTCCGACTGGTCGAGTGCTCGCTCTCTCTCCTCCTACCCTATAAAGATTTATGGTACGTGTCAAATCGAACGGGTAACCCTTGAGTTCTTAGTTAAGTCCGTGGCAACCCTTATTCAAATTTCGGACCCCGAGATTTCCGCGGATGGACCTCAGGCTGGCTCCTTTTACACCAATTTTTTTCGCCGCCCCTTTTTTCAACAATGGCCGGAAGAACGCTTTTATACATATTTTATCATACGTATATTTGCGTTATTTGAAGACGCGTAAATATTTTGTGCAAGTTGATAGCGTTTCGAATGACCAGTCGGAAAAAGAGACTGTTTTTAACCTCCACTTTGTACACTGCTATTCTTAATTAAGTAATTGGACCATATACATATATTTTTTAAAGATAAGTATATAATTCCTAGAAAATCTGCGGAAAATTTCGATTCATCGACTTTTATATTTCCGGTTCTATCGGCCTGAGCGCAGTTACACCCCATACACAGAGAGAAGGTTAAACAGAGTATCAAAATTTTGCTGCTCCAGCTAGATTTTCTGAGATGACGGTACAAACGAGAAAGGATTTGTAAAAATTCGATCCCGGAAGGTGAATATTTTGTGCAATTTGATAGCGGTTCGGATGATCGGTCAGAAATCGCGGTCTTTGCGGATCGGCAGCAGCGTCTTCAGTCAGGTAGTTAAGCTCCGATCATTCTTCCCCCGCTGCTGCACCCTCGGACGTATCGAGACCGCAGAATCGCGAGCCGCAGAATTCGCCACGCGATCTTTTTGCGACCGGCTGACTTCTTTTTTCCCCTCTTTCTCTCTCTTCGCCGACCACGTTATGTGTTTTACAGTTCGACTTTCTACATTACATGAAATCCCGGGCGTTTCATCACAACCGGGGACCGGCTGCACCGCCGGATTTCACCTCGAAAATGCGTTTCTCGTTATTTACGTTTTTGCAGCGGCTCGCGATTACGCGACACTAAACGTCGAACTCGCCGCGAGAGCGTTTTCTCTCGACCGACATTTGCTTTTCGTCGATTCAACGCTTTCCCTACTTTTTCCACGTAAACGGCCACTCGTACCCAGTTAGAAATCTGCCGAAGGGTTCTTACATAGAACTCCTCCGATCGTTCCTGATTCGACGTCATCGAGATATTTGGGTTAATTCGCGACACGCTCGCTATCGTCTCCCAAATTCTGCTGAATCCTCGAAGAGATGGGTATTTACATTCTCATTAAAAAGTTACTTAATGATTTTTTTTAATTTAGAAAAGAAAGGCTATTTACAACTCTTTGTTATACAGACTTCAAAGTGCGACCAAATTTTTTTCATAGTAATTTGAGTAATCTCTTCTCATGGAAAGTTCTGGTAGAGTAGATTACAGAATAGAGCCGACACTATTGTAAATGAAGAACGTGAAGAAGAAAAAGGATTTCTATTGTAATCCAAGAGATATGTAATTCATTGACAGTATTATGGTAGTATGATGCAGTTACGAAGACGTTTGTTCAACTGCTGGTAAAAATCGGATGTTTCATACGCGATAGGCTAATGTTAATTACGTGAAAGAGCATCTTACACCGATTGGAAAATCGCAGGATTTTTGTAGCACGTTTGCATACCACGGGGGTATCCCTAAGCAGTTATGGGGAGGCCAATGGGGCGCGTCTTCCGAGGGGTGGCCACCCTCCTATCATTTTACCGTAACGAATCGTTGATTAATCTGTTCAGTCTCGGCTGTGGAATAGGCTCAACAACGATGCGACCAACGAGCACAAAACAGGAATACAATCGAGAAATAAATTCTTGAGATTTTAGCGACTAGATTCCGTGGTAAAGATGTCTCGATGGTAAAGGTAAAAAGATTCCCCGATATTTTACGGTGGTAGTCATATTTTTATCGCGACCACTGCGACAACCGTGCCACGGGGGTGGACCTAGGGAAGTCAAGGGTTACTACCCCCCGAGCCGTGCAATGTTTGGCTACCCCCGGCCGACCGTCGCGACCATAAATCTTACGATCGTCAAGGGACGACTCATTCATGCCACTTTGCTCTCCGACCGATATCCGAGCCGCAGGAAACTCGAGGATTCCAGCGACTTTCGGCTCGATCAAAGTGGCATTCGAGGAGTCTCGAGTGTCTTCGAGTTGTTCTTGCGTTTCTGTCTCTGCTGGGGCAGTATTTTGTCAGGGAGACTGTTAAAAATATCAACTCATTGACAATTATGGACGCGCTAGTGGAAATCACTTTTGAGTTATTTTATAAAAGAAAATCGAAGAACATGTTTAATATAAGTTCATGTAATATACAGCGGGTGTACAAAGTGTTCGTACAATAACACGTTCGTATAATAAAGTGTTCGTATAATAACAATAATTATAAATTACAATTTACAAGGTTGCATGGGAAAATAAAAAAAGCATATCTTTTAATTTTTTATTAGGGCCCCTCAAAATTTAAAATATTTGTTTCGGAGATCTATGTTTGTTACACACATGTTGATAATTTTATCGATTAAGTAGTTTTACACTAATATAATTACATTGTATAAATCGTGTAAAAATCAACCAAAAAGGTTAATCAGTAAAATGGAAAAAATGGAAGGGTGAAAGAACACCGACTAGAAGGTTCAAGACGACGAGAAAAATCGAAAAAATGCAGGAGCGAGGTAAAAACCGAGCAGGCCGAAAAAAATCGTGGAAAAAGGTGACAGGGTCCGAGAAGAGGTAGAGAAATCGTAGAATTAGGGACTCGGGGAGTAAAACGCAAGGAACCAGAGAGAAGAGACAAGCGGCAGAGACACGAGAGAAACGCAGGAAGCCGAGGGGTTGCGGAATAGAAGAAGGGTGAGCGAAGGAATTGGTCGAAAGTGCGATTCCCCGGTTTTTCCAGTTTTTTTCTCTGTGCTAGGTCCGGCCGGAAGGGCGGCGTTTCCAGGGCAGAAAAAGTTAATAGCGTCGTGAAATTAGCCGACGCGGGGCGGATCGTTGATCGGAGGGTTGCGGCGTTCGTATCGGGCCCGTGGGGTGTTCTGCACAGATGCAACGATAGCAACAGTTCGGTGTCGGCTCGTTCAGACAGGAGGCCACATATGAGCTCTGGAGCCTAGCCGGGGCATCGTATGGGCTTGACTCACACGCATCACGCGCAGTCATCCATCATTGTCAGTCTCTTCACTGACACAGCCGTTCGTCCGGTCTACGGACGCGCATACGGGACTCTCTCGATTCGTGACCCTCTCTTTCTCCCCCGTCCCAACCCCGCCACCCCCTCCGCAATTCGCCCTCTTTGTTCCTCTCTTTCTCTACGGCGTGTGTTCTGATTTCCCGAACCTCCCGAGCCAGTTGTTATCGATACCCGTGCCTGAACACCGTGGCTTTGAATAGCATTCAAACACTAGTCACGATTTTTCATATTTGAGCAGCTCCGGAGGAAAAATTCGCACCACAATCAAATCAGGCTCGTTTAGTCGAAGTCTTTAGTTCACTTCCACATCGTTCCTTTTAATCCGAGATTTATCTGCCGCGGTACTGCAGGTGGAAATCTGAAGACGTGTTTGTTTCTGGAAACATTCTGAAAAGATTTTTTATGGCCGTTTCGTGAAAGAAAATGAAGAAAAATTATTCTGAAATTGAAGTTAGAAGATGACAGGAACGCGGTCTTCGTTTTCTGCGAGTCTGAAGAGAAGGCTTCTTTTTGATATCTATTTCAGTGGTGGGTCTGATGTAATTTTGAGGACGCGATACAGCCGATGAATGGATGCTCTTATTGCTGCACCGGGTATTGCACCGTTGTCCACTAATGCACAGCTGACACCGGGCTATCTAGAACGATCTCGCTCGGGATCGTCGAGGGAACGTCTGAATTTCGTACGGAAAATCGCGTCGGTGCGCGCCTCGGAAAGAGGCGACTGAAATGTATGTATTTGGATCGCCGTTTCCTACGAGCTCCGTGTCGGCTCCGAAGGAATCGACGATGATGGATGACTCGAAATATCAGAGCAATCGAACTGAAATATTATTTTTAGCGTGGCCCTCTCGCGCGAGCCGCGCGCTCGATCCATATTTTACTGACGCGATGCGTCGCATTTATCACCCTATTAAAATTGATTTGCTAGCGCGAATCGCGCGCTGTCGATCGCGATTTTGTCTTTCGAGAGGGCTTGTGCTTCCTCGATGAACGATCCCTTGGGCCTCCTTCATCTTAAACTCCTAAACAATCTTTCTTTATTTACAAAGCATTTCCAGACACAGGGCTCTCCCAATTAAAGATCTGTACACTTTAACATGAAAATATTCTTCCACTGTTTTTTACAGATTTAACACAATAATTATTGAAACGCTATCCCAACATTGGGATCTGATTTGCAACAAACTGGAGTGAAATAGAAATCAATTCTTTTTCTTAATAAGTTTAACGTGGATGGTGATTTTTAGCTCGAACGATTGTTGCAGCATCCTTTCAGTGAGGCTGTTCATTAATTATCGATGATTCCGTGTTATGCGTTAATGAGATGGAACGATTTAATCTTGAGGCATTTTTCAATTTATTCATAGATCCTCGTCGCTCCGATGAAGTTGATGAACGTGAACCGAACGAGGAAAAAATGGGAATCGAAGATCGTGATTAATTTTCCCACGATACCTTTTTATTACCTTCTATTCCCATTTATAAACTGGGAATTGCAGATGCTCGTCCATTTCAGTCACGTTCTAATGGTCGAAACACAGATCAATGACAATCTAGGTCAATTTAATCGATCTCTTAATTTATGTAACAGTATTCCCTAAATATGCACCGGAATATTCGAGCCACTTATTTTAATCTTCAGTTTTTCGCACTCCGTTTTCCACATAACTGATTACATATACAACCACAACATAAATAAATTTTTATTCTAGGTTAGGTCTGGGTAGTCGACATCTTTGTTTATGCTTAAAGTACTTTGAAGTGGAGGTCATTTCTATTGACTTTTGAGCACCTCTAGGTTCGAAATCAGCTACTCACCTAAGTACTGAAGGGAGGAAAGCCGGAATAAATAAGAAACAATGCACTGTTAAGTTTGGTACGACTTGTATTTTGCGTCGGTGAACGAATGTACACGTGTGTGTGCGATGATCACTTCATATCTTTTTTTTTGTTCGAATCGAGGATTTCCTCCTCGCCGCTCAGGAATTATACATTCAGAATTGAATAAACAACATGTGTGTGTTCGTGTATGATGTGTTTATGTCTCTTATACGTGTGTCGGCAAGTACTTGTGTGGTGTTCTCGCTTGTTCGTCTGTTTCCTGTTGTGTTCGCGATTACCGTAAGCGCTCTATGTACAAAGAAGATTTCTCGCGTAAACAGCCACGGTTCTCCTAATGCTTTATACAAACCAGACGACGACGGTGTATTAAATAGTATTCCCCGCGCTGATCAGGTGAAAATCAAAGTTACACGTCCGCTAGCTACAGCTTATCTCGTATTTTCAACTATCGGCTCATGACGATGATTTTTTTATTTGGTTCGCTTAAATTACGGCCCGTTATCGAGACGACAGAAAATGTTTGTTCTTGCTCGCTCGATTGTTCTCATGCTGCTTCTGACATTTTTATATTTCATTTCTGTGATCCGCGAGTCTCGAGAAATGATTTGCATTGGAATGATTTTTGTAGAATTCTCTGAGACCAATTGACTCTCTGCTCGGACAAGACAGCTGTTCATCTTCAAAGATTGCTGAAAATGGCCACCAGCGGCTGAAGGGCAGCCTGCAGTTTCTCAATCCTTCGAGAATTCTTTCCAGAAGAAAGGAATTATCGAGCATTGTGTACAAACACTTGAACAGACTAGGTTGTATCAGTTCCGTTTGGCAGCAGCCCCAGAACCCCTGTGGAGAGGGGTTGTCAACCCCTCGGAAACGGAAACTTTAAACACAGATCACTTTCTCTAAAACAAGTTTTCCCTATTCTAATTTCATTCTAAACTCTTCGAGTCTGAACTTCCTTCTCGATTATGATTTTGCATGAAGATCGATTACTGTTGCTATTTGCAGTTTAGAGCGGCACGAGCAAACGTTTTATCTCGTTCCAACAGCGGCGGAGATTCGAGAAACGCGGAAACGCGCGGTCCGTGAAAAATGAATGATCGATTCCCCCGCAAATGAAAGAGCGTAATCGCGTTTGTCTCGTAAACAGTAAAAGAGAAATAAAAAAAATGATAGTTCCGCGTGCGGTAAAAAGTAAGCATTATTTAAAACGTACTAAACGAAACTCGCGCGAACGTTCCGGATAGTCTCGTCGGATGTTCGTCCAGGGCGAATCTCAGATTCTTACAGTAGGCAGTTACACGATTATGTTCTGTTCTTAATTAAAACTAACGCATTGCACCTACGCTCCGCCCACTCGGATTGTACACTCCCTGTGTTCGCTAACTGTCACATGGAAATCCGTTAACGTGCTCGCAGCTGTTGCAACGTTCAGTGTTTCCGACAATTTGCAGCTGGATACTGCGAATTCGTAGAATTCAATTAAAAATAGGAAGCCTCGTCGAATATGGAATTTATACTTGCTCCCTGAACCGAAGGAAAATACCATTATGGATTCGTGAACAATATATATTTTAACATTTTCTCGCGATAATACAGTTCACTAAACAATTGCATTAACTGAAAGAGAATTCCAATGAGAAGCTATAAAATCAACAAAGTAGAAACTCCTGGAAAATAATTCAATGCATTATTGTAACGTTCCCTGAATCAGAAGAAAAAGATAATGACACATTTTCCCCATGAAATAAAATTCAATGTTTAACGCTTTCTTCGAAATATTAGGTCAGAGGAATTATTAGAAGACTTTTCTTCGAAGCTCGTTTACTTTTACTAAAACTTCCACCTTAGTAACAAACAAAGCTGCGAGCGCACGAGACTCATGTTCCCGCTGTCGTTTAATGTACACGCGTTCTCTCTCACTATCAATTATTGCTCGCGAATCTATCAGGCCTCGCAGACTCTCCCGAATACTATGCGTAGATCATTCCCGTCTCTGTCCTCGACAAAATGGCGTCGCGTTGTACCGAGAAAATGGTCGCCGCTCTCGCCCGGAAACTCATTCCATCACGCGTGCACAGGAGCTAACTACCTCGCGATATCGTTCGCGAAAGATTGCACTTGCACCTCGAGTTCTCGAGCCCGAGAACCGAACTCTGCTTCCTCACAGTCTCTAAATTATTTATTTACACTGTTCTCGCACCGAGATCCACGGATCCTCGTCGATTTCACTTCCCGACTGGTCTTGCTCGTTGAACGTCGAAGATTAAACCGAGTATATCGGTTCGATGATTGTTTACGGACGGAGATGATCGTCACCGAAAGCGTCTCACTTCGAATTCGTCGGATCGAACAAGCTGGAGTGCACTGTATTAATTGAGACACGTGAAGGCTCGGATTAGCGAAACGACTCCGCTATTTTACGCGTTCTTGTCGAAAATGGCTGGATCAAATGCAAAACAGTGAAAACATGAATTTTTCATGATTAAGAACATATCTAAACGTCCATGTACAGTGGACGGTACAAAAAGTGTTCGTACACTCTTCAAAATGGAATAACTTTTTTATACTTGTACCAAACGACCTGATTTTTCATTAAGGGCTCTAATAAAAAAATTCAAAGAAATGCTTTTTTACTTCTCCATGCAACCTTGTAAATTGTAATTTTTGGAAAATCTTTTTTGCAGATCATTTGGTAAACCAATGCTTCTAATTGATGATAAAAAAACAGATCGTTTGGACCATTATCAAAAAAGTTATTGCATTTTAAAAGGTGTACGAACACGTTGTACACCCACTGTAGCTCTTCGCGTGCACAAAAAATCCACAATCCATTTATTAAACAGCAATTCGACACTCAACGATGATCAAGAAACCAGTTCAAGGAAAATGACACTCGCGAAGATCGTTGCACCAATTCGAACCTTGTCACTGCGTTGACAGACTGTCAGCTGACGCCGACGCGTTTCACACGTTCAGACTCAATTGAATCCGACGTTTGATGCGTCCAGACTGCTTCATCTAAACTCTTCCGAGAGAACAGCACTTTACATCCCTGAAGAAGCATTCTGTTCAGGATCTACAGTCTCCAGCAGATTCACCGAACAGTATCACTCGCGACAACCAGGACCAACCCTGAACCAATCCACCGGGAACGTCTTCCCGGTTTCTAGCGGTCAGCTACCCGGTAACCATAGTCCTCGACACAGAACACCCACGCACGATCAGCTATGTACACATCACAATGATCAGTAGAGCGCGTTCAGCAGGCACTGCTCGTCGCTCCAGTCCAGCTGGCAAGGATTCTCTGTCTCGTGAACTCAGCTGAGTTGATAGTACTCCGGAGCGAAATCGTTGGCCAGGTTCGTGAGGAAATTGAAGTCCGAGGAGCTATTACTATTATCAGCTGACGGGGGAGGAGCGGCTCCGTGAACAGGATCCCCATAGAAGTTGCCATAGTTTCCGTAGGAATCGGTGTTCCCTTCAGCTTGACCCGTGCTACCTGGCGGAGTGATGACAGCGGCGGTGGCTGCGGCAATGGCAGTTGCCGTCGTCGTCATCCCTGGCGCTGGGAAGGGATCAGGCGAAGACACGTAACTGTTTGGAATGTTGGACGCCTCTCCGCCTTGATGAACGTGCAGCTGACTGGTCTGCTCGTAATAAGAATTCGGGTGACACTTGGTTCCCGTCCGATAGTCCCCGGAGCTCGGGTGCATGGGAGGTTGATGAGCAACGTATCCCTCTGCAGTGTGTTGTTGCTGGTGTTGCTGTTGCTGTTGAATGTCATTGTAATAGTGTTGTCCAGTCTGCACGGAGACCGCAGCGTGTCCATGGGAAGCTAGATTTTCGCTAGTCCCATGATAATTGCCGCTGACCGGGTAACCATAGTTTCCTGGTGCCATGTAGCTCTCCGCCGCTGCTTGATCATGCTGCGGATACCCTTGGCTGGGCCCGTAAGCATTGCTGCTTTGCATCCCACGGTGATAAGACGCGTGATAAGGCGGGCCTGCTTGAGGATATCCGTTGTATTCTCCAGTAGCGTTGCTGTATTGACTCTGCTGCTGGTGGAACTGCATAGAGCCAGCGTTGTACATTGTCCTCGATGTGCTGCTGGTCGATCCGCGCACGTGATGAGGGACTCTGGAGCTTAGCACCTGGTTCTGTCTCGCGTATAGTGGATGTACTTCACCCGGGTACGAGATTCTGGGCTGCTGGTAGGTGTCACGGGAGCAGTAGTTACTCTGAGATTGGGTTTGTTGGGTTGTTGCTGGGACAGCTGGGACGGAGTGTCTGTTGGGCACTCCGTTTCGGTAGTCTACGGCTGATGTTGATTGGTAGACGCTCTGCTGTTGAAAGTGGGTTTGCTGGGTGTTAGAGATGGTCCTGGCACCGTGGGGAGACATGGTGCCTGCGTTCGTGGACCCGTGCATCATGGGAGGTGCCACCGAACTGGTAGAGGATGGAGAGCTCCTGGGTCGTTGCATGTACGCTGCGTGGGTGGCTTGGATACCCAATGGACTGCCTTGTTGCAGTTGCACGGAAACCGGTGTCCCAGGCGTTGAAGACGGCGTCAAGCTTCTCGTGGAATTCTGGCCTGGTAGCACAGGTGTACTCACGGTGGAATCTGGCATTGCCAACAACACACCGTTACTGTTCACCGAGCAGAGCTCCTTGGTGTTGGCTGACGGGGACTTCTTGCTCACGGAGATCTGTTTCCCAGAGTTAGGACTCTTGTGACCGCTCTCCACTTTCACCCGGACGTCGCTAGATAACTTTTTAGAAGCCACGCTAGGCGATGTCACCTCGCTACCGTCTTGAGACCTGGAGTCGTCGTCTGCTATCATTTTTTCGAACGAACTAGAGACGCTGTTTGTACTGCCAACGCTGCTCGCACCGTTACTGTTCGCGTTGAAACCAGGGTTGCTGTTGTTATTGTTGTTCGTCGCGCTGGGTGTGTTGTTGTTGTTACTGCTACGACGGCCAGAGGAGCTCAGCTCCGTCACGTCGCCTGATAACGTGCTGCCCACGTCGCTCACGCCCGAGATATCACAGTTGTGGCAGCTCTTCTTCTCGTCGCTGTCCAGCGATAGAAGTTTCTCGCCTTTCGATTTCTCCATCCCGTCGGACGTCGAGCCATCCTTCTCGTCGCCGTCCTCCTTGCTCAAGGTTTGCCGCTTGTGCTTCATGCGTCGGTTTTGAAACCACACTTTCACCTGCAAGCAAAGGATTTTCGCGTTTGGTAGATTCATCCGAAGATAGGGGATAGTGAGTTTCGGTTAGTGGCTAGGCTTGATTTATCAGAGATTTTAGGTTTTCACGGCCCGGCATCGTACAGTTACTTCTGTTGAGGCTTTGAGGTGTAAGCCATGTTATATTTTAAGGGCGATCAATTAATGGCGTTGTGAACATTTTTTATAGTCAAAGCATAATGTAATTGGAAGTTTCAGAAAATCGATCGCATCTAACCCGAAGAAAATGTTTCGGTGATTCGATAACAATGAATCTTGAGATCTTGCTGTTCTCACCTGCCTCTCCGTGAGATCCAGAGACGCGGCGATCTCTATTCTCCGTGGCCGGCACAGGTATTTGTTGAAGTGGAACTCCTTCTCCAATTCGAGGAGCTGCGTGTTCGTGTAGGCCGTCCGGAGCCTCCTCGGCAGGCCATTCTCTGAAAAATGAGAGGTTATTCTTCTCTTTTTGTTGAAGATCTACTCCTCATTTCTGTCTGGATTGCTTTGAATTCCTCCCGAAATAGAAAGTCGAAGGAGATTGATTCAAAAATAAAAATCAGATGTACCGTCTGACCATAACAATCGTATAGAAAATTATACAGGAATCGTTTCTAGTTAACTAGATTAATTAAATGCTATTATAGGATTCGAGCAAAATAAAAATAGTTTACATCAATCGTATACGAAATACGGGCCAACTAGAAATTTCATTTTTCTTCTAATCATTTTTATATGGCGAACATAATACGTTGCTCTAAGTCATTCATTCTGACATAAATGCACCGACTTTTTTATCCTGTCCACTGTTTTGACGTGCCCGCTCGAAATTCATAGTCTACTTGTGAACTGACTGAAATAAAGCTGTCTAGTAATTATAAGTGAATAACCTGTTCGATTCTTCAGACTGCAATCTACTCTCCATTCTTTCGACTACAAGGTAGTGTTAATTCTTTGGGCTACAATCTATTCTTAATTCTTCAGACTGCGTTCTAGTTTCAATTCTCTGAACTGCAATCTAGTATTAATTTTTCAAACAGCGATCTAGTGCTAATTCTTCAGACTTGCGACGCAGCAGTCATTTTTCAGGCGGCGATCATAAAATTGACGAAGGATTATCCATCACTATGGGAGGTTGGATCCCGTGTCAACGAACCGATTAGACCCCGGAGTAGACAAAGATGTCGACAGCCCGTCGCAGGATTCGTACGACAGGAACACATTTCGCGTGGCAAAGGCGGTCTTCGGTTTTTGCCCGATTACGCCAGCCGAACAGTCGTTTAATTAATGATCATTTAGGCGATTCGTGGAGAGCAAGGGACGCCCGCGCAACAATACAAGAGAGAGCGAGAGAGAAAGGGACCCCCTGCGTCGGCAGAAGAGACCCCCTGTTCTGCCGTTGTTCCGGCGGGTTGCCTGGGCTCCTTAGAAACTTTTGGCCAAGTTCCCAGCCAGCGGTATTCCGTGTCGATGCGAAACATCTCGTAATTATTATCTAGTAAGAAACTTGTCGCGAGAGATAACGAGGGAAGCGTCGAAAGAGGAAGGGACCGCGGCGGGGATGAAAGTAAGAACGATATCTCGATGAGGAACCGCGGTAATCTGCCGCCGGTGGACGGTGTAAACAATCATTAATAGTCGCCAGCAGTTAATTACACACTGGGATTTCGAGACGCAATATTTCAATCAAAGTCCCCGTATTTAAAATCCCAGGCTAATTTAAAGTCCAGCAGGAAAATTACGGTCTATGCAGCCAATTAACCCTGGACGACTGTGATTTTTCTTCGCAACCGGATCCACCATAACTCGATTTTACTGGTTCTACCTGTTATTCGTATGCCTCTTCTTTAATCTTCTCGTTCAGATGTTTTTCGTGGAAATTTGTAACTTTTTATTTTTGAACGATGCTGGCAACGCATCGAGGTCGATTAACTGTTTCGATTTTTCCGGGCCGAGCGGATTCCTGTAACCCGGCGCGGCGGCTATTTGTTATTTTTCCTCGACCATAAAGATACGAATCGGGACGACAAAACGCGAGTAATCGCCGCAAGGCTAGGCTCGCATGAAAATTGAATCGCCGTTGACCGGTTCGCCTTGGTCGTAATGCGTTTCCCGCGGTTTCGCGCACGATTGTTCGGTGACGGGGATAATTGAATCGTTTGTTTCACCGGTGCCGGTGCGTGCGCTTCGATTTTTCTTCGTTTATTGAGAATATTAGAAGGGACGGGATGTTTCGAACGGTTATGTAAGTTATTTTTCTCCGTTTTCTTGACAGTAATTAATGAGACCGGACTCGTAGTATGTTAATGCGAGCGGCGTTTCTTGTTCGCGTGTAATGGGAATAATATACACCGCTGCGCGCCGTGGAAATTGCTGTGCCGCGAACAATCAAACCGACTCGCCCGGTTCTAAGGTAATTGATGAAAAATTGTACGTTCTGCGGCTCTCAGCTATTTTTTTTTCGTTTTAATCAATTCCTATCCCTTTTTTCGAGGTTTTCCTACCTCTTGATTATACGTCACATATTTTTTCACTTCCTCCGCCGATTAATCAAAGTTTTTTAGGGGCGTGCATGCGTTTCCTGTTTTTAATTTAGATCGAGTTTAGGTACCCACGTTCTCAGATTAAATGGTGTTTCCACTGTTAGTTTCCTTATGTTAAATCTATTCTTGAAATGCATCAAGTGAAATCTACCGTCGCAAAAAATTACGAGATTTTACTCATACTTCGTGCGATTTTTATCACAATATGCACTACCTGCACCTTTATAATTTCAGTAATTGTAAGGTAGAAAATCTGAAACCTGTTATTGATAGTGGTAGGTTTAGTATAAATTGAGGGGATTCATTTAACGTTTCATTTATAGAATAATTCGATTTTTATCACAATATGCACTGCCTGCACCTTTATAATGTCAATAATTGTAATGTAGAAAATCTGAAACCTGTCATTGATAGTGGTAGGTTTAGTATAAATTGAGGAGATTCATTGAATGTTTAATTTGTAGAATCATTCGATTTTTCAATTTTACTCGAAATTACATCGTTTCACAGTGTGCATTACTTCCGTAACAACTTCTTAATTCCATTTTTCGTCGATGGTATGTAATTTTTGTTTCTTAATTTTTCTGCCTGGTGTGCATAATGTCCAGGGGGTCAGTGTCACAGTAGCTCGAGACAGAGAGAGAGAGCAAGAGAGAGAGAGAGCAGAGTCTCCCCATCAATCTCCCGAGGTCATTACCGCCATTATTATATCGCCTCAGTTTCGTCAGCAGCCGATCGCCACTAGTGATCGCTCTTCCGAGAACGCGTGTCCTCCTCAACAATTCAATCGAACAACGTCGAATTTTCCGGGCAATCGACCGATTCCGTTGGCATGACCGATCGCTGACGCACCTGGCCTAGGTGTCTCGCTTGTTCTCCGAAGGGATGGTTACCGTTCCACGTGTTCCTCTGTGCTCGCAACGCGTTCGAGGTATCGTGGCAGAAAAAAAGAACTGCTGTACGGCGTGACGCGTCGCGAACGAAACGAAGGGAGGTATTCGGGCGAGGAGGGTTGTTGGTTTCGGAGGGCTGAGATGCTAAACTACCCCATGGCGTGCGAGTGGATCCGAGGGTGGCCGAGGGGTGGTTCTCAGTCGGCGGGGGGTTCAACTGGAGGAAGAGAGAGAGATAAGGTGGATAGAAGAGGAAGGGTAGTGGACGAAAGAAGGAAACAGAGATCAGGATAAAAAAGAAGGACGACCTGAAGGGCGAAGGATATGAGAAGGGCGACGGAGGAAGACGACAGATAGAGGGTGCAGCGAGGCAAAGTCTGCACGTGGAGTTTTCATAGAGTAGACCGCGGGGGTGGAAGTATCGCGTGAGTGACACGGCCCTTATCGATATTTCTATCTGGGGATTTGCTGAGGGAATCCGTCAATACCTTCTATCACATCGCTGCGAGCTATCCGGGAACAATCTTGCCGTTTTATTTATGTAAAACCCTCTGCGAATGCCCCCGGGATGTTTTCCTAGAAGAGCTCCACGATTCTGTATAGCAAGCTCGATAGTGGGGGCTAAAAATGTCGCGGCATCTGGTCAGTTATTTTTTCAATGTTTATTTAGGGATTTTCTTTCAAATACCTTCGAGTGCGAAGAGTTAAAAGCTAGAGCATTAAACAAATTAGTCGCGAACATAAACGACCCAGTACGCAAACGGCGTCTTTAAATATAAAGAATGTAATCTCGAAACCGAATTTTCGAGTACGCGGTGTCCTCGAATTACAGGATTCAGTGAGCATTCGAAAAATCCGTGCCATGCGGATCCCCGCCAATTACACCCGTTTAAAAGTCAAGGTCCCGCGGCCTATTAACGTGTCGTAACTCGGCATTTACGTTTTCTGTATCCCCGTTGGTCGTTGCAATAACGGAACGGCTGTAGCCGGCCATAAATCATCGGCCGCTATGAAATTAGCTGCGCGGCGGTTCTCGCGTGGCGAATTCGCGGCTTTTTTTTGTTGCAAGGTCTCCGAGAGAATTTTCCGAAAGTCCTTCTCCAACTGGAAAACTCCTGCTAGTGGAACCAGAAAACGGTTCGGATAATTATTGAAATCGAATGGAGAGGGGTTGGAGAGAGGGGGTTGGACAACCAGAGGGTGGCGTGCTCGAAACTCGGCAAATCCGGCGCGTGGGCTTTTCAGAGGATAAGGGTGGTTTACGGGGCGGGCAAGGGGCGAGATGGAAGTATCGCGTGATTGACGCGGGCCTCATCAGCATTTCGGTCTCGCGATTGGCTGGACGGACCTGTCAATCAGCCGATATTCCACGCCTATTGGTTGTGTCCCGTGCCGGTACAGTCTGGCGACCCTTTTCGATAGGGTGGTTTCGAGGGGTGGAATCCGATTTTTGTATTCTTTTAATTTTTTGTTGGAATATTGTCCACATTAATTGCTGGACTTCTTATTCAGCATACTCGCTGGTTTTGTACAGAACAATTCTCGACTATATTTTATACAAAAAAATTGCTCAATGACCTTGGTCTTGCGTTTCCGTGCATAAAAATTGTTCACTGTGCTTTCTCTTATATTTTTATGCAGCAATAAGTACACCAAAATTATTCAACTACAATTCTTAATCAGTATAACTTTCAACAAAGAAACATAGTTTGCATTCGTCTTTGCTTTCGTACTCTCGAGTGAAAACGGTGCCGAAGAAATCGTAATTAATGTCAAGCCACGAGTTTGGTAAGGCGAGTAATTAATTGGTGAAGTTAATTAACATGGTTTAATGGATGTGTTACAATAGTGAAAGTCCGAATGTTGCTAATTTTTGTCGAATTCTATTCTCGGCGCGAACGATGGAAGTTTGTAAAAAAAAAAAGAAAGGCCGAGAGAGAATGTAGCCGCGCTGAAAGGCGAGAAAGAAGGATAATGATGAAACGATAGACAAGTAATTCCCGATTTAAACTACCGAGGCGAAAGCCATTAACCTTTTGCACTCCGAGTGCCTTTTTCAGGCACCAGAAATGAATGACGATCTATGCTAAGCGTGTGTAATACGTTTTGTATACACGCGAGCGAAATGAAAGGCATTCTAAATTCTGAAGACAAACAACGAAATATCTTTAGCCATCTCGTAATTGTTTTCTTTGCTCTTGGACCGCGGAGCAATTAACCAACTATTTTGAATTTTTTCATTCTTTCAAACACCAGTCCTTCATTTCCATAAAAATGGGGCTGATTTAATTAAAAATAACCCGGTTTATTTATAGGTAGAATTCGTAGAAAACTGTATGCTTTTTAATGCAGTTTCGACCGATTTTTATTAATATTTTTTAAAATATTCCTCGAATATGCACATTTCATTTAATGGAATTATTTTTTTATTAATATTGGCAGTTCACATTTTCATTGAACTTTTCCTCCTACAACGGACTCTTTATCTAAGGATGCGCAGAATATTGATTATTTTTCAGAGTGTTGATTTTCCAAAAAGATTCAGTTAAAAGGTGTGAAAAAATGAATGCGAGACGAGGGTGGAGTGAACGAAGAGGTGAAGAACAAGTTTCTAGGAGGATGAACAAGGTGTAACAATGAAGCTCGAGGATTCCATCGGTAACGAGCGGCTCGGAAGTCGAAGGTGTCATAGTGCTTTCAGCGAGCGAATAAAGTGTGCCAAAAATAGCGACAGGAATGGCTGCTTTGTATCCGCCGGTTCTTTCATTCGGAATCGAAATACATCATCGCCGATAGCCGCGAGCTTTCCATTCTTGCGGCCAGTGGCCAAGGGGATGACGAACTGTCAGCTTCGAGTCAGAATGAGGAGCGTAGAGTGACGGAACCGTACGCGTGATGAGTTACGCGTTGCAGAAATAGAATTTGTTGCCTAAATATCGCGAGACGCCGTTGTGACAAACATTTAACTGGATCAATTTGTCTCTTGTATCGATCTTAGTATTGTTAATAATAAATGTTGAATGTTATCGGCGTTACGGTTCGATCTTTTAATACTGATAATAAGCAATTTTGCTGATTATCAAATAATCGACGTTTCGATCCTAGTTTGGATAATTTTCAAGATTAGTTTGAATCGCATCTGTAAAAGTAACTGTGTTGTACAATTTCCAAAAAACTATTAAATTAATATCACTGGATCAACGAAAGCGTGCAACAAAATTGCTTCTCCCATCTCGAACGCACCGAGAACGGTAAAAGGGTTTGTACTCGAATTTGTTTCATTAATCGGACGTTCAGAAGTTTGGGGATTGGTTCGAGTAACAATTTAAGGAATCGTCAGCTTAGCGTTTTCGTGTTTCGACAAGGAGCAGACTATTTCGGAGCGAACGGAGTGGAGCGACGGCCGTCGGTGAACTTTTACCGGCTCGATGACTGACGAACGTTCGACTAACAAGACCACTGTTATTTTAATAATGTCGTCGGGCCGACCAGTTTTACCAGGATTTTTTCTCGGCGCTATTTTCGAACCTTCTTCTTCGTATCTGTCTCGTAACTCGCGTTGGCGACCGAGCAGAAAAGAACATAATGCCCAACAATGCTTCTTCGAGTCGTTGACTCTTCGCTCTAATTTTACTCTCCATGAAAATAAGCCCGAGGTTACAACAATTCATATCAACTTAACAATTTACCTACCGGAAGCTTATTCATAGGATTTCAATAATTGGGCTGTACCAAAAGAATGCATAGAAATTTTTTTTTACATTGCAATTTTAAACGGAACTATTGGATAGCATTATTGGGGATGACTTGTTAGTTCACAATGAACATTGCTGTTGCTATTGAAGGTCCCATTAAAAAGCACTTAGCCATGTACCATAGATCTTTCAAAATTATGATGGTCGCCGATCGGCAATGTGTTAGCTTTTAATTACTCGCATACAGTACATACAATTTTTTAATTTAGGATTACAGCAGCAAATATTTAATTTGTATTAAAGTAGTTAAAAAATTGATTTATGTTGAAGTTATGTACAGTCCCAAAGTGGAGTGTGAATAGCTAAAAGTTAAAAGAAATTGCAAAAATTTGTAGAAATCTGAATTTTTCCTTTATTTCCGAAATCATTCGGGAACCGATCTTTTCTGATTCTGATCTTTTAAACGGATTGATATGTTTCTGCTCGATCCAGGTCAAAATCTTTGCGGCGCGAACGTTCGACCAGTGATACATTAATCATCGATCAACGGGCAGCTATGAATTCTGAAATGGTCTCTCTAATACGTGCCCGGGGCACGGATCTCACACTATAATAGAAATCGTGCGCATCGATACACCGGCCCCCGGGGGGACTAAGTGGGATTAAATTAAAATTAAACCGCCACAGGGCGAATCTGCCACAGTGTTATTACTCGTAATGATAATGGTCTAGTCGTCAGCCTGTAATCGCAGCTTATCGAAGCCGTGGCAATACTGTACCTCGAGGATTATCCTCCATTTTCTCCTTCCGTGTTCTCTCTTAATCGAACAGTTCATTGCGCAACACTTTCACCTAATAATTCAGGGAAAATGTCTTCGGGGGTGTCACACACGAGATCGAGCGATTTCTGTGACTCCTCTTGACAGCGACAGGTTCGACTGACTTGTTCGCTCAATCAAATCTCTCGAGAATTTTCCGAATGCTAAGACGCCATTCGCTATTTTGCTCGAGGCGAGCGCTTTGTTGCTTGTTTCATTCCAATATTGTGTCGTAACCGTTGCACTATAGACTTTATGAATCAATGACAAAGAGTTAAAGAGAATAAGTATTCCGTTTTGTCGATCGTAAATAACGAATAGAGATCTGTTCATGTTTTCTGTGCACAGGTTCGATCAAATATTCATCAAAAGCGATTTTGCAATTTATAATTGATATTTTTACTTTATTCGATCGGACCTGTGCGCAGAAAACATAAACAAATCTCTAGTTAAACAGAATTTTCGAAATTTATAATATTCTGGTCCTATTTTCAATTTAATGACATTTTTAAGACGACGAATTCTTATTTGTTCGAATTTTTGGTTCCTGTAGTTAGCATCTATTTAGAGTTTTCCCCGAAGATGATTAACTGTAAACGTTTTATTACAGAAACTGATTCAATAAATTTCTTTATCCGAGCTCTTGTGATAAAATTTGCACAAAACCTAAATAAATGGAGTCTTGCTATTTCAATCGTTTTTAGTGGCCAGTGGTTTTAGTTAATTATTGTTTATGAATTTTTATTTTGCATTAAAATTTGCAGTCTGGCGATGATAGTCGCTCCAGAATCTCGAAAGTAGCTCGAGGCGATCGAAAGGTTATCGATTACCTCCAGCGAGAACCCTGTGACCGTTCTCTACCTGTTCCGAAATACGGAACCGGCTGTCCCCTCGTTTGTTTCGAGCTCTCGTCACTCATTTTTCATACGTTTACGCGCGGCGCGGCGGCTGGAACGGGTCTGAAGAAGAGGACGAAGAAGAGCGGTGAACCTGTCGGACAGAGGGAGAAGAGAAGGATCGCGAGAGAGCAGGGCGCCTCTCTCTTGTTCGCCGTCAGTCGATAGAAGCGGCTCTTTCCGTCCTTTGTTCTACCCTGTAAGTTTTCTTCCCGCGGGCCCGGACGCGGGGGAAACAAAAGACAAATTACAAAGACGGCCATCATGTGACCCTTCCCACCTGTCTATAGGGAACTGGCCCGAACCCTGAAGAACAGCCACGGCTGGAATTCGGCGCGAGGATCGCTGCGGTACCTGATTTATCGTCGATTGAACCCTTTAGTGTCGGATCTTCTCTTAATCATTTTAATAAACTGAAAATTATACTGCGCGTATTTGAATAGTATCGTTATTTGCTCATGTTATCCATTCACTTATTTTCACGAATGCATCAAATCTGCAATCAGGTTCTGCAGATGCGATGAGACTGATTCCAATAATATTTTTATTATGCAACTGTCACCATCATACTCGTCACACTTTTCCGATTAAAATAATACCAAACACGATGCAATTCGAAGCATAATTACTTGTTTAATCCAAATTCACCCCATTCTCCCGATCTATATACAGTTCCATAGCGTTTGTCGTAGTGTACATTTACCAGTTTTCTGTAACAACAATTGCAAAAGAACGTGCCAGTTCGCTAATGCTGAACGATAGGCGATCACCATTCTTCCCCTCGCATAATTTTGTGTTCGGCGTGGTTTCAGGGTTCCGTGCACCTCGAGATCGTCTCGAGTAATTTGAAATCAGGAATCGGGAGGGAACCGGTACCGAAAGGGATCCGAAAGGGGAGGATCGCGATCCGGTCTCGAGCCAACCGCCGGCAAGCGGTTTCATTAAGGTCCTCCCTTGGTTCGTTAGAGTGAAGTTCAGCATACCACACGCGTGATGTCCCCGGAGCCATAATCCCCTATAAATTGTATGCAAGAACACCGCGTAACGACAGGGCACACCTTGTTATTACCGACTTCCTGCGAGCTCACTCCCCACCCCTCTGGCTCGCGTGTCCCCCCGCATTTTTCGCGAGCGGTTTCTTCCGAGAATTCGAGACGGCCGCATTAGCATAACTTCCCATGGCTCGGTTTCGTCCGGGACTCGCGTGTAAAAAGAACCGTCGTGGAGAGGAATCGCCGGGAAAAAACAACACGCCCGAGAGAAACCGAGGAGAAACAGAACTTGAAAAGGAAGAACAACGAACGAAACAGCGTGGCGAAACACGGGGTGAATTCGGAAGAACGAAAAATCGCGAAAAACTTCATATAATTTCTGTTACAAGTAGTATGAAGTTGGGGGAACCAATCAGAATTTCAATAATTCGACCTTGCAGTGACCTTCGAACGTCCAACGAACGTATACACGTAGAATTTTATAAAATTTTGTGCCAACCAATAAATCAACAAGGTCGGCACTTTCAAACAGCGTACAAACTTCCAGGAACCACAGAAATTCTTTCAAGAATTCGCGCCCCGCTTAAGTGTAATCGAATGGGTGGAGGGTTCGCGAAAAATATGAAACACCCTGTAGAACATGTTTGAGCATTTGAAACGCTTCTACGTTCCGACACAATGCCACTGTTCAAGTCTTCCGATTCGCAAAAATGCTTTCGAAAATTCGTACCCCGCTTAAGTGTAAATGAAAGGGGCGGAGGAAAAAAGCGATAAACGGCAACCGCGCATCGAGGAACGGCAACCGCGGAGCTGCAGCTGCCGCGGTGAGGCGAGGCGAGGCGAGGCGCGCATCGGCGGCCATGTTGGCCACATGCAACATGATTATGGTGGCCGCGAACCGGAGGAGAGAGGCCCTTCGTGCAAGAAAATTGGATGCACCGAAGAAAGAGAGAACTGGGCGACGTGTGGTGTGTGCGCGCGCGCGCCGTCGGCCGAAGGCGTGCCGATGCAACCTGCAATCATCGGGGTGGAGCGACCACCTTCGACCCAAGCGGTTCATCCTCGAGGCACCTTCCGAGCCTCTCTCTGCCTTCCAGCTACCTTCCGCAACCTCTACGACGCCTTCTTCTCCCGGTTCTTTTATTCCGTTGCGTGCGAAACACCTCGAACCGCTAGCAACGCTCCGAGCACCGTGCTATGATCGTCTGGGGATGATCGAGCCCGAGATTGCTTTCAATGATCGCGCGTATCGATGTTCGACGCGTCATGCGTCAACTTCATATATAAAGTTTCTAAGTCGCAACAAACTGGACTGAAATAGAAACTTAGTGTCTCTAACAATTTTTCTACCCCTAAAATCTCAACCATTCAACTTTTCTTTTGTCTACTTATAACTATCGACATTCGTCTGAGAGCTACACGCATGAAATAAAATGGCCACATACCTGAGAGGACTTTCCGAGAGTTGACCGTCACGTCAATCTCCGAAAACAATTTCTGAAATACTCTCAAATGAACACGAAAATTGAGAATACTCTCGAGAGCAACTATCGTCGGAAACTTTCAGAGATGGATAGGTACCTTTAGCATCATAAAAAGAAACAAAGCAAATGGACATCGACCCCAACTCTAAAGGGTGTCGCCCCCTTAAAAGATCTAGATGAACAAGGAGAAAATTCCCACACATCGCCAAGATCATCAAGAACACATTCACCCGCAAACCCAGAAGCAAACATCAAAAATTCACGAATCCCCTAAATATTCTTTCTCCCCAAACCAGGCAGCAGATAAACGCCCCCAACTCCTGAACAGCTCGCATAACCAGCAAACAACAGTAACCAACGGTCACGCAGCAGCACGATCCCCATCCCAAGAGCCACTGCTCTTCACCCCAGTTCTCGTTTCAATCGGCAGCGTCGTTTCTGCTCGATAAAAGCCCTGAAACAGGGGTAGTTTCTCATCGAGCACCGTATCGCGAAGTGTCGGGGGGCCAATCGAGCGAAACAATTGGGTTCCTGCGAAACTGGAGCAGGAAGGTAGGAAATATTTCGCGGCCGTGGTGGTCCGCCGCGGTTCTTGTTCCAACCCGGCGTTAATTGATTATAGTTCGCGCGGGACGCAACCCTCTAAAACCAACGCGAGCATTGTTCCGGCGACCCTAATTCTGCGTTTGGATCCGTTGGTTTCTCGTAGACCCGTAATCACGGTCTACGATGATTCTTCCTCGGGATTCGCAGAATCACGATCACGGTCGTGATATTTTAACCTGTGGTGAATTAATTCTTTTATTAAATACATCAATTAGCTTACACAAAGATATCTGTCGTATCAACAATAAGTAATAGTATATCAGCGATATCAACCATAATACCGAAGCTAAAAATTGATTTTTCCGCGAGGTCCTCGACGCTCGCGCGAGTTGACCTAAACTTAGATGACAGTGGCGGGTGAAGCGATCCAGACGGATTTCCTCGTGTATCGCGGATCGTAAAGAACAATGCAGGTGAATCATTAACCGGTTGTAGCATCGCGACGTTTATCTCGTTTCTCGGAGCTACGTTTATATGTATAATAATTTCATAGTCGAGTCTGAAAAACCAATGGCGAGCAGCTCTCGCACACCAAGCAACAGCTGTCCCCAAGTTGATGCGGTTTCGTACGAACGCGTTATGGTCGCGAATGTATAGCGTGATCGCGTTGCGCACGCGGCCCGCACGGATTTGTTATCGTGACGGCGAAGATAGAATCGAAAAATGGAGTCGGCCGGTGCAACCAGTAATTTTCGTCCCGGCCAGCGCGGGCAATGAATCAAAACGACGTCGTACAGGTCCTTCTTGACGCGTGCATTTTTTCCACCGATCCCCGCCGATAAATCCCTTAGCTGTAATTAACGGGAGCAACAACGCCGAAGCCCCGACCCGTTCCACAGGCGCGCGCACACCGCATACATTTTTATAAGAACAAGGCGACTCCGCGTCGTTTCCGTTTATTATCAACCGGGAAGAGTTATGGCTCGGCTGTCGCTCAAGTGTGTTTTTCGTTTGGTCGACCGTAATACGCCGCGCGATTTTTCATTCCACTCGAAAGGGCTGCATACCTTCGAACGCTCGCACCACGCGGAAATTCAACAATTTATTTTGTATGCGGAATTAGGCTTCTTTGAAGAATCAATGGGTGGAACTCTCGGCATTTCCACTCGAGAATCGTGCATACCATTTCATTCGTAATAATTCGGGTAGCATGTTCAAACTTCAGTAATCACACCTCGAATGTGCTTTTTCAAGAAAACACTAAAACCGACGGGTACCAACCTCATCTATACGAAATAAAAATCAAATGCTGTTCGTTGGTAAGCGTATCACTTGAAAACGGCTAGACCAATTTGGCTAATTTTTTTTAAATTACTAAAAATGATCGAATCTGGTGCCGATAACATTTAAAACTTTAATTTTTTTTTAAATGTTCGTAATAGTCCGAATAAGGTTTTAGGGAAAGAAAAATTGGAGAAGTTGCCCGGAAAAATGGAATATTTGGGAAAAACTAAAAGTGTTTCTTGAATCATATTTCAATACAACAGAAAAACGAACGTCGCAGCTTTTAAATAGGAATTTATATTATCGACGCCTGTTTGCTACAATGATCACTCCGAAATACTCCGAAATAAATTTGGACAGGACAACGTCGGTCAGGTCAGGTAGTTTGTAATAGCTCATAAAGCTCGGTCAAATCCCAGTAATTAAACTTTCCAGCATACCTTCATAAACCAGTATAAATCTGGAAGGTTCTTTTTCTAAAACACACTAAAACCGTTGAGGTACCAATCTCATTTGTAATAAAACAGGTAATATGCTCAACCTCTAGCCTCGCAATTAATCATTCCTGAACTGGAGGTTCTTTTCCAGCAATACACGAAAACCAGTCAGGTATCAACCTCATTTAATTATTATTTCAATTTCAGGCCCCATCTCGATGTAAACTCCATTGATTCTTCACGAAGGAAATACTTGAAAATTCGGAAAACAGATTCGAGTCGGAACGGAAATTCCACCTGCTCACTCCGGCAACCTGAAAACGCGGAAGCGTTGACAATATTTCAAGCATGGCTGTCGACAATCACGGGGCCCATTCGAACGTTTCAGAAACGAGCGTCGGCGAGATTGATCGCGTTGCATTCCGTCCACCTTGTCCCATCGATGTGTGCGCTAACAGGCACAATTAGAATCCCGTGTACCTGTAATTAGACACCGGTACACGCGGCCGACTGGTACAAATCGACTGGATTACGAGCAAGTGAAGTTCCTTGGCAGGGTATCCGCGGCTGCCACGCACCGCCAAGGCGCCTCTATCTCTGTCCCGAGTGATAATAAAAATTCTGACGAATCGCCACCTATCATTCAACCTTCTCCGCTGCTTTCCTACATAGTCGAGAGAGCTGCGAGGCGGCCTCGGTCACTTGGTTACTTGGCAACCACCGCGAACGACAGTGACTCTAGATTAAAAGTCCTCGGTGCTTGAATCCTTGGGAGATCCGGTCGTGAATCAATTTCTACGTTTGCATTTTCACTTCGAGATTATTTGATCCTAACAGAGTCGTAGATGCGACGAAGAAATAATTCTATGTAGGAGAATTAAATACTTCCGTGGAAATAATTTGTGAAATGTCTAGAATACATTTTTGGATTAGAAAGTAGCTGATTCGGAGGAAGTTGTGACGTTGAAGCTCCCACCACGCCAGCAAGGAGTCGCGCGGTTCTTTAATTGGCGGCGCTTAGCATGCCCCCTTTAAAGGGCTCGGAAGTCTCGGTGTATCGGAAAGAAGCGAAGTTAGGGGAGGTTGGGAACGATACTCGAGACGAAGGGTGGCCGGTAC
Source organism: Lasioglossum villosulum (assembly GCA_963971365.1). NCBI lineage: Eukaryota > Metazoa > Arthropoda > Insecta > Hymenoptera > Halictidae > Lasioglossum > Lasioglossum villosulum. Next base: position 4,598,611 of record OZ020495.1, read on the forward strand.
GCAAAACGGGAGTGGTCTCCTGAGGGATGAAAAGCGCCATCTTCCCATTAGACGCGAGATTGATTTTGCGAGAGCTCTCCTTCTTCAGCGTAACAGGCCGACACGACCGGTGTACCTACGGTATCCTCTGCTCCTGCTCGTGCTGTTGCTGCTCGAGAGCGCTAATGTGATTAAAATAATCCAGCGATAATCAAAATACAAAGGGCCGACCAATTTCGGCCGAACGACTTCGCCCCGTAATACCATTAAGACACGCCACACCATAAAAAGAGAAATAAGGGTTTCCTTCACGAGCGGATAATCGCGCGTCGCGAAGCGATTATTAATCGACCTTGCACCGTTCCTGGCCGACTTTTTATCACTTTGTTACGCCGATCGAGATAAGGAGATCGTGTTTGACACACGGTTACATGGAAATTGCTGTTTTTATTTGTCGAAATATTATATAATTTTTAATGAACTCGCCTGGTTAGGAATTCCGCTTCTTACGCGGTCTCTCTTTGTTTTCTGCTATGCACAGCTTCTAATCTGGTAACTCTATTGTTGTGTAATATGTTTTATAGTTGCTTCTTTCTTTATGTTTATCACTGTCTTCTTCTTCAACCTATGCTCAGGTTTTGTTTTAATAAATAAATTGTTTTGATGTTACTCAATCTTTGAGTAAAATCAAATGAGTTTCTCGATCAAGAATATTTATTTCCAAGGTTGCACTCTGATTCCGTTCTCACGATCTACCCCGAAAACGACCCCTTGTTCTCGTCTGGTGACGTAGCTGCTTCCACCCTCGTTCCTCAGGTTCTCCGCCCTCTCGGCCGGATAAAAAAGTTTATTTTAATCTATACAAATTTTAAATCCTTCGCGGTTCGTCCCACCCCCAACGGTGTAAACTGTCGCGACGGAAAATAAGATTCGCCACCCCCACGGACCGTTCTTCCCCACCCCTGAACTCGGTTACTACTTTGTTCTTGAAAGTCTCGCGTGTCCTCCGATATCCTCGAGGAACTTTCTCCGCGAGGAGAGAGAAAAATTCGAACATCTCTTCTAGAAATTGCCGGAGTTATATACACATATATATACATATTTCCAGTTAGAGGAGAGTCTGACCTATGAACTCGGCCAATTCGAGACATGCCTCAAGAAAGCTTGTCGCAATCATCGTACGGATAATTGCCACTAATTGCCGGCACGTTTCCCATCATCGTGTCGATCGCCGAACACCCGTAATCATCAAGCATCAAGATACAGTTCCGGCTGTTTCTATTCTCCCCCGGGTTGACTGCGACTCGTCGCGTCGTCGTCGCGTCGGGGAAATTACGGTCGCGCGAATCATTACCTGAGAATCTCTCACGTGTCGCAGCGAGAAAGTGAAGCCACGATCGATCGATATCGCTGTAATTAGGCGGTCGTCGCCTGGATCGAATCGGGATCCTGCCGGAGAGAAATCTGCACCCTCTTCGATCTTTTTGAATGTGTTTGCAGTGGGTGTACTGAGTATTCGTACACCTTGAAAAAAATTTTAAATCGCACCTTTAAATTCATTTTAAACGAATTCCCGATTCATAGGGAAGTTACTGTAATTTTTTTTAAAATTGCGACCGATATCGATTAACAAACAATTATTTACACGTTAGCTAGAAAACTAATTCTTCGAATGTCTAAAAAAAACTCAATTTTGGTATTAATACATCAAATCGAACGTTTTCCTACTTGATAAAAATGAAAAGTTTTTAATGAACTAGTATGAAAAATAAATTAAAGAGAAATATAGTCGAACATCATTTGTTAACGTTTCCACGTCCTCGTGAAAAAACGCTTTTAATTTCACTAATTTGCCAGGAAAAGGGGAGATCCAACTGGTTACGAATCCCCGGGCTCATAACCCGACACCACGGTCTAATTATGTTCGTTTTCGTTTCGGGGGCGGGCCGGTCGAATGAAATGAAAAGGTTATTAGGAAGAAAAGCTGCATTAAAGTAATAGATGTAATTCATCGCGGTCGAAAGCGAGGCGGCACGCAGCAGCATTTCCTAAGCAACCCCGCGCCCGCTATAACTTATCACCCCTGTCAACTCGTGCAAGCTGCAACCCTTGTGATAATTGTTTAAACCGACCACTGGCCGGCGCCCTTTTAGACCACCGTAGCCGGTCCCCAGAGTGGACCGCGTTCGTGTAAACTTTATGTACTTAGACGCGAACGTGCGGACACTTAATTACGATTAAATTACTCCCCTTAATCCCGCGGAGAACTTCGAAAGGCGAAGGCTGGCCGGGAATAAATCGCCGGGAACCGGTGGACACTGGCTTTTCCCCGGGAAAATATTTTCCTTCTGCGAATTCTTTCTTTGTTCACCACCGAAATACGGTGTTCCCTGATGAGAAATAAACGAGAACGCGAAACTTGCCTGTACCACCCCTACGATTTTTGTACATTGCTTTTACCTAGAAAGATGTATTTAATTAGGTGAAGAAAAATTAACAAATGAAATCATTTGTATTCTTGATTCTCAATATTTATTATTCGGTCCAAGTTTCAATTCAAACGAAGCAAAAAATCATGGAACAAAATGTCATCAAACTTATTGTAATTTCCATTGAGAAAACGAAACGACTTTCCGAACAACTTGTGGGATAGTTAGGCTTGCCAAAAATTTCGTGCAGCTTGAAATACTAGGTCCAGTCCGAAATCTGAGCAACCGGTCAAAGAAATTCCAGGCAATCAATAACGTTGGCCAGCTCGGAAAAAAGAAGGGCCCGGCAGACGCGGTTGGCGCATGTGGATCGGGTCCTAATTAAAGGCGATATTAGTTAATTTATCGTCGCGGCACATAAACGTCACTTCGCGTTCGGTTCATTTATATTTAGAGTCAACAACGCGGGGCTCGGTTTTCTTCGGTGTTCGCGGCGGGCTGGAATAATCGGAAGGATTCCTGTCGATTTATTGCGTCGCGCGCTATAACTCAGCGTAACGCGATTAATGAACCATGCGAACCTTGTTTTGTGGTTACCGCGGATCTTGCCGCTTTGGCGGCGGGGAAATTGTCACGAGCTAGATCTAGATCTTAAAATCATCTATCCACTGAGAGGTGTACAAAAATTAGAATTTGACAACGTGTTTCAATTTCGTTTCGACGAGTTTACCATTAATTTGTGTACACGTTCGATAATCGCAGTAAAAATCGCACTAAAAAATCGCTGAATATGTCGTCCTGGTCGGGCCAGGTCAAACAACATTTCCATTCCCACCCCAACCCCTCGACGGAGTGTTTACACCCCCGCAGTCGTCGGAGTATTACATAAGAATCGCGCGGAAAGGAGCGCTCGTAAATCTGCTTGGGGGTAGGCGGCAGAGGGTGAGACACCGGCCGAGTGTCCTTTATAGCATTGTTAACAACTAATGTATGCGGGCCGGGGCCCCTCCGCGCATTTAACATTCTTTAACATTATTATACACATGGCGCCCGTCCGTGAGCCGTTGCCTCTGCGCGTCTTCAAGCCTGTAGACGACGACGACGGCGGTTCTCGCCCTCAGGGAAGAAGATTTTTGCCGGTTTTATTTAACTGCAACCTCGGAACCCTTCCCTTACCCTTCGCCAGCCCCTGGTCCACCTTTGCCACCCCGAGGCACCGGTTTTTTCCCCTCTCGACTCGTCGCGGATCCTCCGACCGGACTCGGGATTCACGCTCGGGAATCCAGTCACGTTTTAAGACTTACGATCCAGGCCGTAATTTCGGCGAACAAGTGGCGCTTACTGCTTTCTGATACGACTTAAGAGAGGGCCGCACCCCCGGCCCCCCGGGGCCCAGAACCACCCCCGGTCGTTCGAAACGTTCGAAACGACGCGCGAACCGCGAGCGTGTTCAGCCGTTTACGAGGAAATCTGCAGGCTCTGATCTTCGACGAATGTGACACATCGGAAACAAAAGGGTTTCTGAAGATTTTTTAACAGCTTCGCAGGAAAATTTGCTTAAATCTTCGTGCGCCAATTTGATTCTTTATGTACGTTCGCCTTTTGGTGGAGTAAAAAATTGTGAAAACATTTTATCTGCATTTTGATGGAATTTTCAATGGAAACAGATTTTTAATATTTTTAGACACTGAGAAACAACACAGGTTTGAATTAGAATTCGAAGAAAATTTAGAATGCAAGAGCCAGAGACGAGCAGAGCAAGGGGAAGAGAGAAAGGGCAAGGGACGCGATGAATAGTCTTTGGACGGGTTCCAAAAAGTATAGCCGACAGGGTAGGAAGACGATAGAGAGGATCGCTTGCCTGGGACTAGAGAAACGAGACAGGCCGAGCACTCGAACGAGCAAAACGAGCCACGAAGAGGAAGCCCGGGCGAGCGAGAGCGCGATAGCGAGCAAATAATAGGGAAATGATTTGCTCCTTGTTAGATAAAGGACACCGCGAGGGGACTCGCGAAAAGAAATATTGCTCCGAATGAAAGGAAGCGGGGGGAGGGGGTTGAATCGGGGTGGATCTCCCTTTTGCTTGTAACCGCTCCTTCGGATAGGTCGTGCCAGGTCATCCGCGCGAGTATTCTGCTCGATTAGGAGTTAAATGCCGATCTGTTTCTGTGGTTCGAAGATTCTGAGCCACTTGTTTTCGCGTTACCATGGAATCCGATTAACAAAGAAAAAATGAAAGCGTTTTGCCTCTGTTCAAACAAATTCGTGTTTCAAGTCTTCGGTAAACAATAAAACAAATAACAGGAAATTGCAGCTTGAAAACATTGTATCTCAAGTGTTGACGAGAGAATTACATAAATAATATTGTGTTGAAAAAGATCTTGTTTTCAGGGTTAAGAACTGGATACAATGAATAACAGAGAATGATGTTAAAAAATTCCGATTTGAAGGGATACGCGTCTACCAGAGTGGAAACCGTTCCTCTTTCCGCGCGAGCGGTTTTTACGCAAGGGGTGTTAGCCAGGAAAACACGATGGAAGTTTGATTTTCGTCCAGTCACGTTTCATCACTTTCATACCGTGACCCGTCTCCTGGTTATTCCAATTCATTATTTTAACATCGACCCGATGATATCGCGGCAATCCCACGCCGATAATCGATAATGAACCGCTTGTTTCGCATCCCTTAAGAAACAAACCGGTCCTTCGTTTTTCCCGCGTGATCGTACTCCCTGGATTAAACTTGCTGATCATAGTTAATCATACTATACATCACCGATATCAAAATACATTTACAGACCTACCTCTCTTCAATCAAGCAAATTGCATTTATCGAACGCTTCATTCATGCTCGCTATCTCGATTCACAAAACGTTACCCTGTCTCTGAATCTAACGAACAGTTACAATGTCGTGACTAGACTACGGATTTTTGCGCATTCGTGAAAACAAGGGTGGGACGTAAAACAGTAAAAAATTACGTAAAACGGAAACACACGAACAATTACCACCGTCATACATAATCGATCCACACCTCGAGAAGAACTCGGAAACTTCTTAGAACCGATCCAGCAACCACCCAAAAAATTTCAATTTCCTCGATGACCACTAGAATCCACGAACTCTCGAAACGACTCTGGAACCTTCAAAAAAATCCACTCGCAGGAAAAACAGATTGCGGCGTTATACTAGAGAGCAGCGGATGATACAGCAGTCATAATTCCATGACAGAAACGCTCGCTAAGAACCGGCAATTTTCAACAGCTCGAGGATCGTTTCCCGGTAGAGAGTCTTGATCGCGACAGGTGCCGTTGCAGCAGTGCAGCGGTGCACCGCGTTGCACTTTTCCTGGAACTGGACGTCGATTACAGACACGAGATCGCGCCTTTAGCAGAGAAACGAGCCGGTGCAAAGAGAGATTGGGGTGGAGGCGCGATTCCGGGAACGAGAAACAGAAAACCGGAGCGGAGTAAAGGGAATCGGCGAGCCTTTCTCTGCTCGAAGGGTTGCCTCGTGGTGTGCAGGACGTAGGTGGAGGTCGAGAATAGGGTATGCATGGCGGCGGAGAGTCCAGTAGCGATCATCAATCAGAAAGGCAGTCAGCCGTCCGTCGGTCGGTCGGCTGGTCAGCCACATCCAACGCGTACGGAGTTTCGCGCTCGGAAGGCATCTACCTACGAATCGACGAGTCATGCCTCGACTACCGGAGCCTGACAATCGATCCGGCCTGACTGCTAACCTGCACCACTTCTGCGATTGTTCTTTCCTGCGCTGTCGACGCTGGGGAGACTGTATTCTTCCTCTAAAAGTCCTCTGTTTGCTACTGGTCCCGCTGTTTCAGCTGCTAGCAGCTTTACAGCTATGCAGGCAATTTTTATGTCACGTAGAAATCCGCCGTTCGGTGATAAGGTTATTATTTTACTCCTAGAAATACTCATCTCTGACTTATAAAGTTGCAGATGTCTTCAACAAACATTCCCCTTAACACATTACCTATCGGTGATTATTCCATAATTCTTGAAAGTATATGGCTCATGGCTGAGGATTTTTTTAAAGAATCCTTCAATAGTAACAGCAATTTTAATCATAAACCAACAACTCACCCTCGATAACAAAATCCAATTATTTTTTACGGAATTATTTCGTAAAAGAATATTTTTAAGCTTCCATTTGGTGCAGCATAATTATTGAAAAGCCAATTATCAGGGTACCGGCAGATAAAGTGTTAATTGACAGTAAGTAGAAACAGTGCGTCATGAGCAGCGGCTTATTATCTCTGTTCCTTGAGACTGAGGATAGCTGGAAAAGAGAAACGTCAATGTGTGCGTCAATCTTATCTTTTTTTATTGAATTATTCATCGATTAGTCTGCATTCATAACGAGTCATGAATTCTTATTGTTTCTTGGGACTGAAGCTAGCAAGAAACGAAAAATTGATTCTATGTATAAATCGCATTTTTTCATATCAAATTATCCGCAAGTTCCGAGTTCCTAGTAAATAGTGACGGTACATAATGAGCAGGCATTATACATTAGACACTAATGCTGATTAGTTTTGTTCCTCGAAAGACTTCTGCTATCCGTTCAAGCAACTCGATCGTTCTTTCCACGAAGACAGGCCTTGTTTTTGAAGCATGTGTCCTTCGGGATGAGGCTGACCTTTTCCCAGACTGTGTTTGGAAGGTCGAGGGTCTTATCCAAACTTCTTCAGACCCTCGAAGACGCAGTGCTTCCGATGCGCGAGACGGTCCGAAGGTAATTGCACCGGTTGATAATGAAATTACGAAAGTTTCTCCCCCGTTTTGACCGATGCTCGACGTCGCATGACTTTTTATTAGCTGGCTGACATTTCCGAAACCGAGAAGTCAGCTAGTCAATACCGACGGACCTTAGGGCGTTGAAAAATCTTTCAGTCGACAGTCTGCTAATAACTTGCGTCCTTTAAACGCGCAATCAGGTCCCGAGTTTAACTCAATAATCAATTTCTTTTGTATTACTTTATTAAATTGAACCAAACATCGATTGTTATAAGTGCAAAGTTATCAAATCGCTACGCCACTGTATTTCTATGAAATTATTCAATGTATTAACCCTAAAATTTCTGTACCGTTATTCACAATGTTGTTTACATTATTAAATATGTTGTATGAGGTATTACATCAATTTCATATCCATAAAATGTATCTGATCGGAAAAATGATATCTCGAACGACACGCACAAAATCGATCAGAATTTTTCAAGTGCTAGAGACAACTGTTAACTTCGATCGCCACTTTCGACGAAGCGCTATTGCAACCGTCGGCTAATTACCCCAGACGGTTTCACCCCTTCAACCCATCCCCAACCCCCGTTTGTCGTCGCCGGAACCACCAGCTTCCAGCGTTTCGGTTTCCGCGAAAGAAAAGACGCGTAAGAAGGGACCGGTCGTAGCTCGCGCGGCTAATGTCCCTTAAAAGTAAAGTGCTTAGTCCGCGGCTGCGCTTGTAACCGCTCTACCGATTGTTGCTAAGTTGATTTTAAACCCGTGGAATACCCGCCCGTTGCCGCACGGTTCATTGTTTTTCTTGCGAGACTCGAAATCGAGGTTTCAGAGTTCAGCTTCGCGGGCTTCCGCATTTTTTCTTGGCTAGAAGAACACCCTGACCGACGTTCTATGCTCTCCTTTGTGACCGTGCAACTATTTTGCTCGCGTTTCACGCCGTTTCCTCCGCTTCACAGGCCCGTTACGTGCGGTACCGTTAAGTGCGTCCGCGGGGCCTGAATTCGCTCGCTGCTTCACCGACTGTGTTCACCCTTCAGTGGAATTTAATAAAAGAACTTAGTCTAATTTTTAGAAAACTTTCCGAGAGGAATTTATCTTGCTCTAGAAACATTATGACATTGAATTACTTTAAATAATCACACTAGAGTTCCTTTCATCCAGCGGTGTAATAGCTGAAACATTGCAACCTAAACATTGCAACCTATCTGCCGAAAATGAATCTACCTACAGGAAACTTTCGAACTATTATTCGCACGAAATGTTTAACGCGCAGATTTTCTCCTGCCGGCGTATTAATTCGTTCCAGCGGGGAAATGAATATTTCCAGCAGTCGAGTCTCGCGGCGGGACAGACAATGCAAAAATCAGGGATCCAAAAGGCGAAAGATCATCCCGGGCATTCATTCCGCGGCGATTTCCGCCGCGCTCGGCGAAATCCTTTTATCTCCGGTCGGATCGGACAAAAGGAAGTGGGTGCTATCGCCTCACCCACGACGCTGTCGCCTCGCGTAGACCGTGTTTCCTCGTGTCAACGTCCTCGGCCGTGACTCCAACTGGCGAATCAAACAGCCATCAGAGCCGGCAGTGCCTTTTGAAACCGTGTGGCCCTGCACCCGGTGGCGAAAACAAAAAAAAACACACGTACACAAAGCTAACGGGGCGGTTGGTGTGTTGCCCACGAGCACTTTGATCGCCGAATGACTCGCGACTTTGCATTATGAGGCTAAACTGCGCGCCGCGTCCAACAAACACAGACCGATGCCGCTTCTGCTTCTCCGGAGACTTTTTATCTAGCTGTGAGGCCCGTCACGGGCAACAGGTTTTCGTTGATCCGACAAACCAACCCCCGGAACACGCCATTGCGCAATTATTCCGGTTTAGCGAAACGCGGACGCGTTTTAGACCTCAGCGTTGGGATCCGAGACGTTTTTCTTCCCGTGCAAGCAGAAAACGCATTTTCATCCGGCCAATTGCGAAGTATGCTCATTTTGAAAAATTTGTATTGAAACGGGACACTTGGGACCGTATTCCCAAATTTTATGAAAATTCTTCAATGACGCCATGCTATTTTAAAAATTGCATTTGTCACGGTTTTCATTCCAGTGTACTTTTAGATATACATATTGTCTTGCACACCCACGGAATCGGATTGTTTACTGTCTGAGATTCCTCATTCGCTCGTCTCTTATTGTGGTGCACTTGATGAAGCATGTTGCATTGGCAAACGTCCAAGGCGCGTGCGGACCTGCCAAAGTACTGTTTGAGAATCGCTCTACTTTCCGTTTGACTGTCGCGAGTCGTGAAATCGGATGTGTCAAGAGGGAGAATGCACTTGGGAATGCTTTCTTCGCATATTTCGCATAATTTATCCTATGTATATAACGCCATTTTCCAAACTAGCAGCGAACGTTTTGTAAACTTCTCCGCTGCACTATGAACTCTCTTTGAAGATACTCTCGTAGCTTTGAAAATGCATTTTCACTTCGAAGTTCTATGGACAATGGTTATTCGCGTCAAACCTAGTTGAACGTTATCAAACGAACCTTAAAAATAGGAAAGAGTACAGTACAATATTCGTACGATGTTTATATTTTTTGGTTCGATCGAAAACCGCAGGACAGTGACCAAAGCCTCGACAGATATGGAACTTGGACTCGCTCGCGTCGAATTAGTGGAATTACGATAATGCCACGCAACAATTAAATCGAGCTCAAAATTATCCCGGGGATTCCGAGCGTAATATTGTTCGGCGCGGCTTCTATCCGCGTCGAATCCGTTTCTCGTCCCTTGCTCGTGCATCCGGGATGTCCGTTCACCCTCGCGACACGGGGGTAGCCGTCACCGGGTGAAATAACGCATTAGAAATTCAGATGACCGAAAGAGAGAAGGTCGTCCCGCGATTTATCAAATAAAAGGCGGCAGTACAGTCAAATGCCCGTCGCTCGTCGCGTCGGTGGAAGCGACAGTTCATTTTTAATATAAAACGAGAGAGAGTCCTGAGAGACGACGTTCGAGAAAGGAACGACCAGAGGAGGTGGAGGTTGATGGGTGGTACGGGCGGTGGGGGGTGGGAAGAAACGAAAGAAGAGTTCTGTCTCTCTTCCCCTCACTCCTACCCCCGGACGTAACGACAAAAAGAACAGGGCTGATATCGTTGCTGATGTTTGCGAGGAGACGCTGCGCGGAGGAAACGCGCACTGAAAAACCCTGATCCTCGACAGAGATTGCAATTCCTCGGCCGAGGCGGCCATTTGCGCGATACCGATGCACGGAATTGTTTTTCGCCGAGTCCACCGCGCCGCGCCGCCGTGCAGAATCTCGCGTCGTCGATTTTTAGGGTGGAACACGGCCCACGGTTTTTCTCCGGTTCCCCCCGGTGAGATCGAAATGCTACCTACGGACTCGCTATGGGAACAGCGCACTGCAATTCGCATTTTTATCCTCGCTTCGCTCGATCCGGCTCGCGCGAGAGATCGACGCTCTGCTTCCACTCGCGTCCTTCCTTAACCTCTTGCCGTATTTCAACGAGTCGGACTCGTCGTGAAGATTTTTAAAAAATCTAACTTTTTCGATTAAGTAAAATTGGATTTGTATCTCATAAATATCATATATTTCTTTATAGATTTATAATTAAATCAGATAAATATTTATCTTTTAGTTGCTCGCATAAAATACTTACAATCTCAAAACTTTAAGTTTAGTGATTCAAGCATAAACAAAGGCGGTGACCGCACAACCAAATACTGATTTTGCATTTAAATAGCTATTACATTGAATAAAAATTGATTTATGTTGTAGCGATAATCAGACACTTTAGAATTCACACAATTTAAGGTGTACATTCATCGACTGACATTTCGAAGCAACGTGCTGCTCTCCCGCTTCCAATATGTTGCCAACGAGTCATGTAGCTCTTTAGATCTTCCAATTCGTTTATTATTTTCTTGCTTGAAGAACATTCTGCGTTCTTCGCGACATATTCGCCGCGAACGCTTGCCAGCGGTGGTAAAATGAAACACTCTCGAAGTGTTAGCGGTGAACGATAGCTGACAATACTCCGCCGAGAGACTTAACAATAAATAATCGAGTTTACAGCGAAATTAGCTTCCATTATTTCCGCAAGAGCTACGGGAGAAGTAAGTTCTGATCTCCGAAAAGTTAACGAACTCGAATGATCGAAGTTCCGGGTCCCCGGGGTAATTGACGTTTGCACGCCGACAACGTTACTAAGTAGACAGTTAATAATTTGTTTCTATTGTCGCCACAGAGTTCCACGACTCGTCCACGCTCATCCATCATAGTGCTCGTTCCCTTTGCTGCTTTTCCCGCCACGCGGACACGGCGGCGCGGCGTCTCCACGCCCGGGTTTTTCGCATCGCGTTTTCTGTAACACTTCGCGATACCTGCCAACGGTTAAACGGTTTATAAACAGTCCCAGTCCGGCGATTTATTAGCCGTTGCCTTGGAGGGTTGCGAGCTACTACCCCCGAAACGCGGTTAGGCCACTTTGCACGGTTCCTTCGTGCCTCGTTCCAGCCAAGGGGAGTCCAACAATTTTTTTCACGTATAAAAATATTTTTTTAGATCAAATTAATTCGTCTATCTTACTGCGCGATGTTTAAGCTGTATTCCCTGAAAATTCGAACTGGCTATCTTCCACTATAAGAACGTAGCAATCATCTTTCCATTTTTCAACCGTAAGGTTTTACTATTCTTTATATTGAACTAGACAAACAGGTTCTTTTATCAGTTGAAAAAGGGAAATTATTTTTAATGTCTATCTTAATTTTTGAACCAAAATCGCAATCAAGATTGATAAATAAATATTTCGAAATAAATATGTCGAACGAACAACAATCGACATAAACGCGTTTCCAGTGTCCAGAAAAAAGAAACTCAGTCAATGCACTATGACTCATAAGGATTGCAGAGGGGATGAGTGAAAGTGCGAATTGCAGATTACCCAAGTCAGAAAACTACACGAATTAAAGCAAGTGCCATTTAATTGATCCAGCGATGAGTGAAGCAAAGTGTCGTTACAGATAAATATTTCTTCGTTCGTTTGAAAGAGGAAGAAACGGAGTTACGATTTTTATTTCTACACGCCGAACAGATTCTGCTTGTATTCTATTACACGTACATTCTTTTTACGAGTGACTGGAATAACCGCCGCAAAAACTTGCGGAATTATTCACCGGCCTCGGGGTTCGTCGAGCGAAAATATGGCCGCGGGACTCGCTGAGACGACGACGACGCGGATGATGTCGTCGTTCCGCGACGGTGCCTTGGAACATTTCCATGAAATTATTATTAAAGCTGGCGATCGCGGTTTGTCTCACTTTGCAGACGATTTGCATGCGTCCCGGCGAAAAAGTCGGCGAACCGCGGGCCTAAATGATCCTCTCGCGCGTTTCCAACCCCCGCGAACAACGCAAAATCGCCTATCCTGCGTTTCGCGCAAAACACCTCGGTCCACAATATTTTCGAATCCAAATCATTCCACAACTAATGTCGTTTCATTTTCTATTCTACGTGTAAAGCATTCTCTATCGATGCAGTTGTTTTATTCTCCTTGGATAATACATTAAAAAATTTTTTTACCCAGTCCGGTAGGCAACAATTCTTGACACATTTCTCAAGCAAGATGTAGAAATTCTTTGAAGGGTTAGCTTCACCCAGTCTCGCCCCTTTAATGCGAAGTTTCATAATTTTTCGAATTTACTGAATCTTTCCAAACGCTACTTTAAATGGTCCAGACTATAACGAATGATAATCTGAGGAATAGAGTCGCAGGATCCCGATCTTGTTTCATCAGGAGCAGTCTGATTGGTGGAATAAAGTGAAAGAGACCGCGTCGGTGAGGGGTGCTCGAAACGCGGAGCGGTCTCGTCGATTTCATGATAAAGGTGATTGAACGATTAGGTCTCGCGGCGAAGAGAGTTCCGCCGTAACGGGAAGGGAGAAGGAGGCAGAGCGAGAGAGTAGAGCATCTAATTTAAAGATTCATTGGCAAGTAAATCCGCGGCGAATTAGAGATAACTCTCGCAGGAAATCCCGACGAGCGAGGTTCTTCGAGGACGACGCCGCGTCTCCGAGGCAGAGGGGGTTGAAGAAGGAGAGCAGAGGGGTGCTCTTAAGGCTATGATATCACCGGGAACGTATTTAACGGAGGATAAAGTACACGCTCGAGGAAAGAACTGTTCCGAGAATCTCTGGCTGTGCGAGATAAAGGGTGCGAGTGCCGTTCGATCGAATAAACGCGAGTGCCTTGTGTTTCTTCGCGACGAAGTAATACGCTCTCGTTATTTCACTCCTCGAGATTAAACCGGAATTTTTATGCGAAGAACTACTCGACAAAATACATTCGAAAATCTGCACGTAAAATTTCCGGATTTGCACACGTTCGCTGAACACGTATTTCTTGCAATCTGGTTTCATTTCATTATTCCGCTGATGCGTGAAGCATGCCAGCCTCTATTGTGCACCTTGCGAACGTTTCGTGTATCTGCTTTCTATTGGCGGAGCGAAGAGGTCGATTTCGGGAAAGAAACTTTTTTTGCAAAGTTCTTAGACCGCGTGGGTGGCTGAGTCGCCAAAAACCAGAGTCTGGGGAACTCGTTCGGTCATAAAATCGAAGGATAGTTCAATTCTCCGACGTAAATCCTCGTGAGCCCTCTGATCGTATCTTCTGTACTGTTTCACAAAATCGAAACGAAAAGTTCTTGCCGCTCGAAGACCACCGAAACTCTGTAACCGTATAATTTCCCGCATATTTTATAAAATATGCACTGCAGATAAAAAATTTCACGATTTCGTAAAATCAAAGTCTACCGATATCCATGAAGATAACGTACATTGTTTCGTGATCTAGCATTGTGCGAGTGGCTGGCGAGCATCTGTAGGAACCACAGTGCCATCCCCAGAAGCGGAACACGCGGTTTACAGCTGCAGAAGGCGGTGCTCGGGATGGAGCGGGTGGCGTTCAAATAATAAACACGGTATAACAAATTGATAATCCGGAACCCCATAATCGTACGCATATTTCGGCCGGGGAATCTGTGGCTCGACACTAAAAGAAGTTTCCACGCTCGTTGTTGCGCCAAATGGGCCGCCATAAAAGTGCGGGGGTGCCTGCCGCCCCTCTTCCTTTCTGATCCCACCGTCCACCCTCGCTTCTTCTTTCTACTCCTCCTCGATGCTCGACCGTCGAGCCGACAGCGGATAAAACTGTCTAGGAAATAGTTCGTATTTTTACATTTTGCCAAACGCGCCCGTATTTCCGTTTCCGGGGGGTTTCATCCGCTCTCTGGGGGCTTGCGACCTGGGAAACCGTCTCCTGCTAGCTTCCGATTCGATAATAACGAATATATTGTCGCCATTAACCCACCAGGTGCTCGCCAGAAAGAGGTAGTTTAATAAAATGTCCGCGTATTGTATTATGATCAGAGAATCGAGACCGAAACAATTAACGAATTCAGTGCACACGCACGTTCCAGTGAGCCTGATTGCTTGAAAAATGTAAATATATTTCTTTATAGAGGATCATTCTTTTAATGACTTGGTAATTGTTTAATGATGACGGTGATTATTAAAGTGCGTTGATTCACGTAGTAATTTGGGTTAATATTTGTGAGATTCAGAACTCTTTTTCTTATCGTTTTATCGAATCTTATGAATAAATCTGTACGAATGTTCTTCTTCGCGTGAGCAGGGTGAATGCACTTTTGGTCTAGTTTGTAGGAGATTCTCTGGAACGGTAACCGCACGCGTGTCTGGTTATGAACGACCAGTTCTACTTTAAGACAGTTCTTCCTCGTTACGTGTAGGAGAAATGGCTGATCGTAGATTTTTGCAAATCAATTTCACCCGTTAAGAATACTGAAGGATGTTTTGGAGGTGTATAAAAACGCAACAAAATTTTTGAAAACTTGACACGATACAATTCTTACTAAATGAATGCAATTATCAAAGTTTGGGTTCGATTCACTGCACTTCAAACCATATTTAATTCTTGAAAAAAGGGAACTAGAAACTCCAGTTTGTTTATATATGGTAAAAATTATTTAATTAATTATGTTCAAAATTTATTAGGATTCACTAAACAGTTCCAGGGCAAAAAATTATAAACTGTTACAAAACGTCACATGTATCGTGTTGTCATCTCACTAGAAATAATTATACGCAAATTTCACGCGTTAATTTTCAATAATAACC
This sequence comes from Lasioglossum villosulum, assembly GCA_963971365.1. NCBI lineage: Eukaryota > Metazoa > Arthropoda > Insecta > Hymenoptera > Halictidae > Lasioglossum > Lasioglossum villosulum. Next base: position 4,613,993 of record OZ020495.1, read on the forward strand.
ATGAATACTACTTTCTGAAGTATCTTTAATTTATCTAAATATTTATTTTCAACTTTTTATTGCATAATTTATACATATTGAATATCACAAATTTATTTTCTTGAAGTTCAAATCAGAGGGTGCAATTATTAGAGCAAAAGTCACTTACAACTTTCTATAATATGAAGACAATTTGATTAAAAAATAAATATAACACGAAATTCACTAATTAAACGAAAGCTTTTTAAATTAATCTATTTTTTAATGCAAAATATACTCGTGAATGGCTTTCATTGTCAATAATTGATCCTTAAAGCGAATTATTTACTTATTTGGATAAAATTAGCTAGGGTTGCTAAGTTTTCGTTCGCCCAACAATTTTTTCGTTAGAGCCACGAGCCGTGAGTCGTGCCAATCATTTAAGAATCGCGTGTCCAGGAACACTATAGTTTACCGAAGAATCGACAAGGGAGCAAACTGATCTTGGGCGACGGAAGAAGTGTCACCAGACGGAAGATAGCGTCCTGTTGTTAGGGTGGTTCGCGTTCTTGGGGGACGATAGCAAGGAGGATAATGATAATCCAGCCTCTAGCCTAGTACTGTCCCGAGGGATGCAGGGATTAATTGACACATCGGCGTTTTGGAGGCGAGTCTTCTGGGCTGGCGCCTCCGGTTTGCTACCCGGAGCGACGTGACTGATGAGACGCCTCGAACAAGCCATCGTGAAAAACACTCGTGGATTCTTTTGCGGCTGGTTCTTCTTTTTTCTCTCTCTCTTTCTCTCGGGGAGGTATCCACCAAGAATTACCAAGCAAACCCCCGACACCCACTCCGTTCGGCGGGCAAATAACTAATCGTACGTGGTTCCATCCCCTTCAGCAACGGCCTGGGACATAGCGTTGCGGCGTCGACGACGACACGTTCATGTTACAGATTGGAATTTAATGCGAGCCACGGTGACGCACGATCACACGCTGCCGAACCGGGGACTGACGGAGGGTTGTCTTCGGAGCACACGAAGACGAAGATGACGAGACGCGTCTTCGAGGAGCAGGGGCTGAAACTACGCTAATTGAAATTTTACCGAGGAGGATGGATTGTTCCCGGAGATCTACGGCTTTGATATTTCCGGCGGGGATAGGTCTTCACGATGTGGACGAGAGCTGTGGGGGTTGAGAGGTTCTGAAGATTGAGACGTTCTTCGTGTCTGAAGATTTTTGTTAAACGGAAGATGAATCATTTTCGAAGCGACAGATTTTATACTTACGAGGTTCCTTTCCGTCAACTTTTAATCGTACAATAAATTATATTAATTTTAGGCATTGCTCATTAACAAATACCAATGGAATTTTGTTGGCAATTCCGAGTCGTGTACAATTGATTATTAAGTACAAGCTATAATCAGTTCCTAGTGTGTCCAAAGCGTTCATTTTAACCAACAAATTTTTATTGAAATAAACCTAGACAATGCCTGGAGAACAGACTATTCTTCATTCTGAAACGGTTAAAATTGGTCTCACCGCCCAAACGACCCGAGATCTTAAAATTTTCACTTTCAGACGTGGGCGCTGGTCATTGCGAAGGGGTTGAGAGTCCGATAAGGGATACCGCGTCGAGGGGTCGAAGGCAAAACGCGTCCAGGGCGAGGACCGAGAGGGCAAAGAGGGCCGAGAGAGGGTACGTGGGCATCGGTGCCAGCAGGCCGCGTGAGTTATGGCCGTCCCGACGCTCTCTCCCATTGGCCCTCGGCTCAATTTACAGATGATTCCGCGTGTTACCGCCTGGCCAACGGCTGGTTAACCTTCGTGCCAAACACTTAATCTTCCTGTGTGTCCCGCGACTGCCGCTTCAGATCGCGACTTTCCCGATAACACTCTGCTCCGCTCCGCTTTGCTTTGCTCGGCCTCGGAATGGTTAGATAAATGGAAAGAGGCGTTCTATGGGGGCTATCGTTTTGAGGACCGTCGGCCCTAGTGGCCCATAAACTTGGTCACCCTTCTGATCCCACTGCCAGGCTACCAGCGTGTACATGCGACCTTCCTGTCGCTGGAGCGTGCCACGGACCTATCCCCCGCAGATTTATCGGTCCTCGATGGGCCGACAATAGCCAACAAGTTGCTGGAAAACGATCGAGAACTCCTTTACCTTCTCATCGACACTACCTACTAACCAGTCGACACTGTCTTCGGGGTTAATGGCGGTGATCAAGGTCGCGAGACCAGGTTAAACGAGGACCTTGGCCTCCTGATTCGGTTTTTGACGAGTCTGTTAGGCAAGTGTTGAATCGGTCTCTTTTGTGCTGCAATCTTTGAGGAAGTTCCCAGGTTACAACAAGTTACAACTTGTTTTATGAATAGACTGCGGATCTTCACGCAAAATAAAAAATGTCTGCACCAATTTCTAGGCACAGCATTCACTTCGGAATTTCTTTCTCATCTCACCTCAGCAGTAAAGTTCTTCTGATAATCGTGATTGAAGATAACGACGACATGAATTGTAGAAATGAAAACATTTTCCACCAGTAGTTTGGTATTATAACGTAAGGCATGTTTGGTATTGTAACAGTGTTTTGGCCGGGTAACAGGTTAATTAATTTTTCTGGAGTGCATCGCGAAGGGGTTGGGAAGACGGTTCTAGAAAATTTAGGGGGCATTGTCGGCTCTGTAATTAACCTTTCGAAAAGCCCCGGGCTATCGGGGTAATTCTATAGGAGGCGATGCAAATTTCTACGTGTCTTTCTGTGTACGCGGCATGCACCATGGCATTAAGTGTCTGGTTGTTTAGTGAAAGTTCGTAATGAAGTACACATGGCGGACTGGACAAAGTTGTTACTCAACTGAATATTTTATGCTAAAGTGAAGATTGAATATGTGTCTCCTGGGGCCTGATCATTATCTTGGTATTTCTTCATTTGTGCTCTGCGTTAATGCGTGCGGAACGTACTCGTATCAAGTATTTGTGGAAGAAAATGCTGAGTGCATCAAATGTATCAAAATCTCTTGAAGAAAACATCAGAAGGCATTTCATTCGTTCGCGGTGGAACAGTTACGAAGAATTGAAAGAACGAATACGTTATCAAAAAAGTAATTCATTGTTCATCTCTGAGAGATTGTTCGAAATTATTTGTAAAAATGACTCGACGATTGTTTTACATATTCTCCGGTCACTTTTGATCAACTCTTTCCACAGTTGATTTGATGAACGACTCGATCCTCACGAGTTAATAAATCAAAATGAACTGTCCGTTACGCGTTAATCATTAATGTTATTTGATTAGCTCCTGGCTTGTGGTTTATCTTCGTGTACAATTTGGTGCGGTAGCTGCTTTCAGTTTTATCCGTTCAACCATATTCAATAACAATTTTATACAGATTTCTTCGCTTCGATTTTCCAATTTGATGGTATTTACCCCTTCGCACTGTTCCGCCTCGAGAATTAGACGAAGAAGATAATCTCGAATGATTTGTATGGATCCGCCATGAAATCGTGAAAATCATCAATCTTTCAATAATTAAACAAGTTGTATCACGTACCGTAAAATGTTTAAATTGCCATTAATCTTCAAACTCTGTCAAACAAAGTCCAACTCAACTCCACAGCCTATCAATCCACAATTCAAACGATCGATCCAACAATTCGCACACCGCTCGCTCGAAAACCAAAAACTCGACATGCTGATTCAACTCATTCTTCGCGTAACCCTTTCGACCATCAAATTTGTCGACCTCTGCCAAACAAAGCGTACATAAATCAAGAAAAGCTGCCATGTAAGAAGAGCGGTGGCTAACGAAAGAAATCATTAGGTTCACGGGATCGACACATGGCGTTGCTGAATGGAGTCGTGGTTCGAATAGCCTAATCGACGTCAAACGAAACCTCAAACCAGAACGAATCGTCGGTGGGTTCTGGGGTCACGACGACGAAGACACGCGGGGACCGAAACCGTGGATTCCGGAAGACAATAATTCATCCTCATTGAAAGGGTTTACGGGCTGCGGGCTCGCATGTGCTGGCCATCGGTCCATCGATTGTCCGCTCCGGGAGATACATCATAATTCTTGGGTGTAGAGAGCGTAGAAACACCGTCTACTTTGCGAGTGTTAGCTTGGGGAAAACGTGCGCGCGGTTTTCGCACATGATGGACACCAGATGCCGGCGATCCTCGAGGAAAAGGAGTAGCAAGAGGTTAGAGAGGAGAACTGTCATTAGCCGACGGACACTGGGCACCCCGTGGCGTACCACAATGTGTCCCCTGCTCAGACGATATACTATGCTACCTGACCCCGACAGGCTAATGCTATAAACAGACTCGCCGAATCCTCGCCACCGCCGTTAATTGACTCTGCGGCCCACTGTTTGTCGCTCGAACCCCGCCGTGACGACCACTATACGACTGTACCGGGACTGTCTTAATTGATAATGACAACGAGCATCGTTTTTTCGCCGATTCTCGAGCCTGTTAATCCACGGTGATTTATGAGCCAGCTGGGCGAATTCAAAGCCTACGGGTAATCGAAGCGATTGGCTTTCTGACTCTTTTTTAACCCTCCAGGGACGATTGATTGTGTTACCGATCTTACAATTGTAGGGCTTTTTATAAAAGTTGTTTATTAAATGCGTATTGTTTGGTTTAATTTGTCTTGGCTTGAACGTCTTGGCAACAGCCATAGATTATAAACTATTACGATAATTTCTTGGAGGTGTAGACCTTTTTATACTTCTTACTGTATTAGAATGATACATACAAGAGATTTTCTTTTCCACCCCAATGTGAACTATTGAACCAGTGATAGACCTAAAGAAATTCAGAGATTTAGACAACCATTATTCAATTAAGCTTTTCACATTAAATGGTAGAATCGAATGAAAGGTAGAATATCAAATATACTACTCCAACTGTTTTTTCTACGTCCACTGTGAAAGTCTGCTTTCAGGGTCGAATTAAGGGTTGAACTAAGGGTTGAAGTCTCCGGCTTTCCGCGCAACTGAATCACCGAACCCCAAAGAGCCCTCTTGCCCCATCCTCTGCTACCATCAAACAACAGTTCAATCCTCAATCTACATCCTAGATCTAGCTTAAGCCGATGTACAAATTCATTGATATTTTGGAGCCTACTCCAAAGTCCGCCTCAAACCATCGATTCAGATAACTTTGTCCGTGAAGACAGTTATCATTAGTCTGCGGATTTTTATGTATTTGTGAAGAAACTGTGAAATATAAAACAGTTAAAGACGAGAGAAAAATATGGATATTGTTATGTTTTCGATGTGAAAAATCTATTGCAGAAACAAGTAAATTTTTATTTAACTTTTGCATAAAGATCCGCAGTCTAGTTATTACTCTGATCTCGTGAACTCCTTAAACCACACCAGTCCCTATTAGAATAGACCCTTAACAGCACCACTTCTTACCTTGCTGGTTGCTCTTCCTTGTGGTCTTTTTTTCTTTCATCCACGGATATTCGGGGACGTTGACGGAGGGGTCGGCAACTCCATGGGGATCCATCATCGCGTGGTAGCTCGGATGATGTGACCCTGGACTGATGGATCCTCCAGTTCCCGGCGAGTGTTGCAGGCTACCGTCGCCGGCTAGTTGCGGCAACGCGGTCATGAACTCGGCCATGGAGGGTTGGCTGTTGATGAACCCGGTTTCGGCGGGTCCGCAGGTCGGGTCCATGGCTGGATGATGGGTCCCGTGCGGGGGCAGTCCGGCTGGGGCACCTGCCCCCGCGGCCACCGTGGCCAGCCAGAAGCCGCCCCCTCCGTCGTTCGCCAGGACGGGTGTCGTCGGCCTCGTCTTCAGGCTCGCGAGCTCCTTGCCTGCGTGGACCAACGCCTCGAGGTGTCCGCCGGGCTGCTGCACGTTGCCCGAGCTGCCCAGCTGCGCTGATTCGTCGGGGTCCTCTTCCTGGTGCGCCAGCGGCTGTTGTTTGCCGCGCATGGAACGTCGCGGACGCTCGATCGATGCTGGCAGGGCTGAACCACTTTATTTCTCAACCTTACAGGATCCCCTAACTCTCCTACAGGTCGGTTGCAGCAACTACCCACCAAACGATTACGTCCTCGACTGCTCCCGGCAGTGTGCAGCGCTAGAGTATCATCCTCGGTACAAGGATCTCAGTGGAACACCCTTCTCATAGAATAACTCCTACAACCTTATCAGATACGACACGAGAATTGCGTTCTCCAGGTGGAACGACCTGATCCTCGGTAGAACGACCTCAGTGCAACATCCTCCTCCTAGAACAACTGTATCAACTTTACATCCAAGTCTCTACTTTCAGACATCGACACAACAATCCTAGCACTCAAACATCTTGGCACCTTCTCGGATTCAGCACCTTCTCTACACCTTCGTCAGCGTACCCCACTTCAGTGTACCTCTCTACACCTACGGTACCTCACTTCAGGCCCCGCTTCACCAAAACCCTGTCAGCGTTGTTCACCGGCTGGGTACACCACGTTCACCGCGACCTCGTCATCGTTCGCGACGGGGGGTCAGAGAACCTACGATGGCAGCGGTGTCTAGGTACACAGAGAACACTCACGGTCTGAGCAATAGGCTCGACGATCACAAAACCGCGGTAGCACTGTCACAGGATCGATGAAAACGCGCGAGATCGCCGGCGGACCGAATGGTAGAGCGCGGCTACCAGGAGCGTGTTCCGATCGGCCGGAACCCAGGCTGGCGAGGCAGGCTGGCGATTCCGATGTTCGTCTACGAAGAGGACGAGGAAGAAGGTAGTGGAGGAGGAGGAGAAGGAGAAGGAGGAGGAGAAGGAGAGAAGTTGGAGGTGGTGGTAGAGTACTGCGAGGAGGGCAACAGGAGAAAGATAGGCGAGAGAACGCCGGCGAGCTCTTTTCGCGGGTGGCGGGGCGAAGAGGAGGGGGAACCTGGGTTGCACCGGGAGAGCGCAAGAGGTGGAGAGGATGATGGCCTCGGTAGGAGAAGGAGACGTACTATGACGGGTTCCACTCTCGAGAGTTGCCACCGCGCGCCACCGCTCTTTTTCGCTTCTGCAGTGTTCTTCGTGGCGTGTCTCTGTTGTTACTGCTGTCTCTCTTACCCTGGCCGAGGTAGGGGGTTGCAGGTCTGTGGTTCTAGACGCCGGTGGGGGACGAGAGGGGATCACGTGACCGTTGCTCGCAGAAACGACCTGCCAATCCCTGCGCGGTATCCGGGAGGAGGAGGCACGGCCCTCCGAACCTGGGGGCGGACCCGTGCTCCTCGGAGGGCTCGGAGGGCACGGAACCAGCGGGGCACACGCTGAAACACGCAGACACGACACACCGTCCTTCCTGCGACGCTGCAACCGACCGACTCTCTCTTCACTCTGTACTCTACTATGCTTTCGATCCCAGCGAGCACGAGGCCGACTTGGGCGGTCATGGATTCCGGCGCAGATGTGGGCGGGACGCGCAAGTGCACCGTACGCCACGTGGTGGGGAAGCTCTCACGTGCTCGGCCACGCGGTCCCTTGTCTTACGGCGCGGGGGAACTGCGGAGTAAGAGGTAAAAATCTAGCCTGAGATCTTGACGGAACGAGAGAGTGAGAGAGAGGTGGTTATGTGTTTATGGCCGCGGGTGGATAACTAGACGAACGGAACGCGGGATCGCGGATCTCAGGATCATGGGAATTGGTTTTATTCACCTCGGAGGAGGAACACGGTGTTTGTTTGTAAGGCTTACGGGAATGGAGGGTTGTTTTGGGTTGTGGAAATGGGAATAACTTTCTTACCATTCTCGCTGTTGTATTCGGTTCAGAAATTCGCCAAGAATAAGGGTGGAAGCAAGAAAGTCTTGCGACGAAATATTGAATTATTAATTTAATCAAGACTCTCTGGGTTTTGTAAATTTGTCGAGAATTTATATGATCGTGTGCGTCATTCCTTCTTGAGTTTTTCAGTTCGTCAAGAATGTCTATTAACACATATGTCGTTTCGTGAGGGTGGGAAAGGGAAAAGTGGAGACAGGGAAGAATCCCAGTTTAGCAGGGTTTGTTAATTTCTAAAATTCATCAGAGGATGCATTACGAAAGTATTGCATTTGAAGAAAACTGTTATTAATATGTTTCATACTTTTTGGACGAGGATGGTGGACGAATTTGGATTTGGAAGACCGCGGAAACGGTTCGAAAGTTACGAGAGAGGGGGTGAGAGAGAGAGAGTGCCGGGGACGATGCAGTAAGTTCGATAGGCAATTCAGTGCGGTGGGATGTGTATCGAATGCAACGATGTGTCGTCGTCGCAACGGTTTCGGCTGCTGGGGGCGCCGGCTGGTGCTACGACGACTTGCCATGGGGCAGTTTTGATGACAGATTACCCGATCCGCTTTGTGGAGAAGCTATCATTTAGACAGCCCGTTTGATTGAAAAGTTCGCCGACTGTTTAACAAAACAGACTAAAAAATATATGCACTACTACCCTCGTTCTGCGATACCCCCCGAAATGGAAATGAGCCAGTCTTTCTTCATCCCTTCGACTGTACTTTGATCGAGAGCTTCGAAATAATCACGAAAAAAAGAAGTTGCTCAATTCTTCGTGTAGATACCCCAGTGAGGAAAATGAAACATTTTTTGCAGATGCAATCCTGGTGCAGCCCTTGTGTCCATTATACGTATTATTCTGCAATTTTCTTGTCGAGGAGGTTCACCGAAGTGTCGGGACATCTACAGTGACTCCCACTAATATTCGGACACTCTTAAAAATTCGATAACTTGTTTAATATCGAATCGAAGCATTTGAACTCTTTTGAGAAGTTAGAACAATTGGTTTGCAAGTTGTCAGAATTGCAGAGAAAATACTAGAAGTTGCATTTTGCAACCTGTTTATGTATGGAAACTAGAAAACACGTTTCGTAGATCCGAAATAAAGTACTTTAGCTTCCCAAAAGAGTTCAAATCGTATACTTAAATATGAAAAAAGTTATCGTTTTTTTGAGAGCGTCCGAATATTAATGGGAGTCACTTTAATTATAAAAGGCTTCAATTTTTTCAAAATTGAAGGGATGCGTTACAGTTTAAACCCTCTCTCACGTTCCGCAAGCAAAAATGCAGTAGAAAAAAATGTTTGGGAAAAAGTGCAGGACCAGGAAAGAATCAGGGCATCAAAGATCGATGATCCAGTGGATCGCGGGGTTAGTGCGAAAATTTCGGCGAGGCTGGCAGGGGCGGCGACCGGTTCGCAAACGCTCATGGGGGCGCGGATGGCTCGGAGCGGAAAGCAGACGCAAGAGAGCGAGAGATCGAGCCGAGGGAGGAGAGCAGCCGCCACATCTGCCGCCAGATTTAACTATACATTACAGACACACGATATGTCAAAGTCCTATACTTCATATCGACTCCGCCATTTATTAAAAGTTTCATCGCGCGCGCTCACCGCTTCCCCGCGCTGCGACCCCTTCGTTCCTCTGGCGCGCACCGTCGAAGAATATAGGAAGGATGCTCGAAATATACGAACGAAAACTTCCAAGGAAGAATATATCGGGGTGGATAGCGGGGGTGGAGAGTGTCGAGTTCGGATCGACGCGTTTCCCGCGCCTCCGGGGACAACGGGCTTTTCCGATCCCGATTCCACCCCCGATCGAACCTTCCATCACGTTTTTTCACGGTCTCCTCGTCGCATTCGCGTCAGACCTTTTCTAATTAGTCGTCTGTGGATTTTTACACAGTTCAGAATGTTGTAAGTGCACTGCGGATTTTATGCATTTATAGGGAAAACGAGTTGGTGCATTTGAAAACCGAGTTCCGATAATCTGTATTTTTTGTCTCGTTCTTGTCATTTCAAAATTTCCACTCCTTCGTGGATGTGGTCCCACAAGACGACAAGAACGAGGAATTTTTTTTCTTTCGTGTGAGAAATATCCGTCCCTTGCGTATTTTTTCTTACATGGAAAGGTATTTAATTTGAAAATGCTTAGCAGATTGAGAAGAAGAGGAAGAAAGAGACGATCGAGCTTGTTTAAATTGGGGATGAAAGCCTCGAAGATCGGTTGTACACGAGTTTCTTTATGCCACTCGATAGCCTATAGAAGGCATCTTCGCGGAGGGGGTGGCGATGTCAATATATATGCAAACGCCGACATAACGATCTATCGGTACGTAAATATATATAAGAGGCGGGGAGGGTGAAGGGGGGCGAAGAGGAAGGCGTCGACAAAAAAGCGGGGGTGGGATAGCCTGACAGGGGTGGCTTGGAGGAGCCACCCTCCGGAGGTAACGGGGATGGGAAACGGGCAAGGAGAGAGAGAGGAAACCGGGAAGCTTAATATAAAACTTCATTTCGCAATCGGTGGCAGCCGGAGAGGAAAAGGAGAGAACTGACAGACAGAAATTCCAGTTTCGTTGCGGGAAACGGTACCGTCGCGTCGCGCCGCCCGGTGGAATCCCATTTTTCTAGTATTAAGCTTAACCGAGATAAGATAAGAGGCGTAGTCTCGCTGATTTCGAGCACGGACTTTACCGTGAGAGACACAGAAATTTTCGTCGCGCGAAAATCTCACCGGTAAACGACACAGTGCGCTCGTCTCGGCGAATGTACGGCTCGCAGATGGCTCAGACGTTTGGATTTTACGAAAATCGTAAAGTATCCGGAGATTTTTCATTATTCTCGAAGCAGGGAACGAGGTGTGCAATCGTGGACGTTGTTTGGACGTCGTGAACGTTATTAGACCGCGAATTTCCTGCATTTATAAAAGAATTAGGTAGGTGAAATACAACGAGAAACGATCAACAATGAGAAATATTTCTCTTCGTATAATCTAGAAAATCATAATTATACAGCGGATCTTTATGCAAAATTTTCATTCCAAATTGCGACAAACTGGAGTGAAGTAGAAATTGATTTTCTTAAGACATTTAACAGCTTGGCTGTATTGAACTACATCTGTACAGTTTTCGATCGTAATCGTAATTCGATGGAATTCTGGAAATTGTTTAACGGAATACATTACCGTCGAATCGAAGACAGCCGTTCGAGAGGCAATTAAAGAAGGGACAATTCGAAAGAAAAAAGCGACGTTTCCGGTGGCTTCAAAGGCAAGGGGCGATTTTATTTGGCGTCTTTAACGAGTTCGCTTTTACCTCAGACGTCGTCGGCGAAGGAAAAAGTTCGTGGAAGGGTCGTGTTTCCAAGGGACGTAGGGCGAAAGCCTCCCTTGTGGAAAAGCCAGCACTGCCGAGGACTCGTTTCGGTGATCCGGTGATTGACAGATCGAGCCCCGCACTCTCTCTTTCTCTCTATGACCGTGGCATGCTAAAATGGCGACGAAAGATGGTTTATTTTTAATGGCGGATGTCGGCCCGGACCTGGCTCGGCGTATTTTTCTCGTTTCGCTGACGGGAAAATGTTCCTTCGGTCAAGCTCAATCACTTTAACGTTTCCGGTTCTCGGGAATGGGGGTGAATAGTCGTCCTCCGTTGTTCGAGAAAGTTTCACAAGAACTATTATTGTAGCAGGCTTCGAAACTGGAAAGAACTGAACGTAACTGATAAAACGCTTTATTCAATTAATTGTTTTAGAATAAATCTGGTGAAACATTTTATTCAATGAACTGTTTTAGAATAAATCTGGTGGAACATTTTATTCGATGAACTGTTTTAGAATAAATCTGGTGGATCATTTTATTCAACGAAGCGTTTTAGAACGAAATTAGAGGAACATTTTATTTCAAGACGAAACGAAATCCACTCGATAAATAGAACAAAATTTTTGCTCGAGTCTTGCAGAATCGTTTCGAACGATCACGAACACACTTCGCGTGGTGCGTTGCGAGGAACGTTGAAAAAATTCGGCAGTTTCGTGCTTGCGGGAGGTTCCCTCCAATAAGTTCCAGCCGAAAGATCCCAAATCAACGGAGAACAAGGTAGAGACCACGTGGTGTGGGTATGGGGGTGTGTGACAGAAGGACGGAGACGCAGACAGAAAGACGGAGAAGCGGCCGTTGAACGGGAGTGGCAGTTCTTGCGATTAGCGAGCGACTAGGGGAAGCTCTCTCGCTGCCGGAGTCTGAGGTTTTAATTAAGCATTCACTGCGGATGATATCGCATGCCTCTTTATACTTCATAGCAGCCAGATGTTGCTACGAGGTCCTTCCTCGCCTTAGGTCCTCCCGGAGCCGAGCCGCGCCAGCGCGACGGAAGGAACGTCGCTATTTCGTTTTAATTATGCATGTTTAATTTGCTTATATCCTAGCCCTCCGTGATACCCGGCCGCGAGTAGACGTTTCCTCGCCGTGGAACACTCGTTTGCCTTGTTTGCCATCGGCTAATCTGCTTCTCCTATTCGAAACCACCGAGAATCCTGTCGAATCCTGCTATGAATTATATGCCGGTGCTACAATTTAGAATTACGACCTGGAACCGGCACCTCGCGAAAATTCGAGTTTCACAACTCGACTGTGGATCTTCATGAATTTACAGCGTTTGGAATTTCAGGAAATAGAAGGAAGTGGATATTAGCGACGCTCGTATTTTATTTATTCTCTTGAGGAAGTTTTTGGTTTGCGGAAGAAAACAATTTTAGCTGCACGTGATCGTGGAGATTGGAATTTACAAAAATATTTGTAGGTTTGTCACAATCTTTATGGATTTACATTTCTGTAGACATTATAAACTAAAAATTAAAATCAAATTATTGTCACTTTATTAACATTGTTAGGAACGACTGTTTCACGAGTAACAGCATGAACTTGCATTTATTTCGAGCATAGACACGTAATCGTTATGTGATATGCCTCTTGATTCAATGGGAGATCAGAATGGCAGAACGTAGAGCAATGTAGTTGGGGTGTGTGCCTCGTTACTCGCTTTAATTAGCTCCTCCGCTAGCAGAGAATAAAATTAAATGGACGGACCGAACGTGGTCAGAGTTGTGTGCAATTTTAATTAATTCCGCAAAAAACGTGTTGGAGATACAGACTCCATTACTTTTGTGTATGAAGAAAGTACTGAATGAAATTAAAATAGACATAGACTAACTATGGTCCGGCTTTATAAAAATTTATTAATGAAACTACTAATGAAAAGTATGAAAACACGTTTGTCCATGTGAAATGTGCAGAGGGGCCACAAGTAGCCCCAGTTGGAGCCTAGATCGCAAAGTTCCTCGTGCAGAGAGTCTCTTCGGTATCCTTTCCAGGGGTGACTGTTACAAAAGAGAGGGATCTCCCTGCGAGAACGCTCCTCTGGAACAAATCTACCCCGAGGACCGGAGGTATACAGGCAGGTCTAGGGCCGACACTTGGCGCAAATTGCCCCAGTAAGTGTAGTGCATTAATCTTTGGTTTGGTTTGCTCTCGGCCACCGCGTGTGTTGCGGTGGCCGCGTTTCTCGTAAACCCTCGACACGCCGCATATCCCGAAAACCTTTTCGGGTATTCCGCTACACCCCCGACCTGTGCCCCGACTCGCCTAACCGTGTTCGTTGCCCAGCGTAATGTGGAATCTGATGAGACGTCCCTGGTGTCCTCCGTAGCATAGTCTATTTTCTTCGGACGATTGTTGCTCGAAACTCACAAATTAGGCAAACGGTTCCAAAAAGCTCTGTCTCATATTTTCATAGTCCAGAATAGCAAATTTTTTGTGAAAGAAAACGAAAAAGCAATTTTTTTTACATTATGATAACAAAACCATAGTTTTATATTCAAAAACTTGCTGTGTATTTCTACTATACGTAATAATATATAGAAAAGTGTATTTGGTGTATCTCATAAAACAATTTTCGATAGGACTGCTAATAACAGAGTAATCTCTACAGAACACGATTCGTGGTTCAGCCTGTAAACCTTATGACTAGAAACTTCATCTCCTCGTTATGCTTTAGAGGATATCCGATGTTCGAGTTCGAGGTCCGACATTTTCGTCGAAAAACCGAATAATCGTCGACCAGCAGCGTTCTAATTACAAGTCGCGGGCTACAGTATCCAGAGGAGAAGAAAAAAAGAGGCGGACAAGACGCAATCCTTGAGAATAAACAGGAAACTGGATGAACCTTCGGATCGGCGCCATTAATTACCCCAGCTCATCACCAGCTATCGGGTTCCATTAGCCGGAGGCTCGTCCACGTAATCGCTACCAATTTATTTAATCGAATAAAGAAGGGTTTCCACGGGACCCCGAGTTCCCGGAATGCGACATGGTATTCGCATTACGCAAGACCACCTCCGGGGCTTTTGCTCTTCCGAGAGCAGGCTGCGGACGTTACGGTTAAGGTGACCGGTTAAGGACAAAAGGGGTTCGAGGGATTCGGTGACCACTGGAGAACGACGTGGAACTTGAGGGTGGAGGACGAAGGGATCTGCACTTTGATTCCGTTGCACCACTTTTCCAGGAATCTTTACTGCTACAGTTTGATCAAGAAGGCTCAAATTTACAATTCGCGAGATGCCTAATATTTTTAGTATCTTATAGACCAGGGGTTCCCAACCTTTCCCCTACATCAACCCCTTTTAAAAAAATTATTTTCTTCATCGAGCCCCTTACATTTTTCTCTACATAGATATACTGTAATCATAATACTAATGATTGCACTTAGAGACTTAAGAGTAACAATTTGTATATAAGAACATGAACAAAAAATTAGAAGAGGGAAGAAGAAATTCGATAAAAATGTATTTTCTTTTTTAATAATTTTATATTCTGTCGCAACTGTATAAAAAATTGTCGGATAAAATATGATCATGATTCGAACATTCTCAAGTGCATACGTCCTGATGATAGAGCTCGGAAGGAATCAAGGGCAGCCTAAAGAATTCATGATAGCGCACGATGCGGTCACGATCTCCATCAATTGCAACGTCGCGAGTGAATTCGAAGCACGGCTTCGCAACGGAGTATCTGCAAAGCGCGGTCAGGGCTTGATATTAGGCGAAATCACTATCCACCCGGTCTATCCACGCCGGTGTTCCCAGATTGCAATATAATGACGTCGTAAGTCGGCGAATAATTGCGGAAATTTGTATATTCAGCCCGGGCGAGTCGTCGAGGGCCTCGGTCACACGTTTCTGGTGCCCCCGGTGCATCCTTTGTGCATCTTAAATGCATTATGCTTCAATACCGCACGGAAATTTACACATTCTTACTTGACGAGTCCAATAAAACCGATGTAGCCATTATTGCTGTTATCGCTTCGAAAATTTTTCTCAAACAATTAAGCCACTCGCAGCGGAATTAAACTTTAGAGAAAAATTTAGAGAACGGTCTGAAATGTTTTATTTGACAGTTTTTGATATTATAAAGATTCTGCAATCCAAATCGAACAAACGTTAAGCGAATTCAGTGATTAAGACACCAACCGACGATTTCACCTTGCAAACAGGATAAATGGACCCGTGAACCAAGCATACTGTGAAATCCGAGAATGAAGCACACACGCGTCCGCCATGGGGGTGCGATATATCGACGTTGCCCTACATGCCGAGTCACGAACGTGCAAGTCACCAACCTCCATGAGGGGATGATGAGATGACTAAAGTTAGAACACTGTCGGGCCACCGGATAACTTGATACACCTAGGCGCGTGAATACGATGATTGTGTTGCTGATCGATCGAAAACGTAGCGCCTTGTTTCCCTTGT
Source organism: Lasioglossum villosulum (assembly GCA_963971365.1). Lineage (NCBI taxonomy): Eukaryota > Metazoa > Arthropoda > Insecta > Hymenoptera > Halictidae > Lasioglossum > Lasioglossum villosulum. Next base: position 4,629,545 of record OZ020495.1, read on the forward strand.
TAGAACATCACAAAGCATCTGAAAACAAAAACCTGTAACAAGAATTATGTACTACAATAGTTTAATTGTCCGCGTTCAATTTGATAGTAAATTGTCACTTCTCAGCTTCAAGGAAATATTTCTAAGAAAGATTCTCGAATTGTTCGGGAAAGTCGTTCACGACAAATGAAAAGTTGTTTGAACGCCGTAGGGCTCGAAGGGCTCGCTGAAATATTGGGTCAAAGACTACTCTGACGAGGAACAAGCCCGAAACGGAAGTGTACAGAAGTTTCGGTGGTCCGCTCGATCGTTTCTGGCACAAATTACCTCTTTAACGAAAGGTAACCTATTCCTCTCGGAGGATCGAGCTCAGGAGGAAAGATGGAACGGTCCCACGGGGTGTGGAGGGACGCCTCCAGGAGAAGGTGTGCGGATACGGTACGTCCGAGGAACGTCAGGACGCCCTTCGACCCCTTGGACATCCACGAGGCGGACCAAGTGACAAATAGATGTACGCGGCGACCGCACGATTTACTCCTTGCGAAGGGATAAAAGCTTCCTGACAAAATCCTGCTGTGACAGCGGATCCTGGCGTCCTGACCGTGTTGCTTCTCCATCGACTAATCGTCCCGTCGAAGAAAAAAAAAACAACTCCGTCACGATCTTTCTACGGCTAAAAACCGTCGTCCATCGTCCTCTGGAGACGATGGACCAGTGATGTCTCGGACGAGAGACGAGATTTTATTTTCCGGGATCCTGGAACAGTCGCAGACAGTGGTTAGTCGACAATATTCTTGCGTTTGAAATTTTTCAATTTTTAATTTTGATAGGAAACTGGATAAAAATCTTTACAGTTCAAATTGGAGATAGAATATTAATTTCAATCTACAAGCTCGGACGAATCTTGACAGTTCAATTTATTAAATCAAATTGATTAAAAATGATCGTGACCATCCCCTAACGCAGTTAGCACTGGCCACGCGCGTTGAATATTGGATCTTAATGGGAGATTGTTTAGCAGACCTGCTACTCGGTTAAATGGGTGAACGAAGATTACCAGAAACGTTCTCCATTTTCTAAATAAGTCTCTCTAGGCAGTTTCCTCCGGTACGATAAGTTTGACGCCGCTCTCTCTGTCTCGCTAACAGCAGCATGAAGGACCGGGCATCTCCTTCCGGCACTCCTACCGGTTATATCTCGGCTGCTCGCCCTTCTACGAACCCACTCTCATTATTCCGAGGAAATTAAATATGTCATCTGATTCTTAAAGTTAATTGAACTTCGGCTCTGTCTCGGATACCTGCTCGATTTCCAATTCATTAGGGTAATGTGCTTGGCGAGCGCTCGGAAAGTGATGGGGAACTTTCGGCTAACCTAATGGCTGCCCCCAAAAGATTCTCTCAAAAATGCGTCCTCCAACTAACCATAAAACAAAGTAATATATCCCTTTACCATTTAATGTACGTCGAGTCAGGCACACAGATCAAGTGTTTCATTCGTTTCACATGTTCCTCTGTCGTCAATACATATTTAAACGCTAGTGAAATGAAAGAATAAATTTTATTTTTCTTTATGAAGACTGTTTTTGAGCAATGCAGAGTGAGAGACATCATGTGAGATACGAACAAAGTCTGCAATTCCACAGATACGTTAGAAATGGTCATTCTGGTAGCGGTTCCTTTGAAATCTTGATTAGTTAATCCGGATTGGCGGAACACACAGGCTCCAGGTCCTGATTCACGTCCGGATGATCGGTAGCGATTTACCGAACGCTGATTTATTGTATCCAACCGAAGAACCGGCTCGCAATAAACTGGAGCTACGTCTAAATCCCTATTTTACTTACCGAGCGGTAGCGAAGGGTGAGTCGAACGACTCGTAAGAGTGAGAGAGAACGCGAGAGGGTTCGCAAGACAGAACAAGAGAGAGAGAGAAAGAGAGAGAGGGATGGTCGGTTCGTGTACTAAATTTAAAAGTAAAACCTCCGCCTTTGTTGCCGAATCCCCGCGCTGAAAGAGAAGGTTGCTCTGCTCCTCCGAGCCATTCAACAGATTTAAATGGGGCCCCGGGCTCTCCGCGACCGCTTCTTTTAGTTGTTTTAAAATACAGAGCCTGCGGGTTCAACGATACGCGGCCTGGATTTATTTCGATCGCTCTTCCGTCTTCTTGCGACCGAAGTTCGCCGATACTTGTCTAAAATAAATAAAAAATTAACGAATGGGTACGTTCCGTTTACTTGTGTTCGCGATTCGTTCGTTGTCTAAAATCTTTAAGAAAAACCAGACCGGTAGTTTATCGAATAAATTGTACACGATTGACCAGTCTTTTTCCTTAACCAGTACAATTTTAATTCAACTTCAGAAAATTTTGTAATTATGTCGGATCGTTCAAGATTCGCATTTCTCATGGAAACACTTACTAAATTTGCTTTCTGGAAACATCGAATCAGGAAGCGTTCCCTCCGCCATTCCCAGCCCGGCGTCTCCCGGGAGAAGGTTTGAAAAATTTCGAAACCACCATGGTCACGCATCATCCACGGTTCACATGATCGTGGCGCTCGTCCCACGTTGATCGCGCTGGTGGATGCTGCGAGGTAAAACGCCGGATATTCTGGCGTCTGTCCCTATTATGGAAGCCATTTCGCTGGCCCCGGCAAGCGGACATGCTGGTCGCCGCATTACGATAATACACCCTAATAATATAGTGGCGGACGTTGAAGAGAGAGAAAGAGCGAGGCGATGGCAGCGTTTGTCGTAGACCGAGGAGAAGGCCCGGATTGGACGCCCGAGGCCCGTAATTGCGGCTGTACGATGATTATTGGCGGCGGAGGGGGCCGATCACGATCGAGACCCTGGATCCTCGATCGTTCCACCATTCCTCCATTCCTTTCCACCGGGTTTCATGGCCTAAACACACCCATTACACTGAAAATGCGACTTTGATGATTGGGTGCACGCCGGACTCCGAACCTTCGGCTCTCTTTCTCTCTTTCTCGTGCCCCGCCATCGCTCGATTTTGTCGATTTTGCCACGGTACCGTTCATTTCACGAACTTGGACACAATCATTAATTTTTCGTTACCCCTTCGGTGGATGAAAGCTTAGGTTGTACGGAAAGTCATTTCGATTTCTCAAGGGAAAATGATATCCAATTTTTTACCACTTGGAATAAGTTTTATGACATATTGTTCTATGATCTTGACCATGATTTTGCGATTTAACATAATGTTGAGTGAGAACAAATGGAAGCAATTTCTACACGAAAAATAAAATTACTTTCCGAAGGACTTAATAAAAATTGATCGAACAAGGTTTTAACAAAATTGTACGATGCAAGAGGTGCAGGATTGCATTTAAACGGATAGGTGGATGCATTTACGGTGTTTTGGAGGAACAAGGAAGGGTTGGAGTAGAGAAATTATCGGAGCATTTTATAATTCTGCGCCACGTGGAGGTGTTCCGCTCTCCCATCTCAGGAACGGCGAAACGTGGCCACGAAGGGGCCACTTTTTCCAGAAACGAGGCGTGCAGAATTAATCTCAGCAACGAGGCGCACGGGTCCCGGCCATACTTACGTGAAACTTACGCGAATGCCCCGTGAGCGCACCGTGCAAAAAGTTGACCCCTGACCGCGGACCACCTGCGAGCGCCATAAAGGCCAATGATATTTTTATAATTGAAATTAATTGCCACTTGACCGCTGCGGACTCGCTGCGAAACTGGGATATCGCGCAACTGCCTCAACACCAGATGAAACAAAATTGTCTTTTTTAAAATGCTTTACTGTATTTTCAAAATGTCTTCTGTAAGAGTTAAATTGAAGGATCAACAATTTTTTCAGTGCTGGTTTTGGAAAAATTCGTGTGAAAGATGACTGCATTTATAACAAAAATGAGTAAGTGTAATTTAAATTAGTAAAACCATTAGAAGACTTCGATGATACTGTTATATTGTTTTCAACCTATCAAACATATTACGAAAGAAGATAAATTTCTATTTTACTTGAGATTGTTGTAATGCATCTAGAAAATGTTTATTGTGGATAAAGACCCGCTATCTAATGATAAACGAACCCAGGGCGGTTCGGTGGAATCGTTCGTGGAAGGATAGCGAGATTTCCAACGATCCGACGCAACATCGATCCCATTGTCGTCGAAAGACGAGGAGGCTAGCAGCCTCGCCGCGAGGCAAGAAAAAGGCTCCCATTGTTCCGGTGCTAATAGTCCGTTAATTCCCCGGCGTACATTGTGCAGATATTCCGCGGGTAGCTCCGACTCCTCCGGGTCGGGGATCGGTTAAATCGAATCATAAAAGAATCATAATTAACCGCTCTTTTGTGCGCGCCGCGAGATGGAGGCGAGAAAACCGTGCGCGCCAGCGGAGAGAGTTTCCTCACTTCACTTCGGGGGCCAAATTGGCATTTCCGACTTTCGCTGGGCCGCTAATTTTGAATAATACTCTTCGGTGACCCTGGCCACGGGTCCCTCGCGCCAACCGGATGTAGATTTATAATCATAAGGGAGCGATTAGCATGAAAGAATACGCCGATCCTTATTGCATTTGTCCAATCCTTGCAACAAAATGATTAAAGAACATCTTCTCGTTGAGACTCAAAATATCTTGATCATTTACAGACGTGGATGTAAAATTGGAAAAATTATTTTCTAAATTTCATCTAGGCACTTTAGCTAGAAGAGTGTGTCTAGAAGAAAAGGATTACGATTTAATCATGCACCCCAGTGGATTATTCATCAAGGCTCGATAGTTATGCTTCAGATATAATTCCAGAAGAAATTGTTACATTATATTGTGGGATTGGAAGTTTCGGCAGTGAATCAGATATGTGATTAAGAACTATTTATTTAAAAAAAACGTACAATTATACTAAAGAACAATAAATCCACGTGGCTATTCTACGCTGACGGTATCTACGACCGTAGTCCTTCGCTACATAAACAACACTGGCCGGTCTTTTCGGGAAAAAACCCTTATATCGTCGACTTCATTCTTTCTCTCTCTCTTTCTCTCTCTCTCTCTCTCTCTCTCTCTCTCTCTCTCTCTCATTCACACCCCCTTAAGACTAAACTCTCGGTAGAAACAAACTAGGTGCAAGCCAGGCGTCGTGTTATTTGGCCTTCGCTCTACCTGACCAGAGGCCCTGTCATAAACAGGGACCATTTGGGTCCTACGGTGTGCACTCGCAATCCCACAATATTGATACTAAAGTAAGTTAAAACTATTTATTCAGGAATTCCCAAATTTTAAAAGGCAATTAGAAAAGTACCGGTTAGTGTTAATAATATTATCGAATGGATCTAGATAACCTGATAAAAAGAAAGTGTCCAGAAGCACACGATTAAGTTTGCACCCCAGTGGATCGACGCAATAAACAGCAACAAAGACCGCCGAAGACGCATCGCGATTCTTCCCCGAGTACATCCACGGTTTTCAATATGGATCGGGCGATAAACGCTCCCCAGGCAAAGACGAAAGACGTATCTTCTCGTTCGCGATAGGGGGGACTTTATAACTTCGGTGGGAGCAACAGCAGGACAAATCGCAGGACTGGATCTTGCGAGACATCCGGTCTTCGGATCGCACCCTCCTGTTCTCGAAATTGCTAGCAAATTCACAAACGAGTCTATCCCTTTCCCTTACTTTTATAGATATTATTTAATTCGGCTCCAACGATATCTACTTGCAAGCTTCAAAGTTTTACGAATCGTATGAATGGAAAGGGGGGTAGTTTTCGAGTCGGTTCGAGCCTGGAGGTTTGATTTCTCGTTGAATCGAAGAGGCGAGGAAGATCTGGGGCACAGAGAGCATTACACGGTCCTCCACAATGCCCGAAAGACCTTCCCTTTCTACTTAGCAATATCTTCGGTAAAAACTCGCGTCCTCCCTATCGATTCCTGGGTAACGACCGCTGATTCCACTGCAACGCTGATAAGGGATGGTATTCCGCCTTGGTGACAAATATTCACTCGGTCGAGGGAAAAGAAACCAAGAGAAACAATACCATGCTGTTGGAGAAAGTGTTGGATACAGTGTTCAATGAACATACTTTACATTTAACTGTGAAATTATTTTCAGCAACGTTGAACATTTTAGCAGACCAAGAGGATGAAAGGAGGAGCGTCCTCGCGATATAAATGCACGTGGAGACCGTATAAATTCGGTGTTTCGCGGTGGTGTATCGCACGGTACCGAGTCAATAAACAAACAAGCAAGCCCGAGACGCGTTTCCGTGGCTGGCTGCTGTCGGGCCACGTCTGTCACTTGGACGAGAGAGAGGTGAACGGTTGGGCAGAGGAACGTGGCCCCTTTCCCAACGTTGGTGGTGGCTGGCAGAAAAGGGTGGTTTGGGGCGAGTATCGAGGGCGCTAATGTTCCTTGGGCAGGAAACGCCGTCTCCATCCTGCACCCTCTATCTCTCCGCTCGCTCGCCTATTTTTATTCGTCTTTATCTGAGACTTGAGTCGGTTCCTCTCCATTTCCTCTTGAGGAGTTCTTCCTCCTCCGGCGCGTCCTACTCATCCTCCACGAACACCATCCCCTCTCTCTAACCTCGACACTACCACCATCGCCACTTCTTCTTCTTCTTCTTCTTCTTCTGCCTCTCCTCTTCCACGGTGTCCCCTGCGGCTAGGTACCGATGCGGTGACAACAACATGCAAACATTCTGGTATTTGCAATTCGAATGCCGCGGGAACGGGGACTGGAAGCCGCAGCCGGTTCTCGCTGACTTCTCCCCGAAGGCAGTGCCTTCCTCGCTTTTCTATTAGCCCGAGGAGAGATAAGTTCCTCGGGAACCGCGCCTCTCCTACTAGAAACGTATCGTGCCTTTGAATTTTCGTCATTTCAATGCGCTTGGTCGATGCGCCAGTTGTCCACCAGCGAGAAGTCTTTTGTGCTGTTGGCGCCGGACTACAAGCTGCGATCACGTTCGCTACTAGCTTCGCAGATGTGCGACGTCTGCTACTCTGAATTTCTTTCTTCCCAATATTTTCGTTTTCCCATTAATGTGTATACAGTACATTTTTGATCTCTGAACAAATTTCATAGAAAGTAATGGATGACGTAGAATTGGCTACCCCCACTATCGCGTTCTACGTTGATTCTACGTCACCGACTCTCGGAGCACAAGTTGTCCAGACTTGAATTAAACCACTGAACACGCGAAGCAGAATTGATCAGATTTCTTAAAAATGCAGAACAGTAGAAAAATGAGTTGTGAACGTAATCCACGAGTTTCCTCCACTGGAGTAAACTAACTTGTAATGCCTAAAATCGAGAAATCTCGTCAGTGTACAGAATGGTCAGAAATTAGCGGAGAGTTAACTCGTTCCTGGAACGGAATTTGGTAAAAAGTAGCGGACCGGCTCGCATCTATGGACGATTATCTGTCATCTATCAGGCTGACGTTAATATGCAAGAAAATCAGGCGAAACTTCGGATACCGGGAATTTCTAACGACGAGCGCCGACTTTAAATTGCGATGATACGTGCTCGGGACCGATTATAACCGCGCGATTATGCGATCAAGAGGGCAGATGCGCTGGCATTAAAATGTGCACGGTCGATTAACGAGCGGATCTGCACTTATAACGTCGATATAAACACAGCCTTTGCCCCCAGAAAAATTAAGACATCTGCCCTGGCCGCAGCGAACGGACGCGTTGAAAGCTGCGGACCTTTAACTGTAACCTAACCCGTGAAACTCGTGGATAAAGCTGCGAATGCGTTCATTGCACTGGAGAGCGCAATGGCGAACGTGAATTCGTCGCGACAATTAAATTAGGAGCCAGAGAAAGATTGATGGATTGCGTTGAAAGATTGCAGCAGCAGAAATATAAAATTGATCTGACAGTGTTATCAAAACATCATTATTACCTACAGTGCCGATGTTCGCGGAATTTTCGATTTTTATAAATATATTTTCAGAAAGTGGTACCAAATCAAATCCTATTTTCATTGGTAATAACAATCACATTTCTTACTAAATTCTGTCGAGTTTGATAGTCCAGCATTTTTTCTTAGTCTACAGTGTGTCCCAAAACTCCAGCAAACTCCAGAAATAGGAGGTTCCTCAGATCATTTGCAGCGATATTTTCCTTTGCAAAAATTGCCGCCGCGGCTTTGATTAGGAGTTATTAACGAAAAACACGGACCAATCGGAACGCGGCTACAGCGGATTAATTCTGGCTCGGCCAACGGCGATGCCACGCTAACCTCTAGATATAATGGAACCTTGCTCAAAGGAAACTATAGAATTACCATTGCATCCTAAATCGTGAACCTGCCGAAGAAAGCAGTGACGGGGAGGAGTTTTTAATATAGTAAATTCATTATATGTAAACACTGTTTTAATCTAACAATACACCTGAAAAGTCCAAACAAAAGGAAAATTCAATTTTGTAACAAAACAACACCTATGGACCTGTCTTCTGTTACAAAATAATTTTGGCTAGCTTTTGGTCAAAATGCCCCACTGTGCGTCTCTTCAAATGACCTCAGGAATCTCCTATTTCCGGGGTTTGCAGGAGTGTTGGTACACCTTGTATAACTCAATTGTATGACAAAAGATAGATCTCCTATAATCTAGTTTCTCCAAGGAAAGTACTGTTTTGAAAAACAGTTGAAAAATTTGTCAACCACGATTCTTCGACGACACCTGACAGCATGCCACGCCGTTCTTCGCACGGTGTTCACGTGGAACAACGAAGTCCCACTAATTAGCAGTAAAAACAGTAGAACAAAAGGATCGGCGAGTACGAGCTTCCCAGTTGTTTGGACAACGGGCGCGTCAGATAAAGTTAACAATGGATAGTTAGATCGGCTAGACGAAGTCAAGCTGTCAACGGCGTCAGCTCGTTAGAAGCCTCTGTTCGTCGTCTATCTCTCCGAGCACAGCGTTATCTCGGATCGTCAGCGAGTCGCGTTCCTAATATCTCTTTTTCGGCATCGTGTGCGTAATGCATACGTGCCCAATTCGTACAGGGGGGTGGGAACTCGTCGAGCCCCCTCTATAATTACGCGTGAATCGTCGTGGGGTGGTTTCGTTAGCTAGGAGGCCATTGGGCCATCGTTGCTGGCCGCGGAAATGAGCGCTGCTTATTATTCGTGTAATTCCAGCCCGCCAACCAGCGCCCGCTCGATCACCAGATAGCGATACCACCTAATAACTGGGTTTGCCGAACATATTGCACCCGGCCGAGGGCTGTTCCAGTCGGCGAAATCGTTTCTGGACACCCGAATTTTCACTAACGCATCCCAGATTTTCTTTTCGTCTCTATTATAATTTTTGAAGCGTCATAGCTCGATCAATTTTTCGTATGCATCAATGGACAAGCCTTCGGCTCTTGAAAATCTAAAATATTAGCCACTTCAGATAATTAACCCCTTGCCTTAACGTTTTCTTTACAGTAACAAGTTTGCACGGCTACATTTATTTTAATGCTGAAAAGAAGCGCGTAACATTCATATTTGTTAGACTTTGTTCAAATCTTCATCGCGAATCTGACTCGCTAAGTCCCGAAAGATGACACGAATCCGCAGTCCAATTGAAAGTCCCGCAATTTGGAACGAACCGTCAGCATTGGAAATCGAGAATGGGGTGGCTAACTTTTCGGGGGAAATTCAACCCCGCAAAGACAGAAACAAAGGCGATTCGCGTGACCGGAAGGCGTGCCACGCGAAACGTGTATCGCCACCTCGGCCAATCGGCATCGAGGGGTCCTCGGGGGGACTTTGAGGGGTCCTCGGGGAAAGGGGGAACGCGCGGTTCTGCATAGAGCCGCTTTGATGTTTCCAGTCACGTGACCCGCGGTATCAATTCACGTGGCTAAGTGCTTGTTCGCGTGCAGCCGGGTTCTCTTTTCGCGGTGCGGCTCTAAGGACACCGTTTCCAACGGAGAACCCTCGACCCCCTTTTTCGGATCTACGATCTGCCGAAAAATGTCGCGGTACCTTAACGAGTCTACCAGCCAATCGGCCGAACGGATTTTTTTGGTAGATTCGCGTCGGATAGTTGGATGGATGTCACTGTCGGCCTTCTTATCGCACTCCTTCCAGGTTCTGATGTATGGCACCTTGGCACAGAATTTTTGCTGAGTTCGTGTCCGATTTTAGGTGTCATAAAAGATTGAGAGAGAGTTAGGGGATGTTAGTAGAAATTGAGGGCTCGCAAATGAGAATGGACGCATGAATTTGTAATGCGTGGCGTGAGGAACCTGGAAGGATATTTATTTGGAGCAATTAAAGGAGGGGTGGTATTGGGGCAATTCTAGTTTTTTTTTGGAAGATTGCTGGAGGGTGAGGAAGGTTTGATGACTGGGGCTGGGGATAGTATTGGTCTGCCTGTATGCAATTATTAAATTAATTATTTACAGTTGTATGGGGTGGGTTGTGAAGTGACATGTGTTTTACTATGGAGGAAAATGTGTATAAGAAAATCGTCGAATATAATGGTAGGTTATTAATGAATACCGATAGGCAATTAAAAATCATAAGAATTAAAAAAAAATTGTTACATTGTTTTGAACTTATTGAACGGATTTGAAAAGAAAATAAATTTCTATTTCATTCCATTTTATAGAACGAGTAGTTAAAATCGCGAAAGGGTGAGCCGAATTATCTTCGACTTTATCAGATCGGTAACATGATAGAAACATTACGGGGCTATGGGCGTAGTATCATCGTAGTTCGATTATTCGAATTCAGGAGAGGGTGGAACAATTCCGCGTTTTATTTGCCAGGATGTGGAGGTTCGATCCGGAAACGGTTCTTCCGATCGCTGGCCGGACGATCCCCAAGCGGGCGATCGCGCGATCACTCGCGAGATAAATCGTGCATGATCATCCATAAGTGGTTACGCTTTCGATAGTGTCAACAGGAACAAGTTGTTAGCTCGGGAAGGGCAGCCTCGCGCGCGTCAGGCCCACCCCAGGATTCCGGAGCGTTCGTGATGGATGATCGCAGATATGCTGAAAAATGGTGATGGATGAAATCTCCCAGGCTATAAACATTGACGGAATCTGTTACGTGAATTGTAATAAGTTATCCCGCTGCGCGTCTTAATAAAACAGACAGTTCTCACAACGCATCGGCGCGCGGGACGATTCATTTAAAACTAATTTGTAAACGTTCCAGCCGCGAGAATGCAAATCCGTCGGCGATTAGAATAATTCGCGCGTTATGCGTTCCCAAAGGTTAACGACGTTATAAAACCGTGGCAAGGCTTGGCCGGCCGACCATGAAGAATTAGCTGTTAATTATCCGACGTCCGGGACTCGAAGGAGCTTTTGCTCGAATTCTGCTGTTTTCTTCAAAATTTCCCAATTCTGCCATTTTTTCCCTTTCGGGCTACACACTAGTTGCATCGTCATATTATTTAAATATAATTCACATTCAACTCTCAATTATTATATTTAAATCTAAATTCACATAGAACTTTCAATTATTATGTTCGAATCCAAATTCTGCCTGAATTACATAAAACAATTACCGATGGTAGAAAGAAGTTACTAAAATTGCTCAGCCAACCGACATGAAAAAGGCAAACTCTCAGCCGACGTGGTCTACGGTAAGAATGAGACGAACCCTCGTTCGCGGCGCAAAACAAATCCAATTTAAAATCCATCAATAGTAAGCCAGTCGCGAAACAAGTGGTTGGTCAGCGAAGAAGAGAGAGAGGGAGAGTAGGGTCGTTCGTGGAAAAAGCAAATTGAAAGTACGAGAGCAAATCCCGCAACTAAACGATTCACAGGGCGAAACGACATCGTCGAGAGTAGGTGAGGGTGGTTTTCGACGTTGAAGGGGTGAGTCGGTCGTTGTAGAGGGGAGGTCCGAAAGGGCTGGAGTACCCTCGGACGCAGTATTTCTTGCCCCGGGTCCACGGTGTATGCTCCCTGGTCAAACACTGTGTCGCCTTTGGTATTTATCGGGCAAGTTCTCACCTCAGGCTCATTTGTCTTTTCGCCGCGGGGAGTTGTCCGTAGAGGGGGTCCAACCTGGCCACGAAGCTAGTGGAAAAGAGAACTGGGGAGTCTCTCCGAGAGGCTACACCAAAACCTCGCAAACTAACCTTCCCCTCCATCTCTCTCTCCTCGTGATCGTTCCGGCCGCTCGCCTCGGTAACCGCTCTCGTCCGCTTGCGAGTTCCAGCGAGTTTCAGCCTCTGTTCTAGTCTGGAAGTAGACGATTCACGTCGCCGGAGTCCTGGACGAAACCCTGTCAGCTGAAATGGCGACTGGAGAGTTCCTAGACGACTGGGAAACGCGTTTCATGAGCCTAAAATGCCCCCAATGATCACTGCACTTTAGGCTTTTTGTGCATTAACGATCAAAATGGAGAGTTGTAATTTTAACACTGTCTTTTACTAGAAGCGGTATTAAAAATTTCGGTAATTATATAGAAAAGGTCTGCCTACTCCGATTTTGATGAAATTTTAATATGTTATGCAGCAACACATTCTGAACAACTTTTTCCTTCTCCAATATAGGGGGGTCGCTTTTAGTTTTCGAGATATTCACAAAAAACTATTGCTAATACTGTATTGAATTTTCCGTATTCTTGTACGCTCGGTGGCAACGTAACGCTGATCCTCGCGGCGTCTGTTTAAGAAATAATTGTTGGTATGTAATGTGTTGTATGGCCTCAATCATAGCTTGAAAATTGGATAGGAAAACAAATTAATCTACATATAAAGTAATAAGCTTTTATTCGGCCCACAAGCGCGAGCGGTATTACCAAAATTGTCGAATTAGAAAATTCAGAACGACGGAACGGGAGTTGATGAATTATGTGTCGGTAGTTTGTCGTGAAAATGAACGGAGCATGGTTTCTTGGTGGAGTTTCGGCGATAGACAATGCGCGGCTCTTCCACCTACGACGCAGGTCCTGCATGTATGTATGTATAACGCTTGTTCAGATCGTCGGCGATGAAAAAACAACAGATTACTCGGTACGGTCCGGGGCGTTATTAATGACGCGAGGCCAGGCCGCATAATATTCATTACCACAAATAGTTGATTATGTACGTTGGCTCATATTTTACCAGCGGCCGACAAAGGACGCTGCTACGCGGCGGAGGCCATGACGAATTAATCTACTGATTAAAGCAATCCCCCTGACACCACTCGCTGCTACTACACATTTAATACGTCACCGGGAATCAAATCTCGTCCGGCCCGCGCCGGAATTTTTTGCGGTTGCTCCTCCGCGCGCCATTCGTTCACGCGAATTCCGCCGCGAGGATTCCGCACCGATCGCGCCTCCTGATCTCGTTAGGCGGGTCCCTCTATTAATGGCCGCTCGCCGGGTTTAAACACGTCTTTTCCGTGCACTCTTTATTGGAAAACCGTGGGTGTGTCGATTCAAATGTTTCAGGGATTTTATTTAAGCAATTTCACGGAGTAGTCTTCGATTATTCTGGGAAAAGTATATTCACCAAGCAGAATTTTCAGGATTACCATGGGTTCGTCGACAGTGTTTTCGTCAACACGATTTGACCTACATTATGTTTTCGTCGACACCATATTTTCCTCGACAAATGATTTGACCGACACTTGTTTTCACCGGCACGGTCAAATGGTCGACATGTGTTTTCGTCGACAAGTTTTATTCGTATTTGCTAATGTTGAATAATCGTTATTATCACTCTTATGTTCAAGCATTATTCAACATTAGCAAATACGAATAAAACCTGTCGACGAAAATATAGTGTCGGTCGAATCGTGTCGACGAATCCATGGTAACCCGAATTTTCATCGAACGATAAATATTTTAATCGTGTACAGAAGCAGCGACAATCATCTCGTGAATAGTTCGGAATTTCCCGAGCGCGCACATGTTTCTCGAGTTTCGGAAATTCGGTGGAAGTTCGAGGAGCATTTTCTTCGGAAGATAATTCACCGGTTTAAAATGTCGTGCCGGTGGCCAAGCGGGAAGATTCATGCGCCCTCCAACCATGAAAGCTAGCCCGAAGTGCGTGGCCGCGGGAATCTCTTTTCTTCCGAGGCAAACCGTGTCGGGGCGCCGCATTAATTTCGTGTATTTAACGGGAATGAGTTAAATGTCTGTCCGGAAGGGTTCGTTGCGGCCCAAGTGCCATTTGCGACCCTGCGAACCGAACCAGAAGTCCGACGAAGGGAATCCACCCTCTCGCCATCATTGTTCCTCGAGTCGATCCGGGATAAACTAGATCGAACGTCATACAGACCTCTCGCAATCTTCTTTTTAAAAATAAAGTAGAAACTGATGCATTTTTAATAAAAATGTGGAGGTACAATTTCACGTAAAATGTCTCCCTATGCGGCAATCTAATATTTTATTTTTCCGATTTGTAAAACAGTGGAGAAGATTAAGAATCAACGAGATTCCGCGACGGTTCGAGAAGAAAAATGAAGAGAGAGTCGATCTCGCCGGGCAGATTCAGGGCCGTCGATGCCGACAAAAAGTCCTGTTTTTCTGAGAGTGAAAAACTATTTTGTGCTTTTAGTCGGGCCGCGGAACGGCGCATCATTTTTCAACGGCGCCCTGTCAGAGCATCGGGAAGAGCAAACGAGAGACAGAGAGGGAGAGGGTGAGGGAGAGAGAGAGAGAGAAAGCGGAGCACTGTCAGTGACCGCTGGCGACGTCGAATGTCAACGCGACCTCGACCCTCGCTCGCACATTTTTTCCCAATTTTCCATCGCCCTTTATTCAATTTCTGCGACCGCGAAGGACACCGGAAGTTATTGTTGTCCCGTGCTTTCGGTCAATAAATTCAAGCAAGGTGACTCTGAGGAGCAGTTAAACGATATTGCAAAATTGTATTCGGTAAACGCTCAAAATTAAAGAGCGATAAATAGACCACAAATTTTTATGTAAAATAAAAATTGTCTGCGTCAATTCCTACTGTTTAACTTCGAAATTCTGGGCTCCAGAAAAAATTCGCACGGGTTTGAGACGGTGCGCAACGCGGTTCCAGAAGCAGGAGTCTCATAGGCGAGTCTACAGCCCAGTAATTTTCAATTCGCTGGGAGGGTTCTCGCAAGAAGCCGTGTCGAATGGAGAGCGTCGCAGCGTAGTCCGGCGTAGGTGATGGATGGGCTTCTGCTCGAGCGGTTTCGTCTATACGAGCCACGTACCGTTTCCCCAATTAAACAATTGCATTCACATCCATCCATCCGTCCCGTGAGACCGTGGCAACGGGATCCTCTCACCCTTCCCCGTCTTTTTTCAGTCCCTTTTGTTCCGCTTCCGCTCTCATCCTTGCCCTCAGACTGTCCACCGCGGCGGATTCGCAGAATCCTCGCGAATTCAAATCCCACAGGCCCTCCATTCGTTTTACAATACGACGTTTACGTGACCCACCAGCCGATCTGATCGCGTAATTTCTACTTGGACACGCCGCAATCTCATGCAAATCTACCTTCTCCGGCAATTTCGACGCGAAACGCGAACACGCCGCGAGCATTTCCGAGCGCGAGAATCTCGGTCAAATGCTGCGGCGAATTTCGAGTGGCCGGGCTTGCTCTTTACGAGACGTTAGTCTACGGTGGCCATACGATCGCGAGGAATCATAATAGAACGTCTCTTGTCGCTTGAAACCAGAATTTACATGCCGTACAATTTCTTATACGTCCTTTCGATCTCTGCGACCTCTTTTAATGATTCCGAGGGATTTCGAGGGTTGGTTTGAAGATCACCAGAGCCAGGACTAGCACACGAGTGGACAAGAACGATTCAAAGCAGAGAAATAGCGGACACGTGAGAAGAATGGTGGGAAAAATATTCGAAGTGGTCGAGAAAGAATCGCTGGAATTGGTCAAGGAGATTCCGGGAGGCTGGAGACGAGATGAAAAATAGCAGAAGTGCTCTGCAGATTTGTCAGGCACTCGAACACGTCGGTGAACGACGAGTCTTGATCCCGTTGTCGAATTATGAGCGATGGAGGCTAGGTTAATTCGATAGATAATTCATACCGATCAATTTCGCGTGGATGTACAACATTTTACCAATATTCTCAGCTCTCCAGTGCTGGATAATAAATTCCAGCCACTTCGGAGAAAAAGGGTGAAACGAATCGAGATCGGCGGAAGAGGTAACGCGTCCGCGAGACGGGGACATTGTTTCGAAAATAAAGGAAATAAGGGGGGAAACGTCCGCGGTATGTAACGACGTGTAATCCGTAATCATAATTCAAGCCGGCAGCGGCGTGCTACCGGTTTAGCAGTAACCGATGACTGCTGGGACGGTCCGTCACGTCTCCCCGTCCATCTCCTGAAATCACGGCTCTCGCCAGAATTTTATGTAAAATCCGATGCGGCTGTTAGTTTATGCGGGTAGCATACATTGGCGGCGGTCCCACGGACGTGCCCTACGTACCAAACCCCGCACTTTTCCTCCCTTTTTCTCTTGTTTCCTTCCCTTTCGCGCCCCGCGCCCTCACCCTAGACTTTCCGCAGCCGCCTTCGGCTACCCCCGATGCGGATTCGAAGCGTCCTCGATATTTCGGCGCGATTGCCTGCCCGCAAATAGTAACGACGACAGAAAGAAAACGCTTCGAATTAATTGCGCTCCCCCATCTCTGCTCCCCGTTGCGCATTTAATCGCTTTCATATTTAATTCTACTTTTAATCGTTCTGTATTCATGCGAGTTTAAACACGACTTTCACGTAGCCATAGCTTAACAAATTTGGTTGCAAGACGTTTAAAACATTACCTAAGAATGATTGTAAGCGTTTCGAACCGTGGGCTGAGGAAATTACAGAAAATGAATATTATGAAAATATTGATACAAATTATAAAATATGGACCACAGTACCGATAGACATGTCCATATCCTGACAGCCACTTCCCACATCGTTAAACTGTTTCGCAATTCTACTTATCCACTTAGGAACTCGAGCACAGCGTCACATATGTATATGTATAAGAAATCATACGGTCACCATTAATCGAGATTTGCCAATCGCTCGGACGTCGGCGAGAGTAATCCGTGCAATCGGAATTTTCCAATTACCTGTTTCCTGTCCGTGGGCAATTACGATTTCGTCGAGATTGTTGTGGCGCGTGAGAAAGCCGACTGTTTTGCGTAAAAGTACGATAGACTGCAGTTACAATTGATTTCTAGATCCATAATACGTACAGTGAGTCAAAAAATTATTCGCTCGCTCTTAGATATAAATAATAATCTGCAATTATAGGCCGAAAATCGTGAAAATCTGCAATTTTTAACATATTTAAACGTTTGTAGCTCGTTGCAGCGTCGACCGATTTTGACGAAATTTTCAGAATATGTTTAATTGACACAGGTCTATAAAACGCATTTTTTTAATTTTCCATGTGTCCATTTGCGAGTTTCAATTTACTGTTCGAGAGTTTTTCGTGCAGCTCTCCGCTAGCACTCTCAATACCGCGTACACTGGCGAACTTGACTCTCTCAGATGGCCACGTACCTTTGGAACGATTATCGATAATTACATAACTGAGGAGTTTCCTCCGTTACCCAAAAGCGTCGAGCCAACGTTCCCTAACATGCGGAGGGTTCGCGGCGGGGGTGAGAGAGGGCAGAGTCGCATTTGCAAGTAGATGATCATTCTGAGAAGAGCCGGGACTTCCTTCTGGCCCGAAAACAACCGGGCAACGTCTTTGCCGCTGACGTTTGACAAATAAGAAACGGGGTCCAGCCGTATCATTACCCATCCTTCGCGGTGGATTCGTCCCTGGCCGGGGCCGGGCCATCCTCAAAAACTCTTTCGGCGATCTAATAACGTCGAGGACGCGCCGCCTCATTAGTCAAGTCCGAGCTCTCTGGCCTCACCCCACGACCCTCTCACCCTATTACAGCCAGCCAAGTGTAACCGGTACCACGCTACAACCTGTGTTACCATAGTCGCGCCACGATCAACCGGTATCCACTTTCACCCCTGACCGCGACAGGGACACCGGAAGATCCACCTCCGCACCTGAGGACTCGACTTGCAACCTTGCTCGTGCTCCATCCTCTATGCTGCGACATTCACCCTTTCCTGATGGGCAGAGTTGTATTGATTTACCATTGAATTACTTCACGAATTGTAATTAAAAAGTAATTCAATTATTTCGTAATTCGAAATTCAATGTAATTTGTAATTCTGGTCCCTCATTCAATTTAATCACAGGAAGAAGAGATGGAAAAAGATAAAAATTAATATCAACGATGAACATGATATTATTCATAAATTCATATTGCCTGATTAAAAAGTTTGTTTATCACGCTGGAAGATCCACCCCCGTACCTGAGGATTCGACTTGCAACCTTGCTCATGCTCCATCCTCTATGCTGCGACATTCACCCTTTCCTGATGGGCAGAGTTGTATTGATTTACCATTGAATTACTTCACGAATTCTAATTAAAAAGTAATTCAATTATACTGTCTTCAATTATTTCGTAATTCGAAATTCAATGTAATTTGTAATTCTGGTCCCTCAATCAATTAAATCACAGGAGGAAGAAGAGATGGAAAAAGATAAAAATTAATATCAGTGACGAACATGATATTATTCATAAATTCATATTACCTGATCAAAAAGTTTATTTATCACGCTCGTCGTAGATAAGAAATGTAGATTGTTGAAAGTCATGGATTTCGTTGCAAACAATCTTACATGGTAAAAATAAACACTCGTTTCCACGGGCGTGTTCGGAGAACGAGAACGAACTTCGAAGACGAATGTCGGTCGAATTAAAGTTAAACGCAGAAACGAAATTCAGAAAAATGATGTGCATAAATAAAATTGATAAGTATCTGCCAAATTAGGCCCAGCAACATGCCAAATAGTATTCGCACTTAAGGCTCATACATATTCACCCGTTTCGCACTTTTCTCGGCGCATATCAACACAGCAGCGCCGATAGACTGTTAGAATCGCAAGCAACATTTTTCTCGGAGATTCAAGATACTAGGCGAAATATTTTCTATGCAACGTTTCGTGCGCATTTCCATCAGATAAGCCGTAGGTCTGGGTTCACTCGTTCGGAAAGAGTGAAAAAAAGATTGCGCATGGAAAATAGGTGGGTAGTACGTTGGCCTGTGGCGGCGTTACGCGCCGCGTAATTAGCAGCCTAATTGTATCCTTCTTCATGTATGAACAGCGGCCGTTCCACTCCGGGATGCGCGTTAACAAAGCTAATTTCCGTCTAAATCCACTTAATGGAACGAAACCTTGTGTCGTTATCTGCGCTAACACGGTGGTGAACATGGGCTCTCGCGTTCACTCCGAACGTCGTCGCCGCCATCGTGGAACAGACTAATTTCTCTTTCGCGGGAGCCCGTCACGCTCCACGGATAACTTAAATTGGATTTCTGAGCAGTATCTTTCTCGTTTCTGTACGTTCGAGACGCATTCTTCGTTCCGCGGACTTCGGCCGACTCGATTCTACACTCTCCGAGTCGTTCTCGCGCTTTTCCTTCTGCTTCGTTCGCACCACATTGCGAAATTTCAACTTTGGAGCGACACCTGTCAGTCTTGTCGCTGAACAAAATCAAAAGTTTCTTGCAGTGGTTCGGAAGAAAATCTTGGGAGAATGATTTCTCACATTTTAAAAATATCGTTTCAGGGGGAAAAACGGGTAAATATATCAACTTTTTAGCAAGGTTATTACAGTCTGACCGATTATTTGGTTCTTGGCTGACCGGCAACGCCTCAAGACACGTGGAAAATCCTGTTCGAGCATAATTTATAGAGCCGAAGAGGCTCGGCCGGCGAAAAACCTAGGCTCCGGTGAGCGCAACGCGTTATTAATACGTTTTAAAGAAATGTCCAAGATTAATTTGCGAAACGAGTCGCTATTGAAGTTCTTGCTCGCGGTCTCATTAATCTTATCCGGGGGCTTGGGCTTGCGCGAGAGCAGGGGCCGCGGAGGGGATCGGGCGAAAAAATTATTTTGTAGAATGTTCGGTGTAATAACAGGGAATCCTGTCGCCGGCACGCCTGCCAGGGAACACCGTCGTACCACTATTAATTCATGTCTCAAGTTTTCAAGTAAGAAATTAATGTCTCCATACGTGATTCGGCCGCACCGCGTACCCCGGCTCGTTCCTACCCCGGGGCCGTTTGCTCGCGAAAACTTCGACCCGAACGAAATTAATAAACCGGGATTGCGTTGCCGGAGATTTCTTGCTGATTTCTTTGCTTCCTCGATCTTTCGAAATCGCCGTCGCGACGTGCGCCTCTTTTTCTTTGATCGAGGCGCACATTTTTACAAGCGAGAATCATTTTAACGCCGTACCTACCGAGTCTAGTTCAACGAAAGCCTCTTTACAAATTCCCTATTTATAAAATACAAAATCTGGAAACGGTCATGTGACCGGTAGTGATAGATTTAGTGTTTGTAAGCTGTTATGGCCACCCGGTATATTCTTGATATCGAATATATCGAATACCAAATGTTCGTTACCAACGATAAACAAATGTAATGAATAAAAACGAACGTCTGACGAAGCGAACAGCGACGAGTCTCGTCAGGTCCGTCGCCGGAACAAGACGTACATTTAAATAAAGTAAATTGATTCCCTTTGTCTTAATCCCGGCTATCTCTTACATGTTAAAGCGGGAAAAATGGATTAGGAAATTTCATCTTGTAAAATCAAGGATTTCTGTACATTTAGAACAGGTTCAATAATTATTGAAAATTCATTGAAAGCATGAAGAAATATTGTCTAGAGCGTGGAGATACCGCAGCTAATGAGCCCGAGGTGAAAATTCAATTCTGTCTGCGTGGCAAGTGATTTTTGATAGGAATGCAGTCAATTTGCGTGCTACTATTCATCACTTGCCGAGAGGAGGAACGTGTTTTGCGGGAATGAGTTCTTAACACTTCCTGAAAACACCCGATATAAACCAGAGACCGGCGCTTCTTCGGTCATGGTAATTTCCGTTGATATACTTCATACTTCATCTACAGTGTCTCATAACACGATCCTAGCTTTCCAATTCCTTTTTACACTTTCGGTTCGCTTCTCTCTTATTATCCTCCCCTCATATTTCATTTTTAACTGCGAGATCGATTCTGTTATCATGCGGAATAAAACATTCAGACTACTTCCAAAATCATACCCTTCAATATGCATAATTTAAAAGACGGGTCCACATTGTTTCCCCAACACTGCAATCCTAAAAATAGACTAAACAACGATCAAACAGGTTACAATTCCTTGAGAAAGGCCATGAAAGGATGGTTACAGACATAAAATCTTTCTTGTCAGCTCGCAGAACCCTCGAAGCTCAAAAACCTCGTCGATTCTCGAGAGATCCACCCAGAATCCTCCTCGGAGCCGAGGGCTCACGCGATAGCGCAGTTACGGAATAATCTCTCGGTCGGATTACGATGCAAATAAAAATCCGCGATTTCCCAGGCGGCTGTTACCCGGATCCACGATTCCGCTTCCCATCGCCGGCGTCGATGCTCGAACATCATCGGGGCCGAGACGCGTTGCACCAGGAATGCAGCTGCTGCCGCTGCTGCTGGATCTCTGCAGAGGGGCTCGACGAACACGAGATGGTTGGGGAGCGGAGGTGGAAGGGAGGAAAACATTGAAGTGCAACTAATTCGTGCTATTACCGGCTGGCAGTAGTACGGTTAACGTAATTACAAGGTATGCGCTGGGGCTTGGTGAACGCGGAGGACTCTCTCGGAGGCAGAAGAATGATGATGCTGGCTGGTGTGTGTGCCTGTGCACATCGCCTGTTGCATCCGTGGACGCGTGGTTTGCCCGTGCACAGAAAAGAGGGCCCGCTGAACCCACGGGAACCGGTAATGGGAGGAGCCACGGAGCCTTCAAACGGCGGATTTTAGCCGGTGCACTTGACTAATCGAACGTCAAACGCTAATAAGCAACCACCGATTGCCGGGGCAATTTCATTCGCCGAGACCGGCCCCGCCACGGATGCCCTTTTCGGTTCCACCGGGACCCTCTTCTTCTCCTTTTTATTATTTCCGTCGGCCCCCGAGCCCCTGCACCCCCTTGCGGCCGCGTATGAGCGCGCTCCTTGATTCGCTCGGGAAATGCATCCTCGCATCCTCGCATGCGCTCGGTGCACTTGCGGAGATTTAATTGGAACACCGTTTGGTAAGTGATAGATGCATCGAAATTGTTGAAATTGCTACACACAGCATGCTGAGAAAATGTTGGTTCACGTTTTGATTACGACGCATTATGTTGTTCAACGATTCAGAAAAAGATGAGCATTACATGCACATCAGCAAGTTATTTGCAGAATATTTTGTCGGTCCTACGACAATTGTAGAACTCGTGCACAGTGAAGTCTAGATCGACAAAACCGGAAGTTCTCAGGGCCGTGGTCGATTTCTTTTCCCCGGCGAGATTCTGACGAAGGAATAGAGAGCGTCTTCGCGCCATTAATCATCCGGCGTTGTCTCTTCGAAGGCGCAGCTCCTTTGTCAACCAGCCGTATTTATTCGTTGGAATAAACACCGCGGTAGGTCCTCTTTCGCTATACATAGCTGGAGACTAGCACACGCACAGTATACCGTATACGTATACTAGAAAGCTCCTATGGTGGACGTTTTAGTTCTTCACCGGAGGACACGTGTAACGGAGAAGAGCTTTAATTCCGCGACGGGACGACCGTCACGGGTTTATGTACGGTCCGCTCCGCTGGCTTTCTTTTTGAAAAAGTGAATGTGAGATAATGGAACGTAATGTAGCGTGAGCAGAAAGCGACGCTACCTCGCGTCGACTTCTAGCTGCCTCGCGGGTAGCTACACTGGGTGTCCCCGAAGTCGATCGGGTTTTCAAAGATACCCTACGATTGGAAATTTCCCAAATCCGTAGCCTCGCAATTTCTAAATTCCCCTGGGTGTGAGAAATCACTGTATTTTTTAAGTCGAAGCCTGTGAAAATGGTTGGATAGTTAAACTTTAATCTAACTCCTAATCCAAATGTCTCTCGCTTTTCTAGAACCAGACACACTCGTGTTCCAATCTTCTGTGACAGGAGAAGGCCTTGCACCCCCAGGGTTAAAGTCTGCCGAAGAACAATATAGAAGTCCAACATATTTTAATCTGACATTATTCTTCCCGCGAGAAAAGATTGCGTAGCGTAGAATTTTTGTCGATACCAGGTAAAAAATGCTAGTTCAAAAGTGCACGGTATTCGAAGGTTGCTTCTTCCGGGGCGAAGCATAGTCAAATTCGTTCTTGCCAGGTTTAATCCCATCGTGTACTACGGGACCGGTTCTTTCACCCGGTAATTACAAAAAATCCCGGGTTTCTTCAGCGTCCACCCGGTAGGAAAGTTTCACGTGTGGGGTACCTTAATGATGCACCCGGTCGGATCTCACGAAAAGTCCGCTCTCATCGTGCATGGTGACCAGACATTGACCGACGTTTCTTGCGTGGCACCGAGCGAAAGAAACACGCACAAAGGAGAACGGAGGTCGATACACGTCTTCTCCAACTGCGTGTTCCTGTACACCTAAAACTTCTTCTCTAGCAACCTGGAAATCTCCAGCAAATTGAAACAAATAGATGGGAATCGGAAAAATAAGTAAATGTCTACCCATTGTTGTACAAAAATCTTACTCGATTTTACACATTTACGATAAAAACGCGTGTACTCTTCGTTTCTAATAGAACGTCCAGCACATCCCTGGCCAGGAACGGTTCCAGTCCGTCGGCTGGTGGGTGCGCCGAATCGAAATCATAATTTTAATGAAAGCGCTACCAGCTCCGAAAATAATGGTCAACATTTCCTGCTCGTATTATTTTCCGCGGCGGGGCACGGGGATTTACGAGAAGCGAATGGAAGCAGAAAATTAACGATTCCCAAGGAAAGAGAGAGAGAGAGAGGGTGAGTTTGAGGGGTGAGTTGGAGGTGGTCTGGTTCGGCTGGAGGCGGCGTTCAGGGGTGTGGGTGGAAGTTTTTCTTAGTATTTTAATATAAATGCGGCTGCGGACTTGGCCTCTCCGCGCGGGGAGGGTCCGGTTGTTTGCGGCAGTTTGTGCCAAGCTAAATGAAGAATGAAGCTGAAATTATTTGGTGGAAAACAGTGAAACAGGATGTGGAAACGACACCGCGTAGATTTACAGGGGCTGGTTGCACGCGCCGGGACCGGGATGGGGTGCCCTGCGCTACGACAAGAACATTTTTAAACGAACCGCTCTCCTCCGGCAATTAGAATTATCCGCCACCCCCATAGACTCATAGTCCCGTCGCTAATTTACGTCCTACCGTTTCATAGTCTTCGGGGAACATGTGTCTCTTGGACCCCGCAAGAAGAACGAGGAGCACCCTGACGCGCGCTTTTAATTCGTTAAGATCACGATTTATTGGGGAACCAAAGTTTTTGGTGGTCTCATCTGTCTGGTTGATTCAGTGGTTCCGTATTTTTAGGGGATGGGGGTTGCCGACGGTGGATTTTTATGTATTTCTGGCTTGCACATATTTTTTGGATATAGTTCGGTTGTACTCGCGTTGAGGAAAATTGATTAGACACTTTGTACAGGCTAAGAACTAATTATAGTTTATATTTAATAATCAATTCACACGAACGGAACGATGTTTCCCATACATTGTGTCGAACACTTCTAACTCAGGATTGCCAACAATTCGCCGTACCCCGTTTAATTCTGCACTTGCGTCAATTAAACATGGTTTAAAAAATTGATCCAGATGCATGAGGGTGTCGTTTGAGGGCTGCTTCATTCGATGCTAAGAATTCCACCCCGTCGAGGTATCCGCTATCAGCAGTGATGAGAAGAATTGACGAGAATGCTCAAGATTCCCTCTCTTTCTCTCTCGCTTCATATTCGCAGGAAACCACTCCTCCCGAGGATCCCCCTCTGCAGGGAGGAAGCACTCCCTTGCCCCATGGTGGATCCTTGGCCGCAGCTTTTTACGGGTAACCAATAATGAACTTTTTTTTCCTTGGTATAAAACTTGATTTGTAACGTCCTCTCTCGCACCCCCTTTCTTTCTTTCTCTCTCTCTCTCTCCCCCTTCCTATCTCTCTTTCTCTCTCCTGTTGGAACTTTCTTCCAAGCCCCTTAAAGGCGTCGAGAAGTGTCTCATTCTCGGTCGCTGATATCACTCGCGGCATTGCTCATTACTCACGCCGTCTTATCGTCCTTACCCCCCATCGAGACACCGTTGTGGTGGCTTTTGGTACACCCTTGCCTCACCTACCACTCCTTTCCTACCCTCTTTGCTCCTTTTCGTTCTGGAAAAAATCCTATTTTGCCTCTCATTAAACGAAAAAGCACCTCCCCTCGTCTTTCAATCATAGATCTCCCTTTGGTGTATTGGTGGTCGGATTCTTCATTTACGAAGCATGGACAATTAGGTATTTAAAATTAAGGAGGTGATATGCGGAAAATGTTGTTGGATATTGACAAATTAATAATATTCTTAGTTTTAGACGAATGAAATTTCCAAGAGATCTTCAACTTTGTACAAATATATTTCTCTAGTCCCAATCAAACCATGTAACATTGTACTCCAAAAGTTCACGAGACTAAATTGTTTGTGTTCGTTTTAAAAGAATGAAGAAGGTGGAACAAGCACATTTTTCTTTGTCGCTACAATTTCCCTTCCCTTTCCACCACGATTGCACCCCCGTATAACACCTTCTATCTGAGCCATTACCAGATTTCGTTAAGGTTGAATCTAGAGCGTCTCTCTCTACACTTTCATCCACCGCTTGGTCGATAGATCAATTGACAATGTTAGTCGGGCATTACCGAAGCGTCTCGGCCCTCGCCACCCTACATCGGCTTCTCTCCTTTCGACGCTTTCATCCTTATCGCGGCGCATCGCATTAAATTTACGGCGGCCTTGATAGGAAAACGGAGCGCACGCTCTTCACGTGATTATCTGCTCTGTCGAATGCTGATCCCACCACGACAAATTCTTTACATCTCTTTTACGACGACTTTATTCCCTCGGGATCGTGCGAACGGTGCGTAAACGGTTACATATTATCAAGAGAAACGATTAGTCCATTTGTTTTTCTTTAGTCCAATTGCGTATTCAGTTTTTATATAATTCTTGTTCGAAGTGGTCTTCTGGCACCATAAAATTTTATTTTATCTTTCTGTGTTTAATATGTAGACGGCGGATCTTCATGCAAAATAAAAATTTTCTGTCATACAAAATTTTCTTTCTGAATATTGAATAACAGTAATGTTATTGCTCTTTTACATTATAATACATTTTCCCATTTTTGTCAGAAATGCATAAAATCCGCTATATATTAATAAGACACGTTAAAAAGAGCATTTTTCGAAATGAGGACATTTTGAACGTCTTTAAAGGTTGAGATCTTTTGTAGGAAAATTCTCGAGAAAACGCGAAAACGGTGGACGAAGCAAAGTTCCAAGATCCGAACCTAAGACAATACAAGCCCCAGATATTTTTCCGTAGCAGATCACCGTCGTTCGGTTTACAGCTGCCCCCGCAGTGGGGTAATTCCCCGTTTCTACCGCTATCGGTCTCCGCCGGCCGAGATACGAACCAATAAGTATTGAGCCGGGGGAGAGAGAAGCCGAGCGAGACGCTCGCTGAATGTTTCTTATCAGTAAATTAGCAGTCTACGGTGGTAGAGCTGGTCTCGGGGAGAACGCCTCTTCCGCGCTGATGCTGATGAGGGAGAATGCCCAGGAAGTGACAGGTATCAATCACCGGCCATCTATGCCGATGCTGTGGATGACTTTCTGATAGAAAATGAGATCTGCGCTCTACCCGATAACCACCCTCTAATAATTTCGTGTGGATACCAGTCTTAACCCCTTACCGTATTTTAACGACTCAAACGTGATGAAGATTTTAACAAACTCTAACAAGTACAAATGTTACGCCTTCCAAACCATAGAAATTTTCTTTTCTCTTCTACGATATTTTTTATACTCGGATCTTCTACAGAAATATCTTCCAAAATAATCAGACTGCGTAGTTATTTATTTTCTTAATCATTCTCTGTGCAAAATAAAACCTGTTCACGTTAATTGTAAGTAGGGATTGCAATCTCGTACCATTTTTAATTCTGCGGGACGAAGGATTTAATTCTTCAATCTAATATATGTATATTTAATAAAGAAACAAATTTTACTTAATGAGATAATCATCTTTAATCGTATTAGAAATACAAACAAAATCTAAATCCTCATAAATTTAAATGAAAATAAATTTCTTTTTGAACTATGATTGAAGTATACATATATATATACGTATAAGTAATATATGTGTGTGTACTAATATCAAATATATGTATAGTATAATAATCTTATGTATACATATGTATCTTCGACAAAACATCGAAATAGTTCATCGTGAGCGTCGTCATTCGCGAAATTTTGATTATACGCACAGTCTTGCAAAATTTGCGGGATTCCGCATTACCTATTTAAAAAATGCTGTACCAAAAATGACGCGGGATCCTGCGGGATTGCGGGTACCCACTTTGCAGGATTGCAATCCCTAATCGTGAGAAACAGAAGTGAAATGAGAATGTATTTTACGTTCCTATTATTTTTATTTTACTCGAGGACTTATGCAAGGTACAAAATCCGTATTGTAGCTAAAGACCGGTCATAATGGATCAGCCCCCGTTCCGAGGGCAGCATGATCGCCGGTAGCTATAGTTCGTGCGAAAAATCAGGTCATATCGCGTCGGTCCGCGGGATTCTCTTTGGTGCGGCTGCGTCTCACACGTCTCGGCTGTCAGGGCTCCATAGAATTCGGGTTCCCGCAGATAATCTGAAAGAAAGACGAAAAGGGATGGCTTGCCGTGCGCATCACCGGGGCGGGGGCGGGGGGAGGGCAGGGGAGGGGACCGGCGTCGCACACTCCCGTGAACAGTTCATTTATTATGCGGTTAGTTATCGCGTCTTTTCGTCTGATTTCCCTGGCAACAATGCGCCGTCACCGTCGCAGACAGGTTCCCCGGCGTTCTTAGAGGCCCCCCGGTTTTCTCTTTCCCGCCCCCGCGACGTTTTCTCATCCGCCACTCTAAGTGACGCTCTCTGACGACGCGCCATACGTCACCGCGCCAAAGCCCCCAGTTCCCTTCAACCCCCTTCCCGTCCGTTCCAGCATTTACTTACCCCTTTCGTCGCCCGCGCTCGCGCTTTTTTCACCGAGAATTTTTCCTTCGAACCTTCCGTTCAACGCGGATTACCTCCGCACCCCCGATCCCTCGGATGTGCATCTTCCTGCAACCTCTGAGACGATTCCAACGTTTTGGGTAGCCGATCAGAGGGTCGTTTCGAGTTTGAGTTACGATCGCTTGGGGTGTAGAGGGTGGGCCATTTCAATTTAGACTGGAGGTGTGTTGGGATGCGTTTGGAAATGAGGAGCGGTCAGTGGTTGGGTGAAAGCGTTTTTCCAGACAGGTTAAAATTAGCATTTTTCAAAGTAAGGACGTTTTTAATGCGTTCAAGATCCGAACCAGACAGTCTGGAGGATGGTTGCCAACTGAACGTGTTTCCCGATCTGAGATCGCGAAGATTGCTCCAAGGTAGCCTGGAGTTATAACTTCCAGTGAATCGATTCTCGAACAGGAGAAACCGTGAAACAACAGTTCCACCGTCAAACCCATCATCATCATCTCTGAACCCATAACGGTACCAATCGCGAACAAACCGAACCCCGTACAAAAATAAGGATTCTCTCCTGTCGTTCCCGTTACGTAGACCATCGAGGAGGTTCTCGCGGGCAGTTAGGCTCGTTGTTAAAGAATTCGTGTAGTCGACTAGCCCGCGAATCGAGCGGTACGGGTCTTCGGGGTCGCAGAAGATAGCTAGGCTAGCTCGGATCAGGGGGAGCCAGGCCGAGTGATGGATGAACACGGGCCTGTTTCTCGGGACGAGTCTCGGCTGACGTGTTTATACGACGGCTGTCTGTGAAGAGGTGGCTTTGGTTTCCCGTTGGTTCTTTGTTGGAGCAAACCAACGCAACGTTCAAAACGTTGTCGTCGTTGGGAGCGTCGCCAGAGTTTGTCGACGAAAAGGGAAGCTTAAACGGGAAATAATACAGTCGCGTGATTAATTAAAGGTGACGGTGAACCACGGTCGCCCACCTACGACGCTCAGGATCATTTTCTACTCGCCATTGTCCGGCTCCTTCGTAACCTACATACACATACACGAGCATTCTACCGAGCTGAGTAATAACCGAGCTTTGATTCCTCGAAGGGACAACCACCGCGATTAATAACTGCGCTCTCTGCTCTACGGATGTGTACACCGCTTTTCGCCATATGCTTATAGCTTATGCTTGTCCTTCCGAAGCTCCCCGAGTTCAGGCGACGTGGATTATGCTGATTCCGAGAGGATCTTCGATATTCCGTGGTCCTGTGAACTGAACACGGTTCGAGGGGATTAAGTTTCCTGCAGGCTAACTTTCTAGGGCTCGTGTGTCGAGGGTGGAGATGTGTCATTCGGGTTACTTGAATTTCGAAGTGAATAAGAATCTTTTGGGCCTGCGGCACGGAAAAATTTTGGTTCAGCGATTTCGGAAAAGGTTGAATTGAAAATAGAATTTCAGAGGGTTCATCGTTTGAGGATCAAGGCGTACGGTTGAGCTACTATTACATGGATAAACAATCGGCAAGCACCACATTCGAAGGCAATCCCATCGGAGCGATAATAAGGGGTTAAATCCCATATCAGTCGGCTCGATCGGTTTTTATTCGAAAGTTAACACCGAGGATAGGGTAAAGCGATCCTTTCATACGACTCCCCACGGTAAACACACTCTGTTTGAGCATTAGTGTGTATTTACATATTCACGTTTGCGGAGCGGGATGTTTGACGATCATCTCGCCAAGCTGTCCACGACGTTCTGATTTCATAATCGAATCTACTGCCGGAGAGAATCCGGTGCATGATATTCTTGAAGGAAACGTTTTCTACGGAATCGAGCAATTAACCGAGATCGATCAAGCAATACTCTCCGCAAAATTGCGGGACCCGCGCAAATAACCTTTTTCGTAATGTACGAAATAACGTACCGTAACTTCTGGCCGTGGGCGTGCCACTCTCCGGCATGAATAGAAAGCACCTTTAATTAAAAAGGAGAACTTACGACCTTGAAGAAGATTACGGTACACAAGGAACAGAGAGCGTCGTTCGACCGAGAGCGTCTCACGACCTTCGCTTCGTTTACATTTCTTTTCGATTGATGCGCTCCAGTCTGAATTAGGTAAGAAAATGTGCAGTAACTAACATACAATCTAATATTCCTTATTATTAAGACTGTAAAGATGGTCAGTGCTAAATTTGAACGCTGAAGGCGCCAGCTTCCAGATCGAGAACGCTTCGGAATTGGATCGCAGATGATCGATAACTGCACGAATGCACGTTTCTGCGAACGTAAGGCGGCCACGGTACCGATTGGTGCGCATACTACTTCCGTGCACGAGTTTCCTCGGTGAAATTCTAAACTGTTCGCGAGTATGGGAAGCGTTTCTCGGTGACCGAGTTCTGGAGGAGCTGGGCTCGGGCGAAATTTTGCCAGGAATATGAATAAATTTATCGAAAGCCCGAAGACAGTGGTGCCGCTCGATGGAGGGCCAAATGGTGGCGGGCCGGCGGGGGGATAGGGGGCCAAAAAGAGTTTGAAACTGCTCGGGCACCCCTATATTATAAATATCACCCATGAAAGATGGCGCAGACAGCAGCAGGGAGGCAATGGGTCTGGGGGACGGTTGGGTAAAGGAGTGGAACAGAACCGGAATTAGCATAATCAGAATAATTTCCACCAGCTGACAGCGCCCTCATTCTTTTTCCAGCGACGCGATTCTTCCGCTGCTTTATTTTCCGTTGTTTTCCGCCTTCCGCTGTTTCTCTTCCCTCCACCCCTCTACTTTCTCTTCCTCTCCTGGTCTCTCTTTTAGATCCTCACCCCCTACCCTCCTCCCTACTCCACTAGCTTCTTTTTCTTTCGCAACCACCGAATTCTCGCGCCGTTTCCGCGGCCACTCTTCGATGCATCCCACTTCGACCGGAAGAACTAACGGCCACATTTTCCTCGGCTTCTCTCCGCAGCCGAGGAACTTCCTCTGGATACCACCCACACCAACGTTGATTCTTCTGCCTCGGCACTTCCGCTTCTAACCGTGTTTAAAGATCATCAGGCTGATTCACTGTCTGCCCCACACTTGGCCCCGACTCTACCAACTTTTCTCGATCAGTCCAACGACTTTGGATTCTGGGCTGTTGATCGGACACTTTGCGCTTTGACCGGTCGTCGCGTCGATGGTTTTCGCATTGGTTTGAACATTTTTGCCCTTAATTTAATGCTCGACTGTAACCATTAACCACGGCACACTAAAAATTTGGGATTAAATTGTAAACGATTTCATTGCAAAAGGTTCTACATTTAGTTTACCTGTGATAAATTCTTCAAAACTTCAATCAATGACCCGGAGAGGGACGACTGTTCTTGTACTGGCTAATTAAGCGTCTTTTATGATCAACGAACTGGTCCTTCATTGTCTAACTAAAACTGACCTTCGTGTATTTGTGCTTTTGTTCGCGATCTTGGGAATAGTACCTTAGTTAATATTGTACTCTCATTAATGGCACAGGTCAGAAATTGCGAAAGAAGGCTCGGCGATATAACCTTGCAGCACTCGAGAGCAGATTTTCAACGCGAGGGCTGTCGGGCCGAGGAAGAGAAACATTAGGAGCCGCGAAATTTATCGAGCACGCGTACATCTCGGGCCCTCCCAGATCGAGGCCCGACTGTTCTTCGGGCTAAACTGTAGAAAAATTGAAATGGGCGAGGCGAAAGAATGAATAAAGATCAGAGAAAGCACCCGTAAGGGGTTGCAGGGGTTGCTCTGCCGTCAGCACGTAAACCGGCAACTCGGTTTGCCGTTGAAAGTGGCCGGGAGGGGCGAGGCCCGTGCACGCGAATGATATTAGGTAGAAACGCATGAACTTTGATATATTCGAGGGGGTGGAAAGAGTGAGGCCAGGCCGGCTGCGGGGGTGGATTCTCGCAGCGAAGGGAAAAGAGGAAAGGGGACGCCATTCCGCGGCAAGTATCCGAACTATACGTGACCCGCAATCCTTCTTGGTAGCGCCTTTTCTTGTAAAATCGATCGAGAAAATCGATGCCGTTCCATTTTCGTTCATTCGAGCTGCCTGCGATTTTTTACCAATTTCTTTCTGTCCGTGCACCGAACTGCAAGATCACCAGAAGGAATATGAAATCTGGAAATTAAGCATTAATTTTATCGAAGTAGACTTTGATAGAACACGGTCACTTTTTAAATGTTCTGACAAAATGTGTCGCGACTCAAATATATACTTTGTAAGATTTACACGGTATGGAAACAGTCTCTGGAAACAATTTCGGCCAGACACAGTCCCAGACATTCGATCCATCGAACCGCATAAAATCTCCGAGAGAAACTCGCCTGGGAAAGTGGATCCTGGCCACGGGGAAAACCTTGTATTATATACCATTTATACAAGTAACAGCCGGCCCTTTCTTAATATTATCCATCCATTATTCATCCCGGATCACCGGCGGAATCTTTCGGGAATCGTATTCGCGGTAGACGCGAATGGCGAGAAGTGTCTGATTCAGATTCAAATGCCCATAGATCCCGCTGTAGATCCGCGGCCATCCCGGAGCCCATTGTATTTATTGGCGGAGACAGGCTACCC